>CM046876.1:280483055-281138249 GCA_025667525.1 Glebionis coronaria
GAAGGGCTGATTAGGCATTTTCTTCATTGATAATGGTCTTGACTTGTCTTGTTGACTTCTTAGAGGACTGAATTTGACAATTCATGATTTATGAGCGACCATTTTTGCCATTTCTTCATGGTCAAGGCTCCTTTTGGTAATATTGACAAACTTTAGGGACCAATATTGTAATTAGGAAGATACAAGGGTTTAAAGTGTCAATTCTTAAATATTGGAGGACCCTTCTTGCATAATCTTCAAATCTTCAAGGGTTTCTCTTGGAAATCTTCATTAGGGCTTGGTTCATTGTGCGGCTTCGTTTCCCGTGTTCGTTTTTGCATGATTCTTGTGATCTTTAGTTATTTTCTCAATATCCGTACCTAAAATACACAAGTAACAAACACAAGCATATATTTGGTCATTTTCATGATATTTTATGCATTTAAAGCCCTTTTTGGATGATGAGACTATGTATAAAAGCAGTCTCATCACTCCCCCATACTAAACCATTGCCATGCCCTCACGCAATGCTAGATTAAAGTATCGTAGCACCTCCAAAATTCATTTTTATTCACTTTTATTGAATGATAAACTAGCTACACTACTATTATTACTACTACTTGCGTTTTAGACATAATGTATGATTTTTATCGCAAAATGGGACGTTTAGGTTCATAGAACAAGAACACGTGAATGCTTCGTTAGAAATAATTTCATCGTCCTCGATTTTCACCCCAATTCCATGCTAAGCGTGCAACGAGATCATTGTCATTATAAGTTAGTAATGCTAACACTACTCATATGCCCTAATCACGTACTTATCCTCCTATTTTCCTAAGTTGTATCTCTTATATTTTATTTTGTCTTGAATGTTTCACGAGGATATATTGTTTGACTTATGCGATAATAGAGATTTAGGTCTAAAAATAGAGTCCTAACGGTGTAACCAAGACCATCGAATTAATAACCCCTCCTAATAGACAACGATGTCAAAAAGTTAAGTCAACAAGAAGGATCGATAGACACGGTTTTATAACGGTTTTGAACATGAGACTTATTACCAAGACTTTTATACGCCCCCTAATGGAAGGGCCTTATTATCATAGGTTTACCTCTATCTTTTATTCAACTTCGCCATGAAGCTTTTATTATGACTTCGGTCTTGCCTTGCCTTTTATTATCCGCCTCATCGGTGGTTTTATTATGGCCAAATACGTATATTCTCATGCTAAGGCGAATTTTGGATCTTTAAAGCTTCAAAGATTAAGGCTTGATTCACTTTCAATTTTGCAAAGATTTTTCGGCCTTGTGAGCTTCAAATTGTTTGCTTGATTTAGGTGAGCACTTGAAATATTATTATTAGGTGAAGCTTTTGATTATTCGGGTTGCCAATACTTCAAAACCGTGACGCTGGCGATACCTTAATGTCTTACCAATTTAATTACATGGAATCTACTAGAAAAGACTAAAAACCAACAATCAAGACTAAACCGCTAAGTCAATATTTATTAAGCAAAAACTATTTACAAGCGAAGGGAGAATAAGCAAACAACGAGAACACATGAGTTTTTGAAAGAATATGAGTACTCTACGTTTAGCATAGTAACTTATGATTAACTCTATCATTTCTCGTCCTCGTTTAAGAGACTTAGCCTAATGTAAAGTTAAGGAATCAAAGCTAAGTGCTCAACACGCACGGTCGAGTCAAAAATTACTCTTATTCTCGCCATCGGAAAACCTACATTCGTGTCTTCAAACACTTATAAAATATGAGAAATTTTTTAATATTTGGCCATTTTTAGCCTTATTTTGCAACAAAACGATAAACAAAAAGATAAACTTTGGAAAGTGTGAAGGTTTGGCAAGCCAAGTATCTATTCACCCCCCATACTAAAGTTAAACATTGTCCTCAATGTTTCGAGTCTAGGGTGCAAACACCCCCATACTAGAGACGTAGTCGAATGGCTAATCTAGCATGGAAAGGGTGTAACCATTAAATTTAAAGCCGTTTATGAAGTGTGCTATAAACCTAAGGTTAGAACATCAAAGGATATATCATGGATATTGAGAAAGTCTTCAAAACAAACGATCTAGTGCTCCCATTAAACGAACCCGAGAGGCTCCAATCGTGAAGATAATGATCATCTAAAATCCACAATTCACAAACAACCACGAAACAAAGGTTGGAAGGGCAAAAATCCCCTCACGTTACTACATTAGAAAGCGATAATATGTACATAGGATAAGCAAGAGACTCCCCCACGAGGCACCTCGTTTTTGATTACCGAGTCATGAGCTCAACTCGATCCCCTCAATACTAATTATCATTGGGGAAGGTGATTTGGTCGAGGTAGTTCAAGGATGGAACTTCCCCGCCAAAGTAGTGCTTCAACCTATGTTCATTCACCTTGAAATTGGGGCCATCATTTTGTACTAGCTCGATGGTCCCATATGGAAAAACTTGAGTCACGGTGAATGGACCGAACCAACAGGATTTCAACTTACCGAAAAAGATTTTCAAACGTGAGTTAAAAAGTAAAACTTGATCCCCAATGTTAAAATCCCGGTTTTTAATTTTTGAATCATGAAACTTTTTAGTCTTTTCTTTATAAATTAATGAATTTTCATAAGTAATATCCCTTAATTCATCTAATTCAGTTAATTGCATTTTCCGGTGTTTTCCTGCGGTCTCCATATTATCATTAGAATGCTTTAGGGCGCAATAAGCTTTGTGTTCGAGTTCAATTGGCAAGTGACAATTCTTCCCATACACTAGCTTATAAGGAGTGCACCCGATGGGCGTCTTATGAGCGGTCCTAAATGCCCATAAAGCATCGTCCAACTTATCCGACCAAGATTGTTGGTTTTCCCCAATCGATCTCTCCAAGATCCTCTTCAACGCTTGGTTTGAAACCTCGACTTGCCCACTCGTTTGTGGGTGATAAGCCGTAGAAAGACGATGTGTAACCCCATATTTCCTTAGGACCCTTTCGAATTGGTCGTTACAAAAATGGGTTCCACGATCGCTTAGGATCGCACGAGGGGTTCCAAACCGAGAAAACAAGCTTTTCAAAAACGTAACTACCACATGAGCATCATTGGTGGGCAAAGCCTTAGCTTCCACCCACTTAGATAGGTAGTCAACGGAGACAAGGATGTACTTATTACCACGAGATGATAGGAACGGCCCCATAAAGTCGATGCCCCAAACGTCAAAGATCTCACACACTTGGATGATATTTTATGGCATTTCATCTTTTTGTGAGGCTTTTCCTTGTCGTTGGCATGAGTCACACGACTTCACAAGCTCATGTGCATCTCGGTAAATAGTAGGCCATAAGAAACCGGCATCAAAGACCTTCTTAGCCATGAGATTAGCACCGTGGTGACCAACCGTGGGTCCCTCGTGACAAGCTCTAAGGATGTTAGAAGCTTCGGTACCAAAGACACAACGTCGAATAATTTGATCCGCACAAGTTCGAAACAAGTAAGGTTCGTTCCAAAAGTAGAACTTGACGTCACGAAAGAATTTTCGTTTTTCTTGAGCCGTCATACCCTTGATGATGAAGTTGGCCGCATGGTAATTTACGATGTTCGCAAACCATGAAGTGGAAGAATCAAGCTTAGAATTCACTACACCAAGTGTCTCGAGCGGAAATGTTTCGGTGGATTTCCTTGGGCTCGTAAACACTTTGGTGAGGATCTTCCAAACGAGAAAGATGATCGGCCGCTAGATTCTCGGCTCCTTTTTTGTCAAGGATTTTGTGATCAAATTCTTGAAGGAGGAGAATCCAACGAAGTAATCTCGGCTTTGCATCTTGTTTAGCCATAAGATACTTGATAGCCGAATGATTCGTATAGACTATTCATTTAGTCAAGACAAGATAAGGTCGGAATTTCTCAAATGCATACACCACGGCAAGGAACTCCTTAGTGTATTTTAGTTGAGCCTCGGTCATCGTCTTGCTAGCATAGTGAATAGGCAAGAAGTTTTTTTCATGACGTTGCCCCAATACGGCCCCAATAGCGTAGTCACTAGCATCACACATGAGCTCAAAGGGGAGGTTCCAATTGGGAGCAAAAAGAATGGGAGCTTCAGTAAGTTTCCTCTTAAGGATTTCAAAGGCTCGTACACAATCTTTGTTAAACACAAAACGTGCATCTTTTTCAAGGAGATGTGTAATAGGTCGAGAGATCTTTGAAAAATCCTTGATGAATCGACGATAAAAGCCCGTGTGGCCTAGGGAACTCCTAACTCCCTTAACGGTTTTGGGATGAGGTAATTTGGCGATGACGTCTACCTTAGCTTGATCCACCTCAATCCCCGCTTTCAAAACCTTGTGCCCTAAGACGATTCCACTTTTAACCGTAAAATGACATTTTTCCCAATTAAGCACAAGGTTGGTTTACTCACAACACTTCAACATTCTCTCAAGATTCGACAAACACGAAGTGAACGAACTACCAAACACGGAAAAGTCGTCCATGAAGACTTCCATCGTCTTCTCGATCATATCATGAAAAATAGACATCATGCACCTTTGAAAGGTTCCCGGTGCATTGCAAAGTCCGAATGTCATTCTACGATAGGCAAACGTTCCATATGGACACGTAAACGCAGTGTTTCTTGATCACGAGGATCGATGGGGATTTGGAAGTAACCAGAAAAACCATCTAAAAAGCAATAGAAATCTTTTCCCGCAAGACTCTCCAACATTTGGTCCATGAAGGGCAAAGGAAAATGGTCTTTTCGAGTGTCTTCATTCAACTTACGATAGTCAATGCACACTCTCCATCCGGTCAAGAGTCTAGTGGGAATTAACTCATTGGCATCGTTTGGCACAAAATTCATTCCTCCCTTCTTAGGGACACAATGAATAGGACTCACCCAAGGGCTATCAGAAATAGGGTAAATCATTCCCGCGTCAAGGAGTTTTAGGACTTCCTTTTTGATGAAGTCGTGAATTTTGGGGTTCACCCTCCTTTGACATTGGATTGCAGGTTTGTAATCCTCCTCCATTAAGATTTTGTGGGTACAAAATTTGGGATCGATCCCCTTAATTTCGGATAACTTCCACGCAATTGCCCCTTTGTGATCCTTTAGAACATCGACAAGTGCGGTTTTTTCATTATTCGAAAGTTCTTTCACAATAATAACCGGCAACTTGTCGCCCTCCTCCAAAAAGACATATTCGAGATGAGGAGTTAAATCTTTCAACTCGAGGATAGGTGGTTCCTCAATTGAAGATTTGGGCTCGATACTCATAACCTCCTCGGGTGGAGGGAATGGGAAATCGTTAAGAAAATCCTTGATAATAAAGAAGTCCTCATCATTGTCGAGGTCTTCGTCACAAGTACGTGGAACATCGAATTCTTCCAACGTAAAACCACCAACTTCAAATGGTGTGAAGGTTGGTGTCGAGTTATCAAGAATGGGATCTAACATAGTGGGATTGCCACTATTTTCATCATCACCAAAACCTAAACCTTCTTGAGAAAATTCCTCGCAAACGTCGATCATATCAACGAGGTTTATGGTCGCAACAGAATAAACATGAGAAATTTGAGAATTTTGAGTTACGTTTATAACAAGTTCCTCGTCGTTGAAACGTAAGGTGATCTTTCTAGCATGCACATCGATTAAAGCCATAGACGTATCTAAAAATGAACGATCTAAATGAGAGGAACTTGAGGATCCGTGAGAATATCGACAACGATAAAGTCTACCGGGTAATAGAACTTTCCCACTTTCACAAAAACGTGTTCCGTAAATCCACATGCGGGAATCGTGGAATGGTCGGCCAACTCGATTGACATTAGTGAAGAGTAAGATTAGGAAGATTGAGCGACTTGAAGATTGAAAGTGGCATTAAGTTAATATAAGCACCAAGATCGGCCAAGGCATAGCATTATTCCATATCTTGGATTGCACAAGGAATCAAGAATTTACCGGGATCACCGACTTTTTGAGGTATGCGGTTAAGATAAACCGATGAACAACTAGACAATTGTTGCAATTTCTCCTTGTTGTTCAACATAATCTTAAAGTTAGCGGCAAATCGAGGCACCATGACCAAAGCATCGGCGAAACTCACATTAAAATGAACGTCACGAAACATTTTCATAAAAAGCTCAAATTGGTAATTATCGCGCTCTTGACGTTTCTCCTTTCTAAGTCTCGATGGATAGGGAAAAGGTGGTGTGGGTTGAGGCATAGGCATAGCCTTTGGAATATCGGGTTCCAAATGTGGTAATGGGTCAACCGTAGGTGTGGCATGAGCGGTACTTCGTGGGATTGGGACATGCTCCTTTTCGACCACCACCTCGGGTTCTTCCTCAATTGCATCCTCCGTAGGAGCAATTGGTTGAGGAGTCGGTTCCTTGAGTGTCTTACCACTACGTGTGGTAATCACTTTCATCTCTCCCTTAGGGTTCGATATGGTGTTACTAGGAAGACTACTCGAAGACGGTTTGCACATAATATGATCAAACGTAGATGAAATTTTGTCCTCAAATATGGATTGCCTCTTCTCGGCCTTAATCATCTCTTGTTTTATCTCATGTTGCCCTTGTTCCATTTTTTGTTGGTTTTGTTGCAACCTAGTTACATTCCATTCCATTTTGTTTGTATGGATTTTAAGCTCATTTGCTAACTCGTTTTTCAACTCCTTCTTCAAGTCGTTTTTAAACTCGGATCTTAGGCTAATGATTTCTCTTTGAATGTTGTCAAACCTAGCATCGTTTCCATTAGCGTATTCAACAAATTCATTTGGAAGATCTTTCAAAGTTTGCAAACCCTTGTTGTTGTTTTGGAAATCGTTGTTTTGATTTTTGTTTGAAACTTGATTATTAGCCCCTTGATTCCCATAGTTTCCTTTGTAATTGTTTTTAAAACCAACTTGATTTTTTTGATAGTTGTTGTTAGCATTTTGATTTGGAGCAAAACCCGGTGGAGTCAATTGATTAGAGCGGGTAACATGACCGTTTTGGTTGTAAGTTCCCGTGGCCGCGTAGGCACTCGAAGTGTTACCACCGTTGGTAATGCACTCGGAGAAATCATGACCTCCACCACAATACATACATGAAACCTCAACCGCTTTAGTCGTAGCGGGAGCACTTTGTTCTCCAACTTTGAATTCAATTAAAAGTCCTTTAAGCTTATCAAAGATTTTGTTTTCCAAGTTAGCCTCAATTTGGCAAGCATCGATGGTATTAGACAAAGAAGGTGAAGCCGAAGACGAAGCCTTTCGAACACTCGACGTGCTACGAGGAATATACACCTTAGATCTATTCTCAGTTATCAACAACGCTTCCTCAACCGTTTTACACAAAAAATTACCACCCGCAGCGGCATTTAGATAATCCCTTTCATGATCAGTAAGTCCATTGTAAAACGTGTCAATTTGATGCAAGTCGGAAAAACCGTGATGGGGACACTCATGTAACATTTCCTTAAACCTATCCCAAGCCGATGAAAAACTCTCATTAAATTCTTGTGAAAATTTTGAAATCTCGTTTTTCAAATGCGTAGTCTTAGAGGGCGGGAAAAATTGGTTCACAAACTTAGAAACGAGATCCTTCCACGTAAATATAGAATTGGGTGGCTCTTTCTCTAACCAAATTTTAGCAGGCCCCGCTAAGGAATACGGAAAAAGCATCATCTTAATCGAGTCATTAGCAACATCCTTAAATTTGCAAGTGGCGGTAAGACGATTGAATTGGCGGATATGGTTGTGCGGGTTGTCCTTTTCATCACCACAGAATTTGTTGTTTTGGATCATTGACAACAAACCCTTTTTCATTTCAAAATTCTCCGCAAGAATAGCGGGAATCACAATAGCCTCTCCATAACCCTCGGTGAGTGCTTGAAGTAACTCCATCATAGTTCGATTCGCCATGGTTGGTTCTTCTCTTACGATAGGTTCGTCAATAGGAGACTCCTCACTAGAAAGATTAGGAGTAGGTGTTGACTCCTTTCGGTTTCTACGTTTACGTGCACGTCTTGCTTGGTTGTGAGTTTGCATAAACGTCACATACAATGTGGGGATGAGCAAAGAAGATTCTTTTTGGTGTTTTGTATTTTTCCAATTTTTTTGTGGTTTTGATTGTTTTTACTTTTTTTGGATTTTTGTGATTGTATTAAGTAGACCAAAATCTACAAATCTCCTCCTTAATCAAATCTCTTGATTAAAGAAGCCTCAAGGAATGAAAACGATCACGTGAAGTGAACGCCTTCGATGACTTTAGAACGTTAGTGGAACACCAAAATGTTCAAGAGGGTTTAATCAAATGAAACCAAGAAAGTATATATGATACTTAATAATACTTTGGGCGGAAAAACCCTCGATTAGCTTTCAATCTCAAAATACTCACAAGCAAGCGGGGAAACGAGGCGGCGCGAAGCACATAAGAGCCTTTTTCCTTAGGGTATATTTTATAATACCCGCCTTATACTCAACTTATAGTTTGTATTTCTCAAAATCGAGCTTCACAAAAGTATTTATCTTTTTTTGTCTTTTCTTTCTTGTTTGAGATTAGAATACAATGATTGGGTAATGACCTCCCAAGTCAAGGTTGTGTTTTCACACTTTTGGAGTACTTGTGAATTTATTGTTCTATGTATACAATATATTAATAATATTCACACAAAAAAACGAAAAACCAATAATACGTATTAGTAGAGTGCTACTAATACAAATATATATTATGGTTAGTATAAAAAATAACAATTTCCAAATCAAAACACAACACGCCTCCCCGGCAGCGGCGCCAAAATGATAGTTGAGTTTTTACACTTTGTTTAGGAAAACAAATGTAATTAGGGCAAGTATTAACAAGTAGTTTAGGAAAACCACAAGTTATGACCCAAAGTGGGGATCGTTCTCAAGGAGGCTTGGTGTGTGTGTTAAGAGATGATTAATGGTTTGTGATTATATTGACGAGAGAAGAAAATAAAAATGAGATTAGAAGAGAATGACAGTTACAATTATGATTAGAACTAAGACGATAAGTCGTACACATAAAACCGTAAAAAAGTGACAAAACTAAAAATTTACCCTAAAAATTCCTAGAAAATTGCAATAAATCCTAAATAATGTAATTAGAGTTTACAAAAAATCAAAAATCACTCAAACCTTTTATTTAATTAAATAATAATTTTTTAATGCTAATTAAAGCCCAAAAAATCAGTTTAATTAACAAAACGCCCAAAATGAGATTTTTTTAATTGTAAACCTCTAAAATGACTTGACTTATTTTAAAAGTATTTTTAAAAATTTTAAAATTAATATAAACTATTTAAAAAAAATTAAAAACTATTTAAATTTAAAATAATTCTAAAAATTAATCTAATGACAATAAAAATATTCTAAAAATTGTAAAATTCCTAACTTAATGTCTTTAACCTAAGAAAAATATAAAAACTTGAAAAATCTAAATTTTAATTTTTAATAATAAAATAATAAAATAATAATAAAATAATATTAAAAATCCAAAATTTATAAAATATTCTAAAAAGTTGCAAACTAGCTTATTTTAACCTAATGAACTCAGAAATGAAGTTGAAATTACAAAATACACCTTATGGGCCTAGAAATGGGCTAAAAGACAAAACAGTCCCTTAATGGGGTTAATTTGGACCCAATAAGAAAAAGTCAACCAAATAAGCCAAAAACTTCCAGTCTGACTCAAAATTTGATTTTAAAAACAAAACTCTGAAGGCCCAAAAGCTGAAAATGTGTATAAGCTAGCTTATTTCAAAGCAGTTTATTCTTAATGGGCTTTTTGGCCCATTAAGCTATAAGCTGATGCCATAACCTTAAATTAGACACACAAGCTTCTTTTGAGTTACTTAAGAGATCTGTAAAAAGAAAATTGGAAAAAGCACAATGAATAAGCCTGAATAAGCAATAAGCTATCTTCACAAAACGACAAAATAGTCGTTTTCGAGTTCTAGGCCACCCCAAGAGCTGATTCAACTTTCAAAAACTTTTAAATGACTTAACTAAGCTTAATCAACAAAAAGGTTTTCAATAAGCACACTTAATAAGCTGGAATAAGCAGAGAAGCACTTAATTAAAAGTAAACTTTAAGAGTTCTCTAGCAAAATGTAAAAGCCAAGGTCTGATAAGCTCCAGTTCAAACAAATGGGTCAAATGAGGAAGATTGATCACAAAAAATAAGTTGTTGCAGGTCTGGATAAGCCAATATGGCTTATTAACAAGCTGAATGACAAATTACACTAGCAGGGGCTAGTTTTGGATGTTGAGCAGTGGAAACTTTTTCCACTGCTTGACTTAATTGACTTTTTGTCTTTAGTGACTTTTTTGTGGATTCAAGTTACAAACAATGCACCCTTGTGATCAGTGAATCACAAGGAGTCAGAAACAATAAAGAAATCACAATCACAATCAGCCAAAGAGTGCAGTTAATTCAATCAATCACCAGACATCTCACAAACATGAACATAAGTAGTTATGAACTCAATAAGCTATTTTAGCAAGATTCAGCCAACCAAATTGCACCAAAAGCATACACAAGCTATAATAAACTTAAATGAACAAGTTTAAACAGGTTTATGCAATGGTTCAAGGTCTAGATCAAGATTCAAGCACCAAATAGTTACTGATGAACACTAGTAGGTAGTTATGAACACTTTGCTGATATACTTGACCAACAAGACAAATTCAAACACTCAAATCTTCAAACCAGGTTATATTAACTATGATTTAACACCTTTTAGCCCTAAGCATCCATATACTCTAGGTATTTCCACAATCTTAAGTCAAAATCAGTTAAAACAAGTGAGATATAGCACAATCTTTGATTCGAGGTTTTAAACCCAATAACTTGCAGAAACTAGGACTCAACCAAGAGAATAACAGATACAAAGCATAAACAACACTTTCAAACAACACAATAGCAACCTATGATCTTAAATAGATAATCCCAAACACCCCTTATCGTTTTCAACTCAACTTCAAACAAGTATAAGTGTATTCCAAGGTTACCCAAGCCCAATCAAACACATAAACAGATGTAATATGCCGTATTAAGCAAGATTAGACCATAAATTCCACAAGAACACAAGAACACACACAAAATCACCAAAAATCAAGATTTTAAGCAGATTTTGAGTAGAAAGGTTCAAACCTCATGGATGTACATCCACACCCACGAATTTTGAGCTTATGTGCTAGCAAGAACAAGCACAAGCTTCCATAAACAACCCTGCTAAGATTCAACAAGGTTAGAAGCAAAAATTCATAGACATAAAGTGACCACTTGGAAAATAAACTTGATTAATGCAAATCTTGTACCCCACACTTGATTATCCCCAAGTTATAAGCCTCACAACACCTTGATATCACAATATCAGGATGCTATGATCAACTTATAGCCCAAAAATTCCAAGGTGTACCAAGAACTTAGCAAAATATCAAATTTTGATCCTTTGTGCAATTTCTTGCACAAGGTTTAGATATACGTTTTGAGATTCAAGATTAGTTAACAAACAACAATAACAAGCAGATATAATGATTGGCACTTGAGTTTTCTTCACAATTTCAAACACATTTCATTAACTTGAAAATGAGATTTACAGAATAGTGAATCAAGGAAAAATCAAGAGCAAGTGCAAATGATGCACATCCTATGCCTTTTATAGTCTACAAGTAAACAAGTGAATGCATAAAAACGTAAAACCCTAACTAATGAAGTTCCAGATATGCCTTTGTGGAGTTTGAAAACTTGAGGATCATGTGACTTGCTTTGGCAGGTTGTGTGAGTTGGCAAGGGTGGAATATCATCCAAAGGCTTCAAACAAGCTTAGAAAGTAAGCTGAAATCTTGGGCGTTGGATAGCTGTCAAGGTTTTGGCAGTTTGCTCAAGAGTGTAGCAGGGGAATCTCTTGTGGGGTTCCTGGTTGATGTGGCACATGTTTTTAAGGTTGGGATGTGATTAAGACACCATTAATCACTAATCTGGAGCATACGATGGTTTAATTACAAGCAGATTAAGAAAACCCAAATGTGTTCTTGAGATGAATAGTGGGTGTGTTTGATCCGGTTTAGGATTTAAAAACATGTTAGGCGCCTTATTTAACTTATTTAATTAAGTTAGTTATGGCTGGTGTGAGTGGGATATGATGCGGAGGTTTGGAGGATTCTGATTGGAGAAGAGGGTGAGTGGGGTGAGGTGGCAAGTGGTGATTGGTTAAGGTAAGTTGTTGTGTCTGCCCAAATTGGTCCCTTACTTCTTTTCTTCTTGTCATTCAGTTTTGAAACTTGATATATCCGAATCCCTTTGTTATATAAGTTTCATTTTTCACACTTTTGCCCCAAATACTTTTCCAAAGTATTTTCAAGGGTATTTCTTGCCAATTCTTGATTCTTGAAGGGCTGATTTGGCTTTTTCTTCATTGATAATGGTCTTGACTTGTCTTGTTGACTTCTTGGAGGACTGGATTTGACAAATCATTATTTATGAGGGACCATTTTTGCCATTTCTTCAAAGTCAAGGGTCCTTTTGGTAATATTGACAAACTTTAGGGACCAATCTTGTAATTATGAAGATACAAGGGTTTAAAGTGTCAATTATTCAATATTGGAGGACCGTTCTTGCATAATCTTCAAATCTTCAAGGGTTCTCTTGGAAAATCTTCATTAAGGCTTGGTTCATTGTGCGGCTTCGTTTCCCGTGTTCGTTTTTGCCTGATTCTTGTGATCTTTAGTTATTTTCTCAATATCCGTACCTAAAATACACAAGTAACAAAAACAAGCATATATTTGGCCATTTTCATGATATTTTATGCATTTAAAGCCCTTTTTGGATGATGAGACTATATTTAAAAGCAGTCTCATCAGTATGGCATTAGACGATGATTATCTATAATGCTTAACAATAAAACTTGTACTAGTTTGTGATCAATGGAATGACTATCTTTTGATTCCTAATTCTACATCGTTCTATTATTATCTTTCTTTGCTTTTCTCTTTAAATTCCTGTGGTATAATGCAATCATTGAATGAATACTCATTATGATTTGATTTGTGTTACACAAGACTCATGCAGTCAATGAAAGCTATGACTAAAGCACGAATACGGCAAGTTATTAGTGAATAAGTTGTTGTATCTTTAGTTGAATTCATGACCAACATGAATGATGGATCTGGAACTGGAGCTGAAGCTAAAACTGGTGGAACCCGAACCGTCAAGGTCAAGCAGTATATTCACGGCTGACCAAGAATAAATGCGGTGATGTGACTTCTTCTAAGCCAATTTCTATTTGTGAAGCTGTCTGCACGGCTTATTAGCTCATTGGACACATAATTCAAGGCAAGGCTGATGAGGTTACTAAAGGGAAAAATAATTCCAAACTGAAAATTCTTTTCGTGCATTAGAGCTTGTAAGTATATCGAAAAAGGTTGTGGATTATTCATGGCTTAGGTATCGTAAAAGTAATAGTAAGAGAAGTAAGTAGAATTACACTAGTCATTTGTGACTATCCTGAAGTGTTTCCGGAAGATTTACCAGGGCCACCGCCTCCAAGGCAAATATAATTCCAAATTGATCTAATCTCTGGTGCTGCAACTGTGGCACGTGCGCCATATCGATTAGCACCATCCGAGCTGAAGTAATTATTTGTATAGTTGCAAGAACTATCTGATAGATGTTTTATTCGACCGAGCTCGTCAGTTTGTAGAACTCCTATTCGATTCGCTAAGAAGAAAGATGATTTGTTTCGTATGTTTATCGATTACCGAGAGCTGGATAAGCTAACGATCAAGAATCGTTACCCATTTCCATAAATTTATGACCTATTTGATCAACTTCAAAACTCTCGGGTTTTCTCTAAGATTCTGGTGTTTTCTCCAAGGTTGATCTTTGTTTTTCTTATCATCAACTTCGTATACGCGAGGAAGATATTCCTAGTACGGCGTTTAGAACTTGTGATGATCATTATGAGTTTAGTGTTAAGCCTTCTGGTTTGACCAGTACACCTGCTGTATTTGTTGACTTAATGAATTGTATATTAAGCTATGTCTTGATAAATTCATAATCGTTTTCATTCATGATATTCTAATCTGCTCTAATAGCGAGGAAGAGCATGCCGAACACTCAAGGACTATCTTGAAGTTGTTAAAGAACGAAAATTGTACGCGAAACTCTCAAAGTGTGATCTTTGGCTCAGTTCCGTACTAATAAGTGTGAAAACACTTATCCTTTTACCACTTATTTCCAATAATAACAAGACCAAAACGTGTATTTTTATGTCGTAAAAGTCGGAATTATGCGTGGTTTGTGTTTTTATTGTGTTTTAGGACAAAAATTTGAAAAAGGAAGAAAACACGGGCTTGCACGGGCTTTTATCGAAGAAAACGGGAAAAGACGAAGTCAAAAGATCAAGAGTGAAAAAAAGAACGGAAGTCCAAGACCTATTCTGAAGATTTATCGAAGAAAAAGTCTAAAGACGGAAGTTTAATGAAGACAAAGAACTTAAGTCTAATAGAAAAAGAAAAATTAAAAGACAAGTTCAAATCCCGAGACGACATCGACAAAAGACAAAGAATTAAAGTCGAGTCGAGAAGACGTGAAGAAAGAAAGAAAGAAGATGCAACACATGCACTCCTTCCACCTTCCCTATAAATACCCTCCTAATAGTCATTAGGAGGGAGTTAGTCTTTAATTTTTGGTTTTTCATTTTTCACTTTTCTTTCTAGTTTTAGAGAGAGAAAGTCTTAAACTTTCTCTCACTAAGTTTCATTTTTTCTTTTAATCTTTCAAGATTAAACATTTGTGTATTGATTATTTTATTAATCAAGTTCTATTTAAGCTTTTAATCCTTAATCTCATTCTACATTTCTTGATTTACTTTACCTTTGATCCGATTTGCATACTTCATGCGTATGATTTAATGATTTCGTGATTGAAGGATTAATCTTCTTTGGTTATACTTAAGCTCTTTCACGTATAAGTTATAAGCTCATAATGCTTATTGCCTTATTACAAGTTTTAGCTTATTGATTTTCGGATTTCACAAGGTTTTAGTAATTTCAAAAGCCATTTCATAAAGTTTGTAATCTTTCACGTTTTAGAAGTTATCAAATTTAAGATTTTTGAATTGTTTAAGGTTCGGTAGAATAGCTTATTGCATCAGCTTATTGAGTTTTAAAACTTTCCACCAATCTCGGATTAAGTTAGCTTCCATCGCAATCTTGGGGTTTTTGCACATTCCGACGGGTGTCATCGTTTTGATCGTAATAACCCATTAGGGTTCTACTTTGCGATCGTTTGGTAATTCCCCTTTATTCCGATCTGGGTTGCGATCGCTCATTGCGATCGCACATTCCGACGGGACTAAGGTCTTGTTAAGACGAAGTGCTGCCCAATTTTACTTTACATCATTCCGATCTGAACCACTTTGCGACAGAAGTGTTGGATTATTCCGATCTGGATATTGCGACCACTCTACATTCCGATAGAATGGACCTTGATTATTCCGATGGTTATTAACTTGAATTATTCCGATGACTTGTTATGTATTCCGATGGTTGTAATTTTGGTGTATTCCGATGGACATGATTTGCATTATTTCGATTGACTAAGTTTTTAAGTGTTAAAGTTTTACAAAGGTTTAAGTTTCAAGTATTTTCCTAATTAACTTTAAGTTTAATTTTGTCAAAGCTTCTACTTTACTCATCGACAATTTTCATACATGCTTTTAAATTAGACAACCAAACCAAACCAGTCTCTTATTCACCAAAAGACGATTGAGTCGCACTCTTAACCGGTAATCAATTCGAAAAGACTTGGGACTACGAATTTTGATACAAGGGGTAAAAGCCAAGTATTAAATGGCGCCACTGCCGGCTCTTTTCGTTACGATTAAAGGTTTTTAGTGAGAGACGCATTGAATTTTGGGATCCGTTCTTTGAACGTTATTTTCCTTGCTTTTAAAATTTTTCAAAAAATCCTAAAAAATATAAAACTCTTCAAAAATACAAAAACACTAAAAAATCATAAAAAGCAATTCTTTTCCAAAAGGTTTTGCACAAAAAAGATTATATAGATATTCTCTGTGTATATTATTCTTCTGCAGGTATATGCGTACTAGATCTTCGAACTATTCTGAGCCCGAGACTCGTGAAGATTTAGATATGGCTGGTGTTAATAACAACAATAATAACCCACCTCTACCCAATCTCAATAACAATAATAACAACAACAACAACAACAATGTCCACCTACCTGATTTACGAACAATGGAGGAATTGTGTCAACCCACCATGAACGGACGCGGAGGCTCGATTACGCCGATGCACGTCACGGCTCAGGAGTTTTCGTTGAAGCATCATATGATCCAACAAGTGCAAACTAACCCATTTCGTGGAATTCCGGATGATGATGCCAACAAACACCTCGACAAATTCATTAACATTACCCAAAGCATGAAGTGCCCCGATGTTTCTATGGATGACCTTCGCCTCCAACTTTTTCCCCACTCGCTTTCTCACCATGCCGAAAAATGGTTTGACCGTCTCCCGAAGAATTCTATTCATACGTGGAATGACATGACTCAACGCTTTTTGTCGCGCTACTTCCCAGCATCCATGGTCACAAGCCTTCGTAACCAAATCAGTGGATTCATGCAAGACAATGATGAATCGCTCTTCGATGCTTGGGAACGATACAATGATTTGATCGACCGCTGTCCAAATCACAACATGCTCCCCGTCACTCTCATTGACACCTTCTACAATGGTCTCACTTTTCGTGATCGTGACACGATCAATGCCGCCGCCGGTGGTACTTTTATGAAAAGAAGACCGGAGGAGTGTAGAGAGTTGATTGAAAACATGACTACTCACCACAAGAACTGGGATTCATCCGCATCCTCAAGATCTAACTCGAGAGTCAATGTTTCTTCTACTACCTCCTATCCTGAAATGACTGAAATTTCTCGACAACTCGCTGAGATGAACAAGAATTTCATGGCCATGGCCACAAACCACTTTCAACAAGCTAAAGCCATTGCTATTTCTTGTGACACATGTGGTGGTCCTCATTCTTATAATGATTGTCCTTCTACTCAAGGCAATTTTTCTAAAAATGTTAACGCAGCTTACGGTACTTCTCCCACAGGAGGCTATCAAGCTCGCCCGCAAGGAGACTGTAGCTTGCTAAGTTATCGTTCAAATAACTATCTTGCTCCACCCGGTTTCCCTCCCGCAAACCAAAACCAACAACAAAGCTATAACCGAAACAATCAATCCCAACCTCGTGCTAACAAACAATATCAATCCCAAAGAAACCCATACCCAACTCAAGGAAATTCTCAAGCTTACCAAGCTCCACCTCTCAATCAACCGATGGCATTAAATCAAGACGTCGAGACGTTCATGAAGACTAATCGGGAGCTGGTGACGAATCTTCAGAGTCAAGTCATCAACTTGAAGGGAGAAATGGCGAAACAAGGGAGCGATATTCGAGCCGATCTAAGGAATGACATGGCAAAACAGAGCAATGAGATCCGTGCAGACATCAGAGACTCTTTCAGCACTCAAGCGCTTAACATTCGTGATATGATTGGTTCGCTCATCCAAGGTAATCAACCCTCTTCTTCGGGTACTCTTCCGAGTAACACCGTTGCGAACCCAAGAGGGGAGATGAAAGCAATCACCACTCGTAGTGGAAAAGGTTATACGGAACCCGAGCTTCCTACACCTCCACCCGTGATTGTGAACAAGGAAAAATAGCAACTTTCCTCACCTCCTTCACCTTCTATCCCCATTTCCCCACCACCCGTGGTTGTGAGTGATCCTATTCCCCTAAAGCCTTCTTCTTCATCCAAGATACCTTATCCTTCAAGGTTGAGGAAAGAGAAGCAAAAGAGCAAGGATGATATTCAGGTTTCAAACTTTCTAAAAATGTTTAAACAATTGAATTTTAACATCTCCTTTGCCGAGGCTCTCGCTCACATGCCCAAATACGCGAAAATGTTTAAAGATCTTCTTAGTGACAAGGAGAAGCTTCTTGACATTGCTCAGACCCAACTTAATGAGAACTGCTCCGCAGTGCTCTTAAGGAAATTTCCCACCAAACTTGGTGATCCGGGTCGCTTCTTGATTCCTTGCAACTTCCCGGGAGTAGAGAATTGCATGGCCCTAGCCGATCTAGGTGCCAGTATAAACTTAATGCCCTTAAGTGTTTGGAAGCAATTATCTCTCCCCGAGCTAGTCCCCACCAAAATGACTTTGGAATTAGCTAACCGTACGGTTGCTTATCCAGTGGGGATAGCCGAAGATGTCTTTGTTTGCGTTGACAAATTCACCTTCCCGGCGGATTTTGTTTTCGTTGATTACGAAATAGACCCCCGTGTTCCATTAATCGTTGGACGTCCATTCCTGAGGACCAGTCGCACTCTCATTGATGTAGCCGCGGGCGAAATAATCATGAGAGTTGGTGACGATAAAATTGTCTTCAACATGGGTAAGATTTCTAAGCAACCTTATTCATATGAGAGTGTTAATGCTATTGATGTTCTCGATGAGGCTTGTGAAGAAAATTTTCATGATGCTTGCAAAAGTACTCTTTCTTCTCTACCCAATGTTGAGACTGTTGCCTCAATTGATTCGGCATTGACTCCTTTTGGAGAAAGTGACTTGGATGATTTCGAAGCTAGCTTGGGTCCTCTCAATATTAAGTATGATAATTCGTCCACCGATTGGGATGAAGACATTCGTACTATTGAGAGACTTCTCAATGAAGACCCGTTTTCTCCTCCTTCTCCTTAAGAGGTGACTAATGATGATCCATCGTTAGTTTCACCATCTATTAAGGATCCTCCCACTCTTGAGCTTAAGGACCTACCTCCTCATCTTGAGTATGTTTTCCTTGAAGACAACGAGAAGTTACCGGTCATCATCGCGAAGGACCTGAAAGAAGAAGAAAAAGCCCGACTCATCGCCGTGTTGAAGAAGCATAAAAGAGCTATCGCTTGGAAAATCTCCGACATTCGCGGATTTGATCCTCACTTTTGCACACATAAAATTCTCATAGAGGACGACTTTAAGCCCACCATTCAAAGCCAAAGAAGGGTGAATCCTAAAATCCACGAAGACATCAAAAAAGAGGTTATCAAACTTCTTGATGCGGGTATGATTTACCCTATTTTGGATTCATCATGGGTTAGTCCAGTCCATTGTGTGCCTAAGAAAGGCGGAATTACCGTTGTGCCCAATGCAAACAACGAGTTGATTCCTACCCGTCTCGTTACTGGGTGGAGAGTTTGTATAGACTACCACAAACTCAATGATGCCACGAGAAAGGATCATTTCCCTCTACCTTTTATGGACCAAATGCTTGAACGTTTAGCGGGTAATGAATATTACTGCTTTCTTGATGGTTTCTCGGGTTATTTCCGAATACCCATCGACCCCTAAGATCAAGAGAAGACAACATTCACTTGTCCCTATGGCACATTTGCCTACAAAAGGATGCCTTTTGGCTTATGCAATGCCCCTGGGACTTTCCAAAGGTGCATGTTGGCTATCTTCCATGACATGGTTGAGCAAACCATGGAAGTCTTCATGGATGATTTCTCGGTCTTTGGGGATTCCTTCTCTTCTTGCCTTGCCAATTTGGAACGTATGCTTAAGCGGTGCGAAGACACTCGCCTTGTTCTGAATTTGGAAAAATGCCATTTTATGGTAAAAGAAGGCATTGTGCTAGGACACAAAATCTCTAAAGCCGGTCTTGAAGTCAACCGTGCTAAAGTAGATGTCATAGCCAAACTACCTCCACCTTCAACTGTGAAGGGTGTGAGAAGTTTTCTGGGTCATGCGGGCTTCTATCGTCGATTCATTCAGGATTTCTCTAAAATCGCTCGCCCGATGACCCACCTCTTGGAAAAAGATACTCCTTTTATCTTTTCTAAAGAGTGTATCGAAGCCTGCAATCTTCTTAAGGATAAGCTAACTAAGGCACCGGTCTTGGTTACCCCTAATTGGGAGCTGCCTTTTGAATTGATGTGCGATGCTAGCGACTTTGCTATTGGTGCGGTTTTGGGCTAACGAGTGAACCAATCCACTATACTAGAAAAACAATGACGGGGGCTCAATTGCATTATACGACAACCGAAAAAGAGCTTTTAGCTGTTGTCTATGCTTTAGAAAAATTTCGCCCCTATCTTGTTTTATCCCCCACCATCGTATACACGGACCATTCCGCGTTGAAGTACTTGATGACTAAGCATGATTCTAAGCCAAGACTTCTTCGCTGGGTTTTACTCCTTTAAAAATTCAACATTGAAATTCGCGACAAGAAGGGAGTCGAAAACCTGGCCGCGGATCATCTGAGTCGACTTGAGGATCCATATCAAGGGGATCATCCGAACAAAGAGATCAATGATTCTTTCCCCCTTGAGACCTTAATGTCTATAAATCTCAATCTTGATGACACCCCGTGCTTTGCGGACATTGCAAACTACTTAGCGGGTGGTATTCTCATCAAAGGGTTAACATCCCAACAAAAGAAGAAATTCTTGAATGATGTTAAGACTTACTTTTGGGATGACCCTTATCTATTTAAACAATGTGCTGTTCTGATCATTCGTCGATGTGTTGACGGACCGGCAGCTTTTGACATTCTCCAGGCTTGCCACAAAAGACCCACCGGTGGTCACTTTGGTCCCAACTACACCGCTAAGAAAGTGTTTGACTCTTGATTCTATTGGCCCACCATTTATCGTGACGCTCACGAAATGGTTAAGCATTGTGATGCTTGCCAACGCCAAGGCAAGATCACACATAAAGATGAGATGCCTCAAAATTTCATACAAGAGTGTGAAATCTTTGACGTATGGGGCATCGACTTTATGGGGCCATTTCCATCTTCCAAAGGGAACAAGTACATCCTCGTAGCCGTTGACTACGTTTCTAAATGGGTTGAAGCCAAGGCTCTCCCTACGAACGATGCGAGGGTGGTTGTGAACTTTTTGAAGCAGCTTTTCGCTCGATTCGGCGTTCCTCATGCTATCATCAGTGACCGCGGGACTCATTTTTGCAATGATCAATTTGCAAGAGTAATGGCTAAGTATGGTGTTAATCACCGTCTTTCCACCGCCTATCATCCCCAAACCAATGGGCAAGCCGAGATTTCCAACCGTGGATTGAAGCGAATTTTGGAGCGCACCGTGGGAGTGCATCGCGCCGCGTGGGCCGATAAGTTAGATGATGCTCTGTGGGCTTTCCGTACTGCTTATAAGACCCTGATCGGTTGTACACCTTATCGTCTTGTGTACGGGAAAGCATGCCACCTCCCCATCAAGATGGAACATAAGGCGCACTGGGCCTTGAAGTGGGCTAACTTCGACATCAACAAAGCCGGTGATCATCGCAAGATTCAACTCAACGAGCTCAACGAACTGAGGAATGAAGCTTATGAGAACTCGCTGATCTACAAGGAGAAGACGAAGATCATTCATGATGCAAAAATCAAGAACCGAGAGTTCCACGTTGGTGATCAAGTCTTACTTTTTAACTCTCGGTTGAAGATCTTCTCTGGCAAGTTGAAGAGCCGCGGGTCTGGTCCATTCACCGTCGCCAAAGTCTTTCCATATAGGACCATTGAGCTTTCTCAGCCAAATGGGCCTAATTTTAAGGTGAATGGCCAGCGTTTGAAGCTGTACTTTGGTGAGGACATCTCTCATGAGATGATTCCATCCCTGACCACGTTTCCCATGAACTAAATTTGGGTCGAGTCAGGCTCGTGACTCGGTGATAAAAAACAAGCGCTTCTCGGGAGGCAACCCGTGATCTATCCTTTACTGCTTTCATAATAAGTGTAGGGGGGATCCCTGTATGTGTTTGTTCTCTTGTTTCTTATGCTGTGCAGGGATTAAAACTTCAATGATCCACCTTGATGACTTTTGACGAGCCGTGATACCGTGTTCCCATCTTCCCGGTTCTATCCTAAAACTCTTGTGATTCAATATTACATATTCTATATGTTCACATTGAATTCACTTTACTTGTCCTTTCCTTAGCAAGATTTAAACAAAGTGCACAATGTCCTAAGTGTAGGGGAGTTTACTCCCACATGCTTAAACATTGAGGACAATGTTTATCTCAAGTGTAGGGGGGACTTCTATCGAAGTAAGTGGTCTTTTCCATGAATTTGCCCTCATTTTAACCAGAAAATTTAATTTTTCGACATTTTTCAAAATTTTTAATCTATTTTGGACTAGTTGTATAGTTGTATTTTCCTTTGTTATGTTTATTTTCTTTCCTTGCTAGAATAAATTTTCAATAAAGTGGTTTTAAATTTTTCTTAGTCGTGAACATTATGACTCAACCCGAGTTTACTTACCTAAGTTTACTCTAGCTAGTATCCTTAACGTGTTTAAGTCAAGTTTTGCTAGGCTTTTATTTAGGGAGCTATAAAACGCGAAAGTCTTAACTCTCACGGGTTAAGAACAAGAACTTTTCGCAAGTTCCTATAATTGATCCTAGAGAGTCGTTTATCAAGGGAACTTTAAAATGCGATTTCTAAACTTGAAAAAGTCTAAGAATTTGCAAGATCCTATAGGCGACTCGAAAACCCAAAACTTTGGTTTAATAGGCTAAGCATCCATGAGTCTCATTCCTTGAGATTTTAAACTGTGGAGAACGAGAGATGATAGATTCAATTATAAGTTTGGTATTCTTTCGTGAATATATGTGAGTTAATTATAAGCCTATTCTCCCTTCGCTTGTTATTGAATTTATCTGCAATAAATAAGGTTGTATGATTTAAAAGGTTACTTAGCTTCTAGCCCCAGATCGTTTAAGGCCCTAACAAGGCATGAGGGCTACATTTTGTTGCTAAAGATCCAAAAGTGATGTGAAGAATCATTTATCGAAAATCAATATGAAGGATCGAGACACACGACGAAAAGCAAATACTCTCCAAAAGATTATGGAGAAGTCTATCCAAAAAGACCCTAACAAGGTATGAGGATAAATAGATCCAAGTCCTAAAAGGAGGCGGATCGTTGTATATCAAAGTCCAAAATAAAGATTGGAGAAAAATGAAGGTGTCGTGGTCCAAAGATGAAGAATCTCTAAAAACTTCAAGTGAAGAAATTCCTATTATGATGAGAAGGCCATTATTTCATGAACGTCTCTCAAGATTCGAAGTATGAAGTCGCTGCCAAATATCGGTCCGAGAAAGGTCTCAAATCATGAAGCGAGTTATGCCAAGATATGAACTTTATGAGGTCCCGAGAAGCAGTTTTAAAAGATTTGGTCCTTTAGCTAACTATTGATTAAATCGTGCACTTTATTTTCGGCCTAAATAACTATCGAAATAAGACAAACAATGCATCCTCGTGACAATTCAAGACAAAAAATAAAATATAAGAGATACACCTAGGAATAAGGGAGTCAAAGTGAATAATTGGCCCACATGAATTCGTGTTAGTTTGCTAACTTATAATAACAATGATGTCGTTTTTAAGATTGGTATGGGGAACGTGAAACTTGAGGATGATAAACGTTCATGGCAGCCAAAACCCAATGTAAGTTTTTAATTCCTTTACTTGCTTCTATCTTTTTATGTTTAGTATTTAATAAAGGTCAAGGTGGGTTATTTATGATGGAAAATGTAAACCGTGCTTTAAAATTAATGCATTGCATGAGGGCATTGCAATGGTCAAGTGTAGGGGATTTAATAAGTGTGAAAACACTTATCCTTTTACCACTTATTTCAATAATAACAAGACCAAAACGTGTATTTTATGTCGTAAAAGTCGGAATTATGCGTGGTTTGTGTTTTTATTGTGTTTTAGGACCAAAATTTAAAAAGGAAGAAAACACGTGCTTTCACGGGCTTTTATCGAAGAAAACGGGAAAAGACGAAGTCAAAAGATCAAGAGTGCTAAAAAGAACGGAAGTCCAAGACCTATTCTGAAGATTTATCGAAGAAAAAGTCTAAAGACGGAAGTTTAATGAAGACAAAGAACTTAAGTCTAACAGAAGAAGAAAAATTAAAAGACAAGTTCAAATCCCGAGACGACATCGACAAAAGATAAAGAATTAAAGTCGAGTCGAGAAGACGTGAAGAAAGAAAGAAAGAAGATACAACACATGCACTCCTTCCACCTTCCCTATAAATACCCTCCTAATAGTCATTTGGAGGGAGTTATTCTTTAATTTTTGGTTTTTCATTTTTCACTTTTCTTTCTATTTTTAGAGAGAGAAAGTCTTAAACTTTCTCTCACTAAGTTTCATCTTTTCTTTTAATCTTTCAAGATTAAACATTTGTGTATTCCTTATTTTATTAATCAAGTTCTATTTAAGCTTTTAATCCTTAATCTCATTCTACATTTCCTGATTTACTTTACCTTTGATCCGATTTGCATACTTCATGCGTATGATTTAATGATTTCGTGATTGAAGGATTAATCTTCTTTGGTTATACTTAAGCTCTTTCACGTATAAGTTATAAGCTCATAATGCTTATTGACTTATTACAAGATTTAGCTTATTGATTTTCGGATTTCACAAGGTTTTAGTAATTTCAAAAGCCATTTCATAAAGTTTGTAATCTTTCACGTTTTAGAAGTTATCAAATTTAAGCTTTTTGAATTGTTTAAGGTTCGGTAGAATAGCTTATTGCATCAGCTTATTGAGTTTTAAAACTTGCCACCAATCTCGGATTAAGTTAGCTTCCATCGCAATCTTGGGGTTTTTGCACATTCCGACGGGTGTCATCGTTTTGATCGCAATAACCCATTAGGGTTCTACTTTGCGATCGTTTGGCAATTCCCCTTTATTCCGATCTGGGTTGCGATCGCTCATTGCGATCGCACATTCCGACGGGACTAAGGTCTTGTTAAGACGAAGTGCTGCCCAATTTTACTTTACATCATTCCGATCTGAACCACTTTGCGACAGAAGTGTAGGATTATTCCGATCTGGATATTGCGACCACTCTACATTCCGATAGAATGGACCTTGATTATTCCGATGGTTATTAACTTGAATTATTCCGATGACTTGTTATGTATTCCGATGGCTGTAATTTTGGTGTATTCCGATGGACATGATTTGCATTATTTCGATTGACTAAGTTTTTAAGTGTTAATGTTTTACAAAGTTTTAAGTTTCAAGTATTTTCCTAATTAACTTTAAGTTTAATTTTGTCAAAGCTTCTACTTTAGTCATCGACAATTTTCATACATGCTTTTAAATTAGACAACCAAACCAAACCATTCTCTTATTTACCAAAAGACGATTGAGTCGCACTCTTAACCGGTAATCAAGTCGAAAAGACTTGGGACTACGAATTTTGATACAAGGGGTAAAAGCCAAGTATTACGTACGATTTTTCTGACATGTGACTGATAAAAGTGGGGTACATGTTAATCCTGCGAAAATCGAAGCCATCGAAAATTTGAGTGCACCAACTACTCAAATTGAAATACGACAATTTTTAGGTTTGGCTGGTTAATACTGAAGGTTTATTAAAGGATTTTCTTTAATATAAAAAGCATTAACCAAGCTAACTAAAAAGAATGAACCATATGTGTGTGGCGATGATGAAGAAAAAGCTTTTCAAACCATGAAAAGAGAACTCTACAACACGCCGGATCTTATCGTTACCCGAAATAAGTAAAGATTTTGTTGTTGATCGTGATACATCTCTTAAAGCATTTAGAGCTATTGACTTGTGTATGCTTGTAGGAACCTTAGGAAGAATAAGGAAACTGCACAACCCATGACTTGTAATTGGGTGCGGTGATTTTTACTCTTTGTTTATGGAGACATTAATTGTATGTCACTAAATGTACGGTATCCACCGATAGAAAGAGCCTACAATGTATTCTGGAATAAAAAGAGGTAAATAAGCCTTTAAGTGATTGCGATTGTGTTATTCGTTAACATTTGGAGGTAAGAGCAAATTACAATGGATTCATTGTTAAGCTCTTGAAAACTCAGTCTGAATATGATTTAATTTGTGTCAATGTTGACTGATTGACTCTGCTCATTTTATTCCGATAAATAAAATGATCGTGCGAACTAAGAATCGTTTGTTAACTACTCGTAGTAGATATAGAAGTTATGACGATGTGAAGCGAAAACCTTTGGAAATCGAGGTAGGTGGAAAAGTTATGCCAAAGCTATCACCATGAAAAGGTGTTATATATTTTGGAAAATGTGGGAAGTTAAGTCCCCGTTAGTTGGGCCATTCGAGATGATATCGAAAGTGAGTCCGGTGGCATGAAAATTTAAATTAACTCGAGAGCTACAAGGAATTCACAATACTTTTCATATGTCGAACCTAAAGAAATTTTTCCCAACGAAGATCTTACTAACCCTCTTGATGAAGTATGAATCGACGGTAAGTTAAATTTCATCAATGAACCTGTTGATACTATCGAAAAGGAATTTAGACAACTGAAGCAAAGTCGTATTCCTATTGTCAAATTTGATTGAACTCAAGACGAAGACCAAAAATACGTTTAACCCTTTGATTTCAACGAGCGATCAAGGAAGAACGCAAGTTGATCTTCGGGACGAAGATCCCAATTTGGTGGGGATGATGTGACAATCCGTCAATTTCAGGTCGATATTCTAATCTCGACTATTAAGTATTATATGTTTACTTTAATGAGACTATTAAATTATCGGCTAAACGAGAAGGTTATAGCTTTAAACTTAACTTAATAATGTCGTTTACATGAAAACTGACAAGGAATACGTTATGTATCGATTTATATTCTTAAAATAACATATGAATGATTTTATTGTATTTATTTTTATTTTACGTGTTTTACGTTTTAACGAATGACGAGAACTACTAACGATCGCGATACCAACGGATGCCCAAAAATTTATGTTTTATTATCGACTGTCTCGATATTTAACATTTTCGACGTTTTCGATTTAATTACGTTCTAAGTCGTGTCGAAACCATATTATTATATTTAAGAAGCGTTTTAACTTTTAAAAAGTATTTTTTTGAAACTCGAGTCCCGTAAATATTTTCAAATGTGACTAATAGTCATTTTCTACCCTTTAAACTATTAAATTGTTTTATAGTCCACAAGATTGCAAAATTTGCAAAAACTACCCTCCACAACTACTACTATATATTAATTTTCCACTAACTAAAACACACACACACAATATTTTTATAAAAATCAAACTCTCTCCCTTGTTTTCTCCTCCCTCTTGCCGTCCATAATCAACACCAAAACACCCTTGTAATTTTTTATTCAACTTGAATCTTGTAAACCAATAAAAGTCCCATCTTAGTTTTTCAAAGGTGAATCTTTTGATACCAAAATTTCTTACATGCATAATGTTTGAAGATTTAAAACAAGAATTGTTGAAGGTATTTTAATGATTATGCATGTAATGATCTTGAAAAGATCAGGATATTTTCATATAAAAGTTTGATTTATAATCTTTGATTTTTGGTTTTGATCAACATGCAAGTGTTAGGATTGATGGGGAATGATATTAAGGGATTAGGATGAGTAGAAAAGTGGTTGGAATTGCTTGAAAAATTGTTTTAGTATGATTTTAAAGAGGTTATTTTAGGCAGTGAGTGTAGGTTGTTTTTGAGGGTGAGTTATTATTAAACTAATCGGATAGTGCTGTAGAGAATTTTCTTAGCTTTGATTTGATATAAAGTAGCACTTCCAACTCCAAACGAGGAGGAAGTTCTGATGATTTGATTTTCGTGTACCGGGAAACGAGTGTTGACACAATCCGAAAATTGTTGTCGATATTTGGATCGAATCTCGGGGACTATAGAATGAGTTTTAGAAATAGTGAAGGTCTGATGTAATTTGCTAACCTCAGGTCATGAGTCTATTTTCAAACCCGAGTGTCGGTTTTATAAACGGAATTGTTTAAATATGTCAAAATGGTTTTACAAGTCAAAGGCTTAAAACTGTCCGGTTTTTACAACACAAAGATGTGTCGGGCAGAAGGTCTTAGAAGTAATATTTTTGAATGAAATTTGAACTGAGTCTTATTAATATTATGTGTGAGTTTGTCACCAAGTTTCGTCGAAATCGGACAAGTCAAGATAGGGTAGATTGGTGTGTACATTTGGAGTGTATATGCTGATTGGTATTTTGTGTTGATCCCAAACTTAGATCGATTAAGCTTTGTGTATACGAGATTAGATCAAGTAATACACGTAGAGAAACCTTTGCTTATGAATAAAGTAACTAAGTGTTATGCGGAATTAACACTTAATCTAAAACACAAAGATGTTAAACAAACTTTCACTTGTATTAGAATGATCGAACTTGATTATAATGAAAGAGGTTTAACTTGTGAAAACTTATGATAACTGATGATTAACTTTAACCTAAAAGATCTTCTTTTATAGATTAAGAAGTCTTGTACAATAAGCTACGAATCAACTATTCTAGGTAAAGATAATAATGGAAAATATAATGTCGAGCTTATCTTTACCATACACAAATAAAGAAACAAATAAACAAAAAGATTCGTATGAAGATATATTCCATCAGTGTTAATCTTCAAGGCTGTCAGCGTTGACTTCTACAAATGTCAACGCTTGGCTGTCAGCGTCCAACGTCATCTTATCAGCGCTTGCATTCTTCTTATCAGCGTCTAGTGAACTGACCCATAATTTATTCCCAACAATCCTCCCCTAAACTTGATATCTATTCCAATGATCAAGTTTCTGAATAAAAACTTAAGGCTTAGGAGGAATCTTACAAAAACTTCTTATGTTGGTGATAAACATATCTAATCAAGTCTTTGGCCACGTCACTAGTATAATCAATCTCCAAGGGTGTCTCCTTCATCTTCTCCAATACTTCTTTGGACAAGAAATAGTTAGCATCCACAAGTAGATACTCTGAAAACTTTGTAGAGCTTAAATGAAACATACCACAAGTAGAATAAAGCCTCCAATGAAGATTACTGAGGTCATCTTCAAGATCCTTCCATATGGCAGGATTTGCTTCCCTTGGACCACACAAAGTCAAAAATGTGTGCCATAGTCTTATTCCATTTGCTGAAGTAGGTGCTTCAGCTGTATACTTGGCCTCTATCAATCTCCATAGATGCACCAAGTCTTCTCTGTCTATGCTTGCAAAGATAGAAATAATTGAAGTGAAAGTGTGTACCTCCTTCCCAAACCTGCCAATCTTCCAAAATCCACACTCATCTTCATCAAAACTTATAATTGGATTTCTGTCATCTAGAGGTACTACATTAACCAAATCTGAAGCTTCCAATGGAGAAAGCTTGAGATGCTTCCTTATGACAGTTTCAGTTGGATAATACGCATCCATATCTTTGGGAAATTGGAGAGGATCTCCTTTCTTCACTGGTCTTTGAGCAATCCTCATCTCCTTTTGAATCTGCATTTCCTCTGCAAGCTCTTGTTTCCTTTCTTCTGAAAGAAACTGGTAGACATTATTTTCTTGCACATGCCTCCAAATAGGATGTGCCCTATACTCTAGCTCCTCAAAAGATAAAGCCAGCAACTTCTTGTATGTCCATCTAGGTTGATGGCATCTAAGCAACTTGTAATACAACTGCCTTCTATCTCTTTTAAGCCAAGTCTTGACCTCTTGTGCATTAAACCTCAAAATCACCTTTATATCATCTTGTACCCTGAGAAGAACTTCCAACCCCCAAATTTGATCTGACAAACTCATCCCTGGGTTGTCCATTACCTTGTCTTCCCAAGCATGATACATTCTGGTGATTTCTGGAAGATCCCAATCAACCTGCTTCTTCAAATCACTCAATCTTTCTTTTGCTAACTCATCCCCATATTCAAGTCTTTCTGGATCTTCAATAATTTGAACACTTGAATCTGAGCTATCTCCTTCTTTTTCATCACCACTCTCTTCCTCACTCTCAGAAGTGGCAACAAATGGTGATCTACCACTCCTCTTCAAATCTCTTTCCAAAAGTTGTGCAGCCAACTGTTCATCAAATGCAATTTGTGCTGCATCTTTCTTTGGAACATCTTCTTCAACCAAAATTCCTTTACCTTTGTCATTTGGATCAATAATAGGTAAGGTAGAAGAAGAAACCTGTGTGGACACATCTTTGATGATTGCTGATGACTGGAATACATCAACACCACCTGCAACTTTGGCAGCGTTCAAGTTACCTTTATCAGCGCCCCGATTACCTTTGTCAGCGCTGGATGTGTCAGCGTTCAAACCTGTATCAGCGCCCATTGTTGCTGTGAAAGATCCTTCCAAGTTCAATGGAGTTACCTTGGATGTATCAAAAATTGGGTGCTTCTTCAAGTTGGTGAGTGCTTCAGCAACATTTAAAGATTCACTAAATTGTGAACTCTTCTCACTGGCTGTATGAATCAGCTCATCCTCTTCATCCTCCCCTTTGGAAGATTCCTCCATTCGACTCCTGCTACTTGGATTCTCTAAAACAGTTACCCGCTCCCTCAATACTTGGAGTTCACGGCCCTGATTATTGACAATTTGTACAAGGCTGACATTTTGCTTTTGCAAGCTAATGACAGCAGCCGTCAATTCATTCAATGTCATAGGTTCCAATCTGCCCTCAGCTAGAATAGGGATTTGACCTCCCAAAATAGAATCATAGGGCGTGGATGAGGTCTTAATGATGTTGGGACTGTCTTGACCAGCATCTAAGCTTGTGTCAATAGCCCCAGCCTCATCCATGGCACCAGCCACACTTGTGGAGGTGGTTCTCTCTGCAACAAGGCTAGGACCACTAGAGGAGAACACTCCAGTAGTCCTTTGGCGTTTATTAAACCTAGATTGTAATGGGGTGGAAGATGAGGTAGATTGTGTGGGTGTTAGTTGGTTAAGGGGTGTTTAGGATTGTTCAGGGATGTCATCAGCGTTGAGATTGGCTGTGTCAACGCCAACATTTTGTGTGTCAGCGTTGACATTGGGTTGGTCAACGTCCATGTGGTCAGGTGAAGGTAATGGTTCAAGGATAGGCTCAAGTTGAGGTGCAGGGTCTGGTTGTGGTTGAGCAGCCTGAATTACTTCAAGCATGGCTTGGGTGAGAGGTATAGATCTGTTTGTGGAGCTCATCTTGTCAAAAATGGTTTTCTTTTGCTTAGGGATCTCATAAAAAGTGTCATGATCCCTAGTACAATATTCTTGTAAATCAAACACCATTTGCAAAAATCTTGGGTAAGCCAAAGTCATTTTACTTCCCTTATTTTTACACATCCCTTCAAAAATCATTTTTGAAAAATTATACTTAAGCCCACGTGACATACAAACCAAAGCACTTGCAATGGACCTATTTATTTCATTAAAAGCAGTACATTTTGGACTTAAGCATTGAAGAAGGACATGTATCAAATATTTCCAGTCAGAGGGAAATTCCTGCTTATGATATTTATTTAAAGTTTTACCAGCAGGAATAGGATAACCCAATTCCCTAAGATCTTGTTCTATTGTTGCAATGGCAAGGGTAGTCACACCATCAGCGTCATCAAGACGCAAAGCTTGGCGAACCAAGGCTTCAGTGACCACCCATGTTCTTCCATGAACAGTAGATGTTAATGTAGTCACTCCATTAGCTGTTGTGGAACTTACATTATTCCAAAACTGTCTAATGTGTGCTACAGGGACTAGTGGTTCATGAGAAAGTGCATACCTTATTGAGGATGCATTTAAAAATGCCACCATCTGTGAATACTGAGGGAACAAATCATTATCAACAGCCAAATAAGCTACCATATTATGTTGGCTCTTGAACTCCAATGTCAGATTGTTTGAGTTGAACTTTGGTGCCATGTTGAAAGCTGTTTAGGTTATGTGATATGGAAAAAATCTAGGAGAAAAATGTTAGACAAGAAAATATGAATACCCAGAACAAAAAGTTTAGCCAAATTTATAGGAGAGATGCATGATTTGGATTGGTCAAAAATGAGGCAGTTATATTCAAAGAGTAATGATGAAAATATTGAATCAAATATAACTTATCTCATGCATTAATTAAAAGTAACAACTCCCTAAAATTACGGCCAAAGATTAGTCAAAAATAACAACTGGGTAGGGCCCACTAGGTGTCAACGGTCAAAAATAGCCCATCAACGCCCAACGGCTATATTTTCTTGTCAGCGTTTGCCTAAAGCCTTGTCAGCGTCACGATTGGACGTAACAGCGTTTGGAGAAAAACTTGTCAGCGTCTAAAAATAAAAATAAAAATATTTAAAAAGAAAAAGACCTTAACAAAGTAATTTATCCTAAGGGAAATATCTTGCAAGTTGATAATAATTACTGGGCGGCAAGCACTGTCCATTTATGCACACTTGCTTAAGCAAGATAGACACAAATGTCCTCTAGTGTCCCTTGCTAACCAAAATACTTACCAACAAAGTTATTTCATAAAATTCTTTGTAACTCCCAGGTAAACCCATAACAAAACTATTCCCAAGTCTCCCACCAGACCACAACCAATTCTAGGCCAAAAGTGTCTTGGCAGCATGCATAGTTTGTCAACTTTGCATGCTACAGTGCCTCATGGTTTAGTAAAACTAACCCATACTCACCTGTGGACACAATCTAGAATTGTGATGAGAGTATTATAAGAATACCCAAAAGTCCTAAAGGTTCCTTAAACCTCCCCTTAAACTATGATACATGAGTTTCTCAAAATATATATGAACATTAAAAATTTATGTCAAGATAGGAATATAAATATTCCAACCATCATCCATAAACAAAAACATTTCCAAATAGCTCTTCAAAGATCCATAAGCAACTCTGTATCCAATGGCATAAAGCTACCACCACCTACACATTTAGATTGAAAACCACAAAACTAACATTTGTTGCTGACAGCGCCCCGACATCACTTATCAGCGTTGAAGGAACTCTTGTCAGCGTTAGACAATAATATCTCTAGCAACGGCAAAATAACACTTGGCAGTGTTACATTTACCTTTGTCAGTGTTAGAAAAATAAAGTGGAAAAAAAAAACTAAATCATCACAAAGACCAATAACAATGCATTATCCTGTACATACTTTTACAAAAAGGTTCCAAAACACATATTAAGTGAGATTAACCATTCCAATATTTGTTACCAAATATTGAAATCTTCCAGTATCAAAAGGTTTAGTTAATAAATCAGCCACATTATCTTCTGTGGCTACCCTATCTGGTTGTATTAAACCTTTCTCAAAGCAATCTCTTATAAAATGATGTCTAATTTCTATGTGTTTGGTTTTAGAATGATGTACAGGATTTTCAATAATGCATAAAGTACTGTTATTGTCTACAAAAATCTTGGTATGCATGAAATTATACCCATAATCCAACAGCTGGTTCTGAATCCATAAGACTTGTCCACAACAAGCAGCTGCTGCAACATATTCTGCTTCAGTTGTAGAGTTTGCCACCACTGTTTGTTTCTTGCATAGCCAAGATATCAATCTACTCCCAAGAAATTGACATCCACCAGTTGTGGATTTCCTATCAAACTTGTCACCACCATAGTCACTGTCTGAATATGCAATAAGCTCCAATGGAGAATCTTTTGGGTACCATAAGCCAAGATCTGGATAACATCTTAGATACCTAAAAATTCGTTTCACAGCAAAAAGGTGACATTCTTTAGGAGTCACTTGATGGCGTGCACAAGCACACACAGCAAACATGATGTCAGGTCTTGAGGCTGTAAGATACATCAATGAACCAATCATTGATCTATAGTGCCTAACATCCACATCCTTTCCAGCTCCAATTTTTCCCCAAGGGTGTTCCCTATCCATAGGAGTGGAAGCACTCTTTTCATGTGGAGAAAAACCATATTTCTTCAAGATTTCAGCTACATATTTGTCTTGGGAGATGAAGATACCATCTTCTTTCTGCTGAACTTGTAACCCTAGAAAGAAGTTCATCTCACCCATTGCACTCATCTTGAACTTATCTGTCATAAGCTTGGAAAAGTCTTCACTCATCTTTGGATTAGTGGATCCAAAAATGATATCATCAACATAGACCTGAACAAGTAAGACATCCTTACCTTTCTTCTTTATGAACAATGTCTGATCTATGGTGCCCCTTTTAAAACCATTTTCCACCAAGTAGGTGGACAATGTACCATACCATGCTCTTGGGGCCTGATGAAGTCCATACATAGCTTTCTTCACTCTATAAACCTTGTCTGGATTCTCAGGATCTTCAAAACCAGGAGGTTGCATAACATATACCTCCTCAACAATTGTTCCATAGAGGAAAGCACTCTTCACATCCATTTGATAAACAGTAAAGTTCATACAAGAGGCATAAGCTAGGAAAATTCTTATAGCTTCAATTCTTGCAACAGGAGCAAAGACCTCTTCATAATCTATACCTTCCTCTTGTGTATATCCTTGAGCTACCAAACGTGCCTTGTTTCTGACCACAATACCCTTTCATCTTTCTTGTTCCTTAGAACCCATCTTGTCCCAATTGGTCTCACATATCTAGGACAATCAACCAGCTCCCAAACATCCTGTATAGCAAATTGGTGAAGCTCATCCTGCATTGCTTCCACCCAACTAGGTTCTTTGAGGGCATCAAAAATCTTCTTGGGTTCTTCTTGTGACAGAAAACATGCAAACAAACATGTTTGTACAAGAGGGGTATCAACCTTCTTGTGGATATTAGCAATGAAGCTATCATGAGTCTGGTGAGATCTTCTAGTTTGAACAGGAGTCATGATATTCCCAATGATTTGAGTGGGAGGATGATTCTTCAAGGTAGATCTAGGAATTCCATTTTCAAGAATTCTGTTATCTTCAATATCATCCTCCATGTTGCTAATATCTTCTTCAGACTCTCTTTGATCAACAGGAATCTCTTTATGGACATTGGAAGGTCCACCTTGTTCAAAATGGGAAGATAAAAGATGTGCAAAGGTGTCATCAACGTCTGAACCTTGTTTGTCAGCGCTTGGGCTAACAACGCTTGAACTGTTGTTGTCAACGTCTGAGCCATCGGCGTCTGAATTGCTCTTGTCAGCGCTCGATTTGCCTTTGTCAGCGCCTGAAGAACCATGCATGTTTGTATTTGGTGGTATTTGGAAACCACCATTATCTTTTCTAGCAGCAGCAGCAGCATAATACTCATCTGTCCATATAGGAAGTGTAACATATTCTTGTGTGGGGGATGACTCAACTGCTGGTGGTCCATCCTTCTTAGCAACCTGTATACCTGAAACATTACCAATTCTCTTTTCCAAAACACTTGAAGTTACCTTCACAATGTCTGGATCAGTAACAGGCATATAATTTAAAGCTCTAGATAAAGGTTCCAAGTCAAACAACCAATTTGGACCACTTTCAGCATCACTAGGTTTACTCTCTAAAAACCTAACATGTACCTTTTCAAGTATACGTTTTTCCTTTTTAATGTAAACCCTATATCCTTTGCTCTGCACTGAATAACCCATGAAATAGCCTTCATCACCTTTTGCATCAAACTTACCTAGGGCATCACTAGTTTCTAAAACAACTACATGACAACCAAAAGGCTTGAGAAAGCCAATATTTGGCTTCCTTCCCCAAAGTAACTCATAAGGTGTCTTATTATGTATTTTGTTGACCAATGCCCTATTTTGAACATAACAAGCTGTGTTAACAGCTTCAGCCCAAAAGGCTATAGGAAAGTGGGCATCAGCCAACATGGTTCTGGCTGCTTCAATTAGGGTTCTATTCTTCCTTTCAGCAACCCCATTTTGCTGTGGGGTTCTAGCTATGCTAAACTGCCTAGTAATCCCTTTCTTGGCACAAAAATCATCTAACAGCTGATTTCTAAACTCACCCCCATTGTCACTTCTAAGAATTTTAACCTCATTACCATTCTTCTTTTCAATCTGGGTAATGAAATTAATCAAACTTTGGGCAGTTTCACTTTTCTTGGCTAAAAAGAAAGTCCATGTAAACCTGGAAAAATCATCAGTGATGACAAAACAATATGATTTACCCTTCAAACTTTCTATATTAGTTGGACCAAAGAGGTCCATATGCAATAAGTGAAGTGGTTTAGAACTAGAGTGCACCTGTTTAGATTTGAATGAGACCTTGTGCTGCTTGCCCTTAAGACATGCAACACAAGAGTGGTCATTGTGGAAAGCCTTTTCAGGCAAACCATCAACTAAACCAAGCCTCACAAGTCTATTAATATTTTTAAAGTTTATGTGCCCTAATCTCCTGTGCCAAAGATTACTTTCATCTACTGAGGCTTTAGCATAAAAACATGACATCATTTTATTATTCATCTTAATTCCATTAAGATTCACATTATATATGTCTTTATGCCTTGGTGTTCTAAATTCTATGTATTTCTCCTCAGGGAGCTTGTAATCTTTGCTTTAACACCAAGCACTCAATATCTGTGAAAAGAACCTTCTTTTTGTTATCACACACTTGTGATACACTAAACAAATTATAATCCAGTTCTTTTACCAGGAAGACATTCTCAAAACGTAGATTGTTGGTAATAAGGGTTCCTTTTCCTGTGATGGTGCCATAGCCCCCTCCAAAGTATACCTTATCACCATCTTGAATAGGAGTGAAGTTTGTCAGATAGTCTTCCTTTCCTGTCATGTGCCTTGAGCATCCACTATCCCAATATCCATAATCATTGATCTTCTTCTGAATGCCCTGCACATAAAGAAAACATATTAGTTTTCTTTGGGAACCCAAGCCTTGGAAGACTTGGATTCATCTGGTTGTTCAACAAGAACAGACTTGGTTCTCATAACAACCCCATTTTCATCCCTTTTTGGATGAAATGCCCAGTTAACCCCAATTGGTCTTGACATGACCTTTGAAATATAATGAAACCTGCTGCATGTCATAGAAAGACCAGTAGAATTAGGGTTTTGGTCTTGTTTTGGTCTCCATGTTAAGCTAGTAGAAGCTTTAGACCCATTTCCCTGTGGTTGCAAATACCTAGGTTTGGCAGTGTGTCTGTCAGCGCTGAAATTGTTCTTGTCAGCGCCCCGATTGCCTTTATCAGCGTTAAACCTAGGGTTTGCTACAGGAACCCATTGCCTATTGGACCAAGTGTTTGACTTTTGGAAAGGTCTTAGGCCTTGTGTGTTAGACCCTCTAGAAAAGAATGGGGCTGGTCTAACAACTTGTAAACTTTTGTTCACAAAGGTATTGGGTCTGACAGTGTTTGACCTATGTTGACTTTTGTCAGCGCTGAAATGGTTCCTATCAGTGTTGACATTGGAAGCGTTGACACATTTGTATGCCAAATGTGAGAAGCTACCACACGTGTAACAAGCTTTTCTAGACATAGTCTTAGGTCTAGAAGCAAAGAAGCCTGTTCCATGGTTACTAACTTGGCTTTTTGGTGACCTAGTATTCTTATACATCTATGCATACTTAACACTAGGTTTTCTAACAGTTTGTGGGCCAAGGTCAACAGCTTTGCCAGTGGTTGGGTGTGTGATTTTAATAGGTGTAGGATCATGGCTCGTGATTGGTGTGGGCTCATTTGGACTTTCACACAACAACCCTCCCTTAACAAACAAAGTGTGGTTAGCTTTCTTCCACTCATCTAGGTCAGTCAGTTTTTGTTTGTATTCTTCAACTGGGGAAGTCACTCTAGGTGGAGGAATGAATTCCTTCTCTTGAAGTTCTGGCAAGCCAGTCCAAGATAAGTCCTTTGATTGGACACCATAGAAATCCCCAGCTGGTGGTGGAACACCAGTATAATCTTTCATCCCAATCCTACTCATGTCCTTAGAGTCTCTTTGTTTACTAACACACTCTCCTAGGGATTGTGTGGCCTTATCAAATCTCTGGATTTTAAGACTCACATTATCTTTATTTTTGTTAGCCTCATCTAACTGAGCTATCAAATCAAGATTAACCCTGTTTGTGATATCTTGAATATCTTTACTTTGATGTAACTCATGTTTTAAGATATTTATTTTATCCTTTAAATCAAACTCCATTTTCTTATACTCAGCTATTGTCTTTTCTGTTTGGGTGAGAGCAATTTGATAATTAGATACTTTGCATCTTTCAGCACTTGCCTCATCTAATAATTTTACTATCTCTTGATTTAGTTTTTCAGTATTTAAACGACAACCCTTAGAACAGAAAGCATCATCATATACCTCATTATCTGATGAAGAGGAGGAGTGTGCCATGAAAGCATATTCAACATGCTCTTCTTTAACTTCAGCAACCAAGGCTCTGTCCTCTTCCTCATCCTTAGCCAAAAAGTTCCAGCTCCAGTCCCATCCTCCAACACCATCAATTTGTTGAACAGCAACCATGGCCTTGGGATCTTGGCTCTTAACCATTTGGCTTGAAGGCTTACCAGCATCAGATCTTCTTGGAGATCTACATTCCCTCATAAAGTGCCCCATCCGATGACAATTGTAGCACTCAACTTTGGATTTGTCAAATCCAGCAACATCCTTAGCATTAAAGGTCATATTCTTCTTGAACCTTTTATTAAACCTGTTTGCTCTTAAACTTACAAGAGCCATAGTCCACTTGATGTCCATCTCTTTCAATTGCTCATCACTTATCTGCTCAAGATCTTCATATGTAATCCTTGAATCACTGGGCAAAGAAGCTATGAAAGCACACACAGTATCTAGATCTAAACCAGCAGGTTTAATTCCATCAGCGCCAAAGTTGTGAGTGTCAGCGCTTGAGTATAAAGCGTTGACAGGATATGATTCAGCGCTGACAGACTGAGATCCAGTGACTGGATGTCCATAGGAGTTCATGGAATCAAATTGGCCTTCACTTTGTGAGAAGAAGGCCATATTGCTACTGGAAGATTTATTATCACTCTCCAAAAGCCATTCATTCTCCAACAGTCTTAGTTTGTTGAAGATGTCATCAAACCTGGTGGTCTTGTGGGTGTTATTGACAAGAATGGATCTTGTCTCAATCTTCCATACATCACCAAGGCTTTTGAGAAAAGTAGCATTCAAGTCAGGGTCATCAATCTGTGTTCCCATGAAGGAAAGTTGACTTGTGATGTCAAGCAGTCTACTTCTCACACTGCTGAGATTCTCATTGGGTTGAGCCTTAAAGACAGCATACTCATGCATGAGTTGCTTCTTCTTTTCTTCTTTTGTGTCAGCATTGCCACCATGTGCTACTTCAAGAGCTTCCCAAAGCTCTTTTGCAGACTCAAAGCGTTTGTACTTGTGCTGATTCTCATGACCTAAGGCATGTTTCATGATGTTCAAGATTTTCATGTCCACCCTTTTCTTGGCTATATCTTCAGCAGATACAGCTCTTCCATCTTCAGGCTTTTCCTTCTTATCAGCTTCAGGACAATTAGGAACAGCTATCCTTGTGGCAATATCATTAGCAATCTTTTGAGCTTTGTTGAATGTGTTCCCATATTCAACAATCTCCCAAAGAGTGTAGTCATGGATGGCTATATATTACTCAAAATTAGACTTCCAAAGCTCGAAGTTCCTAGCATCAAACATGGGAATTTTGATACTAGGGTTTGTGGTGTTGTTTTGTAGCAAAATTGGAGCAGGAGGCTGATTTGTGCCAGACATGATGTTTTTAGGGTTTTGAGAAATTTAGGGTTTTTAGGGTTTTTGGTGATTTAGGGTTCTTGCGTTACTTAAAGATCAAAAGTTTCTCAACAAGCTCTGATACCACTTGTTGATCCCAAACTTAGATCGATTAAGCTTTGTGTATACGAGATTAGATCAAGTAATACACGTAGAGAAACCTTTGCTTATGAATAAAGTAACTAAGTGTTATGCGGAATTAACACTTAATCTAAAACACAAAGATGTTAAACAAACTTTCACTTGTATTAGAATGATCGAACTTGATTACAATGAAAGAGGTTTAACTTGTGAAAACTTATGATAACTGATGATTAACTTTAACCTAAAAGATCTTCTTTTATAGATTAAGAAGTCTTGTACAATAAGCTACGAATCAACTATTTTAGGTAAAGATAATAATGGAAAATACAATGTCGAGCTTATCTTTACCATACACAAATAAAGAAACAAATAAACAAAAAGATTCGTATGAAGATATATTCCATCAGTGTTAATCTTCAAGGCTGTCAGCGTTGACTTCTACAAATGTCAACGCTTGGCTGTCAGCGTCCAACGTCATCTTATCAGCGCTTGCATTCTTCTTATCAGCGTCTAGTGAACTGACCCATAATTTATTCCCAACATTTTGGACACGTAGTTCAATGGTCGTGTGGCGTGAGTTTGAGTAATTCACTATTGGACATGGTGATTTACTCATGTGTTTAGTCATTATATCAATGACTTAGCTACTGGTCCTAGTGAAGTAAAATGATAGTTTTACTTACATTGACTTGGCGTCTTATAACGGGTCAATGTCGAGAGTGCAAATGTTTAAAAGAATAATGTTGAATAAAAGGGTATAGTAATATCACTTGTATCGTTATATTTTTCGGGATTGTCATGGTTTTTTAATTTTGATTTTTATATTATTTAAGTATGATTTATACTTGAGTCGATTATTAATGAGCGCGCCTTATTTGGTAGGTTGCGGTTTTCGTGTTTAAACGGGCATCACTAATCGTCGGCGATCGTCTCATTACCACTATTAGATAAGGTGAGTCTATAGCCTCACTTTTAATATGTTTACTTGTTTTATAAAACCCGCGAGGGGGATAACATGCTTGTTTATTTAAAATAAAGGATACAACGAGAAGTTGTGAAAACCCTACTTATTAGAAAAGTATGGGTGCAACGAGAAGTTGTGGAAACCCTACTTATTGGAAAAACATTTATTATAAATGAAGGGTGCAACGAGAAGTGTGGTAATCCCTCTTTGTTTTAAAAATTGAACACAAGGAACCCGATTGTATGTTTAGATGAAAGTTATTACATATGTTTGTTTAGCCTTAAAAGACCCATGAATCGTGAATTGTTAATCGAAGTAACGCTAATACTATGGATAGATCTATCGGGGTGACGCCCAGTCCGGTCACGACTAGCTATCGCGTGGTGTTGTGATGTACTAGTAATGAAACATCGGATGCATTGTATAAGAGAAATATACGCACTTGGCTAGGTGTGTTGGGCTGAAATAATATATGTCAACGTTCAATGTCATGAGGCTTATGTAATGACACCGATAATTATGGCCGTACAACATAACTGTCTTTGATAAATTATTTGTTGGGAATAAAATGTAGCCAGTACACTTGGACGCTGACAAGAGCAATCGAAGCGTTGTTAAGAAGAAATCAAGCGTTGACAGGACAAGCGTTGACAGGAAGTAGTCAAGCGTTGATAGGAAGAAGTCAATCACTGATAGAAGACTTAGTCTACACGTATTATGTTTCTAGTTTGTTTCTAGTAAAGATATGATCAACAATGTATTTCTTATGTTTAGCTTTACCTAAAATAGCTGATATGTAGACTCTTGTACAAGGCTCCTTATGTCTATAAAAGGAGACCTTTAGGTTTATGTTTCATATACGTTTTAACACTTTCATTGTTCGCAAGTTTGTTTTATCAATCAAGTGAAAGTTTGGTTTACATTGTTTGTGTGTTCTTGTTTGAGTATTAATTCCGCATAATACTTAAATTGTTTTATACACAACATAGTTTCTCTACGTGTTTAACTTGATTTAATCCCGTTTTCACAAGCTAAATCGATCTAAGTTTGGGATCAACAAGTGGTATTAGAGCTTTTTGAGAAACTTTGATCTAAAGAACACAAAAACCCTAAATCGCCAAAAACCCTAATTTTCAAGAAACCCTAAAAACACCATGTCTACCCCAGAGTTAAACTTCTCCTCCTCCTCAACCCCCAACATCAAGATTCCCATGCTAGACCCAAAAAATTTTGAGCTGTAGAAGTTTAATTTTGAACAGTATCTTCAAATCCATGACTACACCCTATGGGAAATTATTGAATATGGAAACACATTCAATAAAGCTCAAAAGATTGCAGCTGCCATCTTACAAAGAACAAATGTTCAAGGCTCTACTGAAGAGGATCGAAAAGAAAAACCTGAAGATGGTAGAGCTGTCTCATCTGAGGACATAACAAAGAGAAGGAATGACATGAAAACCCTAAGCATTCTCAAACTCTCTTTGGGACAAGAAAATCAGCACAAATATAGAAGCTATGAGTCTGCAAAAGATCTTTGGGCAGCCCTTGAAGTTGCTTATGGTGGTAATGTTGATACTGTACAAGAGAAAAAGAAGCAACTCTTGCATGAGAAGCAGACTTCTAGACATCACAAGCAAGCTATCCTTTATGGGAAAAGTGCTTGGTGATGTTGATATCATCAACACTTTTCTTAAAAGTCTTGGTGATGTATGGAAGATTGAAGCAAGGTCTATAGATGCTAATAACACTCACAAAAGTTCTACTTTTGATGATGTTTACAATAAACTGAGGCTGGTAGAGAATGAAACTCTTTTGAATCAAGGAAGCAAGTCTACCAATGGAAATATGGCCTTCTTCTCACATAGTGAAGGTCAATTTGATCAAAAGGAGTCATACATGCACCCCGTTACTGGATCAACCTGTGTCAACGCTGGATCAAGCCTTGTCAATGCCTCACATTCAGACGCTGACACATACAATGTTGACTCTCCAAGAGTCAAGCATGCTGGTATTGATCTAGATAGTGTATGTGCATACATTGCTTCATTGCCCAATGGTTCATTGATTACATATGAGGACCTTGAGCAAATTAGTGATTAGCATTTGGAGGAGATGGACATAAAGTGGAATATGGCTCTTGCAAGTATAAGAGCAAACAGATGGAATCGAAGATTCAAGAAGAATATGACTTTTAATGCTAAGGACACTGTTGGATTTGATAAATCCAAGGTTGAGTGTTATAATTGTCATCGAATGGGACACTTTATGAGAGAATGCAGATCTCCAAGAAGATCTGATGCTTGAAAACCCTCAAGCCAAATCATCAAGGCTCAGGATTCCAAAGCTATGGTTTCCATGCAAGATATTGATGGTGTTGGATAGGATTAGAGCTATTTGGCCAAGGATGAGGAAGAGATCAAATCTTTGGTTGAAGAGAAGGAAGAAGAAGAGCATGTTCACTATGGTCTCATGGCACACTCTTCATCTTCATCAGACAATGAGGTATATGATGATGCATTTTGTAGTAAGGGTTGTCGTCTAAACACTAAAAAACTTAACAAAGAAGTTTTAAAATTGACAACTGATGTGGCTAATGAAAGATGCAAGTTGTCTAACTATCAACTTGCTCTTACTCAAACTGAAAAGACTGTAGCTGAGTATAAGAAAATGGAGTTTGACCTAAAAGATCAAATCAATATTTTAACTCATGATTTAAATGCTAGTGTTGAGATAAGAAACATCATGGAAAGAGCCAACAGTGCTTTACAGGCTAAGTTAGATGAAGTTATCAAAATAAAGATAATATAGATCTTAAAATTCAAAGATTTGATAAAGCTTCACAAACCCTAGAACAATGTGTCAGTGAACAAAGGGATTCTAGGGATATGACTGGGATTGGGATGAAAAAGTATGCTGGTGTTCCACCACCTGCTAGGAACTTCTATGGTGTCCTTAGAAAGGACTTGTCTTGGACTGGTTTACCAGAACTCCGAGAAGAGGAATTTATTCCTCCATCAAGAGTTCTTACCCCAGTAGAGGAATACAGGCAGAAGTTGACTGATTTGGACCAATAGAAGAAAGCCAACCCTACCTTGATTGTTAAGGGTGGCATGCTTAGTGACAACCCAAATGAGTCTACACCTATCAAAGTGACAAACCCAAACACTGGAAAGACTGTTGACCTTGGCTTAAACGTTGATAGAAAACCTAGTATTAAATATGCATAAATGTATAGAAAACCTAGGTCACCAAAAAGCCAAATTAGTGATAATGGGATAGGTTTCTTTTCTTCTAGACCTAGAGTTAAGTCTAGAAAAGCGTGTTATACGTGTGGAAGTTTTTCACATTTAGCCTATAAGTGTGTCAATGCTTCAAAGGTCAACGCTGATAAAAAGTCAAACACTGTCAAACCCAAATCTTTTGTCCAGTAAAGTCCACAAGTTGTTAGACCAGCCCCATTATTTACTAAAGGGTCTAATACTTATGGACAAAGACCTTTTCAGAAGACCAATACATTGTCTAATAGACAATGTGTTCCTGTATCAAACCCTAGGTTCAACGCTGATAGGGCTAATGTCAACGTTGATTAGACCAAATTAAACGCTGACATAAACGTTGCCAGACCAAGTAATGGTAAATATTTGCAACCAAAGGGAAAGGGGTCTAAAGCTTCTTCTAGCTTGACATGGAGACCTAAGCAAGACCAAAACCCTAATTCAGATGGGATTTCTATGACCTGTAACAGATTTCATTATATTTCAAAGGTCATAACAAAACCAGTTGGGGTTAATTGGGTGTTTCATCAAAAAAGGGATGAATAAAGGGTTGTCATAAGGACTAAGTCTGTTCTTGTTGAACAACCAAATGAATCCAAGTATGCTCAGGCTTGGGTTCCCAAAGAAAACTAATTTGTTTTCTTTATGTGCAGGGCATTCAAAAGCAGGTTAATGATTATGGCTATTGGGATAGTGGATGCTCTAGGCACATGACTTGGAAGGAAGATTATCTTACAAACTTCACTCCCATTAAGGATGGTGACAAAGTTTACTTTGGAGGCGGATATGGAACTATCACTGGCAAAGGAACTCTACTCACCAACAATTTACGTTTTGAAAACGTGTTTCTGGTAAAAGAAATTGACTATAATCTGTTTAGTGTATCACAGGTCTGTGATAACAAAAATAAGGTTCTTTTCACTGATATTGAATGCTTGGTGTTGAGCAAAGATTTTAAAATACCAGATGAGAAATTCATTGATTATAGAACACCTAGGCATAAAGACATTTATAATGTGAATCTCAATGCGATTAGGATGAATAATAATCTGTCATGTCTATTGATTGTAGTGTTTTACCACACCTTTAGGAAAAGGAGGTAAATAGGGAAAGTATTAAATACGACGGTTTTGGAAAACCGTGTACTAATGACCCAAAGGTGAAAGTTCGTTTCCCAAGGAGGTATATGTGTGTGAATAATTCTTAACAAGATTTGAGATTAATATTGGTTAGAAGGGGATGAGAAAAGAGAATGACGAAGACGTGAAATTAATTACTACTACGACTACACGTAAAACCGTAAAAAGTACAAAAATAAAAATAAATTCTAAAAATTACCAAAAATTCACCAAAAATCAAAATAAATAAACTAAAAGTTTACCAATGATCAAAACTTTTTCAAACCTTTTAATTAAATATTAATTTTTAAATGCTAATTAAAGCCCTAAAAATCAAATTAATTATCAAAAAGTCCAAATAAAGATTTTTCAATTGGTAAACCTCTACAATGACCTAAAAAGATTAAAAACTATTTTTAGAAATTTTTAAACTAAGAAAAACTATTTAAAATGATTTAAAAACTATTAAAACTTAAAATAATTATAAAAATTAATCAAAAGATGATAAAATTAATCTAAGAGTTGCAAAATTCCTATTTTAATGTATTTAAGCTAAGAAAAATATAAAAAGTGCAAAAATGTGAAATTTGAAAAATAATAATAAAATAATATTAAAACAATATTAAAAATCCAAAAATTAAAAAAAATTCTAAAAACTTGCAAACTAGTTTATTTTAACCTAAATAATCAGAAAATGAAAGTGAAATGACCAGAATACCCCTATTGGGCCCCCAAATGGGTCAAAAGCAAAAACAGTCAAGCTTATTGGGCTTTTTAGCCCAAAAAGTCAAAATAAGACCAAATGACTTGGAAAAGCACTGTCTGACTCAAAATTTAATTCTAAACACAGAACTTTGAAGGCTCAAAAGCTGAAAGTGAGCTTATCACAGCTTAATGAACAAACAGCTTATCCGTATTGGGCCATTAAGCCCATTAAGCAATAAGCTAATGCCATAAGCTCTAATTTGACACACAACCTTCTTTTGGGATACTAAAGAGATCTGTAAAATTTTTTTTTGAAAAAGCACACTCAATAAGCCAGAAATAAGCCACGAACAATTCCACAAAATGACAAAATAGTCGGGATAAAGTTCTAGGCTGTTTCAGAAGCTCTAGTTTGTTACAAAAGCTCACAAATAGCTTAACTAAGAATAATCAATCAAGAAAATCACAAAAAGCCAAGTAGAATAAGCTGTAAGAAACAATAAGCTGGCTGAAAAAGCCAAATAAGCTAGTTTTCTAGCAAAAGCTTAACCAAAAGACTTGTAACCTTCCAGACTTGATATTAAGCTGAGAAAAATGAGTTCTATTACAAAAACCAAGTTGTTGCATGTACCAATAAGCAAAACAGATTCAATAAGCTATGTGATCAAGTTTGACCAAAAGTCAAACACTGATAAGTGTAAATCAAACGCTGACAAGCACAAAGTGGATGTTGACAGACTTAATGAAGTGTTTAGACTTGTTTTTCACCCTGCTGGTCAAGGCTTGAGTGCAAACCTTGTGAATCAAGGCCTACCAGTTGAGTAGACTTGATGTGTTTTGGCACAAATAAGCTAGTAAGCTTATAAGCTATCAACAAAGCAATCCAAGTGACCAAATAACCTCACAAGCAGCACACAAATAGGATCCAAGCAACACAACAACAATACTTACAATAAAAATACCAATGCAAACACCAAATGAGGTGGTCACTTTGCTGATGCAAATGACCACTTCAGACAACTTTGATAAGCTATAACAAACACAATAAGCTAAAAAATTCAACAACCAGATAACCAATAGATAGCTTATCAACCAAACTATTCCCAAACCTGATTTCAGACTTTAGATCCAACTAACCAAGAAGTTATTGGAGCTGATGTGTTTGACCAATCTCAAAAGCACTTTTATCAGATTTTAGCAAAACTTCCAATCCTTTTTCCAAACTTTCAGAAACTTAACCAATGACTAAAACTTGTTCAAAATGACTTAATTAGACTTCCCAAACCCTACGAACCAAGGGCACAAGGCCACAAGGCCTTATGAACCAGTAATCCCAAACAGTCCTTAATCTATAACTTTTCAAAGCAACTTGTGATTTTAACTAATAACCTACTGATTTTATGATTCAAACACACTTCCTAGATGACAACTAGTAGATTCAAACACAAAAATCACAACCATAAACACAAGAACACAAAATCAAAGCACAAAATCCAAAATAGGCAATAACATGAAATATTTAGGGGAAACTTAAACAAGGGATCATACCTGTCCTCCACAACATCCTAGGAGGACCAGCTATGCTCCTTGGACCCTATTCAACAACTAGAACAAGACCAAGGTTCTTCAAAAAGGAAGATCAAAACCTGCTGATGTTCAAAGCAGAACAAGGTTTTGATTTTGATATTTCTTCAACACAAATGAGCAAACAACTCAACCAAGAGCTCAAAACTCTTCACAGGCTTGGTGTCAACAAGCTTGAAGGAGGTTAAGGCTTTTGGCTAAGGGTTAGTACAAGAGAATAACCAAAATAGTAACAAGGATTTCAAGGTTTTTGAACCTTTGAAAACCTTATAAACATAGACGTGCCTTAACCACAAGATTAAGGAAGGTCTAAGAGATCAAATGGAACACAATTTTCAGCTATTCAAACACCAACTTTTAATAAACATAAAAGATATTTCTCAAATTTTTGGAAATTCAAATTTTATTTACATAAAAAGGAATTACAAAGATTATAGCCAAAATCTGGAACAAAGGGACTCTCACAAGTTGAGGTCTCCTTTTATAGGCAAATGCTAACCTAACACTATTCATAAACCCTAGATGTGAATTTCCCAAATTATCCTTGAGTGCTTCTAGACGAATCCTTGATATGAGTTGTCCAAAATTATCAAGGACGTTCATTTTAGCTTTGGAGTTAAGCTATGACTCTTAGCTATTGATCTTGACACGTCAGATTACTTGGAAAGAAAGTTGCGTTTTCATTGGTGGAGGATGTTGAGTGTGGGGTCTATTGGGTAATGGGATTGAGGGTTTTGTGTGTGGGTTATGTTTCTGGGCGTGTGAATCAAGTGTGGGCATGGTTAATTGAAATTTACCCTTTGTTTAAGTGAGAGGAGTTACTGGGTGGTGAAAGGTGAATAGTAACCTTTTTGATCCTTTTTTGTGGAGTGGCAAAGTGTTTGGCGCATTTTTGAGTTTGAATGTTTCAAATGAACACCTTTGGCCCTTGTGTTTTGGTGAAATGGGTATTAAACGTTTTCAGCCAACAAAACTTCTATTCCTTTGTTAATAAACTTTCCAAGTTCATAGTTTTGCCACATAACTTTGGTGAAAAGGTTTAAAGGGTTGTTTTTGCCATTTTTCCATATTTGAAGGACTGATTTTGGACTTTCTTGATCTTCAAAGGTCTTCAATGTATCTTTGACTTCATGAGGGACCATAATTGACAAATTAGATTTGATGAGGGACTAATCTTGCCATTTCTTCAAAGTTGAAGGACCTTTTTGCAATTTTGACAAACTTAAGGGACAAAACTTGTAATTATGAATTCACAAGGGTTTTAAGTGTCATTTCTTCATTGTTTGAGGATCAATCTTGCATATCTTCAAGTCTTCAAGGGTAAATCTTGGATAATCCATGATATAGGGCCCGGTTCTTTGTACGGCTTCGTTTCTCGTGTCTGTTTTTCCTTGTTTCTTGTGATCTTTTGTCTTTTTCACAATATCCATACCTAAAATACACAAGTAAACAAACACAAGCATATATATGGTATTTTATGACATTTTAGTGCATTTAAAGCCCGAAAAGAACGATGAGATCATGTATAAATGCCATCTCATCACTCCCCCATACTAAGTCATTGTCGTGCCCTCACGCAATGCTAGAATAAAGTATCTAAGCATCACCAAAATTCAGTTTTATTGACCTTTATTGAAAAGTAAAAGACTTGCAACAATACTACGAAGATGTGTAAAGACATAATGTATGATTTTCATCATGATTGTGACTTTTAGGGTCAAAGAATAGAAACAAGTAAATGTCCCTTAGAGTAAATTTCGTCATCCTTGATTGTCATACATTCCATGCTAAGTGCAAAAACGAGATCATTGTTGGTACAAGTCACAATACTAACACTACTCATACGTCCAAATTGTGTAATACTTTTTCTCCCCGCAATCCTAGTTATTATAAAAGGAAATGTGTTACTAGCAATTTTTAACTATTTGTCATGGATAACAAGTGATTCATATTGACTTATTTGAGTATTTATTAGTACGAAAGCAAAGTAGAACAATTTAATCGACAGTTAGCCGAAGGACAAAATCTTTTAAAACGTCTTCTTGTGTATCTCCTTAAGTTCATATCTTGGCATAACTCGTTTCACGATTTGAGACCCTTCTCGGACCGATATTTGGCATGTACTTCATACTTCAAATCTTGGGAAGACGTTCATGAAATTATGGTCTTCTCTTCATATATTTGGAATTTCTTCACTTGACGTTTTTGAGAGATTCTTCATATTTGGACCACGACTTTATCATTTTTCTTCAGTCTTTATTTTGGACTTTGATATATAACGATCCGCCTCCTTTTCGGACTTGGATATATTTATCCTCATACCTTGTAAGGGTCTTTTTGGATAGACTTTCTCATGATATTTTAGGGAGTAATTGCTTTTCGTCGTGTGTCTCGATCCTTTATATTGATTTAGGAATAATGATACTTCACATCATCTTGGATCTTTGGCAATAAAATATAGCTCCTCATGCCTTGTTATGGCCTTTTTGGATCTTCACCAATCTTCGCGTCCCGCTTCAATAAGTTATGCCTTGGCTATGAACTCTATTCAACCCCGAGCAACTTTTAAACGATCTTGCGCTAGAGGCTAAGTAACCTTTCAAATCGTACGACCTTACTTATTGCAATTATTTTTATTCCTAATGCATTGATCTTATGGGAAGAAAAAGCCACAATTAAAAACATATGAGTTTTTGAAAGAACATTTTCATGTTCTACGCTTAGCATGATCACTTGTCTAACTCTATCACTTCTCGTTCTTCACAATATAAAGACCTCTAATTAAAGAGACTCGTGAATACTTAGCCATGCGAGTCAAAATTAAGCCAAATTTGGATTAGCTTTCATTAAGACTATATCAAATCAAAGTTTTGGGTTTTCAAGCCACCTATAGGATCTTGCACTTTCTTGGACTTTTTCAAGTTTAGAGAATGCATTTTATAGTTCCCTTGATAAGTGACTTTTTAGGATCATTTACAGGAACTTGCGAAAAGTTCTTGTTCTTAACCCGAATGAGCTAAGACTTTCGTGTTTTAAAGTTCCCTATATAAAAGTCTAGCAAAAATTGAATTGAGCGGGTTAAGGAATGTAAATGGCTCCAAATGCCCATCAAGTCAAAAATTAGCTCTTATTCTACCCATCGGAAAATATACATTCATGTCTTAAAAACACTTATAAAAACTAAGAAATTTTTTAAAATTTGGCCATTTTTAGCCTTATTAGCAACAAAACATTGAAAGTTTGGAAAACGTGAGGGCGTAGCAAAGCAAGTACCTATTCATCCCCCATACTAAAAGTAAACATTGTCCTCAATGTTTCGAGTCTAAAGGTGGAGCACCCCCATACTAGAGACGAAGAATCGAATGCTTAGGATCTAGCATGGAAAGGGTGATCAACAATATATCTAAAGTCATTTATTATGTATGCTAAAAGATAATTGTTAGAACAATAAAGATATGTCATGGATTCGTGAAAAACTTCTTCAAGAAAACGATGGAGGCTCACGTAAATGAACACGAGAGTCTTCAATCGTAGATGATGATGATGATCTAGATAACACAATCACAAAAAACCACGAGACAACGAGTTGGAAGGGCACAAATCCCCTCTCATTAGTTATTAGTAAGCATAAAAGGATAAGCATGGGATCTCCCCCACGAGGCACCTCGTTTTTGATTACCAAGTCATGAGCTCGACTCGATCCCCTCAATGCTAATTATCATTGGGGAAGGTGACTTGGTCGAGGTCAACCATTGAAGGAATTTCCCTACCAAAGTAGTGCTTAAGCCTATGTCCATTCACCTTGAAGTTAGGACCATCATCTTGAGCTAGCTCAATGGTCCCATGAGGAAACACTTTTGTAACGGTGAAAGGACCCGACCAACGAGATTTCAATTTCCCGGAAAATATCTTAAGTCTAGAGTTAAAAAGTAACACTTGATCACTAACGTTAAAAACCTGGTTTTTAATCTTTGCAACATGAAACTTTTTAGTCTTTTCTTTGAAAATCAATGAATTTTCATAAGCATTGTCTCTTAATTCATCCAATTCATTCAATTGTATTTTCCGGTGATCTCCCGCGGTCTTTAAGTCAAAGTTTGCATGCTTAAGGGCCCAATATGCCTTGTGCTCCAATTCAATGGGCAAATGAAAATTCTTCCCATAGACTAACTTATAAGGAGTGCAACCTATAGGTGTCTTATAAGCGTTCCTAAAGGCCCATAAAGCGTCATCGAGTTTGGCGGACCATGAAGCACGGTTTTCTCTAATCGACCTCTCTAAAATCCTCTTCAAAGCTTGGTTTGAAACCTCGACTTGCCCACTCATTTGCGGGTGATAAGCCGTAGAAAGACGATGAGTAACTCCATATTTCTTTAAGACCTTCTTGAATTGGTCATTACAAAAATTGGTTCCACGATCGCTTATAATAGCACGAGGGGTTCCGAACCAAGAGAATAGTTGCTTCAAAAACTTCACTACCACACGAGCATCATTAGTAGGTAAAGCCTTAGCTTCTACCCACTTAGAAAGGTAGTTTACCGCGACAAGGATATACTTGTTACCATGAGACGATGGGAACGGCCCCATAAATTCTATGCCCCAAATGTCGTAAATCTCACACACTTGAATTATGTTTTGCGGCATTTCATCACGTTGAGACGATTTTCCTTGACGTTGGCACGAATCACACGACTTCACAAGTGCATGTGCATCACGATAGATAGAAGGCCAAAAGAAGCCGACATCGAACACTTTCTTAGCCGTGAGGTTAGCACCGTGGTGACCACCCGTGGGTCCCTCGTGACAAGCTCTAAGGATATTAGAAGCTTCGGCACCAAAAACACAACGTCGAACGAGTTGATCCGCACAAACCCGAAAGAGATAAGGGTCGTCCCAAAAATAGAACTTGACGTCACGAAAGAATTTTCGCTTTTGTTGTGTCGTCATACCCTTGATTATGAAATTCCCCGCATGGTAATTTGCAATGTCGGCAAACCATGGGGTGGTGTCTTTAGAATTCACTACACCGAGAGTCTCGAGAGGAAATGTTTCGGTGATTTTCTTGTTCTCGAAAACATCTTTATGAGGATCTTCTAGACGAGAGAGATGATCGGCCACTAGATTCTCGGCTCCTTTTTTGTCAAGCACGGTGACATCAAATTCTTGGATGAGGAGCATCCAATGAAGCAATCTCGGCTTAGCATCTTGCTTAGCTAAGAGATACTTGATAGCCGAATGGTCGGTATACACGATGCTTTTAGTTAAGACGAGATAAGGTCGGAATTTCTCAAAAGCATAGACCACGGCAAGGAATTCCTTTTCCGTTGTGGCGTACTTTAATTGAGCCTCGGTCATCGTCTTACTAGCATAATGGATAGGATGGAAATGCTTTTCATAACGTTTCCCTAAGACGACCCCTATAGCATAATCACTTGCATCGCACATGATTTCAAAGGGTAATTCCCAATTAGGATCAACAAGAATGGGAGCTTCGGTAAGTTTCCTTTTAAGAGTTTCGAAAGCTCTAACACAATCCTCATTGAAATTAAAAGGAGCATCCTTCTCGAGAAGGTGTGTCATAGGTCGAGAGATTTTCGAAAAGTCTTTGATGAAACGACGATAAATGCCCGCGTGGCCTAGGAAACTCCTAACTCCCTTAACGGTTTTGGGATGAGGTAACTTGGCGATGACGTCTACCTTAGCTTTATCGACCTCAATCCCCGCTTTCGAGACCTTATGTCCTAAGACGATTCCTTGTTTACACATGAAATGACATTTTTCCCAATTAAGCACAAGATTGGTTTCTTCACAATGTTTTAACATTTGCTCGAGATTAGATAAACACAACATGAACGAATTGCCAAACACCGAAAAGTCATCCATAAACACTTCCATTGACTTCTCGATCATATCGTGAAAAATGGCCTTCATACACCGTTGAAACGTACCCGGTGCATTACAAAGTCCGAAAGGCATCCGACGATAAGCAAACGTTCCATAAGGACACGTAAACGTAGTCTTCTCTTGATCACGAGGGTCGATAGGGATTTGAATGTAACCGGAAAAACCATCTAAAAAGCAATAGAATTCATTTCCCGCGAGTCGCTCCAACATTTGATCCATGAAGGGCAAAGGAAAGTGGTCTTTACGAGTGGCGTCATTTAACTTTCGGTAGTCAATACACACCCTCCAACCGGTCACAACACGAGTGGGAATTAACTCGTTGTTTTCATTAGGCACAACGGTCATTCCTCCCTTTTTAGGGACACAATGGATTGGGCTCACCCATGGGCTTTCAAAGATAGGATAAATCATTCCCGCGTCAAGGAGTTTCAAAACTTCCTTTTTAATGACATCGTGAATTTTGGGATTCACCCTTCTTTGACTTTGAATTGTAATAGAAGAGATTTTACTAGGTTGAAAAGTTCGTTTCTCGGTATCTTCTCGAATTGATTTCCGGTTAAATGCGTGACTCAGTCGTTCTTGGTAACGAAAAGAAATAGAATTGTTGTCGTTTTCGAAACTAATTAAAAATAAAGACTTGAAACAATAAAAATAAAGACGGTAAAAAGAAATACTAAAAGATAAAAACTTGACGGGAAATAAATGATGAGAAATTAAAAACGTGACGAGAAATAAAAAGGAAAACTTAAACTAAAGGCAATTAAATTAAAAGTGCGACTAAGGAAAAAGGCGGGAAAAATAAAGCTTAAGAATTCAAAAACATAAACTTAAAATAATCTAAAACTGAAATTACAAAAATAAGAAAAAAACTGCTCATCCGGAATACACCCTTCATCCGGAATAAAAACCTTCATTCGGAATAAGTCTTCATCCGGAATAAGTCCTTCATCCGGAATAAATTGCTTCATCCGGAAAAAGTCCTTCATCCGGAATAAATTCTTTCATCCGGAATAAATCCTTTCATTCAGAATATGGGTTCATCCGGAATAACTAGTAGCTCATGCGGAATAAAAAACTGATGCGGAATAAATGGTGAAAAGAGTTCATTCGGAATAAAAAGAAACTGATTCGGAATAATTATAAAGAAGCACTGGTTCGGAATATCAAAGCTGAAACGTTTATTCGGAATAATTAACTAAAATGCTGGTTCGGAATATAACCTTGACTCGGAATATTAACTGATCCGGAATAAACTTCACTGATCCGGAATAATAAACTGATTCGGAATAAATGAGGGAAAATGCTTGGTTCGGAATGCATTAAGACAACACGTTCATCCGGAATAACTAAACTAAAACCTCGGTTCGGAATCTGGGAAACATAAGAACAGTAGCGTAGAACAAGGAAATGAAATAGGACACGAATTTAAATAAAACTAATCAAAATCAACTAAAAGATAAAATCCAACTAACCACAAATGAACAACTAGTCAATACCAATCAAACCAAATCAATAACACTAAAAATAATAATCACAATAATCAAAACCCACTTAATCAATTTAATAAAAACTCAAGAACATGAACATAACATAAGATTAAATCAATCACAAGAAAGGAAGATGAGAGATCAACAATAAAGATAAAGAATCAATAACATGAAAAAGAAACTTACTTGGAATTAAAGGTGCAAGACAATGTATTTAAATTGACATGAAAATTAAAGGTGCAAAATTTAAAGATGGAAGAGCATAGTTTGTCAAACTAGCCAACGACAATGAAATGAAATGAACTAAGTCCTATTTATAGGAGGATTAGGGAGGTGCTTATAGGAAGCTTCCTCCCCTCTTTCTTCTTTCTTTAATTGTCATTAAGTCCTTAATCTTTTAAGTTCTTCGACTTTAACGACTTTGTCTCGGTATTTCTTTAAACTAGTCTTGAAATTTCTTCATAAATAAGACTTGAGTTCTTCGGCTTTTAGTAAACTTTCGTCTTTTGACTTTTTCTTCGATAAATCTTCAGAATTGGTCTTGGACTTCCGTTCTTTTTGCACTCTTGATTTCTTGAATTCGTCTTTTGTCTTTTTCTTTGATAAAAGCCCGTGAAAGCCCGTATTTTCCTTCCTGTTCACATTTTGATCCTAAATCACAACAAAAACACAAACCACGCATAATTCCGACATTTATGACACAAAATACACGTTTTGGCTTGGTTATTATTGTAATTAAGTGGTAAAAGGATGGGTGTTTTCACACCTATCAAATTACGGGTTTGTAGTCCTCCTCCATTAAAATCTTGTGAGTACAAAATTTTGGGTCAATACCCTTAATGTCGGAAATTTTCCACGCAATTGCCCCTTTATGAGCTTTAAGAACTTTCAAGAGCTCGGTTTTTTATCATTAGCAAGACCTCTTGCAATAATAACCGGCAACTTGTCATCACCTTCTAAGAATGCGTATTCAAGGTGAGAAGGAAGATATTTCAATTCAAGAATAGGCGGTTCCTCGATTGAAGATTTTGGTTCAACACTCATAACTTTCATCGGCGGAAGAAATGGTGGAATAGAAGTATCATCACTAATAAACACCTCATCTTCATTGTCGATTTCATTTGAAGTGAAATCACCTCCTTGGAATGGAGTGAGATTTGGTGTAGAAATAGCAAGAATCGGATCCAAAATAGTAGGATTGCCACTTGACGAGCTATCGGAAAAACCTAACACTTCTTGTGAAAACTCATCGCAAACCACATATACTATGTTGATGAGACTGCTTTTATACATAGTCTCATCTTCCAAATAGGGCTTAAAATGCATTAAATATCATCAAAATACCCAAATATATGCTTGTGTTTGTTGCTTGTGTATTTTAGGTACGGATATTGAGAAAATGACAAAAGATCACAAGAATCAAGCAAAAACGAACACGGGAAACGAAGCCGCACGATGAACCAAGCCCTAATGAAGATTTTTCCAAAGTCAACCCTTGAAAATTTGAAGAATATTGAAGATTGGTCCTCCAAGTTTGAAGAATTGACACTTTATACCCTTGTATCTTCATAATTACAAGTTTGGTCCCTAAAGTTTGTCAAAATTACAAAAAGGACCCTTAACTTTGAAGAATTGGCAAATTTAGTCCCTCAACAAAACTAAATTGTCAATATTGGTCCTCCAAGAAGTCAACAAACAAATCAAGGCCTTGAAGTATGAAGACTATACAAGATCAGCCCTTGAAGTATGAAGAATGTGCATTAATGGCCCTTGATTCAAGTTTGTAAAACATTTGGTGCCAAAAATGTCAAAAGCCCAAAGTTATTTACAAAGGAAATAGGATTTTGTGTTGTTTTTACAAAGTAAACAAGACAAGGAACTTTGAGGACCTAATCTGCCAAGACAACAAAACCCACCCCAGCCAATCATCCTCCCACGTCACCCTCACCCACCAATACCATCCATCCACCTCACCAGCTTAACCCACGTCACCTTCCACTACTTTTAAATAATCAGTATTAACTGATTATTTAATCTTTCCCTCCTTAACATTTATTTAAAAACCTTAAATCCCCAAATCAGATTCAAACCCACACTAATCCCCCATAAACCCTAAAAATTACCAGGTCCAATTAACCATAATTCAAAGGGTTTTTTCACCATATGCTCCAGAAACTTGATTAAACATCACCTCAACCCAAACCCATTCTCAGATTCCCTCCCAACACACCCATGTGTTGGGTAGGACCCTCCCCTGCCCCGTCCCTTTCTCCCCAAAACCCTATACCACACAAGATCAAGGGTCCTCATCCAAACTTGTTCCCAAAGGCTTAACAAACGTCCAGGATCACTTCAGCACAACTGGCAACATCACATGATCCATCTTGACCAAGAATTCAGTCAAAAATCAAGGGCATTTTCGGATTTCTCCCATTTAGGGTTTAGGGTTTTACATTATTTTATTCCTGTTCTAGAATAGTCTATTTGGTAGTATAAATACTTGTGGCATGTCACAAGTATAGTTGTTCCTGATTTTTTTCCTTTGATAAAAAACTTGTAAATCCCATTTGTTCTATGAATGAAAAAATTGGTTGAGTTTTGTGATGAAAAGAATCCAGGATCCCTCTTTACTTTTCTGCTATTGATTATTTCCATTTAAGTGTTTGTTTTACTTTTAAGTTTTTAAAAAGTTCAGTTTGTTTGAAAGTTTTTGAAACATTGATTTCACTTGGTGAAATCTTGTTTCAAGGTTTGTTTATCAGGTTTAAAAGTATTTGGTTGAAGTGTTTTTGAAAGATAAACATTGGGAAAGGTTTTAACAAAGTTTTAAAAAAAGTTTTAGAAAGTTCAGAAATATTGCATTGTGCTTGTTCTCTTCTTTTTTCTCTTAGCAGGATTGTTGATATTTGTTGTCCAAGGTTCAGCTCAGGCCCCAGCCTGAAGGAGGTGACCTTGCTGTCACTAAGGGTCCTGGATGTAGGACCCTTAAGGTAGTCTTGTTCCCCTTTTCAATTTTTTTTTCAATTTGTATGTGATTTGCATGGTTTTTGAGAAAAATTTGTTAAGTGTTGTTTTACCAGTTTGAATTGAGTTACTTTGGTGTTCTATGCATGTTATAGCTGATTAGATTCATTTTGGTTGGATTTTATAAGTATTTACTTTGATAAAATCTCATTTTCAGTCATAAAGTGGTGTTTGGATTAAGGTTTAAGTAGGTGTTAAATATATGCATTTGGCTTAAAACTTGTTCAGACTCACTCAATATAGTATCTCTAGGTTGTTTGTTAGTTTAACTTTCAGTTTGGGTTAAGATTAAAACACATTTGCATGATAAGGATTGAAGAAAATGGTGTAAAATCAGAAAACTACCATAAGTGACTGTTCTTGTGAATTTTGTACTTGATTCTTGCTAAGCTGCTAGATTTTAGGGTCATATAGGATTGAGTTTTGGTTGTGTGTCACTTGGGTGATTTTTGTGCAAGATTTGAGGGTCTGAAAATCATTGTTTGAGTCAATTGCATCAGAAAAACCACCAGACCCATAAAATTGCATCAGCAACTTGATTTTTCCCATAATTGTGATTTTGTATTAAGATCTGTTTGATTGTGTGTGTATTTTGACTCCTTGTACTCCAAAGAGTACAAGGGTGCCTTCTTGTCAACAAAACATCCAAGAAATCTCATGATCAAGCCCTCTTGATCCTTACATCCACAAGTGAAAGAACACACTTGTGTTCATCAGAAACCAAGTGCTCAACTGAGCACATTTTGCTTTGAATTTTGCTTTAATCTTGACAATATTTGATTTGTGTTTGTGTTTTAGTGAGTAAAAAGTTACTGGATTTGAGTTTAAAAGTAAAAAAAAAAAAAAGTTTTGCAAAAAGCACACCCTGCCTGGACTCGAACACGCGACCTTGCGTTCCAAGGAGTAGCGTGTTTACCAGTGATCTAGATGGCTTTTTACGTTTACCTTTCATTTCATCACTTATTTAAGGTGTTTTGTTTTTGAGCTTATTTAAGTTAACAGCTTTTAAATAAGCAGTTTCCTGCTTATTTCTTTTAGCTTTTTCAAGTTTAGCATTTTTCCTAGGTTTTTATTAGGTTTATTGATTTTTCTGAGCAAAAAGTAGATTTTTCCCATTATTATTTTAATTATTAGGATTATTTTAAGTTTAATTTTTAGAAAGTCATTAAAAAATAGTAAAAAGTAATTTAAAAATCTGGAAAAATAGTTTTTAGGTTTTTAATCATATTTTTGAGGTTTATAGCTTATTAGGTTTTCAACTTAGCTTATTTTTAATTTTATAGGATTTTAGGGTTTTTAAGCAACTTTAAAATTTAATATAAAATTATTAAATAGGTTTCAGGAAATTTGGTTTGCATTTTTGTTTTAGTTACATTATTTAGGATTTTTGGTAATTTTTTATAATTTATTTACAAACTTTTAATTTTTTTGAATATTTTAATATTATTTTATTATTAAAAATTGAAGTTTCATTTTTTCTAGTTTTTTCATTTTTCCTAGGTTAAGGACATTAAATTAGGAGTTTTGTCACTTTCCAAATATTTTTTAGACTTTTCAATTAATTTCTAGAATTAATTTAAGATTTAATAGATTTTAATAGTTTTTAAGTGTTTATAAATAGTTTAATTTGGTTTTAAAATTGAAAAAAAACAGTTTTTAGCTTAATTAGGTCATTTTTGAGGTTTACAAACTATTAGATCTTGTTTAAGGCTTTTTAATAATTAAAAGTGATTTTTAGGGCTTTAATTAGCATTAAAAAGTCATTATTTAATTAATTAAAAGGTTTTAGCAAGTTTGGATTTTTTGTAAACTCTTAGAATATTATTGGGGATTTTTAGTAATTTTTAGGAATTTTTAGGTTAAAATTTTAAATTTTGTAGTTTTTACGGTTTTACGTGAACGCGTTTTCGTCTTAGCTCGATCCGTCTTCGTAACCGTCTTTTCTTTTCTAATCTCATTTCTTTCTCAATCATATAATCACAAACATTAATCAACTCTTAACACAACGCACTTGCCTCCTCGAGAACGAACTCACTTCATTGGGTCATAACTTGTGGTTTTCCTAAATCACTCGTTAATACTTACCCCATTTACGCTCTTTTTCCTAAAAGACGTAATTTTACAACAATCATTTTGGCGCCGCTGCCGGGGAGGCGTGTTGTGTTTTGATTGAACCATTGTTGTTTTTATATATAGCCATAAAAGTAATTGTATTAGTAGCACTCTACTAATACGTATTATCGGTTTTTCGTTTTTTGTGAATATTATTAATATATTGTATACGTAGAACAATAAATTTACAAGTACTCCAAATACGTGAGAAATCACAACCTTGACTTGGGAGGTCATTACCCAATCATTGTATTCGAATCTCAAACCAAAGAAAAAGGTAAAAATAGATAAATACTTTCGAGAAGCTCGATTTTGAGAAATACAAACTATAAGGTGGGTATAAGGCGGTTATATTTCACGACCTAAAGGAAAAAGGCTCTTAAGTGCTTCGCGCCGCCTCGTTTCCTCCGCTTGCTTGTGCGTATTTTGATTTTGAAAGCTAATGGAGGGTTTTGCCGCCCAAAGTATTACTAAGTATCATATATATTTTCTTGGTTTCATTTGATTAAACCCTCTTGAACGATTTGGTGTTCCACCATCGTTCTAAAGTCATCGAAGGCGTTCACTTCACGTGATCGTTTTCATTCCTTGAGGCTTCTTTAATCGAGAGATTTGATTAAGGAGGAGATTCGTAGATTTGTGTCTACTAATACATTCCAAAAATCCAAAAAAAGTAAAAACAATCAAAAACAAAAAAAATTGAAAAAGTAAAAACACCAAAAAGAAACTTCTTTGCTCGCCTTCTCGTTGTACGTGACGTTTATGCAAACTCGCTCTAAAGCAAGACGTGCTCGTAAACGAAGAAACAAATCCATCACTCCTTCTAGTGAGGAGTCTCCTATTGACGAACCCATTATAGTGAAAGAAGCACCCATGGCTAATCGAACTATGATGGAGTTGCTTCAAGCACCCACCGAGGGTTATGGAGAAGCGATTGTGATTCCCGCTATCCTTGCGGAGAATTTTGAGGTTAAGACGGGTTTATTGTCCATGATTCAAAACAACAAGTTTCGAGGTGACGAAAAGGACAACCCTCATAACCACATTCGCCAATTTAATCGTCTCACCGCCACATGCAAGTTTAAGGACGTCTCAAACGACTCGATTAAGATGATGCTTTTTCTGTATTCCTTAGCGGGGCCCGCAAAAATTTGGTTAGAGAAAGAGCCACCCAATTCTATATTGACGTGGAAGGATCTCGTTTCAAAATTCGTGAACCAATTTTTTCCGCCCTCTAAGACTACGCACTTGAAAAACGAGATTTCAAAGTTTTCGCAAGAGTATAATGAGAGTTTTTCAACGGCTTGGAATAGGTTTAAGGAAATGTTGCACGAATGTCCTCATCATGGTTTTTCCGACTTGCATCAAATTGACACGTTTTACAATGGCTTGAACGATCATGAGCGTGATTATCTTAATGCCGCCGCGGGTGGTAATTTTTTGTGTAAGACGGTCGAGGAAGCATTGTTAATCATTGAGAATAGGTCTAAGGTGTATAGTCCTCGTAGCACGTCGAGTGTTCGTAAGACTTCGTCTTCGTCTTCGCCTTCATTGTCACACACCGTTGATGCTTGCCAAATCGAGGCTAATTTGGAGAACAAAATTTTTGATATAGTGAAAGGATTGTTAGTTGAGTTTAAAGTTGGAGAACAACCCGCTCCCGCTACGATTAAAGCGGTTGAGGTTTCTTGTATGTATTGTGGTGGAGCTCACGATTATTCCGAGTGCATTACCAACGGTGGTAACACTTCGAGTGCCTTCGCGGCCGCGGGAACTTATAACCAAAACGGTCAAGTTCCTCGCACTAATCAATTGACTCCACCGGGTTTTCCACCAAATCAAAATGCTAACAAGTATCGAAACAATCAAGTTGGTTACCAAAGCAATCAAAAGAACAATTACAAGGGTAATAATAACTATGGGAATCAAGGGAGTAGTAGTATCCAATTGCAAAATCAAAACCAAAACCGTAAATTTCAAAACACGAGTCAAGGTCTTCAAAATGTTTACACTAAAGAACTTCCAATGGACTTTGTGAATTACGCCACGGCAAATGATAAGATTTTGGAAAACATTCAAGAGCAATTGGCTAATCAAGCTAGGGACACGGCTAAGAACACCAAGGAGTTAGCTAATTTTGTTAAAGAAAATCTTAGCATGAGGAATGAATTGAAAAATGATTTTGCTAACCAAATTCGAGGTCAAAACAACAAGATAGAGCAAAGTCATGCTAGGCTTGAACAAAGAATTGACCAAAAAGTCGCTAGTCAAGATTTGAAGTTTAATAGTTTTGACGCTAAGCTTAATGCCATTTTAGAAGCAGACATGGGAAACAAAGCCTCTACTTCGAGTGGTCTACCTAGTAACACCGTTTCAAACCCGAAGGGAGAGATGAAAGTGATTACCACACGTAGTGGTAAGGCACTTAAAGAACCGACTCCTCAAACAATTACTCCAACGGTGGAGGAAATTGAGGAAGAACCCGAGGTGGTGGTCGAAAAGGAGCATATTTCAATCCCGCAAAGTACCGCTCATGCCACACCTACGGTTGACCCATCACCCATATTGGAACCCGAGATTCCAAAGGCTATGCCTATGCCCCAACCCACACCAACCTTGCCTTACCCATCGAGACTTAGGAAGGAGAAACGACAAGAGCGCGATAATTATGAATTTGAGCTTTTTATGAAAATGTTTCGTGATTTGCACTTTAATGTGAGTTTCGCCGATGCTTTGGTCATGATGCCTCGATTTGCCGCTAACTTTAAGAGTATGTTGAACAACAAGGAGAAAGTACACCAAATGTCTAGTTGTTCGTCGGTTTATCTTAATCGCATACCTCAAAAAGTCGGTGATCCCGGTAAATTTTTGATCCCTTGTGCAATTCAAGATATGGAAGAATGCTATGCCTTGGCCGATCTTGGTGCTAGCATTAACTTGATGCCACTTGCAATCTACAAGTCGCTCAATCTTCCTAAGCTTACTCCTTCACGAATGTCTATTGAGTTGGCCGACCATTCCACGATTCTTGCATGTGGTTTGGCGGAAGACGTTTTTGTGAAAGTGGGGAAGTTCTACTATCCCGTAGACTTTATCGTTGTTGATATCCCCACGGATCCTCAAGTTCCTCTTATTTTAGGTCGTTCGTTTTTAGATACGTCGATGGCTTTGATTGATGTGAATGCTAGAAAGATCACCTTACGTTTCAACGACGAGGAACTTGTTATAAACGCAACTCAAAATTCTCAACTTTCTCATGTTTATTCCGTTGCTACCATAAACCTCGTTGATATGATCGACGTGGTTTGCGAGGAATTTTCACAAGAAGTTTTAGGGTTTGGTGATGAAGAAACTAGTGGCAATCCCACTATGTTAGATCCAATTCTTGATAATTCGACACCAACCTTCACTCCTTTTGAAGGTGGTGGTTTTACGTTGGAAGAATTCGATGTTCCACGTACTTGTGACGAAGACCTCGACAACGATAAGGACTTCTCGATTATCAAGGATTTTATTAACGATTTCCCATTTCCTCCACCCGAGGAGGTTATGAGTATCGAGCCCAAATCTTCACTTGAGGAACCACCTATTCTCGAGTTGAAAGATTTACCTCCTCACCTCGAATATGTCTATTTGGAGGAGGACGACAAGTTGCCGATTATTATTGCGAAGGATCTTTCGAATGATGAAAAAACCGCACTTGTCGATGTTCTTAAGGATCACAAAGGGGCGATTGCGTGGAAGTTATCCGACATTAAGGGGATCGATCCCAAGTTTTGTACCCACAAAATCTTAATGGAGGAGGATTTCAAGCCAACAATCCAAAGTCAAAGGAGGGTGAACCCCAAAATTCACGACGTCATCAAAAAGGAGGTCCTTAAACTCCTTGACGCGGGAATGATTTACCCTATTTCCGATAGCCCTTGGGTGAGTCCTATTCATTGTGTCCCTAAAAAGGGAGGGATGACCGTTGTGCCAAACGATGCCAACGAGTTGATTCCCACTAGACTCGTGACCGGATGGAGAGTGTGCATTGACTATCGTAAGTTGAATGAAGCCACTCGAAAAGACCATTTTCCCTTGCCCTTCATGGACCAAATGTTGGAGCGTCTTGCGGGAAACGATTTCTATTGCTTTTTAGATGGTTTTTTCCGGTTACTTCCAAATTCCCATCGATCCTCGTGATCAAGAAAAAACTACGTTTACGTGTCCATATGGAACGTTTTCCTATCGTAGAATGCCATTCGGACTTTGCAATGCACCGGGAACTTTTCAACGATGCATGATGGCTATTTTTCATGATATGATCGAGAAGACGATGGAAGTCTTCAGGGATGACTTTTCCGTGTTTGGTGATTCTTTCACTTCGTGTTTGTCGAACTTAGAGAGAATGTTAAAACGTTGTGAGGAAACCAACCTTGTGCTCAATTGGGAAAAGTGTCATTTTATGGTTAAGAGTGGAATCGTCTTAGGCACAAGGTCTCGAAAGCGGGGATTGAGGTAGATCAAGCTAAGGTAGATGTCATCGCCAAATTACCTCTTCCCAAAACCGTCAAGGGAGTTAGGAGTTTCCTAGGCCACGCGGGCTTTTATCGTCGATTCATCAAGGATTTCTCGAAGATTTCTCGACCCATTACACATCTTCTTGAAAAAGAGGCACGTTTTGTCTTTGACGAAGATTGTGTACGAGCCTTTGAGATCCTTAAGAGGAAACTTACCGAAGCTCCCATTCTTGTTGCTCCCAATTGGAACCTCCCCTTTGAGCTTATGTGTGATGCTAGTGATTATGCTATAGGGGCCGTTTTGGGGCAACGTCATGATAAGCACTTCTTGCCTATTCACTATGCTAGCAAGACGATGACCGAGGCTCAACTAAAGTACACTACAACGGAAAAGGAGTTCCTTGCCGTGGTGTATGCATTTGAGAAGTTCCGACCTTATCTCGTCTTGACGAAATGCATAGTGTATACGGACCATTCGGCTATTAAGTATCTCATGGCAAAGCAAGATGCTAAGCCGAGATTACTTCGTTGGATTCTCCTCCTTCAAGAATTTGATCACACCATTGTTGACAAAAAAGGAGCCGAGAATCTAGCGGCCGATCATCTCTCTCGTTTGGAAGATCCTCACCAAAGTGTTTACGAGCCCAAGGAAATCACCGAAATGTTTCCGCTCGAGACACTTGGTGTAGTGAATTCTAAGCTTGATTCTTCTACCCCATGGTTTGCGGACTTTGCAAATTACCATGCGGGTAACTTCATCATTAAGGGTATGACGACACAACAAAAACGAAAAATTTTTCGTGACGTCAAGTTCTACTTTTGGAACGACCCTTACTTGTTTCGAACTTGTGCGGATCAAATCATCCGACGTTGTGTATTTGGCACCGAAGCTTCTAACATCCTTAGAGCTTGCCATGAGTGACCCACGGGTGGTTACCACGGTGCTAATCTCACGGCTAAAAAGGTGTTTGATGCCGGCTTCTTTTGGCCTACTATTTACCGAGATGTACAAGATCTTGTGAAGTCTTGTGATTCATGCCAACGACAAGGAAAAGCCTCACAAAAAGATGAAATGCCACAAAATATCATCCAAGTGTGTGAGATCTTTGACGTTTGGGGCATAGACTTTATGGGGCCGTTCCCATCATCTCGTGGTAATAAGTACATTCTCGTTGCGGTTGACTACCTTTCTAAGTGGGTGGAGGCAAAGGCCTTGCCCACCAATGATGCTCGTGTGGTAGTCAAGTTTTTGAAGCAATTGTTTTCTCGGTTTGTAACCCCTCGTGCTATCATAAGCGATCGTGGAACCCATTTTTGTAATGACCAATTTGAAAGGGTTCTAAGGAAATATGGGGTTACACATCGTCTTTCTACGGCTTATCACCCACAAACGAGTGGGCATGTCGAGGTTTCAAACCGAGCTTTGAAGAGGATCTTGGAGAGATCCGTGGGAGAAAACCGATAATCTGGGTCGGATAAGTTGGACGATGCTTTATGGGCTTTTAGGACCGCTCATAAGACACCCATTGGGTGCACTCCCTATAAGCTTGTGTATGGAAAGAATTGTCATTTGCCTATCGAGTTAGAACACAAGGCTTATTGGGCCCTAAAGCATTGTAATGATGATATGGAGACCGCGGGAAAACACCGAAAAAATGCAATTAAATGAATTGGATGAATTAAGGGATATTTCTTATGAAAATTCATTGATTTACAAAGAGAAAACTAAAAAGTTGCATGATTCTAAAATTAAAAACCGGGTTTTTAACATTGGGGATCAAGTTTTGCTTTTTATTTCAAGATTAAAAATCTTTTCCGGTAAATTGAAATCCCGTTGGTCCGGTCCATTCACCGCGACTCAAGTGTTTCCATATGGGACCATCGAGCTAGCTCAAGATGATGGTCCTAACTTCAAGGTGAATGGACATAGGTTGAAGCACTACTTTGGCGGGGAAGTTCCATCCTTGAACTACCTCGACCAAGTCACCTTACCCAATGATAATTAGTATTCAGGGGATCGAGTCGAGCTCATGACTCGGTAATCAAAAACGAGGTGCCTCGTGGGGGAGTCCCATGCTTATCCTATGTACATATTATCGCTTTCTAATGTAGCTTATGTGTGGGGATTCGTGCCCTTCCAACCTTTGTTCCGTGGTTGTTTGTGATATGTGGTTTTTAGATCATGATCTTCACGATTGGAGCCTCTCGTGTTCGTTTTATGGGAGCACTCGATCGTTTGCTTTGGAGACATTTCTCAATATCCATGATATATCCTTTTGATGTTCTAACCTTAGGTTTTTAGCGCACTTCATAAACGGCTATTAATTTAATGGTTACACCCTTTCCATGCTAGATTAGGCATTCGACTACGTCTCTAGTATGGGGGTGTTTGCACCCCTAGACTCGAAACATTGAGGACAATGTTTAACTTTAGTATGGGGGGGTAAATAGATACTTGCCTTGCCAAACCTTCACGCTTTCCAAAGTTTTGTTATCGTTTTTGTTGCAAAATAAGGCTAAAAATGGCCAAATTTTAAAATTTTTCTCATGTTTTATAAGTGTTTGAAGACACGAATGTAGATTTTCCGATGGTGAGAATAAGAGTAATTTTTTACTCGACCGTGCGTGTTAAGAACTTAGCTTTGATTCCTTAACTACACATTAGGCTAAGTCTCTTAAATGAGGATGAGAAATGATAGAGTTAATTATAAGTTACTATGCTAAACGTAGAGTACTCGTATTTTTTCAAAAAATCATGTGTTCTCGTTGTTTACTTATTCTCCCTTCGCATGTAAATATTTTTTGCTTAATAAATATTGACTTAGCGGTTTAGTTAGGATTGTTGGGTTTCTAGTCCTTTCTAGTAGCTTCCGTGTAATTAAATTGGGAAGACATTAAGGTATCGCCAGCGTCACGGTTTTGAAGTATTGGCACCCGAATAATCGAAAGCTTCACCCAATAATAAGATTTCAAGTGCTCACCTAAATCAAGCAAATTTGAAGCCTCACAAGGCCGAAAAATCTATGCAAAATTGAAAGTGAATCAAGCCTTAATCTTCGAAGCTTTAAAGATCCAAAATTCGCTTTAGCGTGAGGATATACGTCTTTGGCTAATAAAACCACCGATGAGGCGGATAATAAAAGGCAAGGCAAGACCGAAGTCATAATAAAAGCTTCATGGCGAAGTTGAATAAAAGATGGAGGTAAACCAAAGATAATAAGGCCCTTCCGTTAGGGGGCGTATAAAAGTCTTGGTAATAAGTCTCATGTTCAAAACCGTTATAAAACCGTGTTTATCGATTCTTCTTGTCAACTTAATTTTTTAACATCGTTGTCTATTAGGAGGGGTTATTGATTTGATGGTCTTAGTTACACCGTTAGGACTCTATTTTTAGACCTAAATCTCTATTATTGCATAAGTCAAACAATGTATCCTCGTGAAACATTCAAGACATCATAAAATATAAGAGATACAACTTAGGAATAATGGGAGAATAAGTACGTGATTAGGGCATATGAGTAGTGTTAGCATTACCAACTTATAATGACAATGATCTCGTTACACGCTTAGCATAGAATTAGGGTGAAAATCGAGGACGATGAAATTATTTCTAACGAAGCATTCACGTGTTCTTATTCTATGAACCTAAACGTCCCATTTTGCGATGAAAATCATACATTATGTCTATAACACAAGTAGTAGCAATAGTAGTAGTGTAGCTAGTTTATCATTCCAATAAAGTGAATAAATTGAATTTTGGAGGTGCTATGATACTTTATTCTAGCATTGCGTGAGGGCACGGCAATGGTTTAGTATGGGGGAGTGATGAGACTGCTTTTATACATAGTCTCATCTTCCAAATAGGGCTTAAAATGCATTAAATATCATCAAAATACCCAAATATATGCTTGTGTTTGTTGCTTGTGTATTTTAGGTACGGATATTGAGAAAATGACAAAAGATCACAAGAATCAAGCAAAAACGAACACGGGAAATGAAGCCGCACGATGAACCAAGCCCTAATGAAGAATTTTCCAAAGTCAACCCTTGAAGATTTGAAGAATATTGAAGATTGGTCCTCTAAGTTTGAAGAATTGACACTTTATACCCTTGTATCTTCATAATTACAAGTTTGGTCCCTAAATTTTGTCAAAATTACAAAAAGGACCCTTAACTTTGAAGAATTGGCAAATTTAGTCCCTCAACAAAACTAAATTGTCAATATTGGTCCTCCAAGAAGTCAACAAACAAATCAAGGCCTTGAAGTATGAAGACTATACAAGATCAGCCCTTGAAGTATGAAGAATGTGCATTAATGGCCCTTGATTCAAGTTTGTAAAACATTTGGTGCCAAAAATGTCAAAAGCCCAAAGTTATTTACAAAGGAAATGGGATTTTGTGCTGTTTTTACAAAGTAAACAAGACAAGGAACTTTGAGGACCTAATCTGCCAAGACAACACAACCCACCCCAGCCAATCATCCTCCCACGTCACCCTCACCCACCAATACCATCCATCCACCTCACCAGCTTAACCCACGTCACCTTCCACTACTTTTAAATAATCAGTATTAACTGATTATTTAATCTTTCCCTCCTTAACATTTATTTAAAAACCTTAAATCCCCAAATTAGATTCAAACCCACACTAATCCCCCATAAACCCTAAAAATTACCAGGTCCAATTAACCATAATTCAAAGGGTTTTTTCCCCATATGCTCCAGAAACTTGATTAAACATCACCTCAACCCAAACCCATTCTCAGATTCCCTCCCAACACACCCATGTGTTGGGTAGGACCCTCCCCTGCCCCGTCCCTTTCTCCCCAAAACCCTATACCAGACAAGATCGAGGGTCCTCATCCAAACTTGTTCCCAAAGGCTTAACAAACGTCCAGGATCACTTCAGCACAACTGGCAACATCACATGATCCATCTTGACCAAGAATTCAGTCAAAAATCAAGGGCATTTTCGGATTTCTCCCATTTAGGGTTTAGGGTTTTACATTATTTTATTCCTGTTCTAGAATAGTCTATTTGGTAGTATAAATACTTGTGGCATGTCACAAGTATAGTTGTTCCTGATTTTTTTCCTTTGGTCAAAAACTTGTAAATCCCATGTGTTCTATGAATGAAAAAATTGGTTGAGTTTTGTGATGAAAAGAATCCAGGATCCCTCTTTACTTTTCTGCTATTGATTATTTCCATTTAAGTGTTTGTTTTACTTTTAAGTTTTTAAAAAGTTCAGTTTGTTTGAAAGTTTTTGAAACATTGATTTCACTTGGTGAAATCTTGTTTCAAGGTTTGTTTATCAGGTTTAAAAGTATTTGGTTGAAGTGTTTTTGAAAGATAAACATTGGGAAAGGTTTTAACAAAGTTTTAAAAAAAGTTTCAGAAAGTTCAGAAATATTGCATTGTGCTTGTTCTCTTCTTTTTTCTCTTAGCAGGATTGTTGATATTTGTTGTCCAAGGTTCAGCTCAGGCCCCAGCCTGAAGGAGGTGACCTTGCTGTCACTAAGGGTCCTGGATGTAGGACCCTTAAGTTAGTCTTGTTCCCCTTTTCATTTTTTTTTTCAGTTTGTATGTGATTTGCATGGTTTTTGAGAAAAATTTGTTAAGTGTTGTTTTACCTGTTTGAATTGAGTTACTTTGGTGTTCTATGCATGTTATAGCTGATTAGATTCATTTTGGTTGGATTTTATAAGTATTTACTTTGATAAAATCTCATTTTCAGTCATAAAGTGGTGTTTGGATTAAGGTTTAAGTAGGTGTTAAATATATGCATTTGGCTTAAAACTTGTTCAGACTCACTCAATATAGTATCTCTAGGTTGTTTGTTAGTTTAACTTTCAGTATGGGTTAAGATTAAAACACATTTGCATGATAAAGATTGAAGAAAATGGTGTAAAATCAGAAAACTACCACAAGTGACTGTTCTTGTGAATTTTGTACTTGATTCTTGCTAAGCAGCTAGAGTTTAGGGTCAGATAGGATTGAGTTTTGGTTGTGTGTCACTTGGGTGATTTTTGTGCAAGATTTGAGGGTCTGAAAATCATTGTTTGAGTCAATTGCATCAGAAAAAACCACCAGACCCATAAAATTGCATCAGCAACTTGATTTTGCCCATAATTGTGATTTTGTATTAAGATCTGTTTGATTGTGTGTGTATTTTGACTCCTTGTACTCCAAAGAGTACAAGGGTGCCTTCTTGTCAACAAAACATCCAAGAAATCTCATGATCAAGCCCTCTTGATCCTTACATTCACAAGTGAAAGAACACACTTGTGTTCATCAGAAACCAAGTGCTCAACTGAGCACGTTTTGCTTTGAATTTTGCTTAAATCTTGACAATACTTGATTTGTGTTTGTGTTTTAGTGAGTAAAAAGTTACTGGATTTGAGTTTAAAAGTAAAAAAAAAAAAGTTTTGCAAAAAGCACACCCTGCCTGGACTCGAACACGCCACCTTGCGTTCAAAGGAGTAGCGTGTTTACCAGTGATCTAGATGGCTTTTTACGTTTACCTTTCATTTCATCACTTATTTAAGGTGTTTTGTTTTTGAGCTTATTTAAGTTAGCAGCTTTTAAATAAGCAGTTTCCTGCTTATTTCTTTTAGCTTTTTCAAGTTTAGAATTTTTCCTAGGTTTTTATTAGGGTAATTGATTTTTCTGAGCAAAAAGTAGATTTTTCCCATTATTATTTTAATTATTAGGATTATTTTAAGTTTAATTTTTAGAAAGTCATTAAAAAATAGTAAAAAGTAATTTAAAAATCTGGAAAAATAGTTTTTAGGTTTTTAATCATATTTTTGAGGTTTACAGCTTATTAGGTTTTCAACATAGCTTATTTTTAATTTTATAGGATTTTAGGGTTTTTAAGCAACTTTAAAATTTAATATAAAATTATTAAATAGGTTTCAGGAGATTTGGTTTGCATTTTTGTTTTAGTTACATTATTTAGGATTTTTGGTAATTTTTTAGAATTTATTTACAAACTTTTAATTTTTTTGAATATTTTAATATTATTTTATTATTAAAAATTGAAGTTTCATTTTTTCTAGTTTTTTCATTTTTCCTAGGTTAAGGACATTAAATTAGGAGTTTTGTCACTTTCCAAATATTTTTTAGACTTTTCAATTAATTTAAGATTTAATAGATTTTAATAGTTTTTAAGTGTTTAAAAATAGTTTAATTTGGTTTTAAAATTTTAAAAAAAATTAGTTTTTAGCTTAATTAGGTCATTTTTGAGGTTTACAAACTATTAGATCTTGTTTAAGGCTTTTTAATAATTAAAAGTGATTTTTAGGTCTTTAATTAGCATTAAAAAGTCATTATTTAATTAATTAAAAGGTTTTAGCAAGTTTGGATTTTTTGTAAACTCTTAGAATATTATTGGGGATTTTTAGTAATTTTTAGGAATTTTTAGGTTAAAATTTTAAATTTTGTAGTTTTTACGGTTTTACGTGAACGCGTTTTCGTCTTAGCTCGATCCGTCTTCGTAACCGTCTTTTCTTTTCTAATCTCATTTCTTTCTCAATCATATAATCACAAACATTAATAAACTCTTAACACAACGCACTTGCCTCCTCGAGAACGAACTCACTTCATTGGGTCATAACTTGTGGTTTTCCTAAATCACTCGTTAATACTTACCCCATTTACGCTCTTTTTCCTAAAAGACGTAATTTTACAACAATCATAGGTCAATGTGATTGATGGTAGCGATTGCATAAACATGATAAGGTTTTGAGTTTTGAGTAGCGTTTATAACAAGTTCCTCTTCGTTGAATCTCAAAGTGATAGTTCTTTCATGAACGTCGATAAGCGATCTCGAGGTGTCTAAAAATGGATGACCTAAAATTAGAGGAACTTGAGGATCCGCGGGGATGTCAACTACTATAAAATCAACGGGATAGTAGAACTTCCCCACTTTCACGAAAACATCTTCGGCTACTCCACATGCTAAAATCGTAGAATGATCGGCCATCTCGATAGACATGTTCGAAGGAGTAAGAGCCGGAAGCGAAAGCGATTTCCATATGGAAAATGGCACTAAATTAATGCTCGCACCAAGATCGGCCACGGCGAGGCATTCTTTCATATCTTGTATGTCACAAGGAATGAGAAAATTTCCGGGATCACCAACTCTTTCCGGTATGCGGTTAAGATAAACCGAAGAACAATTAGCAAGCTTTGAAAGCTTTTCCTTATCGCTCATCGTACTTTTAAAAGTGGAAGCGAAAAGAGGCATATATAACAACTCGTCGGCTAAACTCACATCAAAATGCACTTGTTGAAACATTTTTATAAAAAGCTCGATTTGTTGTTTGTTACGTTCTTGTAATTTCTCTTTGTTTCGTCTCGAAGGGTAAGGTATGGGTGGTGTGGGTTGGACATTAGGCAACGGCCTTGGAATTGGTATTGGTTCAACCGTAGGTGTGGTATGAGCGGTACTTCGTGGGATTGTGATATGCTCCTTTTCGACCATCACCTCGGGATCTTTCTCGATTTCCTTCTCCGTAGAAGTACTTGGACGAGAGATTGGTTCCTTGAAAGTTTTACCACTTCGTGTAGTAATAACCTTCATTTCTCCCTTCGGGTATGCAATGGTATCACTAGGAAGACCACCCGAGGAAGAGGGTTTACACATGATTGCTTCAAACATTTTTGCCATTCGGTCCTCAAATTTTGATTGCCTAGCATCCGCTTTTAACAATTCTTGCTTAATCTCATGTTGTCCTTGTTCCATCTTTTGTTGATTTTGTTGAAGACGTTGGATATTTCCTTCCATTTTATTAGCATGAGTTTTACGTTCATTAGCAAGTTCGTTTTTAAGCTCGTTTTTCAACTCGGATCTTAAGCTAATCATCTCACGTTGCATGTTATCAAACTTAGCATCATTTGCTTTAGCATAATCCAAAAATTCTGCTTGAAGATTTTTAGTGTGAGCATTTGGAAAACCTTGTGTAGTGTTTTGAAAATCACGGTTTTGGTTTTGATTAGTGACTTGTCCATTTCTACTTTGATAATTCCCCTTGTTGTAGTTACGTGAATTTCCTTGATAATTACCACCTTGGTTGTTGTTTCGATAGTTATTAGAATTTTGACTTGGTGGAGCTTGATTTGGGCGGGAACCTTTGCCGTTTTGGTTATAAGTTCCCGTTGCTACATAAGCACTCGAAGTCTTACCACCGACGGTAATGCACTCGGAAAGATCATGAGCTCCACCACAAGACAAACAACTCTTTTCAACCGCTTTAACCGAAGCGAAATTCAAAGCCTCTTGTGCTTTCCCTGAGTCATAAGATTAGCAAATCTATCGAAAAACCGATTTTACTCATTAGCTTCATCATGTAAGGCGTTAATGCTACGAGACGATGACGACGATGACGAACCCAAATTGGCAACACTCGGTGTGTTACGAGGGCTATAAACCTTAGATCTATTCTCGATAATCTTTAAAGCTTCATCGGTTGTTTTGCACAAAAAATTACCACCCGTGGCGGCATTTAGGTAATCTCGTTCGTGATCATTAAGCCCATTATAAAAGGTATCAATTTGATGCAATTCTGAAAAATCATGGTGTGGACATTCATGTAACATTTCTTTAAATCGTTCCCATGCCATTGAAAAACTTTCATTATTTCTTTGCACAAATCTTGAAATCTCATTTTTTAAATGTGTTGTTTTAGATGGTGGAAAAAAATTGTTCACAAACTTAGAAACGAGATCACCCCATGTCAAAATTGAATTTGGCGGTTCTTTCTCAAGCCAAATTTTAGCGGGTCCATCTAACGAGTATGGAAACAACATCATCTTAATGGCGTCATGTGGAACATCCTTAAACTTGCTAGTAGCGGTGAGACGATTAAAATTCCTAATGTGGTAATGCGTGTTTTCTTTCTCATGACCTCTAAACTTATTAGCTTGCAACATCGACATTAAACCCGTCTTAATCTCGAAATTCTCCGCAAGGATAGCGGGAATCACAATGGCCTCTCCAAAACCCTCGGTGGGTGCTTGTAGCAACTTCATCATAGTACGATTAGCCATGACGACTTCTTGTTCTATAATAGGTTCAACAATTGGAGTTTGTTCTTCAATCAACGTCTCTTGATTTGCTTGCTTTTGAAGACGTTTACGAGCTCGTTTTGCTTGATTACGAGTGATCATAAACTTCACGAAGACTGGGAGGTGAGCAAAGAAGATTCTTTTTGGGTGTTTTGTGAATTTTCAATTTTTTTTGTGTTTTTTATTGTTTTTAATTTTTTTGGATTTTGATGTATCTTCGTAGACAACAATCTACCAAATCTCTCCTCGAATCAAACTCTTGATTAAAGAAGCCTTAAAGGAATGAAAACGATCACGTGGAGTGAACGCCTTCGAATGACTTTAGAACTTTGGTAAAAACCAAATTGTTCAAGAGGGTTTAATCACAAAGAAAACCAAGCAAATATATTATACGTAATAATACTTTGGGCGGCAAAACCCTCGATTAGCCTTCAAATCTCAAAATACTCGCAAGCAAGCGGGGAAACGAGGCGGCGCGAAGCACTTTAGAGCCTTTTTCCTTAGGGTATATTTTATAATACCCGCCTTATACCCACCTTATAGTTCGTATTTTTCAAAATCGAGCTTCACGAAAGTATTTATCTATTTTTGCCTTTTTCTTTTGTTTGAGATTCGAATACAATAATTAGGAGTTCAAATCCCAATTTTAAGGTTGTGTTTTCACACTTTTGGAGATATTTTGTATTGATTGTGATACTTAATACAATATAGTAAAAATAATTTCACAAGAAAAACCAAAAAACCGATAATACGTATTAGTAGAGTTTTACTAATACAAATACTATTTATGGTTAATATTAAAAACAACAAGACAAATTAATCACGACACACCTCCCCGGCAGCGGCGCCAAAATGATTGTAGTGTTTTACCACACCTTTAGGAAAAGGAGGTAAATAGGGAAAGTATTAAATACGACGTTTTAGGAAAATCGTGTACTAATGACCCAAAGGTGAAAGTTCGTTTCCCAAGGAGGTATATGTGTGTGAATAATTCGTAACAAGTTTTGAGATTAATATTGGTTAGAAGGGGATGAGAAAAGAGAATGACGAAGACGTGAAATTAATTACTACTACGACTACACGTAAAACCGTAAAAAGTACAAAAATAAAAATAAATTCTAAAAATTACCAAAAATTCACCAAAAATCAAAATAAATAAACTAAGAGTTTACCAATGATCAAAACTTTTTCAAACCTTTTAATTTAATTAAATATTAATTTTTAAATGCTAATTAAAGCCCTAAAAATTAAATTAATTATCAAAAAGCCCAAATAAAGATTTTTCAATTGGTATACCTCTAAAATGACCTAAAAAGATTAAAAACTATTTTTAGAAAATTTTAAACTAAGAAAAACTATTTAAAATGATTTAAAAACTATTAAAACTTAAAATAATTATAAAAATTAATCAAAAGATGATAAAATTAGACTAAGAGTTGCAAAATTCCTATTTTAATGTATTTAAGCTAAAAAAATATAAAAAGTGCAAAAATGTGAAATTTGAATAATAATAATAAAATAATATTAAAATAATATTAAAATAATATTAAAAATCCAAAATTTAAAAAAAATTCTAAAAACTTGCAAACTAGTTTATTTTAACCTAAATAATCAGAAATTGAAAGTGAAATGACCAAAATACCCCTATTGGACCCCCAAATGGGTCAAAAGCAATAACAGTCAAGCTTATTGGGCTTTTTAGCCCAAAAAGTCAAAATAAGCACAAATGACTTGGAAAAGCACTATCTGACTCAGAATTTAATTCTAAACACAAAACTCTGAAGGCCCAAAAGCTGAAAGTGAGCTTATCACAGCTTAATGAACAAACAGCTTATCCTTATTGGGCCATTAAGCCCATTAAGCAATAAGCTAATGCCATAAGCTCTAAATTGACACAAAACCTTCTTTTGGGATACTAAAGAGATCTGTAAAAAGAAATTTTGAAAAAGCACACTCAATAAGCCAGAAATAAGCGAAGAACAATTCCACAAAACGACAAAATAGTCGGGATAGAGTTCTAGGCTGTTTCAGAAGCTCTAGTTTGTTGCAAAAGCTCACAAATAGCTTAACTAAGAATAATCAATCAATAAAATCACAAAAAGTCAAGTAGAATAAGCTGTAAGAACCAATAACCTGGCTGAAAAAGCTAAATAAGCTAGTTTTCTAGCAAAAGCTTAACCAAAAGACTTGTAACCTTCCAGACTTGATATTAAGCTGAGAAAAATGAGTTCTATTACAAAAACCAAGTTGTTGCATGTACCAATAAGCAAAACAGATTCAATAAGCTATGTGATCAAGTTTGACCAAAAGTCAAACGCTGATAAGTGTAAATCAAACGCTAAAAAGCACAAAGTGGACGTTGACAGACTTAATGAAGTGTTTAGACTTGTTTTTCACCCTGCTGGTCAAGGCTTGAGTGTAAACCTTGTGAATCAAGGCCTACCAGTTGAGTAGACTTGATGTGTTTTGGCACAAATAAGCCAATAAGCCAGTAAGCTTATAAGCTATCAACAAAGCAATCCAAGTGACCAAATATCCTCACAAGCAGCACACAAATAAGATCTAAGCAACATAACAACAATCCTTACACTAGAAATACCAATGCAAACACCAAATGAGGTGGTCACTTTACTGATGCAAATGACCACTTCAAACAACTTTGATAAGCTATAAAAAACACAATAAGCTACCAAATTCAACAACCAGATAACCAATAGATAGCTTATTAACCAAACTATTCCCAAACATGATTTCAGACTTTAGATCCAACTAACCAAGAAGTTATTGGATCTGATGTGTTTGACCAATCTCAAAAGCACTTTTATCAAATCTTAGCAAAACTTCCAATCCTTTTTCCAAACTTTCAGAAACTTAACCAATGACTAAAACTTGTTCAAAATGACTTGTTTAGACTTCCCAAACCCTAAGAACCAAGGGCACAAGGGCACAAGGCCTTATGAACCAGTAATCCCAAACAGTCCTTAATCTACAACTTTTCAAAGCAACTTGTGATTTTAACTAATAACCTACTGATTTTATGATTCAAACACACTTCCTAGATGACAAATAGCAGATTCAAACACAAAAATCACAACCATAAACACAAGAACACAAAATCAAAGCACGAAATCCAAAACAGGCAATAACATGAAATATTTGGGGGAAACTTAAACAAGGGATTATACCTGTCCTCCACAACATCCTAGGAGGACCAGCTATGCTCCTTGGACCCTGTTCAACAACTAGAACAAGACTAATGTTCTTCAAAAAGGAATATCAAAATCTGCTGATGTTCAAAGTAGAACAAGGTTTTGATATTGATATTTCTTCAACACAAATGAGCAAACAACTCAACCAAGATCTCAAAAATCTTCACAGGCTTGGTGTCAACAAACTTGAAGGAGCTTAAGGCTTTTGGCTAAGGGTTAGTACAAGAGAATAACCAAAATAGTAACAAGGATTTTAAGGTTTTTGAACCTTTGAAAACCTTATAAACATAGACGTGCCTTAACCACAAGATTAAGGAAGGTCTAAGAGATCAAATGGAACACAGATTTCAGCTATTCAAACACCAACTTTTAATAAACACAAAAGAGATTTCTCAAATTTTTGGAAATTCAAATTTTATTTAAATAAAAAGGAATTACAAAGATTATAGCCAAAATCTGGAACAAAGGGACTCTCACAGGTTGAGGTCACCTTTTATAGGCAAATGCTAACCTAGCACTATTCATAAACCCTAGATGTGAATTTCCCAAATTATCCTTGAGTGCTTCTAGACGAATCCTTGATATGAGCTGTCCAAAATGATCAAGGACGTTCATTTTAGCTTTGGAGTTAAGCTATGACTCTTAGCTGTTGATCTTGACACGTCAGATTACTTGGAAAGAAAGTTGCGTTTTCATTGGTGGAGGATGTTGAGTGTGGGGTATATTGGGTAATGGGATTGAGGGTTTTGTGTGTGGGTTATGTTTCTGGGCGTGTGAATCAAGTGTGGGGATGGTTAATTAAAATTTACCCTTTGTTTAAGTGAGAGGAGTTACTGGGTGGTGAAAGGTGAATAGTAACCTTTTTGATCCGTTTTTTGTGGAGTGGCAAAGTGTTTCGCGCATTTTTGAGTTTGAATGTTTCAAATGAACACCTTTGGCCCTTGTGTTTTGGTGAAATGGGTATTAAACGTTTTCAGCCAACAAAACTTGTATTCCTTTGTTAATAAACTTTCCAAGTTCATAGTTTTGCCACATAACTTTGGTGAAAAGGTTTAAAGGGTTGTTTTTGCCATTTTTCCATATTTGAAGGACTGATTTTGGACTTTCTTGATCTTCAAAGGTCTTCAATGTATCTCTGACTTCATGAGGGACCATAATTGGCAAATTAGATTTGATTAGGGACTAATCTTGCCATTTCTTCAAAGTTGAAGGACCTTTTTTGCAATTTTGACAAACTTAAGGGACCAAACTTGTAATTATGAATTCACAAGGGTTTTAAGTGTCATTTCTTCATTGTTTGAGGATCAATCTTGCATATCTTCAAGTCTTCAAGGGTAAATCTTGGATAATCCATGAATTACGGCCCGGTTCTTTGTACGGCTTCGTTTCTCGTGTCCGTTTTTCCTTGTTTCTTGTGATCTTTTGTCTTTTTCATGATATCCATACCTAAAATACACAAGTAAACAAACACAAGCATATATATGGTATTTTATGACATTTTAGTGCATTTAAAGCCCGAAAAGAACGATGAGATCATGTATAAATGCCATCTCATCATCTATATGCTAAGGCTTCAGTTGATGAGAGTAATCTTTGGCACAAAAGATTAGGGCACATTAATTTTAAAAATATAAAAAGACTTGTAACACATGGATTGGTTGATGGTTTGCCTAAAAAGGCTTTCCACAATGACCACTCTTGTGTTGCATGCCTTAAAGGCAAACAGCACAAGGTCTCATTTAAGTCTAAACAGGTGCACTCTAGTTCTAAACCACTTCACTTGCTGCATATGGACTTGTTTGGTCCAACTAATATAGAAAGCTTAAATGGTAAATCTTACTGTTTTGTCATCACTGATGATTTTTCTTGATTTACTTGGACTTTCTTTTTAGCTTTGAAAAGTGACACTGCAGATACTTTGATTAACTTTATTACCCAGATAGAAAAGAAGTCTGGTAATGAGGTTAAGATACTTAGAATTGATAATGGTGGTTAGTTTAGAAATAAGTTATTAGATGACTTTTGTGCCAAGAAAGGGATTACTAGATAGTTTAGTGTAGCTAGAACCCCACAACAAAATGGGGTAGCTGAGAGAAAGAATAGAACCCTCATAGAAGCAGCTAGGACTATGTTGGCTGATGCTCACTTTCCCATTGCTTTTTGGGCTGAGGCTGTGAATACAGCTTGTTATGTTCAGAATAGGGCATTAGTCAACAAGATTAATAACAAAACACCTTATGAGTTACTTTGGGGAAGGCAACCTAATATTAGTTTTCTTAAACCTTTTGGATGTCATGTAGTTGTGTTTGATACTAGTGATGCCTTAGGTAAATTTAGTGCTAAAGGTGATGAAGGCTACTTCATGGGTTATTCAGTGCAGAGTAGAGGATATAGAGTTTACCTTAAGAAAGAAAAATGTATACTTGAAAAAGTACATGTTAGGTTTTTAGAAAGTAAACCTAGTGATCCTGAAAGTGGTCCAAATTGGTTATTTGACTTGGAACCTCTATCTAGGACTTTGAATTATATGCCTGTTACTAATTCAAACATTGTGAAGGTAAATTCATATGTTGTGGAAGAACCAGTTGTTGATGTTTCAGGTAAACAGGTTGATAAAGAGGTTGGATCACAAGTAGACAAATCAACACCCATACTTGAGTATGTTACTATTACCATATGGACAGATGCATTTGCTGCTGCTGGAAAGGAAAAAGGTGGTCCTCAAGTATCACCAGTTGACAACATGCATGATCTTTCAGGCGCTGACAAAGGAAATTCTGGCGCTGATAAGACAAATTCAGGCGTTGATGGCTCAAACGTTGACAGCTTTGGTCCAGGCATTGACAGATCTTTTGACCATATTTTCTCTTCCAATAATTTTGAACAAGGTGAACCTTCAAACAGAAATGGAGAGGTTCATTCAGATGATGATGGAAGAGAGTCTGAAGAGGATATTGGTAACATGGAAGATGAGATTGAAGACAACACACTTATTGAGGGAGGAGTGCTCACTTCTACAATCAAAAATCACCCTCCTTCTCTAATTATTGGTGATATTATGACTCCTGTGCAAACTAGAAGGTCTCATCAGAATCTAGGAGGATTTATTGCCAATATTCACAAGAAGGTTGATACCCCTCTTGTTCAAGCATGTTTGTTTTCCTGTTTTCTGTCACAACAGGAACCCAAGAAAATTTTTGATGCTCTCAAAGAACCAAGTTGGTTGGAAGCAATGCAAGATGAGCTTCATCAATTTGCTATCCAGGATGTTTGGGAGTTGGTTGATTGTCCCAGACATGTCAGACCTATTCGGACAAGATGGGTTCTTAGGGAATAAAAAGGATGAAAGAGGAATTGTGGTCAGAAACAAGGCACGTTTAGTGGCTCAAGGATATACACAAGAGGAAGGGATAGACTATAAGGAGGTCTTTGCACCTGTTGTAAGGATTGAGGCTATAAGGATCTTTCAGGCCTATGCTTCCTGCATGGGCTTTATAGTCTATCAAATAGATGTGAAGAGTGCTTTTCTTTATGGCACAATTGCAGAGGAGGTTTATGTTATGCAGCCTCCTGATTATGAAGATTCAGAACATCCAGACAAGGTGTATAGAGTAAAGAAAGCTATGTATGGACTTCATCAAGCCCCAAGAGCATGGTATGGAACATTTTCCACCTATCTGGTGGAAAATGGATTAAAAAGGGGCACCATAGACCAGACCTTGTTTACAAAGAAGACTAGTAAGGATTTCTTACTTGTTCAGGTTTATGTGGATGATATCATCTTTGGCTCTTCAAGTCCAAAGATGAGTGAAGACTTTTCCAAGCTTATGACAGACAAGTTCAAGATGAGTGCAATGGGAGAGATGAACTTCTTTCTAGGGTTACAAGTACAGCAGAAAGAAGATGGTATCTTCATATCTCAAGATAAATATGTAGCAGAAATCTTAAAGAAGTTTGGCTTTTCTCCACATGAGAAAAGGGCTAGGACACCTATGGATAGGGAACACCCTTGGGGAAAAGTTGGAGGAGGGAAAGAAGTGGATGTCAGGCACTATAGATCAATGATTGGTTCATTTATTTATCTCACAGCTTCAAGACCTGACATTATGTTTGCTGTGTGTGCATGTGCACGCCATCAAGTGACTCCCAAAGAGTGTCATGTTCATGCTGTCAAGAGACCTAAATACCCCTTAACCTTCAAACTACCACCCAATCCACATAATCTTCTACACCCCCCTGAATTTAGGTTGGTAAAACGCCCAAGGACTACTGTAGTGTTCTCCTCTAGTGGTCCTAGCCATGTTGCAAAGAGAACTACCACCACATGTGTGGTTGGTGATATGGATGAGGTTGGGACTATTGGTGCTCTCTTAGATGCAGGCCAAGCCAGTCCTAACATCATTAAGACCTCATCCCTGCCCCATGACTCTATTTTGGGAGGTCAAATCCCCACTCTAGAGGAGGGCAGATTGGAACCATATACAATGTTGGAATTGACAGCTGTTTGCATTAGCTTGCAAAACCAAAATGCAGACCTGATACAAACAGTCAGTCTACAAGGCCTTGAACTCAAGCAATTAAGGGAGAGGATTGTTCTTTTAGAAGATGCTAACAATAGGCGTGGTATGAAGGATTCTTCCAAAGGGGAGGATGAGCAGGTACATATGAGTGACAAAGGCTCACATGATGGAGAATCTTTGGGTGTGGCTGAAGCTCTTACTGAATTGAAGAAGCAACCAGGTTTTGATGTATCTTTGGTTACTCCTACAAATTTGAACTTATCCTTTACAGCAATGATGGAGCAGTTCACAAGAAGCGCTGACAAGTGATAGGTGTGTAAACACCCATCTTTTCCACCACTTATTTCTTGCAAAAACAAGACCAAAACGCGTAATTAATGTCATTTGTTTGGAATTATGCGTGGTTTGTGTGTTTGTTATGTTTTCAGAGCCAACCGGATAAATATTGGAGAAAACATGGGATTGCACGGGTTTTATCAAGGAAAAAGACTGAAGACGAAGTCTATTGTCCAAGAGATGCGAAAGGTTTGAAGTCAATGGGCCTATTTGAAGATTTATCGAAGAAAAGGACCAAAGACGGAAGATTTACACATGTCGAAGAAACTCAAGTCTATTTAACGAAGAAATTAAAAAACGAGTTGAATTTAATCGACGACAAAGCCCGAATCAGAATCGAAAACGTCAACTTTTCTGAAAAGACGAGAAGACAAAAAGAAGGGAAGAAAGCCCACTCACCAACCAAGGGAGAAGCCTATAAATACTTCTCCCACATACACACACGAAAATCACTTCTTCTTTTTCCAGTTTTTATTTCTTCCTAGTTCTTAGGAACTATCTCCCTTAAGGAGTGGTTTTCCTCTTAGTTTAATTTCTTAAATCTTGTAAGTTTGATCTTTGCAATTGATTGTTAAACCTTAAATCATTAATACAATTCCTCTTTTAATCTTTTGATTCATCTTGTTCTTCTTCATCTTTTTCTTTCATGTTCTTAAGCTCTATTTGGTTCTAGCTTGATTCTAAAAAGTTGTTGAATTGGTGTTTTTATGATTGGGATTTGATCCTTGTAGTTAGTAGATGGTTTGTGGTTAATTTGGTAAAACCTTTTTACTTGATTGAGTTGGTTTGTGATCATTCGTATCTTACTGTTCTTCGTCAGCTTCATAAGTTACCCAGATTCCGAATAGGGAATCTGGGATTGTGTCCATTCGGAATTCTCTATTATTCCGAGTAAGGGTTTGAATTCTTGTCTATTCGGAACATTCCATTATTCCGAATAGGGATTTTCCTTTCTTGCCTATTCGGAACTTTCATTTATTCCGAGTAAGGATTTTAATTTTGTGTTATTCGGAACATTCCAACATTCCGAGTAAGGGTTTTATCATTTTGGTTATTCGGAACATTTCCATTTTTCCGAATAGTATTCTGTTCAAAAATATTCCGCATAGACCGATTTCTAATTTCTCTATTCGGAATATTCCATATTCCGAATAGTCCATTCTTTCCGCATAGATTTCAATCTTTCCGAATAGAGGTATTTTCCGCATAGAGCAAAATATTCCGAATGAGCAATACTTTCCGCATAGGGTATTTCCAGAGTATTCCGAATAGGATATTTTCTAATTATTCCGAGTAAGAAGATTTTTCCGAGTAAGAAGATTTTTTCCGCATGATCATAACTTTCCGCATAGCCTCTCGTTTTCCGCATAAGAGATCTGTTCAGCATTATTCCGAGTAAGGGAAACATTCCGAATAAAAGAGTTCTAGTTTATTGAGGTATTTCCTACTGTTTCATTTTAAGCTTATAGTTTAGTTTTATTATTACATGCCTTTATCATTTTAGTAGATTTAGACCAAAGCTCCCCCTTTTAGTCACCAATTACAACTATTCCACTTTTGACCGTGATCGATTCGAGAAGATACCGAGAACGAAACAACGATATATCAATTGGGTACGAGCAACGCAAAGAGAGATCTTGCAAGCAAAAACCTTTTTATTAACCAATCAAAAGTCAGTTATTAAAATGGCGCCGCTGCCGGCTCTTTTCGTAAGGATCAACGGTTTCTTGTGAGAAAAATTGGATTTTGGGATCCGTTCTTTCGGGAACATTATTTTCAAGCACAAAAATTTTCAAAAATCCATAAAAATATAAAATTTTCAAAAATACAAAAACAATATAAAACCTATAAAAACCAAAAATATTTTCTCTTGCATTTTCTTTTTAGTGTATGCGTACTCGATCCACGTCTTATTCAGAGCCCGAGACTCTCGAACAATTAGACATGGCAGGTGTACACAACAACAACAATAATATTCCACCCCCCCAAAACAACAATAATAATAATAACCCACCCCACCCAAATATGAATAATCCACCTGACTTACGAACCATGGAGGAGCTATGTCAACCCACAATGAACGGACGTGGAGGCCCGATTGCACCGATGCATGTCACGGCTCAGGAGTTTTCGTTGAAGCATCACATGATCCAGCAAGTACAAACGAATCCATTTCGCGGAATTCCAGATGATGATGCCAACAAACACCTCGACAAATTCATCACTATTACCCAAAGCATGAAATCTCCCGGTGTTTCTATGGATGACCTTCGCCTCCAACTCTTTCCTCACTCACTTTCTCACCATGCCGAAAAATGGTTTGACCGTCTTCCTAAGAATTCGATTCATACATGGAACGACATGACTCAACGCTTTTTATCGCGCTACTTTCCCCCATCCATGGTCACTAGCCTTCGTAACCAAATCAGTGGATTTATGCAAGAGAATGATGAATCACTTTTCGATGCTTGGGAACGTTACAATGATTTGATCGACCGCTGTCCTAATCACAATATGCTCCCCGTCACTCTTATTGACACCTTCTATAATGGTCTCACCTTTCGTGATCGTGACACGATCAATGCCGCCGCCGGTGGTACTTTTATGAAAAGGAGACCAGAGGAGTGTCGAGAGTTGATTGAAAACATGACTACTCACCACAAGAATTGGGATTCATCCGCATCCTCAAGATCTAACTCGAGAGTCAATGTTTCTTCTACTACCTCCAATCCTGAAATGTCTGAAATTTCTCGACAACTTGCTGAAATGAACAAGAATTTCATGACCATGGCCACAAACCACTTTCAACAAGCTAAAGCTGTTGCTATGTCTTGTGACACATGTGGTGGTCCTCATTCTTATAATGATTGTCCTTCCACTCAAGGCAATTATTCTGAAAACGTTAACGCAGCATACAGTACATATCCCACGGGAGGCTATCAAGCTCGCCCTCAAGGAGACCGTAGCTTGCTAAGTTATCGTTCCAACAATTATCTTGCACCTCCCGGTTTCCCTCCTGCAAACCAAACCCAACAACAAAACTATAACCGAAACAACCAATCCCAACCTCGTGCTCAAAATCAATATCAAACCCAAAGAAATACCTACCAAACTCAAGGAAATTCTCAAGCTTACCAAGTTCCACCTCTCAATCAACCGATAGCAGTGAATCCCGACGTCGAGTCATTCATGAAGACCAATCGTGAGATGGTGACGAATCTTCAGAGTCAGTTTGTCAACTTGAAGAATGACATGGTGAAACAAGGAAGCGATATTCGAGCCGAGCTAAGGAATGATATGGCCAAACATAGCGATGCTATTAATACCAACATGCAAACCTCTTTCAATAATCAAGCTCTTCACCTTCGTGATATGATTGGTTCGCTCATCCAAGGTAATCAACCCTCTTCTTCGGGTACTCTTCCGAGTAATACCGTTGCAAATCCAAGAGGGGAGATGAAAGCAATCACCACTCGTAGTGGAAAAGGTTATATGGAACCCGAGCTTCCTACACCGCCACCTGTGCTTGTGAACAAGGAAAAAGAGCAACTTTCTCCACCTCCTTTACCTTCTATCCCCATTTCCCCACCACCCGTGGTTGTCAGTGATCCTATCCCCTTAAAGCCTTCTTCTTCATCCAATATACCTTATCCTTCAAGGTTGAGGAAAGAGAAGCAAAAGAGCAAGGATGATATTCAAGTTTCAAACTTCCTAAAAATGTTTAAACAATTGAATTTTAACATCTCCTTTGCCGAGGCTCTCGCTCACATGCCCAAATATGCTAAGATGTTTAAAGATCTTCTAAGTGATAAAGAAAAGCTTCTTGACATTGCTCAGACCCAACTTAATGAGAACTGCTCCGCAGTGCTCTTAAGGAAATTGCCCATCAAACTTGGTGATCCGGGTCGCTTCTTGATTCCTTGCAACTTCCCGGGAGTAGAGAATTGCATGGCCCTAGCTGATCTAGGTGCCAGTATAAACTTAATGCCTTTAAGTGTTTGGAAGCAATTATCTCTCCCCGAGCTAGTCCCCACACGAATGACTTTGGAATTAGCCAACCGAACGGTTGCTTATCCAGTGGGGATAGCCGAAGATGTCTTTGTTGGCGTTGATAAATTCACCTTCCCGGCTGATTTTGTCGTCGTTGACTACGAGATGGACCCTCGTGTTCCATTAATCGTTGGACGTCCATTCTTGAGGACCGGTCGCACTCTCATTGATGTAGCCGCAGGCGAATTAATCATGAGAGTTGGTGACGATCAAATTGTCTTCAACATGGGTAAGATTTCTCAACAACCTTACTCATATGAGAGTGTTAATGCTATTGATGTTCTCGATGAGGCTTGTGAAGAACATTTTTATGATGCTTGCAAAAGTACTCTCTCTTCTCTACCCATTGTTGAGACCGTTGCCTCAATTGCTCCAGCATTTACTCCTTTTGGAGAAAGTGACTTAGATGAGTTCGAAGCTAGCCTGGGTCCTCTCGATATTAAGTATGATAATTCGCCCACCAATTGGGATGAAGATATTCGTACTATTGAGAGACTTCTCAATGAGGACCCATTCTCTTCCCCTGCTCCTAAAGAGGTGACTAATGATGATCCATCGTTAGTTTTACCATCTATTGAGGATCCTCCTACTCTCGAGCTTAAGGACCTACCGCCTCATCTTGAGTACGTTTTCCTAGAAGACGACGAGAAGTTACCGGTCATCATCGCAAAGGATCTGAAAGACGACGAAAAAGCCCGACTTGTTGCAGTGTTGAAGAAGCATAAACGCGCTATCGCTTGGAAAATCTCCGACATTCGTGGAATTGATCCTCACTTTTGCACACATAAAATTCTCATGGAGGACGACTTTAAGCCCACTATTCAAAGCCAAAGAAGGGTGAATCCTAAAATCCATGATGTCATCAAAAAAGAGGTTATCAAACTTCTTGATGCGGGTATGATTTACCCTATTTCGGATTCCCCATGGGTTAGTCCAGTCCATTGTGTGCCTAAGAAAGGCGGAATCACCGTTGTGCCCAATGCAAACAACGAGTTAATTCCTACCCGTCTCGTTACTGGGTGGAGAGTTTGTATAGACTACCGCAAACTCAATGATGCCACGAGAAAGGATCATTTCCCTCTACCTTTTATGGACCAAATGCTTGAACGTCTAGCGGGTAATGAATATTACTGCTTTCTGGATGGTTTCTCGGGTTATTTTCAAATACCCATCGATCCCCAAGATCAAGAGAAGACAACATTCACTTGTCCCTACGGCACATTTGCTTATAAAAGAATGCCTTTTGGCTTATGCAATGCCCCCGGGACTTTCCAAAGGTGCATGTTGGCTATATTCCATGACATGGTTGAGCAAACCATGGAAGTCTTCATGGATGATTTCTCGGTCTTCGGGGATTCCTTTTCTGCTTGCCTTGCCAATTTGGAACGCATGCTTAAGCGGTGCGAAGACACTCGCCTTGTTCTAAATTGGGAAAAATGCCATTTTATGGTAAAAGAAGGCATTGTGCTAGGACACAAAATCTCTAAAGCCGGTCTTGAAGTCGACCGTGCTAAAGTAGATGTCATAGCCAAATTACCTCCACCTTCAACCGTGAAGGGTGTGAGAAGCTTTCTGGGTCATGCGGGTTTCTATCGTCGATTCATTCAAGATTTCTCTAAAATCGCTCGCCCGATGACCCACCTCTTGGAAAAAGATACTCCTTTTATCTTTTCTAAAGAGTGTCTTGAAGCCTTCAATCTTCTCAAGGATAAGCTGACTAAGGCACCGGTCTTGGTTACCCCTAATTGGGAGCTGCCTTTTGAATTGATGTGCGATGCTAGCGACTTTGCTATTGGTGCGGTTCTGGGCCAAAGAGTGAATAAACACTTCCAACCAATCCACTACGCTAGCAAAACAATGACGGGGGCTCAATTGCATTATACGACAACCGAAAAAGAGCTTTTAGCTGTTGTCTATGCTTTTGAGAAATTTCGCCCCTATCTTGTTTTATCCACCACCATCGTATACACGGACCATTCTGCGTTGAAGTACTTGATGACTAAGAATGATTCTAAGCCAAGACTTCTCCGCTGGGTTTTACTCCTTCAAGAATTTAACATTGAAATTCGTGACAAGAAGGGTGCTGAAAACCTGGCCGCGGATCATCTGAGCCGACTTGAGGATCCATATCAAGGGGACCATCCGAACAAAGAGATCAATGACTCTTTTCCCCTTGAAACCTTAATGTCTATCAATCCCAATCTTGATGGCACCCCGTGGTTTGCCGATATTGCAAACTACTTAGCGGGTGGTGTTCTCATCCAAGGGTTAACATCCCAACAAAAGAAGAAGTTCTTGAACGATGTTAAGACTTACTTCTGGGAGGACCCTTTTCTATTCAAACAATGCGCTGACCTGATTATTCGTCGGTGTGTTGACGGACCGGCAGCTTTTGATATTCTCCAAGCATGCCACAAAGGACCCACCGGTGGTCACTTTGGTCCCAACTTCACTGCCAAAAAAGTGTTTGACTCGGGATTCTATTGGCCCACCATTTATCGTGATGCTCACGAGATGGTTAAACATTGTGATGCTTGCCAAAAACAAGGCAAGATTACACACAAAGATGAGATGCCTCAAAATTTCATACAAGAATGTGAAATCTTTGATGTCTGGGGCATCGACTTTATGGGGCCATTCCCGTCTTCTAAAGGCAACAAATACATCCTTGTCGCTGTCGACTACGTTTCTAAATGGGTTGAAGCAAAAGCTTTACCCACTAACGACGCGAGGGTGGTTTGTAATTTCTTGAAACAACTGTTTGCTCGTTTCGGTGTTCCTCGTGCTATTATAAGTGACCGCGGGACTCATTTTTGCAACGATCAATTTGCAAGAGTCATGGCTAAGTATGGTGTCAATCATCGTCTTTCCACCGCCTATCATCCTCAAACCAACGGTCAAGCCGAGATATCCAACCGTGGATTGAAGAGAATTTTGGAACGTACTGTGGGAGAGCATCGTGCCTCGTGGGCCGATAAACTTGATGATGCTCTGTGGGCTTTCTGTACCGCCTATAAGACGCCGATTGGTTGTACACCTTATCGTCTTGTGTACGGGAAAGCCTGCCACCTTCCCATCGAGCTGGAACATAAGGCATACTGGGCCTTGAAGTAGGCTAACTTCGACATCAACAAAGCCGGTGATTTTCGGAAGATTCAACTCAACGAGCTTCAAGAATTGAGGAATCAAGCTTACGAGAACTCATTGATTTACAAGGAGAAGACCAAGATTATCCACGATGCCAAAATCAAGAACCGAGAGTTCAACGTTGGTGATCAAGTCTTACTCTTTAACTCTCGGTTGAAGATCTTCTCAGGCAAGTTGAAGAGCCGCTGGTCTGGTCCATTCACCATCGCCAATGTCTTTCCCTATGGTACCATTGAGCTTTCTCAGCCAAATGGGCCTAACTTCAAGGTGAATGGCCAGCGTTTGAAGTTGTACGTTGGTGAGGACATCTCTAAGGAGACGATTCCATCCCTCACCACGTTTCCCTTGAATTAGTTCGGGACCGAGTCAGGCTCGCGACTCGGTAAACAAAAACAAGCGCTCCTCGGGAGGCAACCCGGGTATCTATCCCCCTTTCCTGTTTCTCATCATAAGTGTAGGGGGAGCTATATAGGTTGCTTGTTTTTGGATGGTGATGTGATTACAGGGATTATTGCACTCTTGGAATCTTTGAAGAACCGTGATCCCATGTTATCCGAAATCTGGTTCTATCTCTCAACTATCGTGATTCAATTTTCTTCTTACTCACATTTGAAATTGATCACTTTAGTCGTCTCTTCCTTAACTTGAGTTAACCAACGTGCACAATGTCATAAGTGTAGGGGAGACCCTTCCCACATGCTTAAACATTGAGGACAATGTTTATCTTAAGTGTAGGGGAGACTTCTATCGAAGTTTTAAGTGGACTTTTCCATGAAAATGCCTTCATTTAACCGGAAAATCATACTTTTCAACATTTTTCAAATTTTTAATCAACTTTGGCCATTTTGTCGTAAATTTTAAATTTTTATCGTTGCTTTCATATGTATATATCCCGCAATAAGTCAAAAATATTAATAAAGTGATGTAGCTAGTTTTGAAATCTTGAACATATTAGGCCCATTGCGTTTATTTTGACTCAACCCGAATAGACTTATTCTAGTTTATTCTAGCTAGTATCCTTAACCATGTAGACCTTAATTGGTTTATTTAGGCTAAGTGTCCACGAATCTCATTACTTGAGATTTTAAATTGTGGAGGACGAGAAATGATAGAGTCAATTATAAGTCGGTATTCTTGCACAAGCTCACTTGGTGTAATTATTTGCCTATTCTCCCATCACTTGCTAATAATTTATCTGCAATAAGTAAGGTCGTACGATTTGAAAGGTTACTTAGCTTCTAGCCCAAGATCGTTTAAAAGTTGCTCGGTAATGACGAGAGTTCATAGCCAAGGCATAACTTATGAAGCGGGGCGCGAAGATTGGCGAGTCCGAAAAGGCCCTAAAAAGGCATGAGGATTCAATTTTATTGCTGAAGATCCAAAAGTGATGTGAAAAGCATTATCTCCAAAATCAATATGAAGGATCAAGACTCACGACGAAAAGCAATCAACTCCCATAAAGATCATGGAGAAGTCTATCCGAAAAGACCCTAACAAGGTATGAGGATAAATAGATCCAAGTCCGAAAAGGAGGCCGATCGTTGTATCTCAAAATCCCAATTAGAGATTGAAGAAATAATCATGAAGTCGTGGTCAACAAAGTGGAGTACTCCTCAAAAGTCTCCAAAGTGAAGAAACTCTATTATGATGAGAAGACCATTATCTCAAGAACGTCTCTCGAAGATATGAAGTATGAAGTACATGCCAAATATCGGCCCGAGAGAGGTCTCAAATCGTGAACCAAGTTATGCCAAGATATGAACTTTCTGATATCCCGAGAAGCAGTTTTAAGAGATTTTGTCCTTTAGCTAACTATTGATCAAATCGTCCTACTTTGCTTTCAGCCAAAATAAACTATCGAAATAAGTCCAAAAATGCATCTTCATGATCATTCCAAGACAAAAATAAAATATAAGAGATACACCTAGGAATAAGGGAGTCTAAGCATTTAATTAAGCCATGTGTGTAAATGTTTGAATTGCTAACTTATAATAACAATGATCTCGTTTTTAAGCTTAGTTTGGGGAACGTGAAACTTGAGGGTGATAAATCTTCGCAGCACCAAAGCCCTAATGTAAGTCCTCGATCTCTTTACAAGTTATTTCCACATAGCTATGTTCTATCCTTTTGTTTGCTTTAAATTTCTCTTAGTGCTTTAATTTTTGTTTAGTAGTATTTGAATAAGGCCAAGGTTAATTAATGATGAGAAAAGTGAAATGTTGCTTTATCACTAAGCATTGCATGAGGGCATGGCAATGGTTAAGTGTAGGGGATTTGATAGGTGTGTAAACACCCATCTTTTCCACCACTTATTTCTTGCAAAAACAAGACCAAAACGCGTAATTAATGTCATTTGTTTGGAATTATGCGTGGTTTGTGTGTTTGTTATGTTTTCAGAGCCAACCGGATAAATATTGGAGAAAACATGGGATTGCACGGGTTTTATCAAGGAAAAAGACTGAAGACGAAGTCTATTGTCCAAGAGATGCGAAAGGTTTGAAGTCAATGGGCCTATTTGAAGATTTATCGAAGAAAAGGACCAAAGACGGAAGATTTACACATGTCGAAGAAACTTAAGTCTATTTAACGAAGAAATTAAAAAACGAGTTGAATTTAATCGACGACAAAGCCCGAATCAGAATCGAAAACGTCAACTTTTCTGAAAAGACGAGAAGACAAAAAGAAGGGAAGAAAGCCCACTCACCAACCAAGGGAGAAGCCTATAAATACTTCTCCCACATACACACACGAAAATCACTTCTTCTTTTTCCAGTTTTTATTTCTTCCTAGTTCTTAGGAACTATCTCCCTTAAGGAGTGGTTTTCCTCTTAGTTTAATTTCTTAAATCTTGTAAGTTTGATCTTTACAATTGATTGTTAAACCTTAAATCATTAATACAATTCCTCTTTTAATCTTTTGATTCATCTTGTTCTTCTTCATCTTTTTCTTTCATGTTCTTAAGCTCTATTTGGTTCTAGCTTGATTCTAAAAAGTTGTTGAATTGGTGTTTTTATGATTGGGATTTGATCCTTGTAGTTAGTAGATGGTTTGTGGTTAATTTGGTAAAACCTTTTTACTTGATTGAGTTGGTTTGTGATCATTCGTATCTTACTGTTCTTCGTCAGCTTCATAAGTTACCCAGATTCCGAATAGGGAATCTGGGATTGTGTCCATTCGGAATTCTCTATTATTCCGAGTAAGGGTTTGAATTCTTGTCTATTCGGAACATTCCATTATTCCGAATAGGGATTTTCCTTTCTTGCCTATTCGGAACTTTCATTTATTCCGAGTAAGGATTTTAATTTTGTGTTATTCGGAACATTCCAACATTCCGAGTAAGGGTTTTATCATTTTGGTTATTCGGAACATTTCCATTTTTCCGAATAGTATTCTGTTCAAAAATATTCCGCATAGACCGATTTCTAATTTCTCTATTCGGAATATTCCATATTCCGAATAGTCCATTCTTTCCGCATAGATTTCAATCTTTCCGAATAGAGGTATTTTCCGCATAGAGCAAAATATTCCGAATGAGCAATACTTTCCGCATAGGGTATTTCCAGAGTATTCCGAATAGGATATTTTCTAATTATTCCGAGTAAGAAGATTTTTCCGAGTAAGAAGATTTTTTCCGCATGATCATAACTTTCCGCATAGCCTCTCGTTTTCCGCATAAGAGATCTGTTCAGCATTATTCCGAGTAAGGGAAACATTCCGAATAAAAGAGTTCTAGTTTATTGAGGTATTTCCTACTGTTTCATTTTAAGCTTATAGTTTAGTTTTATTATTACCTGCCTTTATCATTTTAGTAGATTTAGACCAAAGCTCCCCCTTTTAGTCACCAATTACAACTATTCCACTTTTGACCGTGATCGATTCGAGAAGATACCGAGAACGAAACAACGATATATCAATTGGGTACGAGCAACGCAAAGAGAGATCTTGCAAGCAAAAACCTTTTTATTAACCAATCAAAAGTCAGTTATTAACAAGAATAAGGTGAGCGTTGACAAGCAGATTTTAGACGCTGACAAGAGTAAGTTGGGCATTGACACACATGATTTGAACGTTGACAGACCTGCAGATATGGTTGATGTATTCAAGTCTTCAGTTATCATCAAGGAAGTGTCTTCACATGTACCATCATCATCTTTGCCCATCATTGATGTGACAATCCGTCAATTTATGATTAATATTTTATTCTCATATATTATTTAAAAACATTATTTTGAAGTTATAATATGAACTCACTTATTTTTGGGAAGTAATTTGGATTTACGTCTTGAAGTAGCGTCGACTACGTCTAAACCGGAGGATTCTACGTTACGTGCTCACGTTTACATACACCGTTTTTGGTGACAGTCCGACATTTCAGAAAATAAATTTATCCGTGAATATTATTTTGGAGTTTTAAATTTGTGTTGGTTCATAAACTCACAAATTTACGAGAAGATATTAGGACTTACGATTTTATTTTAACGTCCTTTACGACTAAACCGGAAACCTTAGGATTACGTATTTACGTTTTTGAACTCCGTTTTCAATGAGACAATTTTTATTAGATTCGTTTTGTGCCGTTGATTCATAATTTATAAAAACGTTTTTCTTAAAACGACCCGAGGGCACGCAAATCGAGAAAACTAGAATAGAGGAATACCCGTAAACTAGTGAGATGGGACAAAATACATTGTCCCACCCCACTAGCTTAAATGGGACGGCACATGACACCACATCTAAGGATGTGGCATCATGTTAGCTAAGTTATAACAAGTGTAAGACAAAGTGAATGTAGATACTGACACATAATATAGAAAGGATAAAGAACCAATTAGGACATGTTCCTTAATAATGAAGGTGCAAAATAAATTGCCGAACAATATAAAAATAAACGATGTTTGTAAAAAGGATAATATAGATTAAAAAAAAGGGATTCACGGCTAATGTGAACCATTAAAAATTGAGAAGCCAATAGCGTTAAATGTTTTAAACACCACTTGTGGTTGCCTAAGTATGGATATTGTGAGATGTAGTTATATCGGAATCGTGTAAGTATAAGTATTCTATTTATGTCATTTATGACTTAATGTATCCCTATCTGAAGAAGTTGTACTGATGGCAAATTATGTAGGCAGACATCGCCTCATACATTAGTAACGTCTAGCTATTGCAAAGGTCATCATCTGAATTTGATTCGATTTGGGTCATAGTCGACAGACTGACCAAATCTGCTAATATCATTCCCGTTAATGATAGAATCTTGATGAAGAAATAGACTCTTTTATTTAAAGGAGTTATGTAAACATAGTGTGCCTGTATCGATCATCTATATATCAAGATCCTCGCTTCGCATCGAATTTCTAGAGATTTGCTCAGAAGTCATTGAGAACGAACCTTGATGAGAGTACTATGTACCACCCCAATCGAAGGGACGAGGTAAAGTAACGATACAAAATACTACAAGCGCTGTTCTATGTTTGAATGATTGACCTTTAGTAATAAACCGTATAATCGTTTTCCTTTGGAAGGATTATCATTGATAGTCATCGTATTAGGATTGAGATCGAATATTGTTAGGATCTAAATATTAGAGCATCTGTAAGCAAGAGTTGAGATGAAGACACCCGACATACACCCATTGTGAGTTGGACATGTCTTTTAGGTTTAAGGTTTCCTATGATGGCGAACCTAACCTTATAAAATACTCGACCCGCGAGATCTGAAATGATTGTTGAAATTAGGATCTGATTATTGACTGCCGGTAGTGGGCAAGAAGTTATGTGAATATGAAATGTAGATCTTGAAGTGTCAGATAGGTAGCGAAGTTATGCCAAAATTTTTAACCTTGGAGAAAAGAATTAATGATCTGACAAATCATGGGATGTAAGTCCCCATTGTATGGGACCATTGAGGTGATGTAAAAGATTTGGTTTGAAAGGCATATAAGCTGGATCTACCCAAGGACTTCAAGAGATGCGTGAATTATGTTTCGTATATCGAACTTGATGGAATATATATCAAGTGAAAATCTGAATTCTTCTTAATAAAGCTTAGATCGGCGAAAAGTTGCATTCATCAGAACCCGTGAACATCATGGATAGAGAAAGTAAGTGAACATTAAACCTGATCTTATTCCCGTAGTTATGTTTGATGAAACTCGCGTATTGTAATGAATTACACTTGAGAGAAAAGACCGAATGTGGAGGAGATACCCACATGGCTTTAACTCTATAAGAAGCGAGTAGTAAGATGATCTTTGAGGACAAAGATCCTGTTTAGGGGTAAATGTTGTGACAATCCGTCAATTTATGATTAATATTTTATTCTCAGATATTATTTAAAAACATTATTTTCAAGTTATAATATGAACTCACTTATTTTTGGGAAGTAATTTGGATTTACGTCTTGAAGTAGCGTCGACTACGTCTAAACCAGAGGATTCTACGTTACGTGCTCACGTTTACATACACCGTTTTTGGTGACAGTCCGACATTTCAGAAAATAAATTTATCCGTGAATATTATTTTGGACTCTTAAATTTGTGTTGGTTCATAAACTCACAAATTTACGAGAAGAGATTAGGACTTACGATTTTATTTTAACGTCCTTTACGACTAAACCGGAAACCTTAGGATTACGTATTTACGTTTTTGAACTCCGTTTTCGATGAGACAATTTTTATTAGATTCGTTTTGTGCCTTTGATTTATAATTTATAAAAACGTTTTTCGTAAAACGACCCGAGGGCACGTAAATCGAGAAAACTAGAATCGAGTAATACCCGTAAACTAGTGAGATGGGACAAAATACATTGTCCCACCCCACTAGCTTAAATGGGACGGCACATGACACCACATCTAAGGATGTGGCATCATGTTAGCTAAGTTATAACAAGTGTAAGACAAAGCTTACAACTTAAGCTTACTCTTTCCACTTACTATCTAAAACCATCAAACCTACCACCACTTCACACATACCATCTTTCTACACATGCAAACAACCTCAAAACTCTCTCAACCACTTCACCCTTGCCGTCCACTTTTAAGCTACAAACACCCCTTTTGATCTTTTCTAGCCATAAAATACATGTTAACTAGCTCTATCATGGAGTTATCTTGAAGCCTTTATCATTTGGTGGCCATATTAACAACATTGGAGGTGATTTGCTTGTGTCCTAGGGCTGATTTCTCAACTATTTTTCTTGGTGTTTGATGATCTTGGAGTTACTTTTTGTGTTCATCAAGTTCTTGTCTTACAAAAACAAGAAATACACTTGGTTGGTAAAGAAGATCATCCTCTCCATTTTCTCTTGTTATTTTTGTAAAGAACAAATGTATTTTCTTTCTTATTGTATATGTATATGATGAATATATGATGATAAAAATGTTGTGTGGGGATCAAGTGTTGATAAATATGCTTAAAAAGGTTAATAACTATAAGAAATAAGGCTAAAATCATGCTTATTTAGTTGGCTTTATAAATACAGTATATAACTAAAACTTGAATTGATAAACTTGCATGGTATGATCCATTTACAGTAAGTACAAGATGTTATACACATGTGAGAGTTGGCCATGCAATGGAATCAATATAATGAGTGACATATGATCAAAACAAGATGAGTATGCAAATCTGAATAAGCTGTTTTGTAGGGACTGTTAAGCATAGATAAACTTAAAATGAGCAGTAGCTATAACTAAGTTAAATGTAGCACATAATATGAAGATCATTCCACCCAAAAATGAGCTTCTAATTCATTATTGAACTCTAGATATGATAAAAATGGTGAACATGAAAATAAAAATCAGATTTTGAGAATTGATGTTTATTATTATTATATAAGCACTCAAATTTTATTGTATAAAATGTAAAATAAAAACCCACTAACTTATGAAACTTATTTATATAAATATGTAAAAGGTTAAATAAACGGATAAATTATATAAATGGTAGTGGAATAATACTTATAAGCAATAAAAACTGTAAACTTGATTTTTACGACTTTTTCGGCTATTACCGTAAAATTAACGTTTTTCGCCAATTAAAACTTAGACGATCAAACCCGTCTAATGTAAAGTTTTTAAAAGTCATATACTGATATATAAGTAACTAATACAAGTAAAAACCGATAAAACCCGAACCATAGGACATACGGACATTATCGAGCTAACTAAGCATATTGGACTAATAATACAACAAAATAGACTAAAACACTTATAAACTTATTTATTGGGCTTAACCCAATTAGGCCCAACTTGTAAAGTATAGATACTGATAATATAAGTATAACATGGATTAATACAAGTTAAAGAACTTATAATAAGTTTATTGGACTTAAAACACGTAAATAGGTAAAACTAGTAAACTAGTATAAAAGTTATCGACATATAACACTAAAATGAGTAAACGAGAATATGTAAACCCACTTGATCATCATATATATATATATATATAATCATCATATGTATACATAATTGTTATTTTTATAAAGTCAGTGGACATGAGTCTAAGACGAGTGTTATTTGTCTAGGTTTCCGTGATTGAAGCACGTACCGTACGTCCGAATTGCCGATAACCCGCCTTCCCACATCAACGTGAGTTCATAGCCTCGCACTCTTTTAAATGTTTTTATAAATGTTTTATAAACCCGCAAGGGAGATAACATGTTAGTTTTTATAAAATAGGACACCATTTGTCCCGAATGTTTGTTTATTGATTTGGACCCGAATGATTGTATGACCCGATTGTATGACCCGATAAATGATTAAAGGACCCGATAGATGAAATTAAATGGATTATTGAAGTTAGGTTATGTCACTAAAAGTCCCATTAGCATGAATTGTGAACTATCGGGATTTGGTAGACGCTTATGCATTTAATAGTACTATTTGGGGACGATCACCCCAGTTTGCGTCTTGACGGTTGATCCCCGTCGTGCCACATTGATTGGTAAGCGAATTTATGTATGAGAAGATTTCCATAGCGTGACCTTTGTGACGACACGCTACTCTAGATGGGCAAATTGAGTATCAGGTTAGCTACCCGTTGTTGGTTTAGTAAGGTAACAATGTCATGCGGCTTATAATAATCCAAACTAACGAAATACTACTAGACGCACCGAATTACGATGTATTGCCTGACTAGCAATACGGGGTCATACTATTGATATTATGTTCGTGTTTTGATTTTCATAACCATATTCATATAACGGTTTTTATTTTCATACAACGTCATAAGACTTATTTTATGATGTTTTTACGACATTGGCTCGTATAATGACTTTAAGGCAAATGCCTATATGATGATTTTTGACAAGGATTTGTATAAAAATGACTTTGGCTATTTTATGGCCTATTAAAATGATTTGTACAAAATGATTTTCAGTAATAATTTTATACTGATATTATATTGATGGATTTTATTAAACTATATGAATTCACTCGGCGTTATCGTTGACCTTTTCTTTTAACATGTTTTATCTCAGGTACTTGGAGGTAATTCTCGGGAAGACGACAAGAATTCATGGCCCGCACTTAAACAATATTTTCCATTCAAATAATTTGTAAAACTTTGTATAAAATAATATGACTTGGGACCTATGTAACTTTGATATTTATGAATGGAAATGCTTTATTAATAAACGACACGATTTTTATGCGTTGTCTATGATGTGAGTAATGTGCTATCCCGTAACACCAACTAGTCTTCCGCTGTATTGAGTTGTATAAATTTGGGGGTGTTACAATTGATCCATTAGATAAGGGTAAAGGAATCATGGTAGAAATAGAGTTTCCAAAGGATGCAACACAAGTACAATTTGATTCAATGTTAGCTGCACAACTTATGGAACAAGAAAAGAAGAAGGTTGGTGAGTCACCATTTGTAGTTACTTCTAAAGAGCAAGAAGGAAGTAATGATGAAAGCTCAGATTCAAGTGTTATGATCATTGAAGAACCAGAAAGACTTGAATATGGTGATGAGTTGTCAAGGGAGAAACTTAGAGAGTTGAAGTTGAAAGTAGATTATGACATGCCAGAAGTTGCCCAGATGTATCATGCTTGGGAGAACAAGGTTATAGAGAATCCAGACATGACAGTTTCAGATTAAATTTGGGGTTTGGAGATTCTTCTAAGAGTTCAAAAAGATTGCAAGGTAATTCTGAAGTATAAGGCTAGCAAAGTTTTCTCACAGTTGAAGAGAGATAGAAGGGAGCTTTATTATATGTTGCTCAGATGTCATCAAAGAGGATGGACCTTTCAAAAGTTGCAGGGATTGTCCTTTGAAGAATTGGAGTATAAGGCTTATCCTATTTGGGCAAGAGTGCAAGAAATGAAAACTATTAGACTTCTTTCAGATGAAAGGAAAGAAGAACTTGTAGAAGAGATGGAGATTCAAAAGGCTATGATTGTTCCAAGTCCATTGAAGAAGGGAGTTCCACTTGAATTTCCTAAAGATTTGAATAAAGTGAATTCCAGTGAAGCTGTTATAAGAAAGAGCATTAAGCTCTCACCCATGAAAGCTTCATATATGGTAAAAGTATTACCTCATGATGCCCGAAACCCTATCATTAGCTATGAAGAAGATGCAAGTGGGTTTTGGATGATTGGCAGATATGGGAAAGAGGTGCACACTTTTACTACTCTTATGCCTTTGTTTGCAAGTATGGATAGGGAAGACTTGGCAGACCTTTGGAGGTTACTGCTGGCCAAGTATGAGACTGAAGCACCTACTTCAGTCAATGGAATAAAGCTTTGGTCAACATTCAAGAGAATGTGTGCACCAGAAGAAGAAGATCCTGTTTGGAAGGATCTTGAGGATGATATCAGTGGACTTCAATGGCGTTTGTATTCAGCAGCTGGTGTGTATCATTTGAGTTCTACAAAATTTTCTGAGTATCTTCTTGTGGATGCTGAGTATCCCATATCCAAAGAAGTTTTTGAAAAGATGAAGACAACACAACTGGAGATTGACTACTCAAGTGACGTGGCCAAAGATTTGATTAGGCACGTTTATTAGATATTTGATAAGATTTGTAAGAATCCTCCTAGTTCTTAGTTTTTATTCAGAAACTTGATTACTAGAGTAGATATCAAGTTTAGGGGAGGATTGTTGGGAATAAAATGTAGCTAGTACACTTGGACGCTGACAAGAGCAATCGAAGCGTTGTTAAGAAGAAATCAAGCGTTGACAGGACAAGCGTTGACAGGAAGTAGTCAAGCGTTGATAGGAAGAAGTCAAGCACTGATAGAAGACTTAGTCTACACGTATTATGTTTCTAGTTTGTTTCTAGTAAAGATATGATCAACAATGTATTTCTTATGTTTATCTTTACCTCAAATAGCGGATATGTAGACTCTTGTACAAGGCTCCTTATGTCTATAAAAGGAGACCTTTAGGTTTATGTTTCATATATGTTTTAACAATTTCATTGTACACAAGTTTGTTTTATCAATAAAGTGAAAGTTTGGTTTACATTGTTTGTGTGTTCTTGTTTGAGTATTAATTCCGCATAATACTTAAATTGTTTTATACACAACAAAGTTTCTCTACGTGTTTAACTTGATTTAATCTCGTTTTCACAAGCTAAATAGATCTATGTTTGGGATCAACATTATTAACCATGGAAGGTTATTTTGAATACTTGTGTTCTCTTTATTTAAATTAAACTCTATGGATTCACTCGGCAAATTTTGCTGACTTTTTAACATGTTTTATCTCAGGTCCATATAGAAGGCACTCGATGAAGGCGGTTTCGTGAAGCTTGCATATTTGAAATGTTTTGGCCGGCTTTTATAAATTATATCCATTCAAATAACTTTATCATTTATTGTTTTTGTAAACATTAAATTATCTAGGACTGTGTGAAAATTTTTAATTGTTAAATGAAAATGAATGGATGTTTTTATTGAAACGACTCGTTTTGAGCCGTTTTTTATGATTATGAGATTGAACCATGATAGTAACACCAAAGGACCCTTCCGATGCTATGACCGAAATTGGGGGTGTTACAATGAACCAATCATTGACATGTATAGATGAATATAACCATTTTCACCATGTTCATCTTTTGACAAAGACTTCTTAGCTTCAAAAGGTGTGCTTGTACTCTTTTTATCCATACATGAAAAAAATTTCAAGATTTCAGCAACATATTTATCTTGGCTGATAAATATTCCATATTTTCTCTGTTTGACTTGTAGTCCTAAAAAGAAAGTAAGTTCTCCCATAGAACTCATCTGAAATCTTCCTTTCATCAAACCCTCAAACTCTTCACACCATGATTTCTTGGTTAAACAAAAAATAATGTCATCAACATAGACTTGTACTAGAATAGTATCCTTAGCATTCTTTTTTATTAATAGAGTTTTGTCAATGGTTCCTCTCCTATATCCATGTTCTAACAGAAAAGTGGATAAAGTTGCTTACCAAGCCCTTGGAGCTTGATGTAGACCATAAAGTGCTTTGATAACTTTGTAGACTCTGTTGGGGAATTTAGGATCTACAAAACCTGGAGGTTGTGAAACATATACCTCTTCTAAAATAGTACCATAAAGAAAGGCACTTTTCACATCCGTCTGATAGACTATAAAACCCATATATGATGCAAGGGCCAAAAGTAACCTAATGGCTTCTATTCTTGCCACTGGTGAAAAAGCCTCATCATAGTCTATCCCTTCTTCCTGTCTATAGCCTTGAGCAACAAGCCTTGTCTTGTTCCTCACAACAACTCCTCTTTCATCCTTCTTGTTTCTGAAAACCCATCTAGTACCAATAACCCTTTTTCCTGAGGGAAGATCCATAAGAATCCAAACCTTTTGTAGCTCAAATTGTGTTAATTCTTCTTGCATGGCATCTACCCAACTTTCTTCATCAAGAGCTTGAGAAATGTTCTTGGGCTCTACTTATGATAAGAAACAGGCAAGCAAACAATGTTGAGTATCCTTATGATTTGTTCTCTGCTGTTGTTTGACATAACTCACAAGTGCAGGAGTTCCAGTATTGGCTTGAAGTTGTCTTCTAGTTTGCACAGTAGACTTGGGATTTCTAATAATTTGAGTAGTAGGATGGTTGTTGTTGACTTTATGAGTAGGAATAGAACTGACTGGAATTTCAGTTTCCAAATTATTGAAATCAGTTACTACACCCTGCTCATCATAGAAATCTTTAGAGAAGATTCCTTCAGCTGGACTAGCATAAATATCTTCATCGTCCATAGTTGTAAAATATCTTCTAATGAATCAACAAACATTGCAGATTTTAACTTAGCAGTACTTGCAGATGAGGTACCGCTAGGTGTAGTATGTACTACTGAGTGTCGTGACTCCAAAGATTCTTCTCCTGAATGCTCATTAGCAGATGTAGCATTATTTTCTTGATCTTGAAGCCTCTAAAGCACTTGGGAGACATGATCATCAGTTGATGGCATTGTTTGCTTCTGGGGAGTAGCATCTATAGGAGAAACAATAGGCATACTGGGTACATATATATGAATATCATCATCTTGAGAGTCTGATGAAGAAGGTTCTTCTTGAGTACCTAACTTTGTTGTACCAATCTCCTCACATGCATTGTTAGTTTGACAATCCTTTTGCACAGAATAGTAATCCATGGAATTTGTTAGAAAATCCAAATCAAACATCCAAGCATAACATATTCCTGGGACATTGGGTTTATTTTCTAAGAAATTAACATGGGCATTTTCTTCAACCTTTTTAGATGCCAAATTATAAACCCTATATGCTTTACTTTGCAATGAATATCCTACAAGATATCCTAGATCATATTTTCCATCAAAATTCCCCAAATGATCAAGAGTATTTAGTATAGACACATGACATCCAAAAGGTCTTAAATGACTTATGGTTGGCTTAATACTAGTCAAAAGTTCATAAGGTGTCTTGTTTTAAGGCTTAGTCACTAAGTCTCTATTTAACACATAACATGTAGTATTGATTGCTTCTGCCCAAAATGTATTTGGCAAAAGAGAGTCAGCTAGCATAGTTCTAGCAGCCTCACTTAGTGTCCTATTCCTTTCAGCTACTCCATTTTGTTGTGGAGTCTTAGGATTACTAAATTGTCTCTTGATGCCTTTAGACCTACAAAATTCATCAAATTCAGCATTCTTGAATTCTGTCCTATTATCTGTCCTAATGATTAAGACTTGTTTAATGAACTGCTTTTCAACTAAAGTGATAAAATCCTTAAGTAATTCATTGGTTTCACTCTTAAGAGCTAAAAAGAAAACCCAACTGAATCTACTATAATCATCAGTTATAACAAGGCAAAAGATCTTATGACTAATGCTCCTAATAGAAACTGGACCAAACAAATCCATATGTAATAGTTGCAACGGATTTGTCACAGAATTGATAGTCTTGGTCTTACAAGAGGTTCTATGTTGTTTACCTTTTTGACAAGCAGTACATGTAAAATCATTCTGAAAAGATTTGTTAGGTAACCCTCTAACCAAATCTCTATTTACCCATCTATTAAGATTCTTGAAATTCACATGACCTAACCTCCTATGCCATAAATTAGACTCATCATCAGAAGACCTCTCTAGCAAACATGTAATACCACCTGTTGGAGTAATATTATGAAGATTAAATGTGTACATGTTTTTTTGCCTGGGTACCTTAAGCAGTATTTGAGATTCTTTAGGCATCTCAAAGTCTTTGGAGAGCACCAAGTAGTCTGAATCTGTAAACAACACCTTGTTCTTCTTATCACACATTTGTGACACAGAAAAGAGATTGAATTCATTCAGTTCTTTTACAAAGAACACATCCCCAAATTCCAACTTCCCTGTATTGATTTTCCTTTGCCAGTGATTCTACCTTTGCTACCTCCAAAGGCTACTGGTCCGCCTCAAAATTCTTCAAATTCAACAAGCAAATCTTTATTCCCTTTCATGTGTCTTGAGCATCCACTATCTACTATACATTTATCTTTTAATTCATCAATTAGATGACCCTGCACATACACAAAACTTATTAGTTTTTAACAGGGACCCAAGCCACATTTGGCTCGGATCTTGTGGGACCTACATACTTAAGAGTTTGATAGGTGGTTTTTCTAGTAAGACTACATACACTCTTATACTTCATGGTTCCAGTCAAATAATCGAAGACATAAGTAGGTTTGTTGTCTTTGAACATTTTTGGCCTAAGTACTGTTTTAGTAGTACTTGCTTGAACACACGGTTTTTCACCTGTAGGAACCCACATTTGTACTGGTTTGTTATTAGTCTTACTTCTTGATGTTCTAGCTTTCTCAACTACATTCTTATAAGTCTTGTGGGATTTTGGTTTTACAGACTTTTGACCAGCGGTACTTGAGGTTGGTCTAGCAGTACTTGCAGTTCTAGACTTGCCGTTACTTGGTTTACCAGACTTCAAAGGTACTAGACCTTGTTTCATAAGTACTGCTCTTAGAACAAAGTTCTTGGTAGAGATATTTGTAACCTTACGAGGTTCAGCTACCCTTTTAGCACGATCAAACTTAGGTTTGTCATCTTTAGATCTCTGTTTGCTATTAACCTGTGCATTTTTCCTATTACTATTCTTGTGACCATTTGTGCAGCCTTTTGTTTTACAATTTTATCTTCATGTAGAGTGCAATCTTTGATAAAATAACTTAGACTACCACAAACATAACATCCTTTTCTTCTCAAAGAAGACCCAAAAGGTTATTTTGACTTATTTTTCTTAAAACCTATTGATAGGTGTGAAAACACCTATCCTTTTACCACTTATTGCTATCTAAAACAAGGCCAAAGCGCGTATTTAATGTCGTAAAAGTCGGAATTATGCGTCGTTTGTGTTTTTGTTGTGTTTTAGGACCAAAATGTGAAAAAGAAAGAAAACACGGGATTGCACGGGCTTTTATCGAAGAAAAAGACAAAAGACGAAGTCAAAAGATCAAGAGTGCAAAAGATTGGAAGTCAATGGGCCTATTTTGAAGATTTATTGAAGAAAAGGACCAAATACGGAAAATTTACAAGTCGAAAACCCAAGTCTAATAAATGAAGAAATTATAAGACGAGTTCAAGATTTTATCGACAAATCCAGAGCCAAAGTCGAGACCTCAATTTAATTTAAAGACGAGACCGACAAAGAAAAGAAAAGAAAGAAGACAAGCCACCAACCACCTATGAACTCTCCTCTCCTATAAATACCACCCTTACTTGTCATTTAAGGGTTGGTTAGTTAGTTTTAGATTAGGAGTAGTGTAGTTTTAATTTCTCTCTCTAAGTTTTTATTTCTTTCTCTCTCTAGATTTAATATGTAGAATCATTTAGTTTCATATTTTTAAATTGTTGAATCTTATACTTTTAATCAAGCTTTCACCTTTAATTCTCATCTTTCCTTTCTTGTTTGGTTTAATTTAGTGTTTGGTTTGTTGATTTTGTTGATTTAGTTTTGATTAATCAAATGGGTTTCATAGTTTTATTGATTTTGATTCCAAAAAGTTTGTTGATTTAGATGTTTTAATGCTTGGTAGATCTTAATTAGTGATTTATTGTTTTTAGTTTTATTGTTTTGGTTTGATTTAAGCTTTAGTTAATTAAGTGAGTTTTGATTAGTTTAGCTTTAATTTTTGGTTTTATTGATTTGATTTGATTGATTGTTGTTAGATAATAATTAGTGCTTAGTTTGGTTTAATTTTTAGATTGATTATGGTTGATTTTGATCAAATTCGTGTTCCTAGAAAATAGGATCTTAGAAACCTTCGTCACTGCTTAATCTTACCGAACGAAGGTTTATCCCGAATCAAATTCATTTTTACCGAATGAAGTACTTTCCCGAGTGAACAATTTTTACCGAGTCAATAATTTTCCCGACTAAACCTTTTTTCCCGAACCAATTATTTTCCCCGAGTCAAGTTGTTTTTCCCGAATGAGTTTATTTTTCCGAATGAGCAATCTTTCCCGAACAAACTTTGACCTACTAGCCTACCTGCCTGCTTGTCTATTTCACGCCCTTTTTCAGCTAGGTGCCTGCTTGCTTGAGCTAGGTGTCTGGCTGCTTGTTTCTTATTTAGTATTTGATCCGTAATCGTTTAGTTTAATCTGAAAGTTGTTCTGATTTTTATTTTGAAAGTCACGTATTTTTAGTTATATTTTTTGTCTAATTTTAATATTAATATTTTTTCGTAAAGTTTAAGTTTTATCTTTTATTTAGTACCCGCTTTAGCTTTTGTCTCGTTTAGTTTTAAAATACCCTGTTAGTTTTATTTTCTCCATTTTCATTAAGTAAATTTTATTTTTCAGTCGAAAGTTAATTTCTTCTTTTAGTTTATTTTTATTAATTATTTTGTTTTAATTTATGTTTTATTATTTATATTGTTTCGTTATTATTAGTTAATTGTTTTTAGCTTATTTTTATTACTATTCGCATTTACCTTTTACTTAGAAATAGATAACCAAACTTCCCTTTTTTTAACCAAGAACAATTGAGTCACACTTTTAACCGGAGATCAATTCGAAAAGACTGGTCTAACGAACAAGAACTTTTAACTAGCAAAATTCGTATATTAAATGGCGCCGCTGCCGGCTCTTTTCGTGAAGATTAACGGTTTTTTGTGAGAGACGCGTTGGATTTTGTGATCCGTTCACTTTTGAACGTTATTTTCTTGCCAAAAATTTTCAAAAATCCTAAAAAATAAAAAATTTCAAAAATCCCAAAAACATTTAAAAAAATCATAAAAACATTTCTTTTCAAAAAGTTTTGCACCAAAAATATTCCTCTTACTTCTCTATTGTGTTTAATTCTTAATGGACTCGTATGTTGCTTGTGCAGGGTGTGGAAGACCATTGTATGGCTTTCAAACATGTCAATGGTGTACATGTGAGCGGTGTGGAAATGATATCGACAATACACAATTTGGATTTTGTCCCTCGTGCAATTCGATTAACTCATCCTTTGCTTCTAATGCACTTACTCCACCCTCTTGCATATATTGTGGAAGCGATTCTCATTGGCATGTTTCGTGTCCGATTCGATACCTGTCTCATGACGAGCAAGAACCGGGTTACATTTATGACAATGGTAATAGCTATCCACATGACGCACCCGGTTTTCCTCAATACACATATTGAAACAATTGTGGGGGCCCTTACGATACCTTTTATTGTCAGCCGATAAATTATTATGAGCCAAATTCGTGTTCTAATTCTTTTCAACTGATGATTTATCATGGGCCACATCTGTGCTATAATTCAGGTTTTCATAATTTCGAGCCCCCACAATACGCCCTCGATCATCAACCTTCTTTGAATCCGAATGAAGAAACACACTCCCTTATTTTGCAACTTCAAGAAGCCGTGGTTCAACTAAAAGAAGCATGGGAGGAGGAAAAGCGACAGCAACAAGAGCAAGTATCTAATTTTAGTGATTATATTCCTCCTCTTGTGCGTCCATACTACTATTATGATGATGACGAGGATGATATCTATGATCTCTGTAGAAACTAGAAGGGGGGGGTTGAATAGTTTCTTATATTTACTTGTTAAAATATGGTTTCCAAAAATCCCTTTTCAAAAACTTAGGCTTGAGGAAATATGTGAAATCTTCTTATGCACAATATGAACAATGATAGTGTAACTAAACTAATACTAGCAAAGATATATCCACAAAGAATAAAGAATGATAGTGTAGCTAATCTAATACTAACAAAATTAAATGCATAAAGAATAAAGAATGTAAAGAGTTGAGGGTAAAGAAAGATCAAACCGAAGACCAAGGATTTATAGTGGTTCGGCAACGAAGCTCACTCCTCGATCCTACTCCACTCCTCGAGTACTCCTTACTCGAGAGTTCACTACACAACAAGCTCCTTATGGTGGAGAAAACCGTACACGTCGCTTAACCAATTTCCGACTCTAAGATAAAAGTCGAGCCCTAATCGTAGCTAGGACCAATCTACACAACTATACTTAGTACATACACAACTTCCAAATAGACACAACTACTTGGATCTTCACAACTATGACACAACTACAAGTATATAAAATTTGATCTTCAATGGATCTTTGGTGGTGGACTCAACACTTCACTAGGATAGTGTTCTTCTCTTTGCACTTGGAGAGGAAGGGATGGAAGAACAAGATTCACTTCTTAAACAAGTAATAATCAAACAAATGATCAAAGATTTGAGTGATTAAAGAAGGGGTTTGAATCTGGAAATAAATGTGCAAAAGAGGTGAGGTGAAAAGCTGAGAATGGTCCACTATTTAAAGGACAAAGGAGCCAACGGCTATATCTGCCCGCGGTACCTTATCTAAGCCCGCGATACCTTATCGATAAGGTACCGCCTAGGTGCTAAGGTACCGCCGGACTAGACTCCGCTCCTTTTTTTCCTTTAGTGGTGGAGGTCTTATCTGGGTATAAAAAATATCCTGAAAGGATATTCTTAACCAAATAAGAATATGCCATTTTCAAATTTCAAATAATTAATTTAATAAAACATTTTCTTAAGAATAAAGTTTAATAAAAACTTGTCACTTTTAATAAAAAGTGAGTTTTAAGAAAAGATTAAATCACTTGATCACTTGATTAAGGTTAGTACTTGTTTATCCATACCTTAAGTGAAAATGGGTAAAATGAAAAATATTTGAACTCAAGAATTCGTTTTTCGTTGTTTTCGTAAATGCTTGTTTTTACATATTGTCGTAATCAAAACTAAGCGAGAGCGAAAAATGCAAGTAACGTTTTTAGTCATTATTGCATTAACAACCTCCCCCTTTTTGATTCCGACAATACATAAACTCAATCACACAAAAAACAAGATTTTCGAAGACGAGTTTATTCATTTCTCCCCCTTTGTCGAAGCAAAAAGGTTGCGTAAGCCGGTGTTGAAGAAACGGACTTTGCAAAGACTCCCCCTTGGTGCTTACTCCCCCTAGCTTGGGGCACCGAGGAATCGAGATATGGTGACAAGCTACATAGAATGGCTAGTTGAACAAAAGAAACAACCAACAATATATAGCAATAGGTCACATAAAAAAATTAAAAGAGAAGAAAACACAAAGACAAAGATCCAAGATAGGTTACTAAAAGAACATCATACAAAGAAGTATGGAAAAAGAAACAAGCCAAAAGCATAAATCTAATCCTAGTTATTCTAGAATTCTAAGATTTTCTTGAATTTGGTGTCTTGTGGATAAGCAATCAATGCTTATATGAAAGACAAGGTAATAGCGGAGGGTGGTGGTGGTGGCTTGTTGGAGATCTCATAATCAAAGTGAAGAGGAGGCTTGATTAAGAGACTCTTGATGTAGCTCAACTCCTCATAGAGGTGTGCCATAGCAAGATGTTGATATTGACAACAATGACAATATGTTCCATGGTGCATGACATTATCATGAGAAGGAGGAAGAACACTAAAGGGTGGTGGTGGAAGAAAAGAAGTTCCACAATCAACATTCTTGGTAGGAGAAATGTGATTAAGAGTGTTCTTGGGTGGGTTTGGATTGAAAGCAATTGGAGAAAATGGAGGAGATTCAAGGCTTTCATTGGGAGAATAAGACATTTTGGATGTGAAGTAATGCAAAATGCTTATGGTTTAAATAGGGAAGGCTTAGGGTATTTTTGGGGTGGTCAAAGGGTTTGAAACAAAGATTCTCAAAAATGTTGGAGCAAATCTGGAGTTTCAGACAAAAACCCGAAAAAGGAAGGCCACTGTAGGAGGTTCCTTATCTATGGTGGCGGTACCTTATCAATAAGGTACCGCGGTTCACATATGGAACCGCCTGCAGAAGCAGGGTTTGGTGTTTGGAGGAAGATTTTTCAGCAAATCTTATTTTTCTAGTCTAACTTATCATAGGGATATGCTTAAAAGCAAAGATAGACAATGAAAACATATGCAAACTTACCAAATAGAGATTTGACCAAAATACATGGATTAAAAAATCAATGTAGGAGGTGTGTAAAACAAGACCTTAAGTCATGACACAATGATCCTCCATGATTCAATCTTGTTCTTGCTATGTTTGAGAGAATCATACATATGATTATGTAAGCTCTATATTAATAGCGAGAATCTATGAAAAATAGTTTTTAGATTGACTTAACAATGTCAAACGAATTTCTCAACCATTTTCGAAAGAGACTTTGAGAGTTTTGAAAAGGATAAGAGAAGATTTTTCAAAAGGAGTTTAAAAGACTCAAGGACTCAAAGTGGTAAAAGAAAACACACAAGAAGAAAAGAATTTAAGGAAGATTTTCCATTAATCCTAGACCTAGACGCAAGTAATTAAAAGGTTCCCTCTTAAGTGGCTTAGTGAAGATATCGGCTAAGTTGTCCTCGGAGGGCACCTTTTCAATAGTAATGTTCCCCTTTTGAACATTATCCCTAAGGAAATGGTGTCTAATTTCTATGTGTTTGGTTCGCGAATGTTGCACGGGATTCTTGCTTAGGTCTATAGCGCCTTTATTATCGCACATGATGGGAACATCATCAAGAGAAATCCCGTAATCAACAAGCGCTTGCTTCATCCATAGAGCTTGTTGGCATGCTTTTCCGACACTCACATACTCGGCTTCCGTGGTGGATATCGCAAGAGCGGTATGTTTCTTGGAGAACCAAGAAGTTAAACAACAACCCATGAAGGTACAAACTCCACTAGTGCTTTTCCGGTCCACATAGTCTCCCGCATGATCTGAGTCCGCATAGACAATGGTTTCTACGCCGGTCCCTTTAGGATACCATAATCCTAAATGTATAGTGCCTTTAATGTATCGGAAGATACGCTTAACCGCTTCAAGGTGAGAGGTTTTGGGAGCCTCTTGGAAGCGAGCACAAAGGCAAACACTAAACATGATATCCGGTCGACTTGCCGTTAGGTACAACAAACTACCAATCATACCTCTATATTTGGTGTTGTCTACCGACTCACAGTAATCATCTACGGTGAGTTTAGTATCCGAGGCCATAGGGGTCTTCATTGGTCTAGATTCTTCTAATCCAAATTTCTTTAGCATTTCTTTAGCGTACTTAGATTGACTAAAGAAAATACCATCATCCATTTGTTTAATTTGGAGTCCTAAAAAGAAGTTAAGTTCTCCCATCATACTCATTTCAAACTCATCATGCATGATTTTGGCAAAGTCATCACACAATTCTTGACAAGTTGAGCCAAATATAATGTCATCAACATATATTTGTACGATTATGAGGTGAGGACCTTTCTTCTTTGTAAAGAGTGTATTGTCTACCATTCCCATGGTATACTCATGTTTAACAAGAAACGCTTTAAGTCTATCATACCAAGCTTTGGGTGCTTGTTTGAGTCCATAAAGTGCTTTCTTAAGCTTGTAAACATGGTCCGGTTTCTCAAAATCACGTTCTTGCATTTTCTCTTTGTTTCGTCTTGAAGGGTAGGGTAAAGGTGGTGTGGGTTGGTCATTAGGCAACGGCCTTGGAAACTCGGGTTCCATAATTGGTATTGGTATAACCGTAGGTGTGGTTTGAGCGGTACTTTGTGGGATTGTAATATGCTCCTTTTCGACCATCACCTCGGGTTCTTTCTCGATTTCCTTCTCCGTAGAAGTACTTGGTCGAGAGATTGGTTCCTTGAAAGTTTTACCACTTCGTGTAGTAATAACCTTCATTTCTCCCTTCGGGTTTGCAATGGTATCACTAGGAAGACCACCCGAAGAAGAGGGCTTACACATGATAGCTTCAAACATCTTAGCCATTCGGTCCTCAAATTTTGATTGCCTAGCATCCGCTTTCAATAACTCTTGCTTAATCTCATGTTGTCCTAATTCCATCTTTTGTTGGTTTTGTTGAAGACGTTGGACATTTCCTTCCATTTTGTTTGCATGAGTTTTAAGTTCATTAGCAAGTTCATTTTTAAGCTCGTTTTTCAACTCGGACCTTAAGCTAATCATCTCACGTTGCATATTATCAAATTTAGCATCATTTGCTTTTGCATAATCCAAAAATTCTCCTTGCAAATTTTTCGTGTGAGCATTTTGAAAACCTTGTGTAGTGTTTTGAAAATCACGGTTTTGGTTTTGATTAGAGATTTGTCCATTCCCACTTAGATAATTCCCTTTGTTGTAATTGCGTGTGTTGCCTTGGTAATTACCTTGGTTGTTGTTTCGATAATTGTTAGCATTTTGATTTGGTGGAGCTTGATTTTGGCGGGAACCTTGGCCGTTTTGGTTGTAAGTTCCCGTTGCTACATAAGCACTCGAAGTGTTACCATCCGCGGTAATGCACTCGAAAAGATCATGAGCTCCTCCACACGATAAACAACTCTTAGCAACCGCTTTAACCGAAGCGGAATTGGAAGCTTCTTGAGCTTTCCAATGGGACATTAGATTAGCAAATCTATCAAAAAACCGATTTTCCTCATTAGCTTCATCATGTAAGGCGTTAATGCTACGAGACGATTGTGACGATGATGACGAACCCATATTGGCAACACTCGGTGTGTTACGAGGGCTATAAACCTTAGATCGATTTTCAATGATTTGTAAAGCCTCATTTGTCGTCTTGCACAAAAAATTACCACCCGCGGCGGCATTCAAATAATCTCGTTCATGATCATTAAGCCCATTATAAAAAGTATCCACTTGATGCAATTCCGAAAAATCATGGTGAGGACATTCATGTAACATCTCTTTAAATCGTTCCCATGCCATTGAAAAACTTTCATTGTTACGTTGCACAAATCGTGAAATCTCATTTTTTAAGTGTGTTGTTTTAGATGGTGGAAAAAACTTGTTCACAAACTTAGAAACGAGATCGGCCCATGTCAAAATCGAATTTGGCTGTTCTTTCTCGAGCCAAATTTTTGCGGGTCCATCCAACGAATATGGAAACAACATCATCTTAATGGCGTCATGTGGAACATCTTTGAATTTGCTAGTAGCGGTGAGACGGTTGAAATTCCTAATATGGTAATGCGGGTTGTCTTTCTCGTGACCTCGAAATTTGTTTGCTTGTAGCATCGACATTAAACCCGTCTTAATCTCGAAATTCTCCGCAAGGATGGCGGGAATAACAATAGCCTCTCCAAAACCCTCGGTGGGTGCTTGAAGCAACTCCATCATAGTACGATTAGCCATGACGACTTCTTGTTCTATAATAGGTTCAACAATTGGAGGTTCTTCAACAATCAACGATCCTTGATTTGCTTGCTTTTGGAGACGTTTACGAGCTCGTCTTGCTTGATTACGAGTGATCATAAACTTCACGAAGAATGGGAGGTGAGCAAAGAAGATTCTTTTTGGTTGTTTTGTGGATTTTCAATTTTTTTGTGTTTTTGATGATATTTAATTTTTTTGGATTTTGGTGTATCTTCGTAGACAACAATCTACAAAATCTCTCCTCGAATCAAACTCTTGATTAAAGAAGCCTCAAAGGAATGAAAACGATCACGTGGAGTGAACGCCTTCGAATGACTTTAGAACTTTGGTGAAAACCAAATTGTTCACGAGGGTTTAATCACAAAGAAAACCAAGCAAATATAGTATACGTATTAATACTTTGGGCGGCAAAACCCTCGATTAGCCTTCAATCTCAAAATACTCACAAGCAAGCGGGGAAACGAGGCGGCGCGAAGCACTTAAGAGCCTTTTTCCTTAGGGTATATTTTATAATACCCGCCTTATACCCACCTTATAGTTTGTATTTTTCAAAATCGAGCTTCACGAAAGTATTTATCTATTTTTGCCTTTTCTTTTTGTTTGAGATTCGAATACAATAATTAGGAGATCAAATCCCAATTAAAGTTGTGTTTTCACACTTTTGGAGATATTGTATATTGATTGTGATACTTAATACAATATATTAATAATATTCACAAAGAAAAACCAAGAAAACCGATAATACGTGTTAAGGGAGTTCCACTTAACACAAATACTATTTATGGATAATATCAAAAACAAAAGTTTCCAAATTAAAACACGACACACCTCCCCGGCAGCGGCGCCAAAATGATTGTAGTAAAATACGACTCTTGTTTAGGAAAACAAAAGAACGTATATGAGCGGTAAGTATTAAGTACGACGGTTTAGGAAAACCGTGCACAAATGACCCACAATCAAATAAAATGAGAGAAAGAGTTCGTTTCCCAAGGAGGTATATGTGTGTGAATTAACTTGTATTTATTTGAGATTAATATTAAGAAGAATGGGGATGAGAGGGAGAAAAGACGGATACGTTAAAATTAAACTACGACGAAAAAGACGTAAAACCGTGAAAAACTACTCAAATTAAAAATTATTATACTACCAAAAACAAAATCAAGAAAAGATTAAAAAGACTAAAACAAGTCTAAAGTAATATAAATAAAGACAAAAATCCAACAAAGATATTTTAAAACCTTTTATTAATTAAATAATTAATTTTAAATGCTAATTAAAGCCCTAAAATTAAATTTAACTAATTCAAATGTCTAAAATATGATTTTATTGAATAGTCACTTAACTTATATTATTATGAGACTAAAAAGTAATTTTCTAAAAATTAAAACCTATTAAAACTATTTTAAAAACTCTAAAAATGATTAAAAATGATTAAAAACCTAATTAAACTTAAAATAATTATAAAAATAAATTGAAAAGCCTAAAAATATTCTAAAAATGGAAAAGGTCCTAATTAATGATAAAGAACTTAAGAAAAATGAAAAAGAAATAAAAATAAAATTTTGAAAAATTAATATTAAAATAATAATAAAATAATGCTAAAAATAAAAAGTCTATAAAATTTGAAATAAAAAATTTCTAAAAATCCTATTTAATATAACTAAGAGAAAAACACAAACTAGAGCTCCTAAACCTTTTTTAATAATTTTATAAAAATCTTTAAAGTTTATAAAAAACCTTAAAATAATATAAAATTAAAAATTAAAGTTTATAAAACCAAAATAAGATGTAAACCTCAAGTTATTATTTTTAAACCTAAAAATAATTTTTCCTAAAAATTTAAAATCTTTTTGGTATTTTTTAATGATTTAATAAAAACGGGTATTAAATAAATTCTAATAAATAAACTAATAATGGAAAAAATATAAAAAGTAGCTAGAAAAATCTATAAACTTAATAAGATTCTAGGAAAAATGAAATAAGCAAAAATGAAAAGCAAATAAGCTGGAAATATGATAAATAAGCCACGGCTTATTTATTTAAGCCAAAAGGAAAAAACGGGTTAAGTATCTTATGAAAACAAAACTCTCAGTCGAAGTCCCCAGGGCGCATTGGTTAAGTGTTATGTGTGTGAGTGTGGAGACCAGGGTTCGAGTCTTACAACCCCCTTTTTACTTTTTTTTTTATTTTTATTATTTTTCACTGACCAACAGGTGACCTTGTAAGCTTGCAAATCCAATACACTTCCACTTTTAACACGAATTATGCTCAAATGATTCCAACAAAACGTGACAGATTTGAAATGAACACAAGCAGACTTTTGCTAGTGTTTTACTTGAGATTTTTGCCAAGAGGACTTGACTAAGTGGCTTAATTGGTGGCTTATTATGGACAGTAGGCACCCTTGAGCTTATTGAAGCTCAAGGAGTCAATAACACACAAAAAATGCACACTTAGCACACTTGAATCAAAAAAAAACAAGCACACACAGGCTCATTCAATTCTCTGTGACAGATGGAGCAGGTCTGGTGGCTTATGTGCTTCTAGCTTGCTCCCTAGTGAACTATAACTAACCAAACTTGGCATACACACTTACCATCTAACATTCAAGTAATAACAATAACAAGAACACCCTAATACTTAGCAGGTTTGCAAGATTGAGCACAAAAATTGGTAAAAATCAAGCAGATTTGCATAAGCAGATTTTTAACACCCTTTTTCTTTTTCTAACACACCAATTAGCTTCTATCTTGCTTCAAACTAAATTATAACTAACAAGAAACCTATCTCAACTTTATTTTAACTAGCTAACACCCTTAATAATCACTAATTAATTACTCTACCCTGCTAAAATCCGTTGCCAAACACCACTTAATTTCTGATTTCCACTTTTTAACAACTCAAAACCTTATAAAACCTAATCAAATTGATTCCAAAGATCATATATCATGCATACAATCATAAAAGAACATGAATCAATCAATCAAAACACACTTAAGCACCAAAATCATGTAGAATCATAAAACTTGCTTTATGAGATTTTTCAATAGGTAAAAGAAATTACCTAAGGGCTTTTACATCCTAAGCCCTTGTGACAGCCTTGTCACTTCCTTTCCAACTCGGGTTGGAGCTGATCTAATATCAACAAACAATCTTGTTTCCTGTTTAAGAGAAATAAAAAAAAAACAAAGCAATACAAGCATATACTGTTTTCTGTTTTCTTCTCTCCTTTCTTAAAAACTTCCAAAATCTTTTCCAATCTTTTTAATACGTTTAACTGATTCTATTATCACTAATAAAATGAAATTCTAACACCAAATCCTAATACAGATTTTTTTTACAAAAATCTTTCAATATCTCAAAAACCTTCAAGTAATTTTGGAAATCAAAATTTACTTAACCAAATCAGAAAATTGGAACTCAGAATCCCTTCTCAAATAGATACCAACTTTAACAAATAAAAAGGAATTAATTGCTTTTTTAAACAAAACCAACTTTTATTTCAAATTAAAAGGAATTACAAAAATTTGGAAGGAAAACTAGAACAAGAGGAGTGAACAGGCTCACCCTCTATTTATACTAACCTAATGAACAATCTGGAATCATAAAAACATAACCCTAATCACTAGAAATCCCAATCTTGCCCTTTGAGTCTTCTAGACGTTTTTGGTGAATAGGCTGTCCAAATTTGATCTCCACTGTCCATTTATGCGTTGGGAGGAAGCCTTTCATCTTGGACGTTCAATTTGGACACGTCATGTGCCTTAGGGACAAAGGAATTTTCTGATTGGACGAGAGGGGAATTGGGGGTGGGGACCACAAGGCGTGGGATGGGGATTGGGTGTGTGGGATTTGTTTTGGTACGTGTGAATTACTCATGTGCAGGTTTAATTGGGTTTTACCCAAGGTTAAGTGAGGGTAAGTTCTGGGGAGTAAAAAAGATGAACAGTAATACTTTGATCCGATTTTGGGGGTACAGTGGGTGTTAGGCGCCATTTCTTTCATTTGAAAGTTTCACTTGACACCTTTGATCCTTTACTTTTGATATTTTTGGCATTTCCCGTTTTCAGCCCTAAATCCTTGTTTCCTTTGTTAATAAGTTTCTCCTTTTGACACTTTTGGCACAAACCTTTTGGAAAAAGGTTTCAAGGATCATTTTTGACATTTTAGGATATTTCAAGGGCTGTTCTTGGACTTTGATGATCTTCAAAGGTCTTCATTGTGTCTTTCACTTCATGAGGGACCATTATTGGCAATTTGAAATTGTTGAGGGACTAATCTTGCCATTTCTTCAAAGTTGAAGGACCTTTTTGCAATTTTGACAAACTTAAGGGACCAAACTTGTAATTATTAATATACAAGGGTTTTAAGTGTCATTTCTTCATTCTTGGATGATCAATCTTGTATTGTCTTCAAGTCTTTAAGGGTATTTGATGAAAATTCCATGATTAGGGCCCGGTTCTTTGTACGGCTTCGTTTCTCGTGTTCGTTTTTCCTTGTATCTTGTGATCTTTTGTCTTTTTCACAATATCCATACCTAAAACACACAAGTAAACAAACACAAGCATATATATGGTATTTTATGACATTTTAGTGCATTTAAAGCCCGAAAAGAACGATGAGATCATGTATAAATGCCATCTCATCATTGAGCCACATATACCTCCTCATTGATCAAACCGTTAAGAAATGCACTCTTTACATCCATATGTTGAAGCTTAATATCTAAGGCACAAGCGTAGGCTAAAAGGATTCTAATTGATCCTAATCTAGCTACCGGTGCATATGTCTCGTCATAATCAATCCCTTCTTGTTGATTATAGCCTTGAGCTACAAGTCTAGCCTTGTTACGAGACACAACACCATTCTCATCTAGCTTATTCCTAAATACCCATTTGGTTCCTATAATGGTAGAACTTCTAGGTGGAGGAACAAGTTCCCAAACATCATTGGCAACGAATTGATTCAATTCTTCTTGCATCGCAATGACCCAACTCTCATCCGTCAAAGCTTCTTTAACATTCTTTGGTTCAATCAAGGAGACAAAACAAAAGAAGTTGCTTTGGTTTTGGACTTGAGATCTTAGGGTCCTTTGATTTTAGTCACCAATGACACTATTGAGAGTATGATCCCTAGACTCCTTAATGTTTACTTCCTTTTCAACACTAAGGTCTTCAACTCCTATTTTTCTAACCTCTTTGGCTTTAACTACTTCTAATTCTTCCAAGTCATCATCAACCAATGGTGGTGTCTTGGGTGAAGGAGGGGTTTCATCAAAGGTTACGTTGAGTGATTCTTCAATAACCCCCGAGGTTCTATTTAGGACTATGTAGGCTTTACTAGTTTGGGAATAACCTAAAAGGATACCTTCGTAAGACTTTGGGTCAAATTTGGTAAGGTAGTCTTTGGTGTTGAGGATAAAGCACTTGCTTCCAAACACCCTAAAGTATTCTAATGAGGGTTTCTTACCTTTAAGAATCTCATAGGGGGGCTTTCCTAGGAAAGGTCGAATAAGAATTCGGTTGAGAATATAAGTCGATGTGTCCACGGCATTGCACCAAAACTTTTGAGGCAAAGACTGCTCGTTTAACATCGTCCTACTCGTCTCTTGGAGAGTCCTATTCTTTCTTTCAACTACCCCATTTGATTGTGGAGTGCGAGGAGCCGAGAAGTTATGGGTAATACCATGAGCTTCACAAAAGGCACCAAATTGCACTTCATTATCAAATTCCCTACCATGATCCGTCCTAATAGAGACAATTGAACGTCCTAGTTGATTTTGAATTCTTCGACTAAAGATTTCGAAGTGATCGAAAGCTTCATTCTTAGATGCCAAAAATCTAGTCCAAGTGAATCTAGAATAGTCATCAACTATAACTAGGGTATAAAGGTTACCTCCGTAACTCCGTATGGCGGAAGGTCCAAATAGATCCATATGTAGGAGCTCTAAGCACCGAGAGGTCGAAACCAAATTCTTGGCTTTGTGACTTGAGTGAACTTGCTTTCCAACTTTGCAAGCATCACAAAAGTGACTATCAAACTTAATCTTGGGGAGGTGTCTTACCAACTCCTTAGAGACTAAAGATTGAATTAAACGCATATTAGCGTGACCTAATCTCCTATGCCAAATAGTAGAACTATCATCTATAGTCGCAAGACATATGTTGTCTTTTGACTTCTTATTAACCTTCATGACATAAAGCCCATACTTTCTAACACCTTTTCCAATGACTTTTCCATCTTTTACGATTTCACTGTCATGTTCCGAAAAGATGACCTTACACTTATTATCACAAATTTGACCTATACTTAAAAGGTTAAAACCTAAGTTATCTACGTGCTCAACATTTTCAATGGTCATGGAGTCAAGAGAAACCGTACCTTTGCCAATGATATTACCACGTAGACTACTAGCAAATGTGACGTTACCTCCATCATATGCTTTGTAATGCGAGAACAAACTTCGATTACCCGTCATGTGTTTAGAACATCCACTATCCTTAATCCACTCATTGGGCTCCAAATCAATTCCCAAGCATATCTAGGTAACAACACACAAGATCAAACATTTGGTCCCCAATATCTCATGGGTCCAAAATTGTTAGTTCCAAACATCCCTTGCATTTGGTTGGGATGCATGAATGAGGAGGGGATTCCCCATGGAGAACAAAATGGAGGAGGGTAGTAATTCATGTAACCATTTTGTTGTTCATTACTTCTCCTAGGTGTGTTTGATCTAGGTTTAGAGTTATTATTATTCCTTCTAGGTGTTGGAGTTTTACTTCTAGGTCGTGAGTTGTTTTGATTATCTCTTGTAGGCGTTGTCGTTCTACTTCTAGGCTTAGACTCATTCCGTACTCTAGGTGCAGTAGAGGATAGTCTAGATAAACTTCTATTTCCCATGAGAGGTTTACTTAAAGGCTTGTAGAACTTACCAATAGCATTGTCGTCAAGTATGGGTAATTGTACCTTATTAACAGGAAGATGCTCTAGTTTTTCATTTAACTTAGATTTTTCAGAAAGTTCATAATTTTCACAAAATTCAACTTCTGGCCGCGGTACCTTATCTATGGTCGCGGTTCCATAGTGATAAGGAACCGCGCCATACAGTTTGGAACCGCGTCCAGTGGGCGTTTTTTGTGAAAACCTGACTTATTTTGGTTCACTAGTTGGGCTACATTTGAGTTAAAACCTAGACCAAGTCTTTCCTTAGAATGAACTTGTTTGTTTAACATTTCATCAAGAGCACTAGTACCTTTCATGAACTTTTCCAATTTAATGGAGGTTCTCTTGAGATCTTCATTCTCTAATCTAAGTTTCTCACAACTTAAGCAACCTAAATCAACCTCTTTGTTTTTCTCAAGTTTAGCCAATTTCTCCCTAAGTTCATTGATCTCATTTTTAAGCTTAGTTTTGGTTGATTTTATGGTTATATTCTTTTCTATGAATTTAAGACTAAGTTTATGTAAGCTATCATATTTGCCTTCAAATTCAATATCATCTAAAGTGGAACTATCATTGCTATAATATTCGGTTTCGGAATGTACCTCTTTAGAAGTGTGAGCCATAAGACATTTCTCCACTTTGGGGTTGTCATCATCATCTTCACCGCTATCGCTCCAAGCTCCACTAACGAATGCCGTGTGGTTCTTATCACGAGCGGGCTTTGGACAATCACCAATGAAGTGATTTGGATCACCACATCTAAAGCAATTCCTATCACCTTTTTCGTTCTTGACAACCCGATTCTTTGACAATGGTTTCTTGTCATAGTTGGGTTGCCTAACGTGTTGACCTCGTCTCTTGAAGAACTTCTTGAAATCTCTCACCGCCAATGCATACTCCTCGTCATCGCTTTCCGAGGAACTATCATGGTCACTTTGTGCCTTCTTGGCTTTAAGTGCAAGAGATTTCCTTTCACTCTTGGTTTTCACTAATTCCGAGTCCTTCAAAATTATCATCTCATGAACCTTCAAGTTTCCTATGAGTTCGTCGAGTGATAAAGTTGAGATATCTTTCGACTCTTCAATCGCCGTGACTTTTGCTCTCCACTTTGGATGTAAGGTCCTTAGAAACTTCCTAACATTGTTCTTGCTAGAAAAACCTTCATCAAGTGCTTTTAGACTAGTAATAATGGTGTTAAACCTAGCAAATGCACTATCAATAGTTTCATCTTCTAAGATGACAAATTGTTCATATTGTTGGACAAGAAGATCGATTTTACTTTCTTTGACTTGGCTATTACCTTGGTGGGTTACTAAAAGAGTGTTCCAAATATCTTTAGCGGTTTCACACATAAAAATTCTTTCATACTCTTTCTTAGGCAAAGCATTATAAATCACCATTTTAGCCTCATTATTTTTTGAGAGTTTCTTTTTAGTATCGTCATTAGCTTTGTCAAAAGTGACCAATTCTTTTGTTTTAGAAACTTCATTAAATTGAAAGGGTAAAAAATCACCATTGGTAATAACATGCCAAAGATCTAAATCTTTTGATTTCACATAAGTTTCAAATCTATTTTTCCAATAAATAAAACTATCGGTTTCAAAAAGTGGTGGTCTTTGCATAGATTGCCCTTCTAGGTACTTGTTGGAATCCATAGATCGATTCAAGTTTTAAAATACAATATACTTTAAAAAATCTTGAGCAACCCGCTCTGATACCAATTGTAGAAACTAGAAGGGGGGGGGGGTTGAATAGTTTCTTATATTTACTTGTTAAAATATGGTTTCCAAAAATCCCTTTTCAAAAACTTAGGCTTGAGGAAATATGTGAAATCTTCTTATGCACAATATGAACAATGATAGTGTAACTAAACTAATACTAGCAAAGATATATCCACAAAGAATAAAGAATGATAGTGTAGCTAATCTAATACTAACAAAATTAAATGCATAAAGAATAAAGAATGTAAAGAGTTGAGGGTAAAGAAAGATCAAACCCAACACCAAGGATTTATAGTGGTTCGGCAACGAAGCTCACTCCTCGATCCTACTCCACTCCTCGAGTACTCCTTACTCGAGAGTTCACTACACAACAAGCTCCTTATGGTGGAGAAAACCGTACACGTCGCTTAACCAATTTCCGACTCTAAGCTAAAAGTCGAGCCCTAATCGTAGCTAGGACCAATCTACACAACTATACTTAGTACATACACAACTTCCAAATAGACACAACTACTTGGATCTTCACAACTATGACACAACTACAAGTATATAAAATTTGATCTTCAATGGATCTTTGGTGGTGGACTCAACACTTCACTAGGATAGTGTTCTTCTCTTTGCACTTGGAGAGGAAGGGATGGAAGAACAAGATTCACTTCTTAAACAAGTAATAATCAAACAAATGATCAAAGATTTGAGTGATTAAAGAAGGGGTTTGAATCTGGAAATAAATGTGCAAAAGAGGTGAGGTGAAAAGCTGAGAATGGTCCATTATTAAAAGGACAAAGGAGCCAACGGCTATATCTGCCCGCGGTACCTTATCTAAGCCCACGGCACCTTATCGATAAGGTACCGCCTAGGTGCTAAGGTACCGCCGGACTCCGCTCCTTTTTTTCCTTTAGTGGTGGAGGTCTTATCTGGGTATAAAAAATATCCTGAAAGGATATTCTTAACCAAATAAGAATATGCCATTTTCAAATTTCAAATAATTAATTTAATAAAACATTTTCTTAAAAATAAAGTTTAATAAAAACTTGTCACTTTTAATAAAAAGTGAGTTTTAAGAAAAGATTAAATCACTTGATCACTTGATTAAGGTTAGTACTTGTTTATCCATACCTTAAGTGAAAATGGGTAAAATGAAAAATACTTGAACTCAAGAATTCGTTTTTCGTTGTTTTCGTAAATGCTTGTTTTTACATATTGTCGTAATCAAAACTAAGCGAGACCGAAAAATGCAAGTAACGTTTTTAGTCATTATTGCATTAACAATCTCAACCCATCTTCTGAGATTACTACTCCTACTCTTGATATCCCTAATGCGTCTAAGGATAGTGATACATCGAGTGAGATTAGTGATTTTGGTCTTGATAAATTCTTTGATGAGGTTTGTGATGCACCGAATTTTGGGGAGCCTACGGACGAGGTCTCTCTTAATGATGATTTTTCTCCATGCTATGAGAATTTCACTTTTGAAATTTCTCCTTCTCCTCCGGGCGATGAAGGCGATGTTGATTTATTCTCTCTGACATATGAGAAGTTCACCACAGAACTTGGTCTTGTAGATGAGGTGGAAGATGTTATTCTTCGCGACAAATTACTAAAAGTTCATCTTCTTACTGCTAAAATTGAAGCGTTGAATTCTGCTCCTATTTCTGAGTCTTTACCTCCGTCTATTACTTTAGTTGAGAATAATAATACATCTATGGAGGAAATCGACATTCTCTCAATACCTCTGGGTATTGATGATGATGACACGGAGGGGGATATTGTTTTTGATAGTTTGCTGCATGAAGATATTGTCCCAAGTCTCCCTCCCGAGCACTTTTTATCCCAACCTTTAGACACCATTACCGAGGATGAGTGCTTTGACCCGGGAGGTGACATTGACCATTTTATGATTGATAACCTTACGACTTTGCCGCTTTCTGAGCATCAATTGTCTTTTGGGGATGACAATTTGCTTACTTTACCCACCCCACCTCCCGTGGATCATGATTTCACATACTTTTCGTATGTTTAAATGACTTTTCTACCCTTTAAGACTTATCCTCCGGCCTCTCCTTTATTAATGTCCTCCGGGAACGAGGACAAGGTCTTTGATCCCGGTATTACATTCGAGGCTTCCCCATGGACCATTTAATTCGAGGACGAGTCAGGCTCGCGGCTTGGTTAACACAAAAAGCGCTTTTTGGGAGGCAACCCGATTATCTATCTATCTTTATCTGTTATAATAAGTGTAGGGGAGACCCTCGTATGTGTTTGTTGGTTGCTTTCTTATCATGTGTAGGGATTCGAGCTTTCAAAGATCCATTCTTGATGACTTTTGACGACCCGTGATTCCGTGTTCATGTCTTCCCGGTTCTATCCTAAACTCTTTTGATTCACTATTTTATATTCTTCAATATTAAAATAGGAATCACTTTAGTTGTCCTTTCCTTAGCAAGATATAAACAACGTACACAATGTCCTAAGTGTAGGGGAGTTTACTCCCAATTGCTTAAACATTGAGGACAATGTTTATATTAAGTGTAGGGGGACTTCTTTCGAAGTTAAGTGGGCTTTTCCTTATATTTCTCCTCATTTTAACCGGAAAATTGGTTTTTTGACATTTTTCAAAAATTTTGATCTATTTTGGCCTTGGAGTTTTTCCTTTGTTATCATTATTTACTTTCTTTTCTAAAATAAAGTTTAATAAAGTGGTTTTAAATTTTTCAATGTCATAAATCTTTTGACTCAACCCGAGTTTACTTATCTAAGTTTACTCTAGCTAGTATCCTTAACGTGTTTAAGTCAAGTTTTGCTAGGCTTTTATATAGGGAACTTTAAAACGCGAAAGTCTTAACTCTTACAGGTTAAGAACAAGAACTTTTCGCAAGTTCCTATAAATGTTCCTAGAAAGTCTTTTATCAAGGGAACTTTAAAATGCGAATTCTGAACTTGAAAGAGTGTAAGAATTTGCAAGATCCTATAGATGACTTGAAAACCCAAAACTTTGATTTAATTGGCTAAGCATCCACGAGTCTCATTCCTTGAGATTTTAAATTATGGAGAACGAGAGATGATAGAGTCACTTATAAGTTTGGTATTCTTTCTTGAATTTATGTGAGTTGATTATAATCTTTTTCTCCCATCGCTTGTTAATAAATATATTTGCAATAAATAAGGTTGTACGATTTGAAAAGTTACTTAGCTTCTAGCACAAGATCGTTTAAAATTTGCTCGGTATTAATTAGAGTTCATAGCCAAGGCATAACTTATTGAAGCGGGATGCGAAGATTGGTGAGTCCGAAAAGGCCCTAACAAGGCATGAGGGATACATGTTGTTGCTAAAGATCCAAAAGTGATGCGAAGAATCATTTATCAAAAATCAATATGAAGGATCGAGACACACGACGAAAAGCAAATACTCCTCAAAAGATCATGGAGAAGTCTATCCGAAAAGACCCTAGCAAGGTATAAGGATAAATAGATCCAAGTCCTAAAAGGAGGCGGATCGTTGTATATCAAAATCCAAAATAAATATTTGAGATAAATGAGTAAGTCATGGTCCAAGTATGAAGAATCTCTCAAAAACTTCAAGTGAAGAAATTCCTATCATGAAGAAAAGACCATAATTTCAAGAACGTCTCTCAAGATTTGAAGTATGAAGTGATGAGATGGCATTTGTACATGATCTCATCGTTCTTTTCGGGCTTTAAATGCATAAAAATGTCATAAAATACCATATATATGCTTGTGTTTGTTTACTTGTGTATTTTAGGTATGGATATCGTGAAAAAGATAAAAGATCACAAGAAACAAGGAAAAACGGACACGAGAAACGAAGCCGTACAAAGAACTGGGCCCTAGTTCATGAATTATCCAACATTTACCCTTGAAGACTTGAAGAAATGCAAGATTGATCCTCAAACAATGAAGAAATGACACTTAAAACCCTTGTGAAATCATAATTACAAGTTTGGTCCCTTAAGTTTGTCAAAATTGCAAAAAGGTCCTTCAACTTTGAAGAAATGGCAAGATTAGTCCCTCATCAAATCTAATTTGTCAATTATGGTCCCTCATAAAGCCAAAGATACATTGAAGATCTTTGAAGATCAACAAAGTTCAAAATCAGTCCTTCAATTATGAAAACATGGCAAAAACAACCCTTGATATCTTTTTGGAAAAGTTTTGTGCCAAATGTGTGAAGATAGAAACTTAAATAACAAAGGAAACAAGTTTTTATGGCTGAAAAACTTGTTATTCACTTCCTGCCAAAACACAAGGGCTATAGTTGCCACAAATGAAACATTCAAAAATATTTGCGCCAAACACAAACACACTCCACCAAAAACGGATCAAACTGTGTTACTGTTCACGTTATAAACCCAGTTTTTACCTCACTTAAAACAAAGGGTAATTTTCAATTACCCACACTCACGTGTGATTCACACAAGCAAAAACTCATCCCAACCTTAAAACCCTCACTCCCACTCACCAAGAGGCCCCACACTCAACCTCGTCCACCTATCACATCACCACTTCTACCCCAAGGATTGCCACGTGTCAAAATCAACGGCAAGGACTCTTAGCTTTACCCCAAAGCTAAGATAAACGTCCCTGATCATTTTGGACAGCTCACAACCAAGAATCGTCTAGAAGACCTCAAGGGCACTTTTGGGAATTCAGTTCTAGGGTTTGTAAATAGTGTTAGCATAGCATTTGCCTATAAAAGGAGACCTCAACCTGTGAGAGTCCCTTTGTTCCAGTTTTAGGCTATCAATCTTTGTAATTCCTTTTTAAGTTAATAAAATTTGACTTTCTGAAATTTGTGAAATCTTTTTTATGTTTATTAAAAGTTGGTGTTAGAATAGCCTAAATCTGAGTTCCACTTATATGATTGAAGGTTTTTGAGGCAAGGTTTTAATCAATAAGACTTGTGTTTCAAAAATCAGAAAGTGTTTGATATTTGTTCATCACTTTGGTTTGTTCTTCTTAGCAGGTACTTGGAAGTTGGTACTTGTTCTGCTAGTACCTCAGCTCAAACAATCCAGGGCCTGGATGTAGGTCTTGGAGGTTTGCACCATTCTCCTTTTTCAATTTTTTCTTTATTTTTCTGAATTTTGGTGATATTGCATGATTATTGTTGAATCTATGTTTATAGGATTGAATCTTGTTTACCTGTGTTGGTTTGATGTTATTGAGTTGTTATTAACTTGATTTGTGGGTTGAATCTGGATTATCCTTTGAAAATTTGTCAAAACAGATAGTTAAGGGGTGTTTGGGTTAACTGCATAAGCAGGTCTTATGGTTTGTTGAGTGGTTGTTTTGTGTTGTTATCTGTTAGTATCTGTTTAGCTGGTTTACTTGGTCACTTATTTGCAGGTTTTGTGGTTTGAAACACCTAGATTCTAAATAGGGCTATAAAATCTTGTTTACTTGATAAATTTGGCTGTGGTTTAAGGGACACCTAGATCTAATCATAGACTAGGGCTAACAAGTGATTAAACCTAGTTAATAACACCAGGGAAAGTGTGACATCCGTCAAATTTTCATCTTAAATTATTCATATAGTAGGAGTACTTTAATTATTTACCGACGAGTTGTCGACATGAATGTGTTATTTATTTTGCTTTGCGGACAAAGCCCTTTTTAGGGAGAGCATATGTAACATCTTGAGTTTTTCGCGTCTATTAAGTTTGAATGCAATACACGAGTTGTTAAACGTATTATGTTTTGTCGTATATCTATTTGAAGTATTTACTAATCCCGTGAAGTCTCGCATAATTGTCTTTGTTTTGGATCGTGTGTCGAGCTGTTATCGAGTCGTGTACATTCAGTTTTCGTGTCTAAACTTAAACACCCGACGAACCTGAGCCGAGTAGTATAACTGGTGCATCATGTACAAACCTTTAAGTATAAACCTTTATTCACTTTTATTTCAAAAACTTGCTTAACAAGTGTCCATTTTCAGTCACAACATAAATTCCATAGTTTATTATCCACTAAGCACTACAAGCCAGCACACATGCCAAGTTTACCCAAATTGGGTATATCACAAGCTTACCAAATTCAGCTTGAGTCTAACCCTAGACTAATAATACATGATTAAATACAATCCAAAGTTTATCAAATGTCCAAACAAAACTCAAAGTATTCACAGTCCAAATATAACAGTAACAATTTCTGGACAAGTTTTCAAATACAAATTCCTGGGTGAAAGTGAAGTGTAGTGTCAAGCCAATCCATCCATCTTGTCCACACCTGCAAACCGAGAGTGTCAAGCCGATCCATCTCGTCCACACCTGCAAACCGAAACTTAAGCATCCCATTTGTGAGTCTTTTAAATCATCTTTTCATTTCTGAATGAAATCTTAGGTGTGCTCGTCATTGACCAAACCTGCAAAAGATAAACAAATATGTTAGTTTTGTCACGGTCCTATTTTAATTAAAAACTGAAAAGATTAAACTATAGCATTGTTACTAGAGCATGACCATGACCCCATGTTTCTGTCAACCAAACCGAGACCCCGATCAAGACCAAACCGAGACTCAACCCGAGACCCAACCAAGACCAAACCGAGACCCCAACCAAGGCCAAACCGAGAACCAAATCAAGACAACCAAGTTACTTGTTTTCTGCCGAAACCCTTACCATTCAATGTCACAATAATCCAAATGTCTTAAACATTTCATTCTTACAGAAACATCATAACAACCCCCAAATATGTCGCGGGTATAAAAACCCTTTTCAAATCGAAACCCTAAAAACTGAAAACCTATTTAATTATGAAATTGATACTTTTTATATTCCAAAAACGCCACTTAATTTTGAATAATCAACCGAATGTAAAAACCCCCAATTTATATAAACCCTAATTTGATTTTATTAATTAAAACTCTAATTAAACCTAATCCAAACACGAATCTAATAATTAATTTGACTGGAAACAAGATATGCAAAAACCCCCAATTTTGACTGAAACCCTAATTTTTTATAAAACCGTTTATATGTGAAATTAACATGTTTTTATACAAGAAAACATTAATTAATTGTATTTAATACGAGATTTAGAGAAACCCCCAAATATTTCGAAACCCTAAAATTTATTTATTATCAAATCCGAGAGCCATTTGGTTCTCAACAAGTTTATACAAGTGATTTAAACCCAAGATCTTTTATAAACAAAAATCATTTAACCATTTTATTAAAAGGAAAAGAGGAATAAACAACTTATCTTTGATTTGAGACGAATAACATAAACCCTGGGGAAGATCACCATCAAAACCGAATCGGTTTGATGTGGGAATGAAACCCCACATCCCACGCGATTTATTCACCACAAAACATCCCCAAATGATGGATGTATTAAACTGAAAACATGATTAGCCATGAGAGGAGATGATCCGATCCAGATTCTAGAAAGAGAGAGAGAGTGGGCGGTGGGTGTGTTTCGAGAGAAGAGAGAGAGAGATAACTCTCTGTTTTTGAGAAGTGTGTGTAGCAACACACGTATTTACCCCCCCTTACCTTGTTTGTATCGACATTGGGCCGGGCCGGGTTTAATAACCCTTGGGCCGGATCATGGGTGGGTAATAATGGGCTTATATTGGGCCAGTTTGGTGTATTGAGTTTATTTAAAGCCCAAAACGAAAATTTGTAACTTAAGGGTATAATTTAACCCGTAAACCTCGACCATTTAATAACCGACTTTTATGTGTCGTATTTTTCCGTAAACGAAAGGTATTGTCAAGCAAAACTAGGGTGTCGTGTCATTTATTAGTATAACTTTTCATATCGTAACCCGATCCTTATAATCAAATAGGTCGCGGCTAGCGTAACCGTACTCTCGAGCTACCTTTACCTTCGTCCTTTTTGTTGAATTACGAGGTGAGTTTATAGCCCCATGCTTAACTATTTTTACTGCTTTTTGGGGTGAGACATTGCTTGATTTTAACGTGTGAACACAAGTGCATTCACTGATTTATATATTAGTCTAAGTCCCACTAAAAACCCAGTTGCTTTGGCCCGTGAATCGTGAACCATTAATTACTTTGTGTAAGCGCGAATGTTAAGGATAGATCTATCGGGATTGACGTCCCTGTCTGTCTTGTCCAACAAGGGGACAAGCGGGCACAGTTTCATTTGAGTCTGAGATAGGATGTCGTGGGTTTAGGCATCTAGTTGGGCTACATTATATGATTATACTGCCGGTGTTGTTAACGCTTCGGTGTCACGAGCTTAGACTGTAATAAATACTTTTGGGATGACTTTGTATTTATTATATTGTCATCACCTTTGGGAAAATCTTGTGGTTCATTAAACATTTCAAATTAACTAAACCTATGAACTCACCAACTTTATGTTGACACTTTAGCAATGTTTTTCTCAGGTATTAAGAAGGAAGATGCTAAGTGAGGTCTCATGCATTGCCGTCATTTCTTTGAAACAAAGATCATTTGTACTACTTGGAAAACTATGTTTTGTAACAGTGACCAGTTTTATGCTTCCGCACTATGTTAAAACTATTTAATTTATCAATTACAAGTGATCTATTTTCCGAACGTCTCATTTAGAGGTCGTTCTTTGTAACTGTGTGTGTATGATAATCATGACGTCACCACTCCCTTGTCGCCATTATACTCTGATATTTTGGGAGTGTGACAGATTGGTATCAGAGCCATGGTTATAGAGAACTAGGTTGCATTTAGTAACTCTAGACTATAACTGCTATGTGTTTAATCGATTATCATACGGATTGTAAGTATTAAGTATATGTAGATACATGAACATAGATAAGTAATAAATGGATACATGTGGTTTAACAAATACGAAGTATATTTACATGGGTTACATGTGCAACAACAAAATCTGAATTATGTTATATGGGATACATGTGAATTCAAGAATGATTGCTATGTTATGTTAATGTCCCTTTTTTTACGGACTAATTTTATAAGATATTTACACACATTTATTTTGTTTATGATTACAGCGATGTCTTCTTCTGATGATTCCACGTCTACAGGAGCGTACTACAACCGTAGTTCACAGTCGACTATCAGTTCATCAGTAGGACTACCTAGAGGATCACCATCAGGATATCCGTGGTACCGGATGGTTTCAGATGATGATACTGAGAGAGAGACTGAGGAGGTTCGTCGTTCACCGATCCGTATTCCTGATACATCAGCTGACGACGTACTTAGCCTAGAAGGCGGAGGAGAGGATGACTTAGACGCTGATGTGGTGCAGTCACCAGGTCAGACATCAGTTACTAGGGATGAGACGGTAGAGGAGACAGAGGATGATGATATGGAGTTCACAGATGGGGAAGGAGAGCCCATGGAGGTCACAGACACTGAGGACCCTCCTACTGCATATGTTGCTACTCCTGAGGTTTCCCTAGCACACATCTCCTCATCTTCATCTGAAGACGAAGGGGAGAGGACTGATATTCCTGTTCCAGCACCTGGTACTCTACCTTTCTACTATGTGAGACGACGTCTTCGGGGGAGAGCTGCTCGACCACCACTTTCACCTTACCGACCCCTCATACCCTTCACTGCCACTGACAGGCATGCAGCCCGCACATCTGCCAGTCCTGTCCCAGAGATACCACTACTACTACCACCACCAGAGACTGTACCTACTGTGTACCAGGAGATGCTTGCTGATGCTGGTATCTCTACTGGGCCGAGAGCTACGACTCCTCTTCCTAGGAGAGCTACATCGACGGTGGTGATGCTTGGGGCAGCAGATGGATGTGTGACGACACGATTAAACAGGTTGGAGGATGCTGTAGAGGCTTTAGGTGAAGAGTATAATGAGGTGCAGGATAAGCTGGAGGCACTGGCAAAGAAGAGTCCAGTTAGGGATGAGACAGCGTTGACGGTTTGTGTGACCCGTCTACGAGGACAGCTTCATACTGTTCTTGATCAGATGGAATCTATGCCGAATGCTCGTCTTGAGGAGATCGAGAGCCTGATGACCCGTTGGGGAGTAGAGCCATTGGTTGAGACAGGCGGACTAGAGGCACCGGTGGAGGACCCTGTTGCAGACTTGGATAAGAGGTTTAGAGCCGCTTGTTATGATACCGATGTTAGACTTAGAGATTCCCAGGCTCGTGAGATCGTGGTTGAGAGAAGGTTAGCAGAGTTGGAGAGAGAGCTTCATCAGCGCCGTGAGGGCACTAGCTAGATTTATCTTGTACCATTGACTTATCCTTGTATGACCACTAAGCTTTGAAGTTTATCTTAGCTAGTTGGCATTTTATTTTCTTTTATTATATTATGTATGACAAACTATGATGTACTACCAAACGATTCTATGAATGATATTATGGGTTACAAAAATTGTGAAATCATTATATATTGTGTATTATACCCTGAAGCATTTCATAATTGTATTGTGCGTGCCATGCATGTTATGTCTGGCAAAACTCATTGTCCTATTACCTTTTTAGATTATGGCGCCAGTTAGAAGATCCGAAAAGCAGAATCCACCAGCCGCTACCGGTGGAATTGACACCGCCATGCTAAGTCAAATGATAGCCGAACGAGTGGCCGAGGCACTCGCAACAGCCGAAGCAAATCGTACAACTAGCACACAGGAGGAGACCAACCAAGGAGCTACTAATGCTATTGCACGGACTTGTACCTACAAGGAATTTCGTGCAGTTACGCAAGTAAGTTTCCGCGGTACTGAAGGAGCAGTAGGATTAACCAGATGGTTTGAGAAGCTAGAATCCCAATTTGGGATTAGCAATGTTTCTGAAGCTGATAAGCTGAAGTTTGCGTCAAGCACGTTAGTGGATGGTGCTTTGACTTGGTGGAACGTCTATGCTCGTGCAGTGACCATTGACGTTGCCCAAGCGACGCCCTGGAGTGAATTTAAAGCTATGTTTGTGAGGAAATACTACCCACGAAATGAAGTCAAGAAGATGGAGGTTGAGCTGTGGAACCTGAAGGTCAAGGGTACTGCTCTTACTGCTTACAATCAGCGCTTTAAAGAGCTGATCTTGTTATGTCCTGAAATGGTGCCCAACGACGACCGATTGTTGGAGCGATACATTGAAGGACTACCTTTGAGCATCAAAGGGAATGTGACTTCATCCAAGCCAACTGATTTGCACGAGGCAATCGACATGGCTCAGAGTCTGATGTACCAAGTGGTACAAGAGTTGGGAGAAAATACTGGGGATAAGAGGAAGTGGTCTGGCAACCACTACAACAACAATACCAACAATACCAACAACAGCAACAACACAAACAACTACAACCAGAACAAGCGACAAGAAGTAGCAAGGGTGTTTACTGCTGGACAAGGTAATACTGGAAACTACGCTGGAAGACTTCCTTTCTGCGGAAAATGTGGCCGACACCACGAATGAGCATGTCCCCCTACGTGCTACAATTGTGGGAAGGCCGGACATAAGGCAAAGGAATGTCGAGCACCACCTCGTCCTACTAACCAAAGAGGACCTGGAACACAAGGTGGCCAAGGAGCAAATGTCACTTGCTTTGGATGTGGAGAGAAAGGTCACTACAAGAACAAGTGCCCAAGCAGTGGGAACCAAGGTCGTGGTAACCAGATTCGAGGCAATCAGAATCACAACCAAGGGAACCAGAAGCAGAATCAAGGGAACCGGGGAAGGAATAACCAAGCCACAACTAGTAGTCCTGGAGGATTCACGGCACCTAGCAAAGTGTATCATCTATGTGCTGAAGCTGCAGTGCAAGACAACAATGTTGTGACTGGTACGTTTCTAGTCAATAACAACTATGCTTCAGTACTATTTGATTCTGGTGCAAATAGGAGTTTTGTGTCGTCTATATTTAGTGAACGCCTAAATGTTACCCCTACTGCGTTAGACGTTAAGTATAATGTAGAATTAGCCGATGGGAAGTCAGTAACCACCGACGTCATTCTAAAAGGATGTAGTGTAAGGTTACAAGGTCGTTCGTTCAGTATCGACCTACTCCCCATAGAATTGGGAAGTTTTGACGTCATCAATGGAATGGATTGGATGTCGAAGCATCACGCGGAAATTGTATGTCATGAGAAGTGCGTCCGTGTTCCTTATGGAAACGATGTACTGATCATACAAGGCGAAAGAAGTGGAGTGAAGAATGGATCAAGACTGGAAGTCATCTCATGTATTAGAACCCAAAGATACATTGAGAAGGGATGTCCAGTATTCTTGGTTCAAATAACACAAAATGAAGGAGAAGAAGATCACGAGAAGAAGGTGGAAGATTTACCGATCGTTAGAGACTTTCCGGGCGTATTCCCAGAGGACTTACCAGGATTACCACCAGCACGGCAAGTGGAGTTTCACATCGAGCTTACACCAGGAGCCGCGCCTGTTGCTAGAGCCCCATACCGCCTAGCACCGGCCGAGATGACAGAGTTAGCTGAACAGATAAAGGAACTTTCTGACAAAGGTTTCATTAGACCAAGTTCCTCACCTTGGGGAGCGCCGGTCTTATTTGTCAAAAAGAAAGATGGATCCTTTAGAATGTGTATCGATTACCGAGAATTGAATAAGCTGACGATAAAGAACCGTTACCCATTGCCAAGAATTGACGATCTTTTCGACCAATTGCAAGGATCTTGCATATACTCGAAGATCGATTTAAGGTCAGGATATCATCAACTAAGGGTTAGAAAGGAAGACGTTCATAAGACGGCTTTTAGAACCCGGTACGGACACTACGAGTTCCAAGTTATGCCTTTCGGTTTGGCAAACGCGCCTGCGGTATTCATGGATCTCATGAACTGAGTTTGCAAACCATACTTGGACAAGTTTGTGATTGTATTTATCGATGATATTCTCATCTATTCTCGTAGTGAAGAAGAACACAAGGAACATTTGAAGACCATACTAGAGCTGCTAAGGAAGGAGAAGTTATATGCAAAGTTTTCCAAATGTGAGTTTTGGATAAACACGGTGCAATTCCTTGGGCATGTAATCGACAGCAGTGGTATTCACGTTGATCCTGCTAAGATCGAGGCCGTGAAGGATTGGGCGACTCCAACAACACCCACGGAGATCCGCCAATTTTTAGGTCTTGCTGGTTACTATAGGAGATTCATTGAAGGTTTCTCCAAGATAGCTAAACCAATGACGGAATTGACTCAAAAAGACAAGAAGTTTGAGTGGAAAGAGGATCAAGATTTGGCATTCCAGACATTGAAGCAGATGTTGTGTGAAGCACCTATACTAGCCCTACCCGAGGGTAATGAAGACTTTGTGGTGTATTGTGATGCATCCATAAAAGGGTTAGGTGCGGTACTGATGCAAAGGACTAAGGTCATAGCTTACGCATCAAGACAACTAAAAGTGCACGAGAAGAACTACACAACTCATGACCTAGAGTTGGGAGCAGTGGTGTTTGCCCTAAAGATTTGGAGACACTACCTTTATGGTACTAAGTGTGTTGTATTCACTGATCATAAGAGTCTACAACACATTTTGAATCAAAAGGAACTCAACATGAGACAACGATGTTGGCTAGAGTTGCTCAGTGATTACGATTGCGAGATCCGTTATCACCCGGGCAAGGCAAATGTCGTGGTCGACGCTTTGAGTCGAAAGGAGAGAGTTCTTAGGGTGAAGGCTTTGGTGATGACCATTGACTTAGACCTTCCGTCCTTAATTCTCAAGGCTCAGAAAGAGGCAGTCAAGGAAGGAATTCTCAAGACTGAAGATGTTGAAGGAATGATAAAGAAGTTAGAAGCACGCTCGGATGAAACGTTATGCCTTGATAATAGGAGTTGGTTACCGTGCCATGGTGACCTATGATCTTTGATTATGCATGAGTCGCATAAGTCAAAATACTCCATACATCCGGGATCTGACAAAAGGTATCATGATCTGAAGATGTTGTATTGGTGGCCGAACATGAAGGCGGATATTGCTACATACGTTAGCAAGTGCTTGACTTGTGCCAAAGTCAAAGCCGAACATATGAAACCATCAGGATTATTGGTCCAACCCGAACTGCCAGAATGGAAGTGGGAAAGGATCACTATGGATTTCATTACCAAGCTACCAAAAACCTCAGCCGGATATGACACGATTTAGGTAATCGTCGACCGACTCACCAAGTCGGCTCATTTCCTGCCCATCAAGGAGACCGATGGAATGGATAAGTTAGCAAGAACATACTTGGAGGAAGTAGTCACGAAGCATGGTGTGCCTGTGTCTATAATCTCCGACCGAGACAGCCGATTTACTTCGCAGTTCTGGAAGTCACTGCAGAAGGCATTGGGAACGCAGTTGGATATGAGCACTGCGTACCATCCCCAAACTGACGGTCAAAGTGAAAGGACCATCCAAACCTTAGAAGATATGCTGAGAGCTTGTGTGATTGACTTCGGAAATAGATGGGATAGACACCTACCTCTGGTGGAGTTCTCATACAACAATAGTTATCACACTAGCATTAAGGCAGCGCCATTCGAAGCACTGTATGGTAGGAAGTGTCGATCACCCGTGTGTTGGGCAGAGGTTGGTTAAGCACAACTCACTGGACCCGAGATCATACATGAGACTACTGAGAAGATCTTTAAGATTAAAAGCCGTATGCAAGCCGCAAGAGATCGACAAAAGAGTTATGCTGACATGAGACGCAAACCCCTTGAGTTTGAGGTTGGTGATAGAGTCATGTTGAAGGTCTCACCTTGGAAGGGTGTGATTCGCTTTGGAAAGCGTGGAAAGTTGAACCCTCGTTACATTGGACCCTTCAAGATTATAGAGAGGATTGGCCCCGTAGCCTATCGTTTGGAATTACCCCAAGAACTTAGCCGAGTGCATAATGTGTTCCACATTTGCAATTTGAAGAAATGTTTAGCCGACGAGACACTCGTTATTCCTTTGGAAGAGATTCAACTCGACGACAAACTCAACTTTGTAGAAGAACCGGTAGAAGTTATGGACCGTCAAGTCAAACAACTCAAGCAAAGCCGTATACCTATTGTAAAGATCCGTTGGAATGCGCGTAGAGGTCCAGAATACACGTGGGAACGTGAAGATCAATTCAAGAGCAAGTATCCTCATCTTTTCGCTAATCATTCTACTACAACAACGTCTTGATTTCGTGACGAAATCTCTAAAACATGGGAATACTGTGACATCCGTCAAATTTTCATCTTAAATTATTCATATAGTAGGAGTACTTTAATTATTTACCGACGAGTTGTCGACATGAATGTGTTATTTATTTTGCTTTGCGGACAAAGCCCTTTTTAGGGAGAGCATATGTAACATCTCGAGTTTTTCGCGTCTATTAAGTTTGAATGCAATACACGAGTTGTTAAACGTATTATGTTTTGCCGTATATCTATTTGAAGTATTTACTAATCCCGTGAAGTCTCGCATAATTGTCTTTGTTTTGGATCGTGTGTCGATCTGTTATCGAGTCGTGTACATTCAGTTTTCGTGTCTAAACTTAAACACCCGACGAACCTGAGCCGAGTAGTATAACTGGTGCATCATGTACAAACCTTTAAGTATAAACCTTTATTCACTTTTATTTCAAAAACTTGCTTAACAAGTGTCCATTTTCAGTCACAACATAAATTCCATAGTTTATTATCCACTAAGCACTACAAGCCAGCACACATGCCAAGTTTACCCAAATTGGGTATATCACAAGCTTACCAAATTCAGCTTGAGTCTAACCCTAGACTAATAATACATGATTAAATACAATCCAAAGTTTATCAAATGCCCAAACAAAACTCAAAGTATTCACAGTCCAAATATAACAGTAACAATTTCTGGACAAGTTTTCAAATACAAATTCCTGGGTGAAAGTGAAGTGTAGTGTAAAGCCAATCCATCCATCTCGTCCACACCTGCAAACCGAGAGTGTCAAGCCGATCCATCTCGTCCACACCTGCAAACCGAAACTTAAGCATCCCATTTGTGAGTCTTTTAAATCATCTTTTCATTTCTGAATAAAATCTTAGTTGTGCTCGTCATTGACCAAACCTGCGAAAGATAAACAAATATGTTAGTTTTGTCACGGTCCTATTTTAATTAAAAACTGAAAAGATTAAAGTATAGCATTGTTACTAGAGCATGACCATGACCCCATGTTTCTGTCAACCAAACCGAGACCCCGATCAAGACAAAACCGAGACTCAACCCGAGACCCAACCAAGACCAAACCGAGACCCCAACCAAGGCCAAACCAAGAACCAAATCAAGACAACCAAGTTACTTGTTTTCTGCCGAAACCCTTACCATTCAATGTCACAATAATCCAAATGTCTTAAACATTTCATTTTTACAGAAACATCATAACAACCCCCAAATATGCCGCGGGTATAAAAACCCTTTTCAAATCGAAACCCTAAAAACTGAAAACCTTTTTAATTATGAAATTGATACTTTTTATATTCCAAAAACGCCACTTAATTTTGAATAATCAACCGAATGTAAAAACCCCAATTTATATAAACCCTAATTTGATTTTATTAATTAAAACTCTAATTAAACCTAATCCAAACACGAATCTAATAATTAATTTGACTGGAAACAAGATATGCAAAAACCCCCAATTTTGACCGAAACCCTAATTTTTTATAAAACCGTTTATATGTGAAATTAACATGTTTTTATACAAGAAAACATTAATTAATTGTATTTAATACGAGATTTAGAGAAACCCCCAAATATTTCGAAACCCTAATTTATTTATTATCAAATCCGAGAGCCATTTGGTTCTCAACAAGTTTATACAAGTGATTTAAACCCAAGATCTTTTATAAACGAAAATCATTTAACCATTTTATTAAAAGGAAAAGAGGAATAAACAACTTATCTTTGATTTGAGACGAATAACATAAACCCTGGGGAAGATCACCATCAAAACCGAATCGGTTTGATGTGGGGATGAAACCCCACATCCCACGCGATTTATTCACCACAAAACATCCCCAAATGATGGATGTATTAAACTGAAAACATGATTAGCCATGGGAGGAGATGATCCGATCCAGATTCTAGAAATAGAGAGAGTGTGGGCGGTGGGTGTGTTTCGAGAGAAGAGAGAGAGAGATAACTCTCTGTTTTTGAGAAGTGTGTGTAGCAACACACGTATTTACCCCCCCTTACCTTGTTTGTATCGACATTGGGCCGGGCCGGGTTTAATAACCCTTGGGCCGGATCATGGGTGGGTAATAATGGGCTTATATTGGGCCAGTTTGGTGTATTGAGTTTATTTAAAGCCCAAAACGAAAATTTGTAACTTAAGGGTATAATTTAACCCGTAAACCTCGACCGTTTAATAACCGACTTTTATGTGTCGTATTTTTCCGTAAACGAAAGGTATTGTCAAGCACAACTAGGGTGTCGTGTCATTTATTAGTATAACTTTTCATATCGTAACCCGATCCTTATAATCAAATAGGTCGCGGCTAGCATAACCGTACTCTCGAGCTACCTTTACCTTCGTCCTTTTTGCTGAATTACGAGGTGAGTTTATAGCCCCATGCTTAACTATTTATACTGCTTTTTAGGGTGAGACATTGCTTGATTTTAACGTGTGAACACAAGTGCATTCACTGATTTATATATTAGTCTAAGTCCCACTAAAAACCCAGTTGCTTTGGCCCGTGAATCGTGAACCGTTAATTACTTTGTCTAAGCGCGAATGTTATGGACAGATCTATCGGGATTGACGTCCCTGTCTGTCTTGTCCAACAAGGGGACAAGCGGGCACAGTTTCATTTGAGTCTGAGATAGAATGTCGTGGGTTTAGGCATCTAGTTGGGCTACATTATATGATTATACTGCCGGTGTTGTTAACGCTTCGGTGTCACGAGCTTAGACTGTAATAAATACTTTTGGGATGACTTTGTATTTGTTATATTGTCATCACCTTTGGGAAAATCTTGTGGTTCATTAAACATTTCAAATTAACTAAACCTATGAACTCACCAACTTTATGTTGACACTTTAGCAATGTTTTTCTCAGGTATTAAGAAGGAAGATGCTAAGTGAGGTCTCATGCATTGCCGTCATTTCTTTGAAACAAAGATCATTTGTACTACTTGGAAAACTATGTTTTGTAACAGTGACCAGTTTTATGCTTCCGCACTATGTTAAAACTATTTAATTTATCAATTACAAGTGATCTATTTTCCGAACGTCTCATTTAGAGGTCGTTCTTTGTAACTGTGTGTGTATGATAATCATGACGTCACCACTCCCTTGTCGCCATTATACTCTGATATTTTGGGAGTGTGACAGAAAGAGATTTGGATGCTTAAATTGGATCTGTGGTCAATTAGATCAGCAAAAGTTTCTGCATATTCTTCTAGTTCATCAGTAACCTGCATATGCTTATATCTGCTTATTTGCTTTGATTCAGTGATTGAAATAAGTTTGTTTCTGCTTAATCATAGTTTATATAGCTTGTGTATGCATCTTGTTGAATTTGACTGGCTTATTCATGTTATATCTGCTTATTTGTTCATAACAGCTTATTTTCCATGTCTGTGCTAGATCTGTGGACTGTTTGATTAACCTGGGCTTATTGTGTGAACCAAAGTGTGTTTTTGTGCTTGATTGTGACTCCTTGTGATTAACTGATCACTTGGGTGCCCTTATCTTCCAATATAACATACTAAATCTCTCTAAAAAGCTTGGTCAAATAGTCAAAGCAGTGGGAACTCCTTTCCCCTGCTGCTAGCCACTGCTAGTGTATTTTGGGTTTCAGCTTATCATTAAGCTAAAATAGCTTATTTTAACAAGCAACAACTTGGATTTTGTAATAGGTGCTCATTATTTGACCCATTTGTTCATACTGGAGCATTTGGTGTGTTGACTTTAGGGTTTGACTAGAAAACCAACTTAATTGACTTTTTCATAAGTGCTTATTGGTTCATTCTGGCTTATTGGTGTTGCTTATTGGAATTTTGTTGATTGATTTGGCTTATTAAGTTCATATGTGACATTTTGCAAGTTAAATCAAGTCCTGAGGTGCCCTAAATCTCAAACCCGACTATTTTGTCGTTTTGTGGATTTGTACTTTGTTTATTTCTGGCTTATTGAGTGTGCTTTTTCAAAATTTCTTTTTACAGATCTTATTAGTATCCAAAAAGAAGGTTGTGTGTTAAATTAGAGCTTATGGCATTAGCTTATTGCTTAATGGGCTAAAAAGCCCAATAAGGATAAGCTGTTTGCTTATTAAGCTGTGATAAGCTCACTTTCAGCTTTTGGGCCTTCAGAGTTTTGTGTTTAGAACTAAATTTTGAGTCAGATTGGGCTTTTCCAAGTCAATTGGGCCAAGTTTGACTTTTTGGGCTAAAAAGCCCATTAGTGTTGATTGTTTTTGGTTTTGGCCCATTTGAGGGCCCAATAGGGGTATTCTGGTCATTTCACTTTCATTTTCTGTTTAATTAGGTCAAAATAAACTAGTTTGCAAGTTTTTAGACATTTTTATATTTTTTGGATTTTTAATATTATTTTAACATTATTTTATTATTATTTTTCAAATTTCACATTTTTGCACTTTTTACATTTTTCTTAGCTTAAATACATTAAAATAGGAATTTTTTGAAACTTTTAGATTAATTTTATCATCTTTAGATTAACTTTTATAATTATTTTAAGTTTTAATAGTTTTTAAATCATTTTAAATAGTTTTTCTTAGTTTAAAAATTTTTATAAATAGTTTTTAATCTTTTTAGGTCATTTTAGATTACCAATTGAAAAATCTTTATTTGGGCATTTTGATAATTAATTTGATTTTTAGGGCTTTAATTAGCATTTAAAAATTGAATATTTAATTAATTAAAAGGTTTGAAAAAGTTTTGATCATTGGTAAACTCTAAGTTTCTTTATTTTGATTTTTGGTGAATTTTTTGTAATTTTTAGAATTAATTTTTATTTTAGCCTATTTTACGGTTTTACGTTAAGTCTTAGTAGTAATTAATTTCACGTCTTCGTCATCCTCTTTTCTCATCCCCTTCTAATCAATATTAATCTCAAATCAATTACAAATTATTCACACACATATACCTCCTTGGGGAACGAACTTTGTTGATGCAAAAGTTGGGGATCCTTGCTAGACCCGAATTAGGCTTAATTCGGGTTGGCTGGGTTCCGGCTCCTGCACCAAGTGAACTGTATAGTTGGGATCCTTCACACTAAACAACACGCGTTAGGCTTACCGTGGGAATGTTTCCCACGATTAGACTCCCGCGTGAGAGTAAGTAATCGGTTAGGGTTTATAGGAGTCGAGTGAGTTGAGAGTATAGAACGTAATACCTTTGTGGAACCCTTGGGGGTTCCTTTTATAGGCACTGACAACCCTAATGGGATGTCACTGATGCTTCGGCCCCAAGGAAAGGATAAGCACCAGAATTAGATTGATTGTTATCTTCTAATTATGGTGAGTGAATATCCTCTTCTTTGGGGTGAATCCTATTCATAGATAGAATATGATTCTGTCTAACCCTGTACCGGTCATGCCGGGCCGTGGGCCCGCACACATCTGTGCGGTTACTGTTCGTACAAGCCCATAAGCTCAAATGACATTATTCCCACCCATCTGTGATGGGCCGGATACGGGTAGTGCCCGTGGGCCGGGTTCATGACCCAGCTGGGGACTATACGTCATCATGTCCCCCCAATCTTGTTGTTACAGACGTAGGCGTAACTTCTAGACTATCAAGATGCTCCCTGGACGTACCAAGAAAGATCCTTAGGGAATGATAAATTGTCTAAGAATTTGTTTCGGCCGCACGTGGCAACCTGATTTTGGAATTTATTCCAATAACACCTCAGCCGCACGTGACGACCAAGACAAATTAAATGTAGCATTGAATTTGGGTCTTACGTAAGACAGCATATCCCGACATAAATGACTGTTCACCTGCCAATTTGACTGACAAAGTGCAAACAGTCAGAACCTCGAGCAGCGTAAACTTCTGAGTCAGAAGTGACCCATGGGCCCCACCTGACGTTTCACTTGCCACTTACACCCTAACCACACGATTAAGGATAGTGGCAAACACGTGTCACGCATCCAACAGACCATGACCCATGAGGAAGCCCTATAAATAGGCCACCCCTACGGCTGTGTGAAACACACAGTCTTTATCTCCATTTCTGCCATTAAAGCTTTTCTTCTTAGCTTCACTTAAGCACGCACGGATCCCTTCCTCCGCAGGTAAGAATACCACGTCCTTACCTTTTTATTTAGTAATGGCCCAAAGAAACAACCCCACAATTGGATCCGTAATCAATGTAATGACCTAGGAACAATTATATCACTTTTGTACCAATTACTTCATCCCTACCAACCTACACCCCTCGCTCCCTGGCGCCGGAGACCTCATAACTGAGGCTCCGCAGGGTAAAATTGGCCTATACACTCGCCTTTTTAATGCGGCCAACTACCGCATTCCGTTTACCCGTTTCCTCATAGATCTATTAGGATATTATGATGTACATATTAGCCAACTTCACTGTATAGGCGCATGTAAGATAAGTCAATTCGAGATTCTTTGCAGTGCTAGAAGAATCCCCCCAACCGTAGAACTATTCTGGCTAATTTACACCCCAGTATAGTAAATGGTTGGCTATTTTTTAAGAAACGATCTCCCAACAGCCCCCAGTCCCATAATAAGCCCATGAACTCATTGAAAAACTGGTACGACCATTACTTTTTCATTGACTCGATAGTGTGGCCGGCCGATTATGCCTTCAAACATAGGTTATCCCACGACCCCTTGCCGCACGTTAGTACATATATCCCCCAACACTCCCGAGAAATAGATCTGAACAGAACAGGATTCCATAGAAACCTCCCCGAATCATTCATGTGTTTTGGAGAAGGCAGGGTGAAGGTAGGTTAGCATCCGCATACCAAAAAGCGCATTCAATTATTTTGTAATGCCTAATATATTTTGTTTATTGTGGCAGAAATGAACTTCTTTGGACTCCTACGCCAAGGCGACCCAAAGCCCGTACCAGAGGGATCTCGTCCCAGGCGTGAGAACGAATTACCCCTCCTTGAGCACACCCGAAACGTGACGGTTTCTCTAGAGGCCGTGTCGGATCCACATTCGGACAAAGAAGAAACAACTCTCTTGAGAACCCCCGTCGATTTTGAAAACGAGGATGGTGACAATAGGATGCTCGAAGGAGGAGCCGGGCCCTCCTCGCCGCCTAAGACTGCCACTCCCGCACATGGGGAAGAGCAAGGAGACAATATTGAGAGGACCACCTCCAGCCTTCACCAGATGCTGGGCGACGATGAGGAGGAGGTGCAACAAGTCAATGAAGAGGAAGACGAGGAAGTCGAAAAAGAAGTTGAAGAGGAGGTTGAAGAAGCAGCGGCTCAGCCCGTTGCTAAGCGTACCCGCAGAAAAAATAAGCGGGTAAGAAGAGTCGCTCCGGCCGAGGTTGGCGAACATAATGCCCCCGCCAAAAAACTTCGCGAGGACCACCCCCTATATCAATCTGTTGGGAGCACCACCCAGGCCTCCGAGACGGTCCGGGCTGCACATGTGTATCCGCTTACTCAGATTCCCCCGACTGCATCAGAACTAGCAGGAAATAATATGTAAGCCTAATTCATCTTGCTCAGTAAGAGCCACGAATTTCCTTTAATCAATACTTGATATGTATCCAAATGTTTGTTTTGTAGGAATGAACAAACTGGTGTCGTGCCTCCACCTGATGCCCAAAAGGAGAAGGGAGAAGAGAAGGTAGTGGAGAGAGACCCTATGCTTCATACGGCCGCCACAAGATCCGGTCCTGCATTCGAAGAAGGTACCCCCACAGCCTCCCAAGACCTCCCAACATCCGCCACCCCCCCCCCCCCCCAATCGTTCAATCCTGTTTGGAATATTACCACTGCGTCACGAATGAGGGAAGCCGAGGAGTGCCGTGAGTACCTCAATAACTGCATCCCACCAGTTTTGGTACGAGACGTGAATGTACTAAGCCATGCTGACCTGGTGGATGAGTACAACGGCGCCCTGGTGCATCAAATGGCAATGGGCACTTCAATGAGAGTGAGATTCGAAGCCGCGCTAGGGCATGTGGAGTCCCTCAAGAGGAAAGTTGGACGGAGGGAGAGGATGATCGAGGAGAATGAAGCTCAAATTACTGCCCTCCAATCCCAACTTGCTAGTGCCGAGGCAACCGTGAAGGAACAATCAGCCTACGCTAATGCTTATGACAAACAGGTAGCCGAGCTCGAGGCAAAACTTGAGGCCGCAACAACCAAGGTACGTATCCACGACGAATCACTCTCATTCCATAAGAATCATAATCTAACAAGTAATCTTTCTCATATAGGTGACCGCAGCAGAGGCGTCTTCCAAGTCCTCCTCCAGCCAAGTATCCGTGCTTACCAAAAAACTTGAGGATGCCCATATAATAATCCAAAGCTTGGAAAGGTACAAGAAGAGCTTGCTTACGAGAGGTTTATGATCAAGGAGCTAAGGGAGGCGTCTGCCCAAAAAGATGTGATAATAGATGCCCTTACCACCGAACGTGACGACGTGCTATGCCCCCAACTACTAGCAGCCATTGCCGGCCGCAGGTGGATGGTAGGACACGGGGCACGTCTGGCCGTTACCAAGGTGCTGGAAGCCCCTGAATTTGTACAACAGTTTGCGAGCCTTGTGTCAGATGGAATTGATCACGGCCGCCATGAAGGAATGGTCAAGGCCGTAGAGCTAATCAAGAAAAAGGAGAACTTCACCAGGCATGCTTTCTTTAATCTTGAAGCTGCTAACAAGATGACTGCTTCCATGGCCGCAATGCGAGATCTACATTACCCATTCTTGGCCGAGCTGGAAGCCACAAATGATGCATCAAACATGGAGATCATGGAAAGCTTAGTCTTGGTGCGTTCTCTCAAGATGAGGGTCATTCTCGTGCTTCCTTCACTCCCTCTCCCAGCCACCTTACACTTCCTATCTATGAGGACGTGACCACGCTAGTATTTGATGAAGAACCTTTAAGCGGGGTGCTGGAGAGGAATGCGGCTCAAGCCTTGAAGCGGAGGGAACGTGGTGAGAGATTGCCTTGCTTGGCTGAAGAACAAGTAGAGATAGGTAGGTTTCTCCCCCCATGTAGGATTCCCCTAATTTGTTATCTATTTCAGACAATTTGGTTTGTAACCTTTAAACATTTGTCCGTGGATGTCCACGGTACCTCATGATTGTAGACATTTGTTTCATTATGTATAAGTCTGTGCAGAGGCACGGCATTTTTGATGTTTTGGAAACTTGTTTATATTTTTAGATATCATGTATCTGTGTCGCATGACATGTCACGTCTTACTCAAAATATAACAAAGTTTATACTTTACTAGACGTGCGGCGTCCGTCTTTACTATGCAAAGCACTTCGTGAGCGCGGCATATGGAAACTTATCACAACGTCTTGTGAATAAGGTGTCTAGTAAGGATACATGATCTGCGTGACTGGGGTTGCATCCCTCTTATGTGACAAGTTGAATTATTAGGTTCACTTAATCCTCTTACCCCGCCTGGAGGCGTATTGTACATATACGGTATTGAATGAATGCGTATGAATAAGACATGGCACGTTATAGCAATAATTAAATTCATACGACTATAACGAAATCCTAAAAAATAATTTGCACAAAACAAGTCGTGGAGCTAGCTAGGCACCACGGCATTTTATTAGAACGTTTACATTTTTTAACAAGAATGATAAGTCCTAAAAAACAAAAAAGAACCTAGAAAAAACATAAGAAACAAAACAGATAGAGTGCATGGATCTTCATTAAAGCCACATATAGCGAAGTACCCATGCGGAAGCCGTAGCTTTCAAAGATAGCACCTTTTGAGATTGGAGATGTTCCATGTGCGTTCCAGATCGCGGCCATCCATGTCACGTAACTTGTACGCGCCTCATCCTAAGGCTTCCGTGACCTCATACGGTCCTTCCCACTTAGGGCCCAGCTTTCCTGTATTCTCCGCTCGACTTGCTTCGTTAGCACGATAGACATAATCTCCCGGTCGAAAAGAAACACTTTTAACCTTGGCGTCATAATAAGCCTTCATTTTAGCCTTGGACTTAGCCTCACTGATGGCTGCTATCTCCCTTTTTTCTGCCAATAAATCCAGGTTGATTTGTAGTTGCTCGTCGTTCGTGACGACGTTAACCTCCGCTGTGCGAATGGTAGGCATTCCAATTTCCGCTGGTATAACAGCTTCAGTGCCGTAGGCCAATGCGAATGGAGTGTCCCCGTTGGCTGTTTTAATCATAGTCCTATGCGCCCATAGAACATGTGGTAGTTCATCCACCCATTTGGCACTTCTTTCCTCCAAGCGTGCCTTGATGCCGTTTCCCAAGCTTCTATTTGCTCGTTCCACCAGGCCATTTGTCTGCGGGTGCTTAACAGACGCAAAGCGCCGTTTGATATTCAATGATGCGCACCAGTCCTTGAATGGATTATCCGCGAACTGTTTACCGTTGTCTGAGATGATTTCTCCTGGTAAGCCAAAACGGCACACAATGTTCTCCCAAACAAACTTTTTAACTTGTTTGCCTTGGATAGATTTGACTGCTTTGGCCTCTATCCACCGTGTAAAGTAGTCCATTGCGACAATCAAGAACTTAAATCCCCCCGCAGCTACAGGAAATAGTCCAGCGATGTCAATTCCCCACTTATAGAATGACCATGGGGATGTAATAGGTGTAAGCTCCTGCTGCGGATGTCGCGGAACTGGTCTATGCACCTGGCAATCACTGCACTTGTGAATCATGTCGCGTGCGTCCCTATGCATGGTAGGCCAATAATATCTTGTACGTAGGGCTCGAGCTACCACGGACCGTGGACCTGCGTGCATGCCGCACAACCCTTCATGTATCTCAGTGATCACATAAGTGTCCTGACGTGGTCCAACACACCGCAACCACGGCTGCAAGAAAGAGCGCTTACAGAGGATACCTTCTCGAAGTTCGAAGTGCTGCGACTTCCTTCTGATGCGCCGTGCCGCTTTTTCATCGTCCGGAAGGGTTTCATTAGTTAAATAGTTGACGATCGGGGTCATCCATGTAGGTCCATCCTCCTCAACTATAGTAGCGACCTCCCCTTCTGTTATAGACTTTTCCTTGAGTATTTCCACCAAAACTTGCTTGGACAAGTGGGCGAAACTTGTGGATGCGATCTTTCTAAGAGCGTCCGCCTTCTTGTTCTCACCTCTTGGTACCTGCTTGATGGAAAACTTGCTGAAAGCCGCGATGAGTGACTTGACTTTCTCCAAGTATCAGACCATGTTGTCCTCCTTAGCCACATATCCACCTAGAATGTGGTTCGCGACAAGCCGTGAGTCCATGTAGGCCTCAAGGTTGCGGACTCCCATTCTAGCGGCGATTTTTAAAACCGCAATTAATGCTTCATATTCCGCCTCGTTGTTGGTGGCTGTGAACTCAAAGCGGAGGGCGTACGTAAACTCCATTCCTTCCGGATTTTGAGAATGAGACCAGCTCCTGACCCATCCGTACACGAATATCCGTCCGTAAATAACACCCATGGTTCTGCTGGAGTCTCGTCTTGTTTTACGAATGGTCCTTCCTCATCCGGCTTCTCTATCAAGAAATCTGCCAAGATTTGGCCTTTAACAGCCATCCTTTGCCTATAAGATATATTATGCTCCCCCAATAGAATGCTCCATTTTTGTAGCCTTCCTGCCACATCCGGTCTAGAGATGACTTGTTTTATTGGTTGGTCGGTAATGACTACAATTGGGTGCGCCTGAAAGTATCGGCGCAACCGTTTTGTAGCAAACACTAGCGCCAAAACCAATTTTTCCATAGAGGAGTAATTCAACTCCGGCCCTTGTAATGTTCTACTTATGAAGTAGACCGGAGTTTGTACCGTATCCCTATCCGTCATGAGCACCGCACTTATTGCTCCATGTGTGGCTGATAGATACATAATGAGCTCCTCCTTTGGCCGGGGAGCTACTAGCATAGGGAGAGATGCGAGGTGTTGCTTGAGTTGACCAAAGGCTTCCTCGGCTTCTTTTGTCCACCAGAAGTCTCCTTCCTAATGCACTTCTTGAGTGTTTTGAATAGGGGGAGTGACTTTTCTGCGGACTTTGATAGGAACCTATTTAGCCCCGCCAGCTTCCCATTTAAGGACTGGACCTCTTTCCGTGTCTGAGGGGATGGCAGCTGTATTACTGCGTCCGTTTTTTCTAGGCAAGGTTTGATGCCATTTGGATCAATCATATATCCAAGGAACATTCCCTCGGTTGCCCCAATCGTGCACTTCTTTGGATTTAGCTTCATATTAATCCTCCTCAGTGTGTCAAATGTCTCTTGGACATCCTGGAGAAGTACATCCTCCGTATGACTTTTTATGAGTAAGTCATCCACATAGACTTCCAGGTTGCAGCCTATCTGTGAGTCAAAGGCTTTGTCCACAAGCCGCTGGTATGTAGCCCCGGCGTTCTTTAGCCCAAACGGCATTTTCGTATAACAATATACGCCTTGACTAGTATGGAACGCCGTCTTCTCTGCGTCCTCCTCCGCCATCTGGATCTGGTGGTATCCTTTATATGCGTCTAGGAAGCACTTAAAGGGATATCCACATAGAGATTCCACCTTCCAGTCAATCTCCGGCAACGGGTAACAATCCTGTGGACAAGCTTTGTTCAGATCCATGTAATCCACACACATGCGCCAGCTTCCGTCATGTTTTTTGACCATGACTGGATTGGATAACCACTCGTGGTAGTATACCTCGCGCATGATACCTGCGTCCACTAATTTCCGTACTTCCTCCAGTATCACTTGGCTGCGCTCAGGTCCCTGGCCACGCTTCTTTTGCTTGACGGGTTGGTACCCCTGGCGGATTTGGAGCTTATGTTCTGCTATCGTGCGTGGTATGCCTGTCATATTCTTTGGCTCCCATGCGAATATATCTAGATTTGCATTTAATAGAGAGCACATGGCCCTTTTGCCGCTATCCGAGAGCGTTCCCCCTATGGACACCTCCTGTTCCGGATAATCAGGATGGATTGCCACCCTCTAATTGTGAGGTGGTGATCCATCCTTGGGTGGAACAGGTGGAACCGGTGTTGTCACGGTATGACACTCGGATGCTTGTACAATTGTGTTGTAAATGGTGACGATTCCTCCCTCTACAGGGAATTTGATCATTCCGTGTGTCGTGGAAGGTACCGCCCGTATAGCCAGAATGGGTGGTCTGCCTATGATCCCATTATACGGAGAATGTGAGCGTATCACCATGAAGTTCATCCACGCAGTGGTGGAGTGTTCCTCATTCCCAATAGTTACAAGCAGACGAAGTTGCCCTATCGGCCAGATGGTGTCTCCACTAAAACCAGTGAGCGGCGCCGTGGCTGGTACTAATTGGCTTCTTATTTCTGGCCGTAACTGCACAAAACAGTGTTCGTACAGTACTTCTGCTGATGACCCTCCATCCACATACATGTGACGAACATTGTGTGTTCCAATGCTTATCTCAATAGTGAGAGGCGCATCAATCACATCGCTTGCTGTGATGGGAGGGAATGAGATTTCCTTGCCGCGTGAAAATTTTTGGACAATTTTTTGCCTCGTGTGGCGTTGTCTGGATTGGATCATGTATATGGTCGAAGGTTTGTCTTGTTGGGGATCCTTCTTGTCATACTTCTTGTTGTCTTTTCCATCCTTCCAATCCTTAACCAAATGCTTGAGTTTACCTGATTTAATCAGTGACTCAATGTGCTTTTTGAGCTAGATACACTCCTCCGTGCCATGGCCCTTGTCATTATGGAATTCGCAGAAACGATTTCCTTGGCGACGGTCCGACGGAGTTATCATTGGGGGAGGCCTTGGAAAATTTGCTCCTTCCGTCAGCAAGATCTCCCGGTAAGACGTCTTTAAAGGGATAAACTTATCGTCCGGCCGTCCTCCTTTGTTTTGGCTCTTGTAATCTGAGCCCCTACTATTGTTCTGATTGCTTTGACCGCCCGTCTGTCTCCTGGACTGGTCGTTTGATCGGTAGCCGTTTCCTTTTGAAAGGTAGGTCGCGGCAACCGCTGTTTCTCCCTCTATGAAATTTCTGAACCTTTCCATGAGGTCGTCATACATCTCCGGACGCTGGTCATTGAGATGCCTGATTAATTCCCTGTCGGTTATGGCGTGCATGTAGTCGGAGATTTTCAGGAGTTCCGGCATTGTCTTTGTGCGTGTGCACTCGTCGTTGAAGCGTTCAGTGAAGGCTTCTATAGACTCCCCCGGCCGTTGCTTGACAGTTGCCAATGAGACCGGATCCCTATTATACTTCTTCCGCTGAGTATAATTATTCTTGAACGCAGTGCGTAGTTCCGTGAAGCTATCAATGCTTCGCGGAGGGAGTCCCTCAAACCAGTCACGGGCATTACCGATCAAGGTTGAATTGAACATTTGTCACCATATAGGGATGGTCCATCGCTCAATTTTAGCATGCGTATCAAATATTTTGAGTTGATCATCCGGATCACCAGTCCCATCATAGGTCTTGACACACGCCGGTATGCGACGTTTTGTGTCCTCAGAGTAGTTCCGTATGCGGAGAGTAAAAGGATCTTCCATGTGGTCTGCCCATGGACGAGTGAGCCTAGGATCTTCCCACGGGTCACACCACGGACGGGAAAGATCCTCCGCTTCTGCCTCCCGATAATAGGGGCCGCCATAATATTCATCATTATTTGGTGGCGGTGGAGGGGTACGCCTAGGTCGGCGACGCTTGGGCGGATGGTCATCCGAGTCCTCTCCCGATGGATCTGGAGAAGGAGGTGGTGCCCCATCTCTTCGGTGAGGACCGCTCTTTTGAGAAGAGCCAGGAGCCTTCTTCCCAGTGTTCATCCTATCCCACACACTTGTGCGGCGAGTGGCTCTGGTCAGTTCCCGATCTTGTCGCTCGGGTGAACCGTCGGACTTCTCTCCCCCTTCCCGAGACTGCGTTAGTTTGTGTATGAGGCGATCTCCTATGCGCTCAAACACATTCCTAGGTTGAGGAGTTTCCTCGAAGATGCTCTGCTCCTGAGGCCGGGGCTTCCTCTTCCTCTGATTTTGGGAAGAGGTGCTTGGTCCGGTATTGCCAAAGTTGAGTCTAGATTGGAGGTTTCTCCCTAGATTCAATCTTGATGCAATCCCTAGGATGATCCTATCAAAGTTCTGTGTAAGAACTCGAGTGAGATCCTCCTCGTTGAGTGGTTGGACTTCTACTTCCTCCTCAATCGATGGTCTGCGCGGCTCCTTGTTAGGGGGATTGGGCGCACTTCCTGGATCAGGGTTGTCCAGGGTTGAAGTATGTGGGGGAGTTATGGAGATCGTGCTCGTCACCCCCATGGACTGAAAACCACCGCGGTTGTTTGGTCCGCCCGCTGGGCGGCTAGGGGATTGATTGGGAATGAGTATCCCTTCCCATTGGGACTTCCGATTTCCAGGATTCGTGTTCCTGGGATTAGCTTGGGGATGCCCCTTCGTCATTGAGAATTCAAGATGAGATTTCGCTCTAGCTTAGTGTAATGGGTCCCACGGATGGCGCCAACCTGTTGATGAAAAAGTTGGGTGATCCTTGCTAGACCCGAATTAGGCTTAATTCGGGTTGGCTGGGTTCCGGCACCTGCACCAAGTGAACTGTATAGTTTGGATCCTGCAAACTAAACAACACGCGTTAGGCTTACCGTGGGAATGTTTCCCACCATTAGACTCCGGCGTGAGAGTAAGTAATCGGTTAGGGTTTATAGGAGTCGAGTGAGTTGAGAGTATAGAACGTAATACCTTTGTGGAACCATTGGGGTTCCTTTTATAGGCAGTGACAACCCTAATGGGCTGTCACTGATGCTTCGGCCCCAAGGAAAGGATAAGCAGTAGAATTAGATTGATTGTTATCTTCTAATTATGGTGAGTGAATATCCTCTTCTTTGGGATGAATCCTATTCATAGATAGAATATGATTCTGTCTAACCCTGTACTGGTCATGCCGGGCCGTGGGCCGCACACATGTGTGCGGTTAATGTTCATCCAAGCCCATAAGCTCAAATGACATTATTCCCACCCATCTGTGATGGGCCGGATACGGGTAGTGCCCGTGGGCCGGGTTCATGACCCAGATGGGGACTATACGTCATCAAACTTCATTGGGTCATTAACACTTGGTTTTTCCTAAAATCATTTGTTTAATACTTACCGCTCTTACGCCTTTTTCCTAAAAGGTCGTATTTTACCACAATCATTTTGGCGCCGCTGCCGGGGAGGTGTGTCGTGATTAATTTGTCTTGTTGTTTTTAATATTAACCATAAATAGTATTTGTATTAGTAGAAATCTACTAATACGTATTATCGGTTTTTTGGTTTTTCTTGTGAAATTATTATTACTATATTGTATTAAGTATCACAATCAATACAAAATATCTCCAAAAGTGTGAAAACACAACCTTAATTCGGATTTGATCTCCTAATTATTGTATTCGAATCTCAAACAAAAGAAAAAGGCAAAAATAGATAAATACTTTCGTGAAGATCGATTTTGAAAAATACGAACTATAAGGTGGGTATAAGGCGGGTATTATAAAATATACCCTAAGGAAAAAGGCTCTTAAGTGCTTCGTGCCGCCTCGTTTCCCCGCTTGCTTGTGAGTATTCTGAGATTGAAGGCTAATCGAGGGTTTTGCCGCCCAAAGTATTATTACGTATAATATATTTGCTTGGTTTTATTTGTGATAAAACCCTCTTGAACAACTTGGTTTTCACCAAAGTTCTAAAGTCATTCGAAGGCGCTCACTCCACGTGATCGTTTTCATTCCTTTGAGGCTTCTTTAATCAAGAGTTTGATTCGAGGAGAGATTTGGTAGATTGTTGTCTACGAAGATACACCAAAATCCAAAAAAATTAAAAACAATAAAAAACAATCAAAAACACAAAAAAAAATTGAAAATTCACTAAACACCCAAAAAGAATCTTCTTTGCTCACCTCCCTTTCTTCGTGAAGTTTATGATCACTCGTAATCAAGCAAAACGAGCTCGTAAACGTCTTCAAAAGCAAGCCAATCAAGAGACGTTGATTGAAGAAACTCCAATTGTTGAACCTATTGTAGAACAAGAAGTCGTCATGGCTAATCGTACTATGATGGATTTGCTACAAGCACCCACTGAGGGTTTTGGAGAGGCCATTGTGATTCCCGGCATCCTTGCGGAGAACTTCGAGATTAAGACGGGTTTAATGTCAATGTTGCAAGCTAATAAGTTTAGAGGTCATGAGAAAGACAACCCGCATTACTACATAAGGAATTTTAATCGTCTCACCGCTACTAGCAAGTTTAAGGATGTTCAACATGACGCCATTAAGATGATGTTGTTTCCATACTCGTTAGATGGACCCGCAAAAATTTGGCTTGAGAAAGAACCGCCAAATTCGATTTTGACATGGGGTGATCTCGTTTCTAAGTTTGTGAACAAATTTTTTCCACCATCTAAGACAACACATTTGAAAAATGAGATTTCAAGATTTGTGCAAAGAAATAATGAAAGTTTTTCAATGGCATGGGAACGCTTTAAAGAAATGTTACATGAATGTCCACACCATGATTTTTCGGAATTGCATCAAATTGATACTTTTTATAATGGGCTTAATGATCATGAACGAGATTACTTGAATGTCGCCGCGGGTGGTAATTTTTTGTGCAAAACGACCGATGAAGCTTTAAAGATTATCGAGAATAGATCTAAGGTTTATAGCCCTCGTAACACACCGAGTGTTGCCAATTTGGGTTCGTCATCATCGTCATCGTCTCGTAGAATTAATGCCTTACATGATGAAGCTAATGAGGAAAATCGGTTTTTCGATAGATTTGAAAATCTTATGACTCATTGGAAAGCTCAAGAGGCTTCAAATTCCGCTTCGGTTAAAGCGGTTGCTAAGAGTTGTTTGTCTTGTGGTGGAGCTCATGATCTTTTCGAGTGCATTACCGCGGATGGTAACACTTAGAGTGCATACGTAGCAACGGGAACTTATAACCAAAACGGTCAAGGTTCCCGCCCAAATCAAGCTCCACCAAATCAAAATGCTAATAACTATCGAAACAACAACCAAGGTGGTAATTATCAAGGAAATTCACGTAACTACAACAAAGGGAATTATCAAAGTGGGAATGGACAAGTCACTAATCAAAACCAAAACCGTGATTTTCAAAACACTACATATGGTTTTCAAAATGCTCACACTAAAAATCTTCAAGGAGAATTTTTTGATTATGCTAAAGCAAATGATGCTAAATTTGATAATATGCAACGTGAGATTATTAGCTTAAGATCCGAGTTGAAAAACGAGCTTAAAAACGAACTTGCTAATGAACTTAAAACTCATGCTAATAAAATGGAAGGAAATGTTCAACGTCTTCAACAAAATCAACAAAAGATGGAACAAGGACAACATGAGATTAAGCAAGAATTGTTAAAAGCGGATGCTAGGCAATCAAAATTTGAGGACCGTATGGCAAAAATGTTTGAAGCAATCATGTGTAAACCCTCTTCCTCGGGTGGTCTTCCTAGTGATACCATTGCAAACCCGAAGGGAGAAATGAATGTTATTACTACACGAAGTGGTAAAACTTTCAAGGAACCAATCTCTCGTCCAAGTACTTCTACGGAGAAGGAAATCGAGAAAGAACCCGAGGTGATGGTCGAAAAGGAGCACATTACAATCCCACGAAGTACCGCTCATACCACACCTACGGTTGAACCAATACAAATTGTGGAACCCGAGATTCCAAGGCCGTTGCCTAATGTCCAACCCACACCACCCTTACCTTACCCTTCGAGACGAAACAAAGAGAAATTGCAAGAACGTAACAAACAACAAATCGAGCTTTTTATAAAAATGTTTCAACAAGTGCATTTTTATGTGAGTTTAGCCGACGCGTTGTTGTATATGCCTCGTTTTGCTTCCACTTTTAAAAGTATGATGAGCGATAAGGAAAAGCTTTCAGAGCTTGCTAATTGTTCTTCGGTTTATCTTAACCGCATACCGGAAAAAGTTGGTGACCCCAGAAAGTTTCTCATTCCTTGTGACATACAAGATATGAAAGAATGCCTCGCCTTGGCCGATCTTGGTGCGAGCATTAATTTGATGCCATCTTCCATTTGGAAATCTCTTTCGTTTCCGACTCTTATTCCTTCGAACATGTCTATCGAGATGACCGATCATTCTACGATTTTAGCATGTGGAGTAGCCGAAGATGTTTTCATGAAAGTGGGGAAGTTCTACTATCCCGTTGATTTTATAGTAGTTGACATCCCCGCGGATCCTCAAGTTCCTCTAATTTTAGGTCGTTCATTTTTAGACACTTCGAGATCGCTTATCGACGTTAATGCAAGAACTATCACTTTGAGATTCAACGAAGAGGAACTTGTTATAAACGCTACTCAAAACTCGAAACCTTCTCATGTTTATGCAATCGCTACCATCAATCACATTGACTTAGTTGATGTGGTTTGCGATGAGTTTTCACAAGAAGTGTTAGGTTTTTTCGATAGCTCGTCAAGTGGCAATCCCACTATTTTGGATCCGATTCTTGCTAATTCTACACCAAATCTCACTCTATTCCAAGGAGGAGATTTCACTTCAAATGAAATCGACAATGAAGATGAGGTGTTGATTAGTGATGATACTTCTATTCCACCATTTCTTCCGCCGATGGAAGTTATGAGTGTTGAACCAAAATTTCAATCGAGGAACCACCTATCCTTGAACTGAAAGATCTTCCTTGTCACCTTGAATACGCATTCTTGGAAGGTGATGAAAAGTTGCCGGTTATTATTGCAAGAGGTCTTGCTAATGATGAAAAAACCGAGCTCTTGAAAGTTCTTAAAGCTCATAAAGGGGCAATTGCGTGGAAAATTTCCGACATTAAGGGTATTGACCCAAAATTTTGTACTCAAAAGATTTTAATGGAGGAGGACTACAAACCCGCAATTCAAAGAAGGGTGAATCCCAAAATTCACGATGTCATTAAAAAAGAAGTTTTAAAACTCCTTGACACGGGAATGATTTATCCTATCTCCGATAGCCCATGGGTGAGCCCAATCCATTGTGTCCCTAAAAAGGGAGGAATGACCGTTGTGCCTAATGAAAACAACGAGTTAATTCCCACTCGTGTTGTGACCGGTTGGAGGGTGTGTATTGACTACCGAAAGTTAAATGACGCCACTCGTAAAGACCACTTTCCTTTGCCCTTCATGGATCAAATGTTGGAGCGACTCGCGGGAAATGAATTCTATTGCTTTTTAGATGGTTTTTCCGGTTACTTTCAAATCCCTATCGACCTTCGTGATCCAGAGAAGACTACGTTTACGTGTCCTTATGGAACGTTTGCTTATCGTAGGATGCCTTTCGGACTTTGTAATGCACCGGGTACGTTTCAATGGTGTATGATGGCAATTTTTCACGATATGATCGAGAAGTCGATGGAAGTGTTTATGGATGACTTTTCGGTGTTTGGCAATTCGTTCACGTCGTGTTTATCTAATCTCTAGCAAATGTTAAAACGTTGTGAAGAAACCAATCTTGTGCTTAATTGGGAAAAATGTCATTTTATGTGTAAACAAGGAATCGTCTTAGGACATAAGGTCTCGAAAGCGGGGATTGAGGTCGATAAAGCTAAGGTGGACGTCATCGCCAAGTTACCTCATCCCAAAACCGTTAAGGGAGTTATGAGTTTCCTAGGCCACGCAGGCTTTTATCGTCATTTCATCAAAGAGTTTTCGAAAATCTCTCGACCTATGACATACCTTCTCGAGAAGGATGCCCCTTTTAATTTCAATGAGGATTGTGTTAGAGCTTTCGAAACTCTCAAAAGGAAACTTACCGAAGCTCCCATTCTTGTTGCTCCTAATTGGGAATTACCCTTTGAAATCATGTGCGATGCAAGTGATTATGCTATAGGGGCCGTCTTAGGGAAACGCTATGAAAAGCATTTCCGTCCTATCCATTAGGCTAGTAAGATGATGACTGAGGCTCAATTAAAGTACACCACAACGGAAAAGGAATTCCTTGCCGTGGTCTATGCTTTTGAGAAATTCTGACCTTATCTCGTCTTAACTAAAAGCATCGTGTATACCGACCATTCGGCTATCAAGTATCTCTTAGCTAAGCAAGATGCTAAGCCGAGATTGCTTCGTTGGATGCTCCTCCTCCAAGAATTTGATGTCACCGTGCTTGACAAAAAAGGAGCCGAGAATCTAGCGGCCGATCATCTCTCTCGTCTAGAAGATCCTCACAAAGATGTTTTCGAGAACAAGGAAATCACCGAAACATTTCCTCTCGAGACTCTCGGTGTAGTGAATTCTAAAGACACCACCCCATGGTTTGCCGACATTGCAAATTACCATGCGGGGAATTTCATAATAAAGGGTATGACGACACAACAAAAGCGAAAATTCTTTCGTGACGTCAAGTTCTATTTTTGGGACGACCCTTATCTCTTTCGGGTTTGTGCGGATCAACTCGTTCGACGTTGTGTTTTAGGTGCCGAAGCTTCTAATATCCTTAGAGCTTGTCACGAGGGACCAACGGGTGGTCACCACGGTGCTAATCTCACGGCTAAGAAAGTGTTCGATGCCGGCTTCTTTTGGCCTTCTATCTATCGTGATGCACACGCACTTGTGAAGTCGTGTGATTCGTGCCAACGTCAAAGAAAATCGTCTCAACATGATGAAATGCCGCAAAACATAATTCAAGTGTGTGAGATTTTCGACATTTGGGGCATAGACTTTATGGGGCCGTTCCCATCATCTCATGGTAACAAGTATATCCTCGTCGCGGTGGACTACCTCTCTAAGTGGGTAGAAGCTAAGGCTTTACCTACTAATGATGCTCGTGTGGTAGTTAAGTTTTTGAAGCAACTATTCTCTCGGTTCGGAACCCCTCGTGCTATTATAAGCGATCTTGGAACCCATTTTTGTAATGACCAATTCGAGAAGGTCTTAAAGAAATATGGAGTTACTCATCGTCTTTCTACGGCATATCACCCGCAAACGAGTGGGCAAGTCGAGGTTTCGAACCAAGCTTTGAAGAGGATTTTAGAGAGGTCGATTGGAGAAAACCATGCTTCATGGTTCGACAAACTCGATGACGCTTTATGGGCCTTTAGGACCGCTTATAAGACACCTATCGGTTGCACTCCTTATAAGTTAGTCTATGGTAAGAATTATCATTTGCCCATTGAATTGGAGCACAAGGCATATTGGGCCCTTAAGCATGCAAACTTTGACTTGAAGACCGCGGGAGATCACCGGAAAATACAATTTAATGAATTGGATGAATTAAGAGACAATGCTTATGAAAATTCATTAATCTTCAAAGAAAATACTAAAAAGTTTCATGATGCAAAGATTAAAAACCGGGTTTTTAACGTTGGTGATCAAGTGTTAGTTTTTAACTCTAGACTTAAGATATTTTCCGGGAAATTGAAATCTCGTTGGTCGGGTCCTTTCACCGTTACACAAGTGTTTCCTTATGGGACCATCGAGCTAGCTCAAGATGATGGTCCTAACTTCAAGGTTAATGGACATAGGCTTAAGCACTACTTTGGTGGGGAAATTCCTTCAATGGTTGACCTCGACCAAGTCACCTTCCCCAATGATAATTAGCATTGAGGGGATCGATTCGAGCTCATGACTCGGTAATCAAAAACGAGGTGCCTCGTGGGGGAGATCCCATGCTTATCCTTTTATGCTTACTAATAACTAATTAGAGGGGATTTGTGCCCTTCCAACTCGTTGTCTCGTGGTTGTTTGTGATTGTGTTATCTAGATCATCATCATCATTTACGATTGAACACTCTCGTGTTTGTTAACGTGAGCCTCCATCGTTTGCTTGAAGAAGTTTTTCACGAATCCATGACATATCCTTTATTGTTCTAACAATTATCTTTTAGAATAAATAGTAAACGGCTTTAGATATATTGTTGATCACCCTTTCCATGCTAGATCCTAAGCATTCGGTTCTTCGTCTCTAGTATGGGGGTGCTCCACCTTTAGACTCGAAACATTGAGGACAATGTTTACTTTTAGTATGGGGGGTGAATAGATACTTGCTTTGCTACGCCCTCACGCTTTCCAACTTTCAATGTGTTGTTTTGTTGCTAATAAGGCTAAAAATGGCCAAATTTTAAAATTTTCTTAGTTTTCATAAGTGTTTTTAAGACACGAATGTATATTTTCCGATGGGTAGAATAAGAGCTAATTTTTGACTTGATGGGCATTTGGAGCCATTTACATTCCTTAACCCGCTCAATTCAAGTTTTGCTAGACTTTTATATAGGGAACTTTAAAACGCGAAAGTCTTAGCTCATTCGGGTTAAGAACAAGAACTTTTCGCAAGTTCCTATAATTGATCCTAGAAAGTCACTTATCTAGGGAACTATAAAATGCATTCTCTAAACTTGAAAAAGTCCAAGAAAGTGCAAGATCCTATAGGTGGCTTGAAAACCCAAAACTTTGATTTGATATAGTCTTAATGAAAGCTAATCCAAATTTGGCTTAATTTTGACTTGCATGGCTAAGTATTCACGAGTCTCTTTAATTAGAGGTCTTTATATAGTGAAGAACGAGAGATGATAGAGTTAGACAAGTGATCATGCTAAACGTAGAACATGAAAATGTTCTTTCAAAAACTCATATGTTTTTAATTGTTGCTTTTTCTTCCCATAAGATCAATGCATTAGGAATAAAAATAATTGCAATAAGTAAGGTCGTACGATTTGAAAGGTTACTTAGCCTCTAGCGCAAGATCGTTTAAAAGTTGCTCGGGTTGAATAGAGTTCATAGCCAAGGCATAACTTATTGAAGCGGGACGCGAAGATTGGTGATCATCCAAAAAGTCCCTAACAAGGCATGAGGAGCTCTATTTTGTTGCTAAATATCCAAGATGATGTGAAGTATCATTATTCCTAAATCAATATGACGGATCGAGACACACGACGAAAAGCAATTACTCCCCTAAAGATCATGGAGAAAGTCTATCCAAAAAGACCCTTACAAGGTATGAGGATAAATATATCCAAGTCTGAAAAGGAGGCGGATCGTTGTATATCAAAATCCAAAATAAAGATTGAAGAAAAATGATGAAGTCGTGGTCCAAATATGAAGAATTTCTCGAAAACGTCAAGTGAATAAATTCCAAATATATGAAGAGAAGACCATAATTTCAAGAATGTCTTCCCAAGATTTGAAGTATGAAGTACATGCCAAATATCGGTCCGAGAAAGGTCTCAAATCGTGAAACGAGTTATGTCAAGATATGAACTTAAGGAGATACACGAGAAGCCATTTTAAAAGATTTTGTCCTTCGGCTAACTATCGATTAAATCATGCTACTTTGCTTTCAGACTAATAACTACTCAAATAAGTCAATATGAATCACTTGTGATCCATGACAAATAGTTAAAAAATGCTAGTAACCCATTTCCTTTTATAATAACTAGGATTGCGGGGAGAAAAAGTATTACACAATTTGGACGTATGAGTAGTGTTAGCATTGTGACTTGTACCAACAATGATCTCGTTTTTACACTTAGCATGGAATGTATGACAATCAAGGATGACGAAATTTACTCTAAGGGACATTTACTTGTTTCTATTCTTTAACCCTAAAAGTCACATTCGTGATGAAAATCATACATTATGTCTTTACACATCTTCGTAGTATTGTTGCAAGTCTTTTACTTTTCAATAAAGGTTAATTAAATTGAACTTTGGTGATGCTTAGATACTTTATTGTAGCATTGCGTGAGGGCACGGCAATGGCTTAGTATGGGGGAGTGATGAGATGGCATTTGTACATGATCTCATCGTTCTTTTCGGGCTTTTAATGCATAAAAATGTCATAAAATACCATATATATGCTTGTGTTTGTTTACTTATGTATTTTAGGTATGGATATCGTGAAAAAGACAAAAAATCACAAGATACAAGGAAAAACGGACACGAGAAACGAAGCCGTACAAAGAACCGGGCCCTAGTTCATGAATTATCCAACATTTACCCTTGAAGACTTGAAGATATGCAAGATTGATCCTCAAACAATGAAGAAATGACACTTAAAACCCTTGTGAAATCATAATTACAAGTTTGGTCCCTTAAGTTTGTCAAAATTGTAAAAAGGTCCTTCAACTTTAAAGAAATGGCAAGATTAGTCCCTCATCAAATCTAATTTGTCAATTATGGTCCCTCATAAAGCCAAAGACACATTAAAGACCTTTGAAGATCAACAAAGTCCAAAATCTGTCCTTCAGTTATGAAAACTTTATGGCTGAAAAACTTGTTATTCACTTCCTGCCAAAACACAAGGGCTATAGTTGCCACCAATGAAACATTCAAAAATATTTGCGCCAAACACAAACACAATCCACCAAAAACGGATCAAACTTTGTTACTGTTCACGTTATAAACCCAGTTTTTACCTCACTTAAAACAAAGGGTAATTTTCAATTACCCACACTCACGTGTGATTCACACAAGCAGAAACTCATCCCAACCTTAAAACCCTCACTCCCACTTACCAAGAGGCCCCACACTCAACCTCGTCCACCTATCACATCACCACTTCTTCCCCAAGGACTGTCACGTATCAAAATCAACGGCAAGGACTCTTAGCTTCACCCCAAAGCTAAGATAAACGTCCCTGATCATTTTGGACAGCTCACAACCAAGAATCGTCTAGAAGACCTCAAGGGCACTTTTGGGAATTCAGTTCTAGGGTTTGTGAATAGTGTTAGTATAGCATTTGCCTATAAAAGGAGACCTCAACCTGTGAGAGTCCTTTTGTTCCAGTTTTAGGTTATCAATCTTTGTAATCCCTTTTTAAGTTAATAAAATTTGATTTTCTGAAATTTGTGAAATCTTTTTTATGTTTATTAAAAGTTGGTGTTAGAATAGCCTAAATCTGAGTTCCACTTATATGATTGAAGGTTTTTGAGGCAAGGTTTTAATCAATAAGACTTGTGTTTCAAAAATCAGAAAGTGTTTGATATTTGTTCATCACTTTGGTTTGTTCTTCTTAGCAGGTACTTGGAAGCTGGTACTTGTTCTGCTAGTACCTCAGCTCAAACAATCCAGGGCCTGGATGTAGGTCTTGGAGGTTTGCACCATTCTCCTTTTTCAATTTTCTCTTAATTTTGGTGATATTTCATGATTATTGTTGAATCTGTGTTTATAGGACAGAATCTTGTTTATCTGTGTTGGTTTGATGTTATTGAGTTGTTATTGACTTAATTTATGGGTTGAATCTGGATTATCCTTTGAAAATTTGTCAAAACAGATAGTTAAGGGGTGTTTGGGTTAACTGCATAAGCAGGTCTTATGGTTTGTTGAGTGGTTGTTTTGTGTTGTTATCTGTTGGTATCCGTTTACCTGGTTTACTTGGTCACTTATTTGCAGGTTTTGTGGTTTGAAACACCTAGATTCTAAATAGGGCTATAAAATCTTGTTTACATGATAAATTTGGCTGTGGTTTAAGGGACACCTAGATCTAATCATAGACTAGGGTAATGATAGTTGTAAATTCACACTCGTTTAGGAAAACGAGGTAAAAGCGGTAAGTATTAAGCGTACGTTTAGGAAAACGTAAACACTTATGACCCAAAGTGGGGATCGTTCACGAGGAGGCTAGTGCGTTGTGTTAAGAATTGATTAATGTTTGTGATTATATTTGAGAAAAGAAAGAAAAGAGAAATAAGAAAGAAATGACGGGTACGAAGACGGATCGAGCTAAGACGAAAAAGCGTTCACGTAAAACCGTAAAAAACTACAAAATTAAAAATTTTGAACCTAAAAAATAATTAAAAGCTAAAAGTAGTCTAAAATAATATAAATAAGAATAAAAATACAATATAAATATTTTAAAACCTTTTATTAATTAAATATTCAATTTTAAATGCTAATTAAAGCCCTAAAATTAAATATAATTAATCAAAATGTCCAAAATATTATTTTATTGAACAAATGACTTACTTATATTATCTAAAGACTAAAAAGTATTTTTCCTAATTTTTAAAAACTATTTTTCTATTTTTAAATCACTAAAAACTATTTTAAAACTAAAATAATTATAAAAAATAATAAAATAATGCCAAAAATAATTTAACAATTTTAAAAATCCTAAATTACTCTATTGAGTAGAAGAAAAATGAAAAAGTTTGAAAAATATAAAATTTTTCACTAGATGAAAAAAACAGTTTAAATAAAACCCTAATTAAACTAAATTAATTATAAAAAAATAATTAAAAAGTGAACAGTAAAAACTTTTTTAGCTAAAAATCTTAAAATGTTTTTCTTAATAAAAGAAAAATGTTAAAACTGAAAAATAAGTATTTTTGGCACTAAATGCCAAAAACAGAAACTTAAAAAGTATTAAAAATAGCTATTTAATCGAAAAATTACTAAATGAACAGTAATAAAAATTTTACCTAAACAGAAAAATCAAAAATTAAATTAGAAAAATATCAAAACAAGTTTCAAGTCCTAATTCCCAATTAAGGGCACTAAAGACAAAAATTCAATGTTTCTGATAGTGACTTGTGCCATGTTTTGTCCTTTAGCTTTAGCAGTACTAACCAATACACTAGCAGGGGTAACTTTTTTCCCACTGCTAGTGTAAAATTTTGGTTTGTGGATGTTTAAGCTTAGGAAAGCTCTTTGGATTGGGTTTTTTTGGACAGCAAGGCACCCCCACACCAATTGGGTTGTGGGGAGTCTGAGTAAACACAAAAAACACACAATCACTTAACAAAATCAAGCTCAAATAGCACACAAAGTTACTGATTTTACTTTGAAGTTTCTGATGAACAGTACCCCCTAGATTACTTGCACAATGACGAATTTCAAGCCTTCAATTCTTGCACACAATCCAATGAAATGGCATAAAACTGATTACAATCCCTGCTTAAACCTTAAATCTAACAGATTACCAAATTTGATGGCAAAATTTTCACAAAACATGCACAAAAAGGGATTGACTGTATTTTAGCTAGTTTATCCAATTTTTTAGCATGCAAAAGTGTTTAAACTCTACCCAAACTGAAAACTAGCTACTCATATCATCTACTAACATCCTAATAAGTGTATTGAACAGGTTTCAAGCCAAGATTAATGACAATTACACCAACTCAAACCCTAATCCAAACACCCCTTTAAAATTCAGATTTCACTTTTTTCAAATCAAATCAAGTCCAATCCAGTCCAAACTGATTCTACTTACTTCTAACATGCATATAACATAAAAATAAGCATGAACAAACAGAATAACTAGCATTTAAACATATTTCATACAGAATCACATAAATCACAAAAATCATTAACTAGAAAATTAAAACAAGGGAACAAGGTATTATACCTTGTGGGACCCACATCCAGGCCCCACTAAGGCTGCTATGCCTTCTCCTACAAGTTGGGGCTTGTGCAGAATTCTTGGGCTTTTGGCTGCAAAAAGATGATGATAATGGTATCCCTTGTTCTTGTTTGATCCTGCACAAACACAACAATCAAGAAAAACACTTCAAGTTTAAAAGATGAGCCAAAAGCTTTGTCAAAAGCTTTTGGACAGCTTTTAAACAGTAAGTATTAGTAAAATAGGGAAATAAGATTTTTGTAAAACCTTTGAAAAATCTGAAAAATGTAACCAACAAAGATACTTGACAAAAAGTTCCTCAAAAGTAAAACCAATATTATTAATCCACTTTCACTTCATTATAGTACTGATTTTACTCTTTTTGAAAACCTTTTTCAATAATCCTTAAAAATGATAATTTTCTAAAAATGCCTTCTTTGAAAACTTTAATACACAATTAACTTCACAAGATTAATGTGGAACACAGATTTTTACCCAACTTTTAACAAGAAAAGGAATTACAATTTTTTATAAAAATACCAACTTTCATTAAATCAAAAAGGGATTACAATTTTTTTTGAGAAAAATCTGGAACAAGAGATAAATGAAAGCCTATACGTCCTTATATAATGGACTACAAAATACTCTAGAATGTGAAAACCCTAGTTAAGTGGAATTCCAGAAAAGCCCTTTGGTCTTCTTATTTGAACTTGGTCAAATTGTGCCCATGTGATGATTGTGATGGATACCAGCTGTTGGAGTGATCTTGGGCGTTCAATGTGCTCCTTGGGTACCAATGAGTGATTCTGGGATGTTGGATGGACTGCAGGATTCGTTTCTTGCCATTTTTGTCCAAACAGGGGTGCAGGGGACCAATGTGGGACCCTTTTGGGTCACGGGTTGAAGAATCTAGGTGTGGGGTTTTGTTTGTAATGAGCTTAATCAGTGATCAGGAAAGATTAGCCAAAAAACCCTTTGTTTTAAAGTTGATTGGGTCTGGTAAAATTTAGGGTTTAAGGGTGATTAAGGGGTGGTTTAATCCGGTTTGGGGGTTAAGTATTTTAAATATTGTGTTTACCCCCAAAAAAATGGTTAACTGATTATTTAAAATCGGTTTTAAAGTTGAGTGGAAAGTGAGGTGGATGAGGGGAGGCTTTTGATTGGTTGAGGGGAGAGAGGGGGTGACGTGGCGTAAGGTGATAGGGTGTTGGGAGGTTTGTTGTCTGGGCTAAAACAGTCCCTTGTCTTCCATCCTTTGTTTACATTGTATAAAATACCCAAAAACCTTGAATCCCTTTGTAGTAACTTTCACCAACTTGTCAAATTTGGCAAGACAAGTTTTCAAACTTTTAACAAGGACATGAAATGTAATTTCTTCATTCTTCAAGGGCTGTTCTTGTAAATTCTTGATAATTTAGGGACCCAAATGCAATTAGAGAGTAATGCAAGGGTATAAATTGCCAAGTCTACAAAAATGAGGGACCAATGTTGCCAATCTTTAGTTCTTCAAGGTCATTTTTGGAAATTCCATTCTTGCGCCCGGTTTATTGTGCGGCTTCGTCTCCCGTGTTCGTTTTTGATTGATTCTTGTGATCTTTTGCCATTTCCTCAATATCCGTACCTAAAATACACAAGCAACAAACACGAGCATATATTTGGCAGTTTTAATGATATTTTATGCATTTTAAGCCCGATTTGGACGATGAGACTATGTATAAAAGCAGTCTCATCACTCCCCCATACTAAACCATTACCGTGCCCTCACGCAATGCTAGAATAAAGTATCGTAGCATCTCCAAAATTCATTTTTATTCACTTTATTGAATGATAAACTAGCTACACTACTACTATTACTACTACTTGCGTTTTAGACATAATGTATGATTTTCATCGCAAAATGGGACGTTTAGGTTCATAGAATAAGAACACGTGAATGCTTTGTTAGAAATAATTTCATCGTCCTCGATTTTCACCCCAATTCCATGCTAAGCGTGCAACGAGATCATTGTCATTATAAGTTAGTAATGCTAACACTACTCATATGCCCTAATCACGTACTTATCCTCCCATTATTCCTAAGTTGTATCTCTTATATTTTATTATGTCTTGAATGTTTCACGAGGATACATTGTTTGACTTATGCGATAATAGAGATTTAGGTCTAAAAATAGAGTCCTAACGGTGTAACTAAGACCATCAAATCAATAACCCCTCCCAATAGACAACGATGTTAAAAAATTAAGTTGACAAGAAGAATCAATAAACACGGTTTTATAACGGTTTTGAACATGAGACTTATTACCAAGACTTTTATACGCCCCCTAACGGAAGGGCCTTATTATCTTTGGTTTACCTCCATCTTTTATTCAACTTCGCCATGAAGCTTTTATTATGACTTCGGTCTTGCCTTGCCTTTTATTATCCGCCTCATCGGTGGTTTTATTAGCCAAAGACGTATATCCTCACGCTAAAGCGAATTTTGGATCTTTAAAGCTTCGAAGATTAAGGCTTAATTCACTTTCAATTTTGCATAGATTTTAGCCTTGTGGGGCTTCAAATTGTTTGCTAGATTTAGGTGAGCACTTGAAATCTTATTAATGGGTGAAGCTTTCGATTATTCGGGTGCCAATACTTCAAAATCGTGACGCTGGCGATACCTTAATGTCTTCCCAATTTAATTACACGTAAGCTACTAGAAAAGACTAGAAACCCAACAATCCTAACTAAACCTCTAAGTCAATATTTATTAAGCAAAAAATATTTACATGCGAAGGGAGAATAAGCAAACAATGAGAACACATGAGTTTTTGAAAGAATACGAGTACTCTACGTTTAGCATAGTAACTTATAATTAACTCTATCATTTCTCGTCCTCATTTAAGAGACTTGGCCTAATGTGTAGTTAAGGAATCAAAGCTAAGTGCTCAACACGCACGGTCGAGTCAAAAATTACTCTTATTCTCGCCATTGGAAAATCTGCATTCGTGTCTTCAAACACTTATAAAACATGAGAAAAATTTTAAAATTTGGCCATTTTTAGCCTTATTTTGCAACAAAAACGATTAACAAAAAGATAAACTTTGGAAAGCGTGAAGGTTTGGCAAGGCAAGTATCTATTCACCCCCATACTAAAGTTAAACATTGTCCTCAATGTTTCGAGTCTAGGGGTGCAAACACCCCCATACTAGAGACGTAGTCGAATGCCTAATCTAGCATGGAAAGGGTGCAACCAATAAATTAATAGCCGTTTATGAAGTGTGCTAATAACCTAAGGTTAGAACATCAGAAGGATATATCATTTGGATATTGAGAAAGTCTTCAAAGCAAACGATCGAGTGCTCCCATAAAACGAACACGAGAGGCTCCAATCGTGAAGATCATGATCTAAAAACCACAATTCACAAACAACCACGAAACAAAGGTTGGAAGGGCACAAATCCCCTCACATTAAACTAATTAGAAAGCAATAATATGTACATGGATAAGCATGGGTCTCCCCCACGAGGCACCTCGTTTTTTATTACCGAGTCATGAGCTCGACTCAATCCCCTCAATACTAATTATCATTGGGGAAGGTGACTTGGTCGAGGTAGTTCAAGGATGGAACATCCCCGCAAAAGTAGTGCTTCAACTTATGTCCATTCACCTTGAAGTTAGGACCATCATCTTGAGCTAGCTCGATGGTCCCATACGGAAACACTTGAGTCACGGTGAATGGACCGGACGAACGGGATTTCAACTTACCGGAAAAGATTTTTAATCTTGAATTAAAAAGCAAAACTTGATCCCCAATGTTAACAACCCGGTTTTTAATTTTAGAATCATGCAACTTTTTAGATTTTTCCTTATAAATCAATGAATTTTCATAAGCAATGTCTCTCAATTAATCCAATTCATTTAATTCCATTTTCCGGTGTTTTCCCGCGGTCTCCATATCATCATTACAATGCTTTAGGGCCCAATAAGCCTTGTATTCTAACTCGATAGGCAAATGACAATTCTTTCCATACACAAGCTTATAGGGAGTGCACCCAATGGGCGTCTTATGAGCGGTCCTAAAGGCCCATAAAGCATCGTCCAACTTATCCGACCATGATTGTCGGTTTTCCCCAACGGATCTCTCCAAGATCCTCTTCAACGCTCGGTTTGAAACCTCTACTTGCCCACTAGTTTGTGGGTGATAAGCCGTAGAAATCCGATGTGTAACCCCATATTTCCTTAGGACCCTTTCAAATTGGTCATTACAAAAATGGGTTCCACGATCGCTTATGATCGTACGAGGGGTTCCAAACCGAGAATACAAGCTTTTAAAGAACTTAACTACCACACGAGCATCATTGGTGGGCAAGGCTTTGGCCTCCACCCACTTAGATAGGTAGTCAACCGCAACGAGAATGTACTTATTACCACGAGATGATGGGAACGGCCCCATAAACTCTATACCCCAAACGTCAAAGATCTCACACACTTGGATGATATTTTGTGGCATTTCATCTTTTTGTGAGGTTTTTCCTTGTCGTTGGCATGCATCACACGACTTCACAAGATCTTGTGCATCTTGGTAAATAGTAGGCCAAAAGAAGCCGGCATCAAACACCTTTTTAGCCGTGAGATTAGCACTGTGGTGACCACCCGTGGGTCCCTCGTGGCAAGCTCTAAGGATGTTAGAAGCTTCGGTGCCAAATACACAACGTCAGATGATTTGATCCGCACAAGTTCAAAACAAATAAGGGTCGTTCCAAAAGTAGGACTTGACGTCACGAAAGAATTTTCGTTTTTCTTGAGTCGTCATACCCTTAATGATGAAGTTACCCGCATGGTAATTTGCAAAATCCGCAAACCATGGGGTGGAAGGATCAAGTTTAGAATTCACTACACCAAGTGTCTCGAGCGGAAATGTTTCGGTGATTTCCTTGGGCTCGTAAACACTTTGGTGAGGATCTTCCAAACGAATGATCGGCCGCTAGATTCTCGGCTCCTTTTTTGTCAACAATGGTGTGATCAAATTCTTGAAGGAGGAGAATCCAACGAAGTAATCTAGGCTTAGCATCTTGCTTTGCCATGAGATACTTGATAGCCGAATGGTCCGTATACACTATGCATTTAGCTAAGACGAGGTAAGGTCGGAACTTCTCAAATGCATACACCACGTCAAGGAACTCCTTTTACGTTGTAGTGTATTTTAGTTGAGCCTCGGTCATCTTCTTGCTAGCATAGTGAATAGGCAAGAAGTGCTTATCATGACGTTGCCCCAAAACGGCCCCAATAGCGTAATCACTAGCATCACACATGAGTTCAAAGGGGAGGTTCCAATTGGGAGCAACAAGAATGGGAGCTTCGGTAAGTTTCCTCTTAAGGATTTCAAAGGCTCGTACACAATTTTTGTCAAAGACAAAACATGCCTCTTTTTCAAAAAGATGTGTAATGGGTCGAGAAATCTTTGAAAAATCCTTGATGAATCGACGATAAAAGCCCGCGTGGCCTAGGAAACTCCTAACTCCCTTAACGGTTTTGGGATGAGGTAATTTGGCGATGACGTCTATCTTAGCTTGATCTACCTCAATCCCCGCTTTCGAGACCTTGTGTCCTAAGACGATTCCACTCTAAACCATAAAATGACATTTTTCCCAGCTGAGCACAAGGTTGGTTTCCTCACAACGTTTTAACATTCTCTCAAGGTTCGACAAACACGAAGTGAACGAATTACCAAACACGGAAAAGTCATCCATGAAGACTTCAATCGTCTTCTCGATCATATCATGAAAAATAGCCATCATGCACCTTTGAAAGGTTCCCGGTGCATTGCAAAGTCCGAATGGCATTCTACGATAGGCAAACGTCCCATATGGGCACGTAAACGTAGTTTTTTCTTGATCACGAGGATCGATGGGAATTTGGAAGTAACCGGAAAAACCATCTAAGAAGCAATAGAAATCATTTCCCGCAAGACGCTCCAACATTTGGTCCATGAAGGGCAAGGGAAAATGGTCTTTTCGAGTGGCTTCATTCAACTTACGATAGTCGATGCACACTCTCCATCCGGTCACGAGTCTAGTGGGAATTAACTCGTTGGCATCTTTTGGCACAACGGTCATCCCTCCCTTTTTAAGGACACAATGAATAGGACTCACCCAAGGGCTATCAGAAATAGGGTAAATCATTCCCGCGTCAAGGAGTTTAAGGACCTCCTTTTTTATGACGTCGTGAATTTTGGGGTTCACCCTCCTTTGACTTTGGATTGCGGGCTTGTAATCCTCCTCCATTAATATTTTGTGGGTACAAAACTTGGGATCGATTCCCTTAATGTCGGATAACTTCCACACAATTGCCCCTTTGTGGTCCTTTAGAACATTGACAAGTGTGGTTTTTTCATCATTCGAAAGTTCCTTCGCAATAATAACCGGCAACTTGTCACCCTCCTCCAAATAGACATATTCGAGATGAGGAGGTAAATCTTTCAACTCGAGGATAGGTGGTTCCTCAAGTGAAGATTTGGGCTCGATACTCATAACCTCCTCGGGTGGAGGAAATGGGAAATCGTTGAGAAAATCCTTGATAATCGAGAAGTCTTCATCGTTGTCAAGGTCTTCGTCACAAGTACGTGGAACATTGAATTCTTCCAACGTTAAACCACCGCCTTCAAATGGAGTGAAGGTTGGTGTCGAATTATCAAGAATTGGATCTAACATATTGGGATTGCCACTAGTTTCTTCATCACCAAATCCTAGAACTTCTTGTGAAAATTCCTCGCAAACCACGTCCATCATATCAACGAGGTTTATGGTAGCAACAGAATAAACATGAGAAAGTTGAGAATTTTGAGTTGCGTTTATAACAAGTTCCTCGTCGTTGAAACGTAAGGTGATCTTTCTAGCATGAACATCGATCAAAGCCATAGACGTGTCTAAAAACGAACGACCTAAAATGAGAGGAACTTGAGGATCCGTGGGGATATCGACAACGATAAAGTCTACGGGATAGTATAACTTCCCCACTTTCACAAAAACGTCTTCCGCCAATCCACATGCACGAATCGTGGAATGGTCTTCCAACTCGATAGACATTAGTGAAGGAGTAAGATTAGGAAGATTGAGCGACTCGAAGATTGCAAGTGGCATCAACTTAATGCTAGCACCAAGATCGGCCAAGGCATAGCATTCTTCCATATCTTGGATTACACAAGGGATCAAAAATTTACCGGGATCACCGACTTTTTGAGGTATGCGATTAAGATAAATCGACGAACAACTAGACAATTGGTGCAATTTCTCCTTGTTGTTCAACATACTCTTAAAGTTAGCGGCAAATCGAGGCATCATGACCAAAGCGTCGGTGAAACTCACATTAAGGTGCAAATCACGAAACATTTTCATAAAAAGCTCAAATTGATAATTGTCGCGCTCTTGACGTTTCTCCTTCCTAAGTCTTGATGGATAGGGCAAAGGTGGTGTGGGTTGAGGCATAGTAGGCATAGCCTTTGGAATCTCGGGTTCCAATGATGATAATGGGTCAACCGTAGGTGTGGCATGAGCGGTACTTCGTGGGATTGAGATATGCTCCTTTTCGACCACCACCTCGGGTTCTTCCTCAATTGCTTCCTCCGTAGGAGCAATTGGTTGAGGAGTCGGTTCCTTAAGTGTCTTACCACTACGTGTGGTAATCACTTTCATCTCTCCTTTTGGGTTTACGATGGTATCACTAGGAAGACTACTCGAAGAAGAAGGTTTACACATGATAGCTTCAAACATTTTTCCCATTCGGTCTTCAAACATAGACTGCCTAGCATCCGCTTTTAACAACTCTTGCTTAATTTCATGTTGACCTTGCTCCATTTTTTGTTGATTTTGTTGGAGTCGTTGAACATTTCCTTCCATTTTATTAGCATGAATTTTAAGTTCATTAGCAAGTTCTTTTTTAAGCTCGTTTTTCAACTCAGATCTTAAGCTAACCATTTCACGTTGCATATTGTCAAACTTAGCATCGTTTGCCTTAGCATAATTCAAAAACTCTCCTTGAAGATTTTTGGTGTGATCATTTTGAAAACCTTGTGTAGTAGTTTGAAAATCACGGTTTTGGTTTTGGTTTGAAATTTGCCCATTTCCACTTTGATAATTACCCTTGTTGTAATTACGTTGATTGCCTTGATAATTACCACCTTGGTTGTTTTTTCGATAGTTATTAGCATTTTGATTTGGTGGAGCTTGATTTTGGCGGGAACCTTGACCGTTTTGGTTATAAGTTCCCGTGGCTATATAAGCACTTGAAGTGTTACCATCCGCGGTAATTCACTCGGAAAGATCATGAGCTCCACCACACGATAAACAACTCTTAGCAACCGCTTTAACCGAAGCGGAATTCGAAGCTTCTTGAGCTTTACAATGGGACATAAGAGTCGAAAACCTATCGAAAAACCGATTTTCCTCATTAGCTTCATCTTGTAAGGCATTAATGCTATGAGACGATGGTGACGATGATGAACCCAATTTGGTAACACTCGGTGTGTTACGAGGGTCATAAACCTTAGACCTATTTTCAATTATCACCAAAGCTTCTTCAACCGTTTTACACAAAAAATTACCACCCGCGGCGGCATTTAAATAATCTCTTTCATGATCATTAAGTCCATTGTAAAACGTGTCAATTTGATGCAAGTCGGAAAAACCGTGATGAGGACATTCATGCAACATCTCCTTAAACCTATTCCAAGCTGTTGAAAAACTTTCATTCGATTCTTGTGAAAATTTAGAAATCTCATTTTTCAAATGCGTAGTCTTAGAGGGCGGAAAAAATTGGTTCACGAACTTTGAAACGAGATCCTTCCACGTCAATATAGAATTGGGTGGCTCTTTCTCTAACCAAATTTTAGCGGGCCCCGCTAAGGAATACGGAAAAAGCATCATCTTAATCGAGTCATTCAAGACATCCTTAAATTTACACGTAGCGGTAAGACGATTGAATTGGCGGATATGGTTGTGAGGCTTGTCCTTCTCATCACCACGGAATTTGTTGTTTTGGATCATCGACAACAAAACCGTTTTCACCTCAAAATTCTCCGCAAGGATAGCGGGAATCACAATAGCTTCTCCATAACCCTCGGTGGGTGCTTGAAGTAACTCCATCATAGTTCGATTCGCCATGGTTGGTGCTTCTCGTATAATGGGTTCGTCAATAGGAGACTCCTCACTAGAATGAGTAGGAGTGGGAGTTTTGTTCTTTCATCTACGTGCACGTTTTGCTTGATTTCGAGTTAGCATAAACGTCACGTACAACGAGGGGACGAGCAAAGAATATTCTTTTTGGTGTTTTGTATTTTTCAATTTTTTTGTGGTTTTTGATGGTATTAACATTTTTTGGAAATTGGTGAATGTATTAAGTAGACACAAATCTACAAATCTCCTCCTTAATCAAATCTCTCGATTAAAGAAGCCTCAAGGAATGAAAATGATCACGTGAAGTGAACGCCTTCGGTGACTTTAGAACGATGGTGGAACACCAAATCCTTCAAGAGGGTTTAATAAATAGAAACCAAGAAAATATATATGATATGTAATAATACTTTGGGCGGCAAAACCCTCGATTAGCTCTCAATCTCAAAATACGCACAAGTAAGCGGAGGAAACGAGGCGGCGCGAAGCACTTAAGAGACTTTTTCCTTTAGGTCGTGAAATACAACCGCCTTATACCCACCTTATAGTTTGTATTTTTCAAAATCAAGCTTCACGAAAGTATTTATCTATTTTTGTCTTTTTTTTCTTTGGTTTGAGATTCGAATACAATGATTGGGTAATGACCTCCCAAGTCAAGGTTGTGATTTCTCACGTATTTGGAGTACTTGTGAATTTATTGTTCTACGTATACAATATAGTAATAGTATTCACACAAAAACTGAAAAACGATAATACGTATTAGTAGAGTGATACTAATACAAATACTAATTATGGTTATATAAAAAACAAAAATTGTTCAATCAAAACACAACATGCCTCCCCGGTAGCGGCGCGAAAATGATAGTTGTAAATTCACACTCGTTTAGGAAAACGAGGTAAAAGCGGTAAGTATTAAGCGTACGTTTAGGAAAACGTAAACACTTATGACCCAAAGTGGGGATCGTTCACGAGGAGGCTAGTGCGTTGTGTTAAGAATTGATTAATGTTTGTGATTATATTTGAGAAAAGAAAGAAAAGAGAAATAAGAAAGAAATGACGGTTACGAAGACGGATCGAGCTAAGACGAAAAAGCGTTCACGTAAAATCGTAAAAAACTACAAAATCAAAAATTTTGAATCTAAAATTTAATTAAAAGCTAAAAGTAGTCTAAAATAATATAAATAAGAATAAAAATCCAATAAAAATCTTTTAAAACCTTTTATTAATTAAATATTCAATTTTAAATGCTAATTAAAGCCCTAAAATTAAATATAATTAATCAAAATGTCCAAAATATTATTTTATTGAACAAATGACTTATTTATATTATCTAAAGACTAAAAAGTGTTTTCCCTAATTTTTAAAAACTATTTTTCTATTTTTAAATCACTAAAAACTATTTTAAAACTAAAATAATTATAACAAATAATAAAATAATGCCAAAAATAATTTAACAATTTTAAAAATCCTAAATTACTCTAATGAACAGAAGAAAAATGAAAAAGTTTGAAAAATATAAAATTTTTCACTAGATGACAAAAACAGTTTAAATAAAACCCTAATTAAACTAAATTAATTATAAAAAATAATTAAAAAGTGAACAGTAAAAACTTTTTTAACTAAAAATCTTAAAATGTTTTTCTTAATAAAAGAAAAATGTTAAAACTGAAAAATAAGTATTTTTGGCACTAAATGCCAAAAACAGAAACTTAAAAAGTATGAAAAATAGCTATTTAATCTAAAAATTACTAAATGAACAGTAATAAAATTTTTACCTAAACAGAAAAATCAGAAATTAAATTAGAAAAATATCAAAACAAGTTTCAAGTCCTAATTCCCAATTAAGGGCACTAAAGACAAAAAATCAATGTTTCTGATAGTGACTTGTGACAAGTTTTGTCCTTTAGCTTTAGCAGTACTAACCAATACACCAGCAGGGGTAACTTTTTTCCCACTGCTAGTGTAAAAATTTGGTCTGTGGATGTTTAAGCTTAGGAAAGCTCTTTGGATTAGGTTTCTTTGGACAGCAAGGCACCCCCACACCAATTAGGTTGTGGGGAGTCTAAGTAAACACAAAAAACACACAATCACTTAACAAAATCAAGCTCAAATAGCACACAAAGTTACTGATTTTACTTTGAAGTTTCTGATGAACAGTACCCCCTAGATTACTTGCACAATGACGAATTTCAAGCCTTCAATTCTTGCACACAATCCAATAAAATGGCATAAAACTGATTACAATCCCTGCTTAAACCTTAAATCTAACAGATTACCAAATTTGATGGCAAAATTTTCACAAAACATGCTCAAAAAGGGATTGACTGTATTTTAGCTAGTTTATCCAATTTTTTAGCATGCAAAAGTGTTTAAACTCTACCCAAACTGAAAACTAGCTACTCATATCATCTACTAACATCCTAATAAGTGTATTGAACAGGTTTCAAGCCAAGATTAATGACAATTACACCAACTCAAACCCTAATCCAAACACCCCTTTAAAATTCAGATTTCACTTTTTTCAAATCAAATCAAGTCCAATCCAATCCAAACTGATTCTACTTACTTCTAACATGCATATAACATAAAAATAAGCATGAACAAACATAATAACTAGCATTTAAACATATTTCATACAGAATCACATAAATCACAAAAATCATTAACTAGAAAATTAAAACAAGGGAACAAGGTATTACACCTTGTGGGACCCACATCCAGGCCCCACTAAGGCTTCTATGCCTTCTCCTACAAGCTGGGGCTTGTGTAGAATTCTTGGGCTTTTGGCTGCAAAAAGATGATGATAATGGTATCCCTTGTTCTTGTTTGATCCTGCACAAACACAACAATCAAGAAAAACACTTCAAGTTTAAAAGATGAGCCAAAAGCTTTGTCAAAAGCTTTTTGGACAGCTTTTAAACAGTAAGTATTAGTAAAACAGGGAAATAAGATTTTTGGAAAACCTTTGAAAAATCTGGAAAATGTAACCAACAAAGATACTTGACAAAAAGTTCCTCAAAAGTAAAACCAATATTATTAATCCACTTTCACTTCATTATAGTACTGATTTTACTCTTTTTGAAAACCCTTTTCAATAATCCTTAAAAATGATAATTTTCTGAAAATGCCTTCTTTGAAAACTTTAATACACAATTAACTTCACAAGATTAATGTGGAACACAGATTTTTACCCAACTAAAAACACCAACTTTTAACAAGAAAAGGAATTACAATTTTTTATAAAAATACCAACTTTCATTAAATCAAAAAGGGATTACAATTTTTTTTGAGAAAAATCTGGAACAAGAGATAAATGAAAGCCTATACGTCCTTATATAATGGACTATAGAATACTCTAGAATGTGAAAACCCTAGTTAAGCGGAATTCCAGAAAAGCCCTTTGGTCTTCTTATTTGAACTTGGTCAAATTGTGCCCATGTGATGATTGTGATGGATACCAGCTGTTGGATTGATCTTGGGCGTTCAATGTGCTCCTTGGGTACCAATGAGTGATTCTGGGATGTTGGATGGACTGCAGGATTCGTTTCTTGCCATTTTTGTCCAAACAGGGGTGCAGGGGACCAATGTGGGACCCTTTTGGGTCACGGGTTGAAGAATCTAGGTGTGGGTTTTTGTTTGAAATGAGCTTAATCAGTGATCTGGAAAGATTAGCCAAAAAACTCTTTGTTTTAAAGTTGATTGGGTCTGGTAAAATTTAGGGTTTAAGGGTGATTAAGGGGTGGTTTAATCCGGTTTGGGGTTTAAGTATTTTAAATATTGTGTTTACCCCCAAAAAATGGTTAACTGATTATTTAAAATCGGTTTTAAAGTTGAGTGGAAAGTGAGGTGGATGAGGGGAGGCTTTTGATTGGTTGAGGGGAGAGAGGGGGTGATGTGGCGTAAGGTGATAGGGTGTTGGGAGGTTTGTTGTCTGGGCTAAAACAGTCCCTTGTCTTCCATCCTTTGTTTACTTTGTATAAAATACCCAAAAACCTTGAATCCCTTTGTAGTAACTTTCACCAACTTGTCAAATTTGGCAAGACAAGTTTTCAAACTTTTAACAAGGACATGAAATGTAATTTCTTCATTCTTCAAGGGTTGTTCTTATAAATTCTTGATAATTTAGGGACCCAAATGCAATTAGAGAGTATTGCAAGGGTATAAATTGCCAAGTCTTCAAAAATGAGGGACCAATGTTGCCAATCTTCAATTCTTCAAGGTCATTTTTAGAAATTCCATTCTTGGGCCCGGTTCATTGTGCGGCTTCGTTTCCCGTGTTCGTTTTTGATTGATTCTTGTGATCTTTTGCCATTTCCTCAATATCTGTACCTAAAATACACAAGCAACAAACACGAGCATATATTTGGCAGTTTTAATGATATTTTATGCATTTTAAGCCCGATTTGGACGATGAGACTATGTATAAAAGCAGTCTCATCAGCTAACAAGTTATTAAACCTAGTTAATAACACCAGGGAAAGAGATTTGGATGCTTGAAATTGGATCTGTGGTCAATTAGATCAGCAAAAGTTTCTACATATTCTTCTTGTTCATCAGTAACCTGCATATGCTTATATCTGCTTATTTGCTTTGATTCAGTGATTGAAATAAGTTTTTTTCTACTTAATCATAGTTTATATAGCTTCTGTATGCATCTTGTTGAATTTGGCTGGCTTATTCATGCTATATCTGCTTATTTGTTCATAACAGCTTATTTTCCATGTCTGTGCTAGATCTGTGGATTGTTTGATTAATCTGGGCTTATTGTGTGAACCAAAGTGTGTTTTTGTGCTTGATTGTGACTCCTTGTGATTAACTGATCACTTGGGTGCCCTTGTCTTCCAATATAACATACTAAATCTCTCTAAAAAGCTTGGTCAAATAGTCAAAGCAGTGGGAACTCCTTTCCCCTGCTGCTAGCCACTGCTAGTGTATTTTGGGTTTCAGCTTATCATTAAGCTAAAATAGCTTATTTGAACCAGCAACAACTTGGATTTTGTAATAGGTGCTCATTATTTGACCCATTTGTTCATACTGGAGCATTTGGTGTGTTGACTTTAGGGTTTGACTAGAAAACCAACTTAATTGACTTTTTCATAAGTGCTTATTGGTTCATTCTGGCTTATTGGTGTTGCTTATTGGAATTTTGTTGATTGATTTGGCTTATTGAGTTCATTTGTGACATTTTGCAAGTTAAATCAAGTCCTGAGGTGCCCTAAATCTCAAACCTGACTATTTTGTCGTTTTGTGGATTTGTACTTTGCTTATTTCTGGCTTATTGAGTGTGCTTTTTCAAAATTTCTTTTTACAGATCTCTTTAGTATCCCAAAAGAAGGTGGTGTGTTAAATTAGAGCTTATGGCATTAGCTTATTGCTTAATGGGCTAAAAAGCCCAATAAGGATAAGATGTTTGCTTAATAAGCTATGATAAGCTTACTTTCAGCTTTTGGGCCTTTAGAGTTTTGTGTTTAGAATTAAATTTTGAGTCAGATTGGACTTTTCGAAGTCAATTGGGCCAAGTTTGACTTTTTGGGCTAAAAAGCCCATTAGTGTTGACTGTTTTTGGTTTTGCCCCATTTGAGGGCCCAATAGGGGTATTCTGGTCATTTCACTTTCATTTTCTGTTTAATTAGGTCAAAATAAATTAGTTTGCAAGTTTTTAGACATTTTTATAATTTTTGGATTATTAATATTATTTTAATATTATTTTATTATATTTTTTCAAATTTAACATTTTTGCACTTTTTACATTTTTCTTAGCTTAAATACATTAAAATAGGAATTTTGCAACTTTTAGATTAATTTTATCATCTTTAGATTAATTTTTATAATTATTTTAAGTTTTAATAGTTTTTAAATCATTTAATAGTTTTTCTTAGTTTAAAAATTTCTATAAATAGTTTTTAATCTTTTTAGGTCATTTTAGAGGTTTACCAATTGAAAAATCTTTATTTGGGCTTTTTGATAATTAATTTGATTTTTAGAGCTTTAATTAGCATTTAAAAATTAAATATTCAATTAATTAAAAGGTTTGAAAAAGTTATGATCATTGGTAAACTCTTAGTTTATTTATTTTGATTTTTGGTCATTTTTTGGTATGTTTTAGAATTAATTTTTATTTTAGCCTATTTTACGGTTTTACGTTAAGTCTTAGTAGTAATTAATTTCACGTCTTCGTCATCCTCTTTTCTCATCAACTTCTAATCAATATTAATCTCAAATCAATTACGAATTATTCACACACATATACCTCCTTGGGAAACGAACTTCATTGGGTCATTAACACTTGGTTTTTCCTAAAATCATTTGTTTAATACTTACCGCTCTTACGCCTTTTTCCTAAAAGGTCGTATTTTACCACAATCATGAAGTCACTGCCAAATATCGGTCCGAGAAAGGTCTCAAATCGTGAAGCGAGTTATGCCAAGATATGAACTTTAAAAGGTCCCGAGAAGCAGTTTTAAAAGATTTTGTCCTTTAGCTAACTATTGATTAAATCGTCCCACTTTATTTTCAGCCTAAATAACTATCGTAATAAGTCAACAATGAATCCTCGTGATCATTTAAGACAACAATAAAATATAAGAGATACACCTAGGAATAAGAGAGTCTAAGTGAATAATTGGGCCACATTAGTTTGTGTTAGTTTGCTAACTTATAATAACATTGATCTCGTTTTTAAGCTTGGTTTGGGAACGTGAAATTTGAGGATGATAAACATTCATGACAATTCAAAGCCTCAATGTAAGTCTTTAATCTCTTTATTTGTTTTTCTTCCTTTAATTATGTTTAATAAAGGCCAAGGTGAGTTAATTATGATGGAAAATGTAAATCTTGCTTTGTAACTAATGCATTGCATGAGGGCATTGCAATGGTCAAGTGTAGGGGATTTGATAGGTGTGAAAACATCTATCCTTGTACCACTTATTGCTATCTAAAACAAGGCCAAAGCGCGCATTTAATGTCGTAAAAGTCGGAATTATGCGTGGTGTGTGTTTTTGTTGTGTTTTAGGACCAAAATGTTAAAAAGGAAGAAAACACGGGATTGCACGGGCTTTTATCGAAGAAAAAGACAAAAGACGAAGTCAAAAGATCAAGAGTGCAAAAGATTGGAAGTCAATGGGCCTATTTTGAAGATTTATTGAAGAAAAGGACCAAAGACGGAAGATTTACAAGTCGAAGAACCCAAGTCTAATAAATGAAGAAATTATAAGACGAGTTCAAGATTTTATCGACAAATCCCGAGCCAAAGTCGAGACCTCAATTTAATTAAAAGACAAGACGACAAAGAAAAGAAAAGAAAGAAGACAAGCCACCAACCACCTATCAACTCTCCTCTCCTATAAATACCACCCTCACTTATCATTTGAGGGTTGGTTAGTTAGTTTTAGATTAGGAGTAGTGTAGTTTTACTTTCTCTCTCTAAGTTTTTATTTCTTTCTCTCTCTAGATTTAATATGTAGAATCATTTAGTTTCATATTTTTAAATTATTGAATCTTAAACTTTTAATCAAGCTTTCACCTTTAATTCTCATACTTCCTTTCTTGTTTGGTTTAATTTAGTGTTTGGTTTGTTGATTTTGTTGATTTACTTTTGATTAATCAAGTGGGTTTCATAGTTTTATTGATTTTGATTCCATAAAGTTTGTTGATTTAGATGTTTTAATGCTTGGTATATCTTAATTAGTGATTTAGTGTTTTTAGTTTTATTGTTTTTGGTTGATTTAAGCTTTAATTAATTAAGTGGGTTTTGATTAGTTTAGCTTTAATTTTTAGTTTTATTGATTTGGTTTGATTGATTGTTGTTAGATAATAATTAGTGGTTAGTTTGGTTTAATTTTTAGATTGATTATGGTTGATTTTGATCAAATTCGTGTTCCTAGAAAATAGGATCTTATAAACCTTCGTCACTGCTTAATCTTACCGAACGAAGGTTTATCCCGAATCAAATTCGTTTTTACCGAACGAAGTACTTTCCCGAGTGAACAATTTTTACCGAGTCAATAATTTTCCCGACTAAACCTTTTTTCCCGAACCAATTATTTTTCCCGAGTCAAGTTGTTTTTCCCGAATGAGTTTATTTTTCCGAATGAGCAATCTTTCCCGAACAAACTTTGACCTACTAGCCTACCTGCCTGCTTGTCCATTTCCCGCCCTTTTTCAGCTAGGTGCCTGCTTGCTTGAGCTAGGTGTCTGGCTGCTTGTTTCTTATTTAGTATTTGATCCGTAATCGTGTAGTTTAATCTGAAAGTTGTTGGATTTTTATTTTGAAAGTCACGTATTTTTAGTTATATATTTCATCTAATTTTAATATTAATATATTCTCGTAATGTTTAAGTTTTATCTTTTATTTAGTACACGCTTTAGCTTTTGTCTCGTTTAGTTTTAAAATACCCTCTTAGTTTTATTTTCTCCTTTTTCATTAAGTAAATTTTATTTTTTAGTCGAAAGTTAATTTCTTCTTTTAGTTTTATTTTTATTAATTGTTTTGTTTTAATTTACATTTTATTATTTATATTATTTCGTTATTATTAGTTAATTGTTTTTAGCTTATTTTTATTACTATTCGCATTTACCTTTTACTTAGAAATAGATAACCAAACTTCCTTTTTTTTAACCAAGAACAATTGAGTCACACTTTTAACCGGAGATCAATTCGAAAAGACTGGTCTAACAAACAAGAACTTTTAACTAGCAAAATTCGTATATTACCTATCCCACTCCTCTTGGTTTTATTATGTTTTACATTATTATCCAATGCCTTGCTAGGAGTTTTTACCTGCTTGGGAGAAGAACTAGTTTTAGACACCTCAGACACAAAATTGCTCATTGAAGGTGGATAAACAATGTTTTTTGTCACAACAGATTTATCTTGGGTCAAAGTACTAGAGTCTGAATCATTAACAGCCTTTGATTCATCTAACTCTATACATGTATCATTTCTAGGGGGCATGAAAATTCCTGATAATGGTGGTGGAACTGCCTTCATTCCTTTAGCATATCTATCATTTTCAGGTGTATCATCTGACTCACTAGAACTATCAAAAATCCCCTTTGATAAGTCCTTGTCAGTTAAAGTTATCCCAGGTTGGTCCTCAATGTATCATAGGCCTGACTTATCATAATACCCCATTTGTGAATTAATCAGTTTACCCAGTCCTTTTGAGGATCTTTGCCAATGATTAATTACTTCCCTTTCATTATAAAGACTGGCTTTTAACACAAGTACAAAAATGGGTTTCGGTCACACAGACCGAAATTGGTGTAGTCACAAATTAATTTTTTATGTGACTGAATTCGCCAGTCATAAATAAACAGTCACACTTGAAGTCAGTTTGTATGACCATTACGTATTTTGTTTGTCACGCATATGAATATTTACGTGACTAGGGCTAACAGATGCTTTTTGGATGAGTCGTTAGTCACTTAATAATTTTAGAGTGTTACCGAATCAAAGTCTGGTTCAAGTAGTAGTCACATTATACATATACATGTGTGACAAATATTTGTCATACACACATTGAATGTGACCAAAAATCATATATGGTCACATATACTTATTTTACAAGTGACAAATTGATAAACAAGGTTGTCACACACATTATTTTAATGTGACTAGTATATTTTGTTAAATTTTAACCACACATGAATTTTGTATGTGTTGCATGTGGAAAGTAGGCATTGAAACATTTGCCACTATATTTATTTAAATGTGACAAATATTTTATAATTACTTGAAGACTATGATCAAATATAATACATGATCATACTCAATAACCAAACAATTATGTGACTATATGTTTTCCAATAGTCACAACATTAGAGAAATGTGAAACTAAATTATATTTATGGTCACATTATAATGGGATTATATGTGACCAACACATTGAAAAAGTCACACAGTAAAATATTCATGTGACAAATGTTTAGAACCAAATGTAATCTCAATTTTCACTAATGTTGATATAAGTCACATTTTTTAGTGTTTGTATGACTAAAGTCACTACACCTAGTCACAACAAGTATTTTTCTATATGACTAACTAAGCCCATAAAATAATAGTTTGTCTCAATAAGTATTTTTTTATGTGACTAACTAAGCCCATCAAAAAAAATTGTCACACACATTTACAAGTGTGTGTCGAAGCTTCCTTGATACTATTCCCAGCATGCATTGAGTTCATACTATTTGCTGCAACTCTTCATTTACCCCAATAAAAAACTGTGGTTGTTATGGGTTATATAAATACCCTGCCTATGGTTATATAATATATAACATCACCAACTAACAGATCATCTTCCCCAAATAAAAAACACATTTTTACTTTCTATTAACAGATCAATCCATGGCAGATTCTCAAGGAATTACTTCTGATGCAAATGCCACCCCTGTGTTGGGCGAGATTTTGCAACTCACTGGTGGTGCAAATATTTCGTATACCACCAGGGTATACTTGGAGCAACTGATTATTGAAGAGAAGGCCTTTACTAATGATATCTAGGATTTGATTGAACCGGTTAAGGTAAGCCTAAAAAGGGTGCGTACTGCACTTTCTGAAATGAAGACCAAACATCCAGCTGCTGATTGGGAGGAGTCGATTAAAGCTTTTACTGATTTAAAGAAGTGGTTGGAGATGAAGCTTTACCGTTTGAACATTATTGTTCAGGAACAAGTTGAAGGTGTGGATGAGTTGAAAGCTTGGTCCACTGAAATGGAAATGGTTCCACCAGCAGAAGAAAATGTTGATGATTGTTGTGCATGGGCACATATCTTTTTGTTGTTTTAGCCCATCAATATGCAGTTTGGGTATGTCGTGTCTAAACCAGATCTTTTGTTTAAGTTAAAGTACTTTTTACCCATGTTTTGCTTGCATATCTAATATGTATATAATGTCTAATGGTAATGGTATTGGCATTTATGTTTAATTTGGTTTAATGTTTAATGCCTGCTATTGTGTTTATCTTAATTTTTTATTACATCTAATTAAATTGTTCTTTAACTTATACTTATTCTTAATCTCAGTATCTGTTGTAATTTTTGGGGGTTAAGATAGCAGAATGTGATGTGTGTATGAAATTAAAGAAGGTACAAGAACTGATTTAAGTATGAATTTGAGCACAAACTTGACAAGTATGACAAAATTATGTATTATAGATTATGCAAAATTCTTGCAGACACAATTTTATACTCATTATGTCAATAGCTAGTGCACTTCAGTAATGTGCAGATTTTTGCAATACATGCTAATCACAAAATTTGTGAATACAGACTGAAATAAAAACCAACTATAACCTATTGTAAATAAACACTTGGTGTGCAGGCAATAGGAGGTTTAAATCATGTTGTCAATAAGCTTAAACATACAGTCCCAAACACCCCTTATGTTGAGCAGTATATCAAAACTACAAAGGAATAATGAAATTTAAGCAAATTCAAGGCATGCAACCAATATGAAATATAAAGGTGAGCAACAAAAGACTTAAGTAAGCTGGATAATCAATAAAATAAGCATTCACAAGCCAAACCACTGGAGTTGAAACTGATACAAACTGATGCAATAGTTATATTTACATTATGCAATTCAGTAATTGCAACTCAAATCACCAAATTGAACCCTATGTAGTATGTCACTAGCTATATAAACAGATATGCAACTCAACTCACCAATCTGAACATTCTTTTTGAACACAAAGTTTCACTAGTATGACAGAATTCAATATGACATATTATGAAAACTTACATGTAGTTAGCAATATCAGTAGGACACAATTGAAATCTAATTTTCATAAAAACATAACTAAAAGAACCACTGAATTTTAAAGAAATTTTACATTCAAATAAAAGAGATTACAAGTGTTTTTGTAGGAAAAATGAAAGATTAAATGTGTGATATGAACACAAACATAAATCCTTAAACAAGTACTAGAACCTATCCTCTAAAAGAACAAGTTAAATACGATAAAAAGTGTAACACCCCCAAATTTATACAATTCAATACAGCGGAAGACTCGTTGGTGTTACGGGATAGCACGTCACTCACATCATAGACAACGCTTAAAAATCGCGTCGTTTAATAATAAATCATTTCCATTCATAAATATCAAATTTACATAGGTCCCAAGTCATTGTATATCATACAGGTTTTACAAAGCATTTGAATGGAAATTATTATTTAAGTGAGGGCCATGGATTCTTGTTGTCTTCCCGAGAATTACCTTCAAGTACCTAAGATAAAACATGTTAAAAGAAAAGGTCAGCGATAACGCCGAGTGAATTCATAGAGTTTAATAAAACCATCAATATATCATCGGTATATTTAATTATTGCCGAAAATCATTTTGTACAAATCATTGTAATAGGCCATAAAATAGCCAAAGTCATTTTATAAAAATCCTTATCAAAAATCATAATATAGGCATTTGCCTTCAAAACCATTATACGAACCAATGTCGTAAAAATATCATACAATACGTTTTATAACGTCATGTAGAGTTAAATAATAACCGTTATATGAATATGGTTATGTAAAACCAAATCACGAACATAATATCAATAATAAGACCCCGTATTGCTAGTCAGGAAATATATCGTAATTCATTGCATATAGCAGTATTCCGTTATTTTGGATTATTATAAGCCGCATGACATCGTTACCTTACTATAACAAACAACGGTAGCTAACCCGAACTCAATTTTCCCATCTAAATTAGCGTGTCGTCACAAAGATCACGCTATGGAAATCTTCTCAATACATAAATTCGCTTACCAATCAATGTGGCACGACGGGGATCAACCGTCAAGGCGCGAACTGGGGTGATCGTCCCCAAATAGTACTATTATATGCATAAGTGTCTACCAAATCCCGGTAGTTCACAATTCATGCTAATGGCACTTTTAGTGACATAACCTAACTTTAATAATCCATTTTATTTCTCACATCGGGTCATATAATCATTCGTTGGGTCATACAATCATTCGGGTCCAAATCAATAAACAAACAATCGGGACAAATGGTGTCCTATTTTATCAAAACTAACATGTTATCTCCCTCGCGGGTTTATAAAACATTTCATAAAAATATTTAAAAGAGTGTGAGGCTATGAACTCACATTGATGTGGGAAAGCGGTTTATCGGCGATCTAAATGTATGGTACGTGCTTCAATCACGGAAACCTAGACAAATAATACTCGTCTTAGATTCTTGTCCAATGACTTTATAAAAATAACAATTATGTATACATATGATGATTTTATATATATGATGATGATCAAGTGGGTTTATACACTCTCATTTACTCATTTTAGTGTTATGTATTGGTAACTTTCAAGATTAGTTACACTAGTTCAACTTGTTTACATTTTGAGGCCCAATAGGCCCATTACAAGACCAATAATTTTCATTAGCCCAATTATACTTTTATTATCAGTATTATACTTTACATTTTGGGACCAAGTGGGTTAAGCCCAATGAGTAAGTTTATAAGTGTTTAGCCCATTTAGTTGTATTATTAGTCCAATAACGCTAACTTAGCCCGTTAATGTCCGTATGTTATATAGTTCGGGTTTTATCGGTTTTTACTTGTATTAAGTACTTATATATCAGTATATGACTTTTAAAAGGTTTACATTAGACGGGTCCGATCTTCTAAGTTTTAATTGACGAAAAACGTTAATTTTACGGTACTAGCCGAAAAGACGTAAAAATCATGTTTATAGTTTTTATAACTTATAAAACTTACCAAACTACCATTTTTATAAAATTTCCATTTATTTATCCTTATACATATTTATATAAATGAAATATATAAGTTAGTGGGTTTTAATTTCACATTTTATACTATATTATTTGAGTGCTTATATAATACTATTAAACTTTAATTTTACAAAATCTGATTTTTAGTTTCACTTTCACCATTTTTATCATATCTTGAGTAATATAAGGAGATAGAAGCTCAATTTTTAATGACATAAACTTAATATTATGTGCTACAAATAATTTAGTTATAGCTAGTGCTCAATCCATGTCTAAGTATCCTTAACAGTCCCTACAAAACAGACTATTCAGATTGATATACTAATTTTGTTTTGATCATATCTCACTCATTTTGATGATTCCATTGCATGGCCAACTCTCACATGTGTAGGACATCTAATACATACTGTAATTTGATTCCACCATGCAATTTTATCAGTTTATAACTTGGTTACTTACTGTTTTTATACAGCCATCATATTTAGCAAGATTTTAACCTTGTTACCTATGGTTTTCCATCTTTTTAACCATATTTATCAACACCAAATCCCCACACAAAATTTTTATCATTATATATTCATCATATACATATAGAATAGGAAAGAAGATACAAGATTACATAATCAAAATAACAAGAGGATAGGAAGAACAATCTTTATACCACCATAGTGATGAAAATATAAGGTTTTTGATGAACAAGACTTGGTTCTTGTTATCAAATCTTCAACTTTAGCAAGGCAACTTCTTGGGTCCTTTGGATGAATGAAAACCTCCATTAATTCAGCCCTTTAAACTCATGAAAACTCCTTTTCATAGGTTAAGATCACCTCCAATCTTCATATCTTCAAAGAGTTTCCATCATATGTGTGAATAACATAAGATTTTGTGGTTTAAATTGATCAAATGAGGGTGTTTATGGGTGGAAGTGGACGGCACCAAGGAAGAGGAAGAGAGAAAAATGGTGGTTTTGCATGTATAAAATGAACAAATGGTTTGGTTGTAAATGGTTTTGTTAGGTGTAGCTTACTTTGTAAGCTTTAGTTAACAAGTGTTAACTTGTTAGCTACAACTTTGCCACATCTTGTGATGTGGTGGCATAATTTGGCCGTCCCATGTTAGTGGGGTGGGATAAACTTGTTTTGTCTCATCCCTCTAATTTACGGTTATTCCTCGATTCTAGTTTCCTCGATTTGCGTGCCCTCGGGTCGTTTTACGAAAAACATTTTTATAAATTATGAATCAACGGCACAAAACGAATCTAATAAAAATTGTCTCATAAAAAACGGAGTTCAAAAACGTAAATACGTAATCCTAAGGTTTCCGGTTTAGTCGTAAAGGACGTTAAATTATTCACGTAAGTCCTAATCTCTTCTCGTAAATTTGTGAGTTTATGAACCAACACAAATTAAAAATCCCAAAATAATATTTACGGATAAATTTATTTTCTGAAATACCGGACTGTCACCAAAGACGGTGTATATAAATGTAACCACGTAACGTAGAATCCTCCGGTTTAGACGTAGTCGATGCTACTTCAAGACGTAAATCCAAATTTCTTCCCATAAATGAGTGAGTTCATAATATAACATTAAAATAATGTTTTTAAATAATAATTGAGAATAAAATATCAATCATAAATTGACGGATTGTCACAGCATGTACCCCTAAACAGGATCTTTGTCCTCAAAGATCAATTTATCTTACTACTCGCTTCTTATAGAGTTAAAGCCATGTGGGTATTTCCTCCACGTTCGGTCTTTTCTCACAAGTGTAATCCATTACAATACGTGAGTTTCATCAAACATAACTACGGGAATAAGATCAGGCTTAATGTTGACTTACTTTCTCTATCCATGATGTTCACGGGTTTTTGATGAATGCAACTTTTCACCGATCTAATCTTCATTAAGGAATAGTTAGATTTTCACTTAATAGACATTTTATCAAGTTAGATATACGAATCATAATTCATGCAGCCCTTGAAGTCCTAGGGTAGATCCAGCTTATATGCCTTTCAACAAACATTTTACATCATCTCAATGGTCCCATACAACGGGGACTTATTTCCCATGATCTTTCAGATCATCTATTCATTTTTCCAAGGTGAATATTTTTGGCATAACTTCGCTACCCATCCTGCACTTCTAGATCTACACTTCATATTCACATAACCTCCTGCCCACTACTGGCAGTCAATAATCAAATCCTAATTTCAACAATCATTTCAAGTCTCGCGGGTCGGGTATTTTGTAAGGTAAGGTTCGTCATCATAGGAAACCTTAAATCTAAAAGACATGTCCAACTCACAATGGGTGTATGTCGAGTGTCTTAATCCCAACTCCAGCTTACAGATGCTCTCATATAGATCCTCACCAGATTCGATCTCGATCCTAATAGGATAATTATCAATGATAATCTCTCAAAAGGAAAACGATTATACGGTTCATTACTAAATATCAATCATTCAAACATAAAACAATACTTCTAGTATTTTGTATCGTTAGTTTACCTCGTCCCTTCGATTGGGGTGGTAAACAGTACTCTCATCAAGGTTCGTTCCCAATGACTTCTGAGCAAATCTCTAGAAAATTCGATGTGAAGCGAGGATCTTGATAGAGATGATCGATACAGGCACACCATGCTTACATAACTCCTTTAAATACAAAAGAGTCAATTTCTTCATCGAGAATCTATCATTAACAGGAATGATATTAGTAGATTTGGTCAGTCTGTCGACGATGACCCAAATCGAATCAAATTCAGATGATGACCTTTACAATAGTTAGACGTTTACTAATGTATGAGGCGATGTATTCCTTCATAATTTGCCAATAGTACAACTTCTTTAGATAAGATACATTTAATCAGAAATGACATGAATAGAATACTTAAACTTATGAGATTTCAACATGACTAAATCTCTAAATCTCCATATTTAGGCAACCACAAGCGGCCTTTAAAACATTTAACGCCATCGGCTTCTCAACTTTAATGGTTCACATTAGTCGCGAACCAATTATCCTTCTTACAAACATAAGTTATTTCTAAATTGTTCGGCAATTGATTTTACACAATCATTACTAAGGAACACATCCTAATTGATTCTTTATTTATTTATTTATTTATTTATTTTTCTTTTTTTTACATAATACGTCAGTATCTATATTCACTTTTCCTGATGAAATAATTATCAGGACCGTATTTATTCAAAACTTCTTTCTTCATATTTTCTAAGTTTTAGTTTCGTCTCCACTATTATTTTTATCAGTTTTGCTCAATCCGACGTTTAAAGCATTGATAAGTAGTACTAGTTATTAAATAATAATTATTTAATTTTTATGAAATGTAAACGTAAAAAGTTTTAAATTTCTCAGTTCGTCCAATGATATAAAAATGTTCAAAATAAATTTGAATTTAGTTAACAATATTTTTGTTGATTTATTGAAAATAATTAATAAGATTCGTAAATGTTCGAAAAATCTTTGTTTATACTTTGGTTAAAATTTTCTTAGTTTTAAAAGCAAAAATTGTCATTTCAAATTTCAAGTCATGGTTTAAATGGGTTCCTCAATTCCTCTTAGGTTGTCTTGAGGTATATACAAACATTTACCCCTAAGGAGTTTAGTTAAATGTTCTGGGTATAAGGGAATAATCCCTCAGAAGTTCTTTTTGATAAGACGTTTGTCAAAACATATTTGCACTTTCTTTTTGGTAAAACCAAAAATCTTAAATGGATCAAATTTTTGAAGAGTCAGTATAGATTCCATTATCTATTAATCACATGGTCAAATAATGTAAAGGATTTAGTCTTTAATCACATGTTAAATACTCAAGGTATAGATTTTCACTACTCGGCCAATTCAGGGCAGTTTATAAATGATTATTAACTCCTTCCTATTCTTATAAACAAACAGATGGTCCTTTATGATCACAAGCATGAATTTATCAAATTACAGCCTACACACGTGATTCACCATATTTATGGATGCTACTTGTGAATTGGTCAATCCAAACAACAGAACATGAAACTCAAAATGTTCATTACAAGTTCTGGATGTAGTGATTGGAATATATAATCTTCTTTGCGGACGCGAAGTTGATGATAACCATGTCGTGGATCAAATTTTTAGAACATATGCTAGAACCTTGTAAATGATCGAACAAATCTATCATCTTGGGTAGTGGATATAGATTTTGATCATCAATTTACCTAGTTCATGGTCATTCAACAAATATAAGTAATGATAACACCTAGCTCTTCATAATGACGAGCTTGGTAGAATAAAAGCTTTCTCCGACAACTCTCTCAGTTGTACGGTAATTCTTTTAATTCAGATGGTGCCGACGTACATTTCACAAGCCACAGGTGCAGCACCGGGAATATAATCAATACCAATTTCAACTTTCCTTAATGGCAAAAGTCTAGGTAATTCACCAATAAATACCTCCTATAGTTTTAGAGAACAGAAACATCTTTTAATAAATTTACTTTAAGTTCTTTCTAGATTATAATATCTATGACTAATTCATAACTATTCACGGTATAATTTCAAGTCTAAATGCAGGATATGGTCATCCATCAAGAATTATTTAGATCACTTTTGATAATCAACATATTATCATTTAAGGGAATTCTACTCGAGTTCCCATCAGTTAAGACAATGTCGTCATGTCATAATCAATCAATCTAATCTACTGGCACTATCAACTTTCCAGTTTGATTACCGTTGATAAGATGTGAACTTCTCAAAAGACTAATAATAACTCATAATCCTTCACAAATTCAAGGATATATGGAGACACAACCACCATTAAAAGAGTAAGGTCAACGCATAATCTACTGATGAGACTGCTTTTATACATAGTCTCATCTTCCAAATAGGGCTTAAAATGCATTAAATATCATCAAAATACCCAAATATATGCTTGTGTTTGTTGCTTGTGTATTTTAGGTACGGATATTGAGATAATGACAAAAGATCACAAGAATCATGCAAAAACGAACACGGGAAACGAAGCCGCACAATGAACCAAGCCCTAGTGAAGACTTTCCCAAGATCAACCCTTGAAGATTTGAAGAATTATGAAGAAGGGTCCTCCAATTATGAAGAATTGACACTTTATACCCTTGTATCCTCATAATTGCAAGTTTGGTCCCTAAAGTTTGTCAAAATTACAAAAAGGGCCCTTAACTTTGAAGAATTGGCAAGTTTAGCCCCTCAACAAAGCTAAATTGTCAACCAATATCATCCACAAAGACAAATATATCATGAAGTCCTTCAAAGTACAAGAAATGACAAGTTTGGTCCTTTGAAAAATCCAAAATTACAAAAAGGACCCTCAACTTTCAACAATTGGCAAAAATGGTCCCTCATTTATCAAGACTTGGCAAATTCAGTCCTCCAAGATGACAATCATACAAGTCTAGACCATTATTATTGAAGAAAATACCAAACCAGCCCTTGAAGAATTCAATTATGGCAAGAAATACCCCTGATTACACTTTGTGAAAGTTTTTGGGCCAAAAATGTAACAAGTCAAAAGTTGCTAAGGCTTAAATGGGCGCTGATAGAGTTTTGTTTGCAAATGACAAGAAAGAAGGAAACAAGGGACCAAAAGGGGCCAGACAAAGAAGTTACATAGACCAGTGAGGGGGTGACACGTGCCCCACTCACTCCATCCAGCCAATCACAGCTCACCTTTTCTCCATGTCACCATCCCACTCAGCCGGATTAAGATTAATTTAATCTTGGCGCCATTAACACTTATTTAAATATAATCCAACACAAAAACAAATCAAACCTGGCACTATTCACCTCAAGAACACAATTAGGGATTTCTTAATTTCTTGTAATTAAGCCCTAATAATTTCCAGAATGATGATTAATGGCCCTCTAATCATAACCCAACCCCTAAACTCCCATCACTCTCATGCATGTGACAATGCCAACCCTCCCCTGCCCCACTCTTCACGTCCAAACAAAAATAAACCAGCAATCCAACGTTTGAGACTTGTGCTTACTTTTTAAGCTTCATACACACCCTTGGATCAACTTAACACTTGCCAGCTCTTACATAACTCCAAAACAAGTCACATGATTCAAGAAGAAGACAAAGTTCTCAAGGGCAAATTTGGAAGATCAAGCAATAGGGTTTTAAGTTTTTAGCTGTTCCTTAGTCATTTGTATGCCTATATAAAGGCCTTAGGGTGCTTCATTAGACGTTTGCTTTTGATTTTTCCTTGGTTCAAGTTTCTGTAAATCCTATTTCAAGTTTAATGAAATTGAGTTTGAAATCTTGAAGAAAAGTCATTGGCCACTCTTGTTTACTGCTTTCATTTATTATATGCTTTGTAGTTCTTAAAGTTAAAAACCTGTTTTCAAAAGAGGAGTGTGCACAAGTTTGCATATTTTCCTCATTTTCTTGATATTTTGCTAAGTCTTGTTCCAATCTTGGAATTCTTGGGCTATAGGGCTGATCATAGCATCCTAACTGAGTTGGTTAAGGTGTGGTGAGGCTTATAACTTGGGGATAATCAAGTGTGGGGTAACAAGTTTGCATCAATCAAGATTTTTCCAAGTTTCTGATTTTACATGTTATTGTGCTTAACCCTTGTTGAATCTTAGCAGGCTTTTGTGGAAGCTTGTGCTTGTTCTTGCTAGCACATAAGCTCAAAATTCGTGGGTGTGGATGTACATCCATGAGGTTTGCTTACTTAATCTCCAAATCTGCATAAATTGTGATTTTTGGTGATATTTGTATGAAACTGTTGTTCTTGTGAATTTTGTGGCTTGTTCTTGCTTGAATCTGTTTATTAGACTTGTTATAGTGTTAATTGATGCTTGGTTGGCCTGAAATCTTGTTTTGCTTTTGAAAATCTTGATTTGAAAAAGTTAAAGGGGTGTTTGGGTCTACTGATTTATGCTTGTAATCTGATTTTGTGTTAAGGAAAAGTGTTGTTTATGCTTTGTATCTGATATACCTTTGTTTGAGAGTGTTTTGCTGCAAGTTTTTGGGTTTGAACACTTGAATTGATCAATCTGCTATCTAGACCTTGTTTCTGCTTGTTTTGACCTAGGATTTTGGGAACACTTAGTGTGTATGCATGCTTAGGGATAAAAGTGGTTTAAACAAAGTTAACATAACCTGTTTGAAAGATTTAAGGTGTTGAAATTGGCTTGTGTGTCAAATACATCAGCAAAAGTATAAATCTGCATGTGTAGTGTTCATCAGTAACTTTCATAGCTTGGATCTTGCTTAATTCTTTGAACCAGTGCATGAAACCTGTTTAGACTTGCTTATTGGAGCTTATTATAGCTTGTGTGTGCATTTGGTTGAATTTGGTTGGCTGATTTGTGCTAAAACTGCTCTTGAATGCTAAACTGCTCATTGTTCATGTCTGTGCAATATCTGGTGATAAATTGATTAAACTGTATCAATTGGCTGTTTGAGATTGTGTTATTTTGATTTTTATTGACTCCTTTTGATCCAAAGATCAATTGGGTGCCTTTGTGAAATCTGAATCCAAGAAAAAGTCACTAAAGACAACAAGTCAAAATAGTCAAGCAGTGGGAAAAGTTCCCACTGCTCAACATCCAAAACTAGCCCCTGCTAGTGCAATTTTGTCATCAGCTTATCAATAAGCTATTCTAGCTTATTCTGACTTGCAACAACTTATTTTTTGTAATAGATCTTCATTATTTGACCCATTTAAGTGAACTGGAGCTTATCAGACTTTGACTTTGACTTTTCACTAGAAAACCAACTTGTTTGACTTTTAAGATAAGTGCTTATTTGATTTTACAGCTTATTGAGTGTGCTTATTTGAAAGTTCTTTGGTTTTTAAGCTTAGTTTTGTCAAAAGAAACATTTTGCAACTTGAATCAGCTTCTGAGGTGGTCTAGATCATAAAAACGACTATTTTGTCGTTTTGTGAATAAGTTGTTGACTTGTTTCTGGCTTATTGAGTGGTCTTATTTGAAATTTCTTTTTACAGAAGTCTTTGTTAGGTCAAAAGAAGGTTGTGTGTTAAATTTTAGCTTATGGCATCAGCTTATAGCTTAATGGGCCAAAAAGCCCATTAAGAATAAGCTGCTTATTATAAGTTAGCTTATTTCACATTTTCAGCTTTTGGGCCTTTGGAAAAAGTTGTTTAAAATCAAATTTTGAGTCAACCTGTGCTTTTTGAGCTTATTTTGAGAACTTTTTCTTATTGGGCCTTAATTAAGCCCAATAAGGGACTGTTTTGGGTTTGGCCCATTTTCTAGGCCCAATAGGGGTATTTAGGTAATTTCACTTTCATTTCTGAGTTATTTAGGTTAAATTAAGCTAGTTTGCAAGTTTTTAGAATTTTTTATAATTTTTGGATTTTTAATATTATTTTAATATTATTTTATTATTAAAAATTAAAAGTCTGATTTTCTAGGTTTTTATATTTTTCCTAGGTTCTAAATACTTAATTAGGATTTTTGCAACTTTCCAAATATTTTTTAGGTCTTTTAATTATTTGTTATAATTAATTTAAGATTTAATTGATTTTAGGAGTTTTTAATTATTTAAAAATAGTTTTAATTGGTTTTAAAATTTTGAAAAATAGTTTTTAGCTTAATTAGAGTATTTTTGAGGTTTACAAACTTGAAAATCTTGTTTAGGGCTTTTTAATAATTAATTTTGATTTTTAGGGCTTTAATTAGCATTAAAAAGTCATTATCTAATTAATTAAAAGGTTTTTGCAAGTTTTGATCTTTTGTAAACTCTTAGAATATTATTAAGGATTTTTGGTGATTTTTAGGAATTTTAGGTTAAGATTTTAATTTTGGTGGTTTTTACGACTTTACGTGTACGCCTTTTTAGACTTAGTTTAATCCGTCTTCATAACCGTCATTCTCTTCTAATCCCTTTTCTATTTTTCTTTTCTCAAATATAATCACAAATTAATCCAAATCATTACACACATAACACACTAGCCTCCTTGAGAACGAACTTAATTGGGTCATTCACACACGGTTTTCCTAAATCGTCGTGCTCACTTGCCCTATTTATTGCATCCTTTTCCTAAAGGTGTAGTTTTACTCAACATCATTTTGGCGCCGCTGCCGGGGAGGCGTGTTGTGTTTTGATTTGGCATTGTTGTTTTTATACTAACCATAATTAGTATTTGTATTAGTAGCACTCTACTAATACGTATTATCGTTTTTCGGTTTTTGTGTGAATATTATTACTATATTGTATACGTAGAACAATAAATACACAAGTACTCCAAATACGTGAGCAATCACAACCTTGACTTGGGAGGTCATTACCCAATCATTGTATTCGAATCTCAAACCAAAGAAAAAGGCAAAAATAGATAAATACTTTCGTGAAGCTTAATCTTGAAAATACAAACTATAAGGTGGGTATAAGGCGGATATTATAAAATATATCCTAAGGAAAAAGGCTCTTAAGTGCTTCGCGCCGCCTCGTTTCCCCGCTTGCTTGTGAGTATTTGATTGTGAGAGTGAATCGAGGGTTTTGCCGCCCAAAGTATTACTAAGTATCATATATATTTTCTTGGTTTCAATTTGATTAAACCCTCTTGAACGATTTGGTGTTCCACCATCGTTCTAAAGTCATCGAAGGCGTTCACTCCACGTGTTCGTTTTCATTCCTTGAGGCTTCGTTAATCAAGAGATTTGATTAGTGAGGAGATTTGTGGACTTTTTGTCTACTTAATACATTTCACCAAGTTCCAAAAAGGTTAATACAATCAAAAACCACAAAAAAATTGAAAAAATACAAAACACCAAAAAGAATCTTCTTTGCTCATCCCCTCGTTGTACGTGACGTTTATGCTAACTCGAAATCAAGCAAGACGTGCTCGTAAACGAAAGAACAAATCCATCACTCCAAACAATTCTAGTGAGGAGTCTCCTATTGACGAACCCATTGTAAGAGAAGCACCAACCATGGCGAATCAAACTATGATGGAGTTACTTCAAGCACCCACCGAGGGTTATGGAGAGGCTATTGTGATTCCCGCTATCCTTGCGGAGAATTTTGAGGTTAAGACGGGTTTGTTGTCCATGATTCAAAACAACAAATTCCGTGGTGATGAGAAGGACAATCCACACAACCATATCCGCCAATTCAATCGTCTTACCGCTACTTGCAAGTTTAAGGATGTATCTAACGACTCGATTAAGATGATGCTTTTTCCGTATTCCTTAGTGGGGCCCGCAAAAATTTGGTTAGAGAAAGAGCCACCCAATTCTATATTGACGTGGGTGAACCAATTTTTTCCGCCCTCTAAGACTACGCACTTGAAAAACGAGATTTCAAAGTTTTCACAAGAATTTAATGAAAGTTTTTCAACGGCTTGGAATAGGTTTAAGGAAATGTTACATGAATGTCCTCATCACGGTTTTTCCGATTTGCATCAAATTGACACGTTTTACAATGGACTTAATGATCATGAAAGGGATTATTTGAATGCCGCCGCGGGTGGTAATTTTTTGTGTAAAACGGTTGAGGAAGCTTTGGTGATTATTGAAAATAGATCTAAGGTGTATAGTCCTCGTAGCACGTCTAGTGTTCGTAAGGCTTCGTCTTCGGCTTCACCTTCTTTGTCTAATACCATCGATGCTTGCCAAATTGAGGCGAACTTGGAAAACAAGATTTTTGATAAGTTGAAAGGACTTTTGATTGAGTTTAAAGTTGGTGAACCAAGTGCTCCCGCTACGGTTAAAGCGGTTGAGGTTTCTTGCATGTATTGTGGTGGAGGTCATGATTTCTTCGAGTGCATTACCAACGGTGGTAACACTTCGAGTGCCTTTGCGGCCACGGGAAATTACAACCAAAACGGTCAAGTTTCCCGCTCTAATCAAATGACTCCACCGGGTTTTGGATCAAATCAAAATGCTAACAACTATCGCAACAATCAAGTTGGTTTTAAGAACAATTATAACAAGGGAAATTATGGGAATCAAGGGGCTAATAATCAAGTTTCAAACAAAAATGATTTTCAAAATAACAACAAGAGTTTGCAAACATTGAAAGATCTTCCAAGTGAGTTTGTTGAATATGCTAGTGGTAATGATGCTAGGTTTGACAACATTCAAAGAGAAATAATTAGCCTAAGATCCGAGTTCAAAAACGACTTGAAGAAAGAGTTGAAAAATGAGTTAGCTAATGAACTTAAAATCCACACCAACAAGATGGAAGGAAATGTCACTAGGTTGCAACAAAACCAACAAAAAATGGAACAAGGGCAACATGAGATTAAACAAGAGATGCTTAAGGCCGAGAAAAGGCAAACCGAAGCCGTATTGAGGCAATCTAATTTTGAAGATAAAATCTCGTCTATGTTTGAGGCAATAATGTGTAAACCGTCGTCAAGTGTCTTCATAGTAACACAATATCCAACCCTAAGGGTGAGATGAAAGTGATTACCACACGTAGTGGTAAGACACTTAAGGAGCCGATTCCTCAACCAATTGCTCCTACGGAGGAAGCAATTGAGGAAGAACCCGAGGTGGTGGTCCAAAAGGAGCATGTCCCAATCCTACGAAGTACCGCTCATACCACACCTACGGTTGACCCATTACCATCATTGGAACCCGAGATTCCAAAGGCTATGCCTACTATGCCTCAACCCACACCACCTTTGCCCTATCCATCGAGACTTAGGAAGGAGAAACGACAAGAGCGCGACAACTATCAATTTGAGCTTTTTATGAAAATGTTTCGTGATTTGCACCTTAATGTGAGTTTCGCCGATGCCTTGGTCATGATGCCTCGATTCGCCGCTAACTTTAAGAGTATGTTGAACAACAAGGAGAAATTGCACCAATTGTCTAGTTGTTCGTCGGTTTATCTTAATCGCATACCTCAAAAAGTCGGTGATCCCGGTAAATTTTTGATCCCTTGTGCAATCCAAGACATGGAAGAATGCTTCGCCTTGGCCGATCTTGGTGCTAGCATTAACTTGATGCCACTTGCAATCTTCAAGTCGCTCAATCTTCCTAATCTTACTCCTTCACTAATGTCTATCGAGTTGGCCGACCATTCCACAATTCCCGCATGTGGTTTGGCGGAAGACGTTTTTGTGAAAGTGGGGAAGTTCTACTATCCCGTAGACTTCATTGTTGTTGACATCCCCACGGATCCTCAAGTTCCTCTTATTCTAGGTCGTTCGTTTTTAGATACGTCTATGGCTTTGATCGATGTGCATGCTAGAAAGATCACCTTACGTTTCAACGACGAGGAACTTGTTATAAACGCAACTCAAAACTCTCAAATTTCTCATGTTTATTCCGTTGCAACCATAAACCTCGTTGATATGATTGACGTGGTTTGCGAGGAATTTTCACAAGAAGTTCTAGGTTTTGGTGATGAAGAAACTAGTGGCAATCCCACTATGTTGGATCCAATTCTTGATAACTCGACACCAACCTTCACTCCTTTTGAAGGTGGTGGTTTTACGTTGGAAGAATGCAATGTTCCACGTACTTGTGACGAAGACCTCGACAACGATGAGGACTTCTCGATTATCAAGGATTTTCTTAACGATTTCCAATTTCCTCCACCCGAGGAGGTTATGAGTATCGAGCCCAAATCTTCACTTGAGGAACCACCTATTCTCGAGTTGAAAGATTTACCTCCTCACCTCGAGTATGTCTATTTGGAGGAGGACGACAAGTTGCCGGTTATTATTGCGAAGGAACTTTCGAATGATGAAAAAACCGCACTTGTCGATGTTCTTAAGGCTCACAAAGGGGCGATTGCGTGGAAGTTATCCGACATTAAGGGGATCGATCCCAAGTTTTGTACCCACAAAATCTTAATGGAGGAGGATTTCAAGCCAACAATCCAAAGTCAAAGGAGGGTGAACCCCAAAATTCACGACGTCATCAAAAAGGAGGTCCTTAAACTCCTTGACGCGGGAATGATTTACCCTATTTCCGATAGCCCTTGGGTGAGTCCTATTCATTGTGTCCCTAAAAAGGGAGGGATGACCGTTGTGCCAAACGATGCCAACGAGTTGATTCCCACTAGACTCGTGACCGGATGGAGAGTGTGCATTGACTATCGAAAGTTGAATGAAGCCACTCGAAAAGACCATTTTCCCTTGCCCTTCATGGACCAAATGTTGGAGCGTCTTGCGGGAAACGATTTCTATTGCTTTTTAGATGGTTTTTCCGGTTACTTCCAAATTCCCATCGATCCTCGTGATCAAGAAAAAACTACGTTTACGTGTCCATATGGAACGTTTGCCTATCGTAGAATGCCATTCGGACTTTGCAATGCACCGGGAACTTTTCAACGATGCATGATGGCTATTTTTCATGATATGATCGAGAAGACGATGGAAGTCTTCATGGATGACTTTTCCGTGTTTGGTGATTCCTTTACTTCGTGTTTGTCGAACCTTGAGAGAATGTTAAAACGTTGTGAGGAAACCAACCTTGTGCTCAATTGGGAAAAGTGTCATTTTATGGTTAAGAGTGGAATCGTCTTAGGGCACAAGGTCTCGAAAGCGGGGATTGAGGTAGATCAAGCTAAGGTAGACGTCATCGCCAAATTACCTCATCCCAAAACCGTCAAGGGAGTTAGGAGTTTCCTAGGCCACGCGGGCTTTTATCGACGATTCATCAAGGATTTCTCGAAGATTTCTCGACCCATTACACATCTTCTTGAAAAAGAAGCACGTTTTGTCTTTGACGAAGATTGTGTACGAGCCTTTGAGATCCTTAAGAGGAAACTTACCGAGGCTCCCATTCTTGTTGCTCCAAATTGGAACCTCCCCTTTGAACTTATGTGTGATGCAAGTGATTACGCTATTGGGGCCGTTTTGGGGCAACGTCATGAAAAGCACTTCTTGCCTATCTACTATGCTAGCAAGACGATGACCGAGGCTCAACTTAAATACATTACAACGGAAAAGGAGTTCCTTGCCGTGGTGTATGCATTTGAGAAATTCCGACCTTATCTCGTCTTGACGAAATGCATAGTGTATACGGACCATTCGGCTATCAAGTATCTCATGGCTAAACAAGATGCAAAGCCGAGATTACTTCGTTGGATTCTCCTCCTTCAAGAATTTGATCACACCATTGTTGACAAAAAAGGAGCCGAGAATCTAGCGGCCGATCATCTCTCTCGTTTGGAAGATCCTCACCAAAGTGTTTACGAGCCCAAGGAAATCACCGAAACATTTCCGCTCGAGACACTTGGTGTAGTGAATTCTAAGCTTGATTCTTCTACCCCATGGTTTGCGGATTTTGCAAATTACCATGCGGGAAACTTCATCGTTAAGGGTATGACAACTCAAGAAAAACGAAAATTCTTTCGTGATGTCAAGTTCTACTTTTGGAACGACCCTTACTTGTTTCGAACTTGTGCGGATCAAATCATCCGACGTTGTGTATTTGGCACCGAAGCTTCTAATATCCTTAGAGCTTGCCATGAGGGACCCACGGGTGGTCACCACGGTGCTAATCTCACGGCTAAGAAGGTGTTTGATGCCGGCTTCTTTTGGCCTACTATTTACCGAGATGCACAAATCCTTGTGAAGTCTTGTGATGCATGCCAACGACAAGGAAAAGCCTCACAAAAAGATGAAATGCCACAAAATATCATTCAAGTATGTGAGATCTTTGACGTTTGGGGTATAGACTTTATGGGGCCGTTCCCATCATCTCGTGGTAATAAGTACATCCTCGTTGCGGTTGACTACCTATCTAAGTGGGTGGAGGCGAAGGCCTTGCCCACTAATGATGCTCGTGTGGTAGTTAAGTTCTTTAAAAGTTTGTTTGTTAGGTTTGGAACCCCTCGTGCGATCATAAGCGATCGTGGAACCCATTTTTGTAATGACCAATTCGAAAGAGTCTTAAGGAAATATGGGGTTACACATCGTCTTTCTACGGCTTATCACCCACAAACGAGTGGGCAAGTCGAGGTTTCAAACCGAGCATTGAAGAGGATCTTGGAGAGATCCGTGGGGGAAAACCGACAATCTTGGTCGGATAAGTTAGACGATGCTTTATGGGCCTTTAGGACCGCTCATAAGACGCCCATTGGGTGCACTCCCTATAAGCTTGTGTATGGAAAGAATTGTCATTTGCCTATCGAGTTAGAACACAAGGCTTATTGGGCCCTAAAGCATTGTAATGATGACATGGAGACCGCGGGAAAACACCGAAAAATGCAATTAAATGAATTGGATGAATTGAGAGACATTGCTTATGAAAATTCATTGATTTACAAAGAGAAAACTAAAAAGTTGCATGATTCAAAAATTAAAAACCGGGTTTTTAACATTGGGGATCAAGTTTTACTTTTTAATTCAAGACTTAAAATATTTTCCGGTAAATTGAAATCCCGTTGGTCCGGTCCATTCACCGTGACTCAAGTGTTTCCATATGGGACCATCGAGCTAGCTCAAGATGATGGTCCTAACTTCAAGGTGAATGGACATAGGTTGAAGCACTACTTTGGTGGGGAAGTTCCATCCTTAAACTACCTCGACCAAGTCACCTTCCCCAATGATAATTAGTGTTGAGGGGATCGAGTCGAGCTCATGACTCGGTAATCAAAAACGAGGAGCCTCGTGGGGGAGTCCTAGCTTATCCTATGTACATATTATCGCTTTCTTAGTCTAATGTAGCTTACGTGTGGGGATTTGTGCCCTTCCAACCTTTGTTCCGTGGTTGTTTGTGATATGTGGTTTTTAGATCATGATCTTCACGATTGGAGCCTCTCGTGTTCGTTTTAAGGGAGCACTCGATCGTTTGCTTTGGAGACATTTCTCAATATCCATGATGTATCCTTTGATGTTCTAACCTTAGGTTTTTAGCACACTTCATAAACGGCTATTACTTAATGGTTACACCCTTTCCATGCTAGATTAGGCATTCGACTACGTCTCTAGTATGGGGGTGTTTGCACCCCTAGACTCGAAACATTGAGGACAATGTTTAACTTTAGTATGGGGGGGTGAATAGATACTTGCCTTGCCAAACCTTCACGCTTTCCAAAGTTTATCTTTTTGTTTATCGTTTTGTTGCAAAATAAGGCTAAAAATGGCCAAATTTTAAAATTTTTCTCATGTATTATAAGTGTTTGAAGACACGAATGTAGATTTTCCGATGGCGAGAATAAGAGTAATTTTTGACTCGACCGTGCGTGTTGAGCACTTAGCTTTGATTCCTTAACTACACATTAGGCTAAGTCTCTTAAATGAGGACGAGAAATGATAGGGTTAATTATAAGTTACTATGCTAAACGTAGAGTACTCGTATTCTTTCAAAAACTCATGTGTTCTCGTTGTTTGCTTATTCTCCCTTCGCATGTAAATATTTTTTGCTTAATAAATATTGACTTAGCGGTTTAGTTGGGATTGTTGGGTTTCTAGTCTTTTCTAGTAGCTTCCGTGTAATTAAATTGGGAAGACATTAAGGTATCGCCAGCGTCACGGTTTTGAAGTATTGGCACCCCAATAATCGAAAGCTTCACCCAATAATAAGATTTCAAGTGCTCACCTAAATCAAGCAAACAATTTGAAGCCTCACAAGGCCGAAAAATCTATGCAAAATTGAAAGTAAATCAAGCCTTAATCTTCGAAGCTTTAAAGATACAAAATTCGCCTTAGCGTGAGGATATACGTCTTTGGCTAATAAAACCACCGATGAGGCGGATAATAAAAGGCATGGCAAGACCGAAGTCATAATAAAAGCTTCATGGCGAAGTTGAATAAAAGATGGAGGTAAACCAAAGATAATAAGGCCCTTCCGTTAGGGGGCGTATAAAAGTCTTGGTAATAAGTCTCATGTTCAAAACCGTTATAAAACCGTGTTTATCGATTCTTCTTGTCAACTTAATTTTTTAACATCGTTGTCTATTAGGAGGGGTTATTGATTTGATGGTCTTAGTTACACCGTTAGGACTCTATTTTTAGACCTAAATCTCTATTATCGCATAAGTCAAACAATGTATCCTCGTGAAACATTCAAGACATCATAAAATATAAGAGATACAACTTAGGAATAATGGGAGGATAAGTACGTGATTAGGGCATATGAGTAGTGTTAGCATTACTAACTTATAATGACAATGATCTCGTTGCACGCTTAGCATGGAATTGGAGTGAAAATCGAGGACGATGAAAATATTTCTAACGAAGCATTGACGTGTTCTTATTCTATGAACCTAAACGTCCCATTTTGCGATGAAAATCATACATTATGTCTATAACACAAGTAGAAGTAATAGTAGTACTGTAGCTAGTTAATCATTCCAATAAAGTGAATAAAATGAATTTTGGAGATGCTTTGATACTTTATTCTAGCATTGCGTGAGGGCACGGCAATGGTTTAGTATGGGGGAGTGATAAGACTGCTTTTATACATAGTCTCATCTTCCAAATAGGGCTTAAAATTCATTAAATATCATCAAAATACCCAAATATATGCTTGTGTTTGTTGCTTGTGTATTTTAGGTACGGATATTGAGATAATGACAAAAGATCACAAGAATCATGCAAAAACGAACACGGGAAACGAAGCCGCACAATGAACCAAGCCCTAGTGAAGACTTTCCCAAGATCAACCCTTGAAGATTTGAAGAATTATGAAGAAGGGTCCTCCAATTATGAAGAATTGACACTTTATACCCTTGTATCCTCATAATTGTAAGTTTGGTCCCTAAAGTTTGTCAAAATTACAAAAAGGGCCCTTAACTTTGAAGAATTGGCAAGTTTAGCCCCTCAACAAAGCTAAATTGTCAACCAATATCATCCACAAAGACAAATATATCATGAAGTCCTTCAAAGTACAAGAAATGACAAGTTTGGTCCTTTGAAAAATCCAAAATTACAAAAAGGACCCTCAACTTTCAACAATTGGCAAAAATGGTCCCTCATTTATCAAGACTTGGCAAATTCAGTCCTCCAAGATGACAATCATACAAGTCTAGACCATTATTATTGAAGAAAATACCAAACCAGCCCTTGAAGAATTCAATTATGGCAAGAAATACCCCTGATTACACTTTGTGAAAGTTTTTGGGCCAAAAATGTAACAAGTCAAAAGTTGATAAGGCTTAAATGGGCGCTGATAGAGTTTTGTTTGCAAATGACAAGAAAGAAGGAAACAAGGGACCAAAAGGGGCCAGACAAAGAAGTTACATAGACCAGTGAGGGGGTGACACGTGCCCCACTCACTCCATCCAGCCAATCACAGCTCACCTTTTCTCCATGTCACCATCCCACTCAGCCGGATTAAGATTAATTTAATCTTGGCGCCATTAACACTTATTTAAATATAATCCAACACAAAAACAAATCAAACCTGGCACTATTCACCTCAAGAACACAATTAGGGATTTCTTAATTTCTTGTAATTAAGCCCTAATAATTTCCAGAATGATGATTAATGGCCCTCTAATCATAACCCAACCCCTAAACTCCCATCACTCTCATGCATGTGACAATGCCAACCCTCCCCTGCCCCACTCTTCACGTCCAAACAAAAATAAACCAGCAATCCAACGTTTGAGACTTGTGCTTACTTTTTAAGCTTCATACACACCCTTGGATCAACTTAACACTTGCCAGCTCTTACATAACTCCAAAACAAGTCACATGATTCAAGAAGAAGACAAAGTTCTCAAGGGCAAATTTGGAAGATCAAGCACTAGGGTTTTAAGTTTTTAGTTGTTCCTTAGTCATTTGTATGCCTATATAAAGGCCTTAGGGTGCTTCATTAGACGTTTTCTTTTGATTTTTCCTTGGTTCAAGTTTTTGTAAATCCTATTTCAAGTTTAATGAAATTGAGTTTGAAATCTTGAAGAAAAGTCATTGGCCACTCTTGTTTACTGCTTTCATTTATTATATGCTTTGTAGTTCTTAAAGTTAAAAACTTGTTTTCAAAAGAGGAGTGTGCACAAGTTTGCATATTTTCCTCATTTTCTTGATATTTTGCTAAGTCTTGTTCCAATCTTGGAATTCTTGGGCTATAGGGCTGATCATAGCATCCTAACTGAGTTGGTTAAGGTGTGGTGAGGCTTATAACTTGGGGATAATCAAGTGTGGGGTAACAAGTTTGCATCAATCAAGATTTTTCCAAGTTTCTGATTTTACATGTTATTGTGCTTAACCCTTGTTGAATCTTAGCAGGCTTTTGTGGAAGCTTGTGCTTGTTCTTGCTAGCACATAAGCTCAAAATTCGTGGGTGTGGATGTACATCCATGAGGTTTGCTTACTTAATCTCCAAATCTGCATAAATTGTGATTTTTGGTGATATTTGTATGAAACTGTTGTTCTTGTGAATTTTGTGGCTTTTTCTTGCTTGAATCTGTTTATTAGACTTGTTATAGTGTTAATTGATGCTTGGTTGGCCTGAAATCTTGTTTTGCTTTTGAAAATCTTGATTTGAAAAAGTTAAAGGGGTGTTTGGGTCTACTGATTTATGCTTGTAATCTGATTTTGTGTTAAGGAAAAGTGTTGTTTATGCTTTGTATCTGATATACCTTTGTTTGAGAGTGTTTTGCTGCAAGTTTTTGGGTTTGAACACTTGAATTGATCAATCTGCTATCTAGACCTTGTTTCTGCTTGTTTTGACCTAGGATTTTGGGAACACTTAGTATGTATGCATGCTTAGGGATAAAAGTGGTTTAAACAAAGTTAACATAACCTGTTTGAAAGATTTAAGGTGTTGAAATTGGCTTGTGTGTCAAATACATCAGCAAAAGTATAAATCTGCATGTGTAGTGTTCATCAGTAACTTTCATAGCTTGGATCTTGCTTAATTCTTTGAACCAGTGCATGAAACCTGTTTAGACTTGCTTATTGGAGTTTATTATAGCTTGTGTGTGCATTTGGTTGAATTTGGTTGGCTGATTTGTGCTAAAACTGCTCTTGAATGCTAAACTGCTCATTGTTCATGTCTTTGCAATATCTGGTGATAAATTGATTAAACTGTATCAATTGGCTGTTTGAGATTGTGTTATTTTGATTGTTATTGACTCCTTTTGATCCAAAGATCAATTGGGTGCCTTTGTGAAATCTGAATCCAAGAAAAAGTCACTAAAGACAACAAGTCAAAATAGTCAAGCAGTGGGAAAAGTTCCCACTGCTCAACATCCAAAACTAGCCCCTGCTAGTGCAATTTTGTCATCAGCTTATCAATAAGCTATTCTAGCTTATTCTGACTTGCAACAACTTATTTTTTGTAATAGATCTTCATTATTTGACCCATTTAAGTGAACTGGAGCTTATCAGACTTTGACTTTGAATTTTCACTAGAAAACCAACTTGTTTGACTTTTAAGATAAGTGCTTATTTGATTTTCCAGCTTATTGAGTGTGCTTATTTGAAAGTTCTTTGGTTTTTAAGCTTAGTTTTGTCAAAAGAAACATTTTGCAACTTGAATCAGCTTCTGAGGTGGTCTAGATCATAAAAACGACTATTTTGTCGTTTTGTGAATAAGTTGTTGACTTGTTTCTGGCTTATTGAGTGGTCTTATTTGAAATTTCTTTTTACAGAAGTCTTTGTTAGGTCAAAAGAAGGTTGTGTGTTAAATTTTAGCTTATGGCATCAGCTTATAGCTTAATGGGCCAAAAAGCCCATTAAGAATAAGCTGCTTATTATAAGTTAGCTTATTTCACATTTTCAGCTTTTGGGCCTTTGGAAAAAGTTGTTTAAAATCAAATTTTGAGTCAACCTGTGCTTTTTGAGCTTATTTTGAGCACTTTTTCTTATTGGGCCTTAATTAAGCCCAATAAGGGACTGTTTTGGGTTTGGCCCATTTTCTAGGCCTAATAGGGGTATTTAGGTAATTTCACTTTCATTTCTGAGTTATTTAGGTTAAATTAAGCTAGTTTGCAAGTTTTTAGAATTTTTTATAATTTTTGGATTTTTAATATTATTTTAATATTATTTTATTATTAAAAATTAAAAGTCTGATTTTCTAGGTTTTTATATTTTTCCTAGGTTCTAAATACTTAATTAGGATTTTTGCAACTTTCCAAATATTTTTTAGGTCTTTTAATTATTTGTTATAATTAATTTAAGATTTAATTGATTTTAGGAGTTTTTAATTATTTAAAAATAGTTTTAATTGGTTTTAAAATTTTGAAAAATAGTTTTTAGCTTAATTAGAGTATTTTTGAGGTTTACAAACTTGAAAATCTTGTTTAGGGCTTTTTAATAATTAATTTTGATTTTTAGGGCTTTAATTATCATTAAAAAGTCATTATCTAATTAATTAAAAGGTTTTTGCAAGTTTTGATCTTTTGTAAACTCTTAGAATATTATTAAGGATTTTTGGTGATTTTTAGGAATTTTTAGGTTAAGATTTTAATTTTGGTGGTTTTTACGACTTTACGTGTACGCCTTTTTAGACTTAGTTTAATCCGTCTTCATAACCGTCATTCTCTTCTAATCCCTTTTCTATTTTTCTTTTCTCAAATATAATCACAAATTAATCCAAATCATTACACACATAACACACTAGCCTCCTTGAGAACGAACTTAATTGGGTCATTCACACACGGTTTTCCTAAATCGTCGTGCTCACTTGCCCTATTTATTGCATCCTTTTCCTAAAGGTGTAGTTTTACTCAACATCATCTACCCGAGAGAATTTCAAATCAGATACAGACGAAAACATTTAATGAATATGAATATATCCCATGTTTTCATAATTTGAGTACGCATTCGAAAGCTCTTCAGAACGTTACCCAGGTCATTCAAAATAAAATCTAATCAAAAGAAATGATAGGAACGTCGATACATCCAATCGGGTATCAATACTAGGTAATCAGATACTTTTCCAACGAATCTTACTACAAGAGAATTGGACAAGGAAGAGTTGTCAATTGTGAAATAAGACAATATCCACAGATGAGTAAATTTGACTCAAAAGAATAAATGGTACGGGCACATATGTAGGTGTCTCTAACAATATGTCCCTATTTTCACTTCTTGTAGATCTCATAAAATTAAATCTTTCATAACTTCAAAGAAAATTTAGTGTTTATTAATAATTTCATGGTGACTACTAATCAGCCTTGCATGGTCACTTCCAAATTGTATGTAGGCGCGCAACTATATACAATTTCAAGATTAACGATGCAATACTCAGTTCTTCAAAACTTTTTCATCATGTTTAAAATATATATTCATGCTTAATTCAAAATGAATTTACAGATATGTTCTTTATCATGGAAACAATTATGTTTTCCAAGGTATTTCATAAATAACTTTACTTTGATAACGATTACTCATAAATCTCACTTTGAATAATCCATATAGTGATGAAAATCCAATTTTCTCAAGGAATACTGTTTTAACTTATAAAAACTATTAGTGATCTGCAAAAGGAGTGATGAAAAGTTGTTCACCAAGATTTAACTTCAATATAATAGGAAATGAGCTTAGCCAATTAATCATGAGGTTCATGACCTCGATGGCACTCAAAAAGAATAATCCACAACGTAACTCAAATCGAGATGAGTACTTGTTCAATGGTTGCATCACTAATGCAAACATTAGGAACAAGCAAGAAAAGATAGATAACATCGATACATGTAGAATTTAGCAATCAAAGGTAGTCTTTTCATTAATCACAAACAAGTCAAAATTGTACCGTAACACATTCCATGTCACTATGTCATACAATTCCAAGAACTCATCGCACCAACTGATGTCTCAGTTAAGTTAGGGATTTTTAAAAGATACCACAATGAATACTAATCTACAAGAGTCATGGGGGTTCCACCTGTCCTGGAAGATCCATCGGTCCCATATCAGAAGAAGATTTCTTCAATTTATTTCTTGGACACTGGGCATCCTCGTTAGTGGACAATGGCCTCGGAACAACCCTTAACACAAACTAACAATCAATTAAAACCTTATAATTCAATCACAGGACTTAACGACTTCCTCTTAACAATCTCATATTCCATACAAGTTAAATTTTACTTTATTCAAGTTTTAATCAACTTATATTCAATGCAATATCCTACCTCATTCTCCAATACTTTCAACCTTATTTTTAGACCTTAAAAGGGCAATAGAAGCTCGGTATGAACAACACTTAATTTCCAATCCTATAGCTCCTTACAACAATATTTATCAAATGAGTCACTAGTATGAAATGACTCACATATTCAATTAGACTTCTCATAAAGGTACTAGTGGCATGAGGCTTTTGGGTAATGGTTCCAATGACAGCCTCAGGTGCAACATTCACCCTTTCGATTTTAATTTAAGAATTGGGTGACAATGAATCAGATGACACCTTTCCAGGTGGTAACGTTTTTTCAAACTCCACTCTTATAAGGAAAGATCGTCATAACATCGATATCAGTTTTAATCTCGCCAATTTTTCAATATCACAATCAACTAATATCTACATTTCTACGAATATCAACCATTTTGTTGGGATCATAGATATCCACAACTTGGTTTAGATCCGGAATAGCTAGAATTCCTACATAAATAGCTTAGACTAATTTGCTAGGTGATTTAGGGTTTCTTGTGACAATCTACGTCGTATAAATACCTCGTATACGCATTGAAATAATCACCAAACAATCATGTAATCAAATTACAACATATATATATAATCTAAGTTATATATATATATATATATATATATATATATATATATATATATATATATATTAAAATAACACTTCTCAGTCTGGCCTTGTCGGTAACTCGTGAATTCTTCGGCACCGTTATAGTCAAAAGATTCTTAGACATTTTAAGAAAAAATGTTTATAGTTAAAAGATTTTGAAATGTTTTATTCAAAACCTTGGTTTTAAAAGTCTTTCGTTCTCTATAACGAGAGCTCTGGTACCAAACTTTAACACCCCCAAATTTATACAATTCAATACAGCGGAAGAATCGTTGGTGTTACGGGATAGCACATTACTCACATCATAGACAACGCTTAAAAATCGCGTCGTTTAATAATAAAGCATTTCCATTCATAAATATCAAATTTACATAGGTCCCAAGTTATTGTATTTCATACAGGTTTTACAAAGCATTTGAATGGAAATAAATATTTAAGTGCGGGCCATGGATTCTTGTTGTCTTCCCGAGAATTACCTTCAAGTACCTGAGATAAAACATGTTAAAAGACAAGGTCAGCGATAACGCCGAGTTAATTCATAGTTTAATAAAACCATCAATATATCATCAGTATATATAATTATTGCCGAAAATCATTTTGTACAAATCTTTGTAATAGGCCATAAAATAGCCAAAGTCATTTTATGCAAATCCTTATCAAAAATTATAATATAAGCATTTTCCTTCAAAACCATTATACGAACCAATGTCGTAAAAATATCATACAATACGTTTTATAACGTCATGTAGAGTTAAATAAAAACCGTTATATGAATATGGTTATGTAAAACCAAATCACGAACATAATATCAATAATAAGACCCCGTATTGCTAGTCAGGCAATATATCGTAATTCAGTGCATATAGCAGTATTTCGTTATTTTGGATTATTATAAGCCGCATGACATTGTTACCTTACTATACCAAACAACGGGTAGCTAACCCGAACTCAATTTGCCCATCTAAGATAGCGTGTCGTCACAAAGATCACGCTATGGAAATCTTCTCATACATAAATTCGCTTACCAATTAATGTGGCACGACGGGGATCAACCGTCAAGGCGCGAACTGGGGTGATCGTCCCCAAATAGTACTATTATATGCATAAGCGTCTACCAAATCCTGGTAGTCCACAATTCATGCTAATGGGACTTTTAGTGACATAACCTAACTTTAATAATCCACTTTATTTCTCACATCGGGTCATATAATCATTCATCGGGTCATACAATCATTCAGGTCCAAATCAATAAACAAACAATCGGGACAAATGGTGTCCTATTTTATCAAAACTAACATGTTATCTCCCTCGCAGGTTTATTAAACATTTCATAAAAACATTCAAAAGAGTACGAGGCTATGAACTCACATTGATGTGGGAAAGCGGTTTATCGGCGATTTGGATGTACGGTACGTGCTTCAATCACGGAAACCTAGACAAATAATACTCGTCTTAGATTCTTGTCCAATGACTTTATAAAAATAACAATTATGTATACATATTATGATTTTATATATATGATGATGATCAAGTGGGTTTATACACTCTCATTTACTCATTTTAGTGTTATATATTGGTAACTTTCAAGATTAGTTACACTAGTTCAACTTGTTTACATTTTGAGGCCCAATAGGCCCATTACAAGCCCAATAATTTTCATTAGCCCAATTATACTTTTATTATCAGTATTATACTTTACATGTTGGGCCCAAGTGGGTTAAGCCCAATGAGTAAGTTTATAAGTGTTTAGCCCATTTAGTTGTATTATTAGTCCAATAACGCTAACTTAGCCCGTTAATGTTCGTATGTTATATAGTTCGGGTTTTATTGGTTTTTACTTGTATTAAGTACTTATATATCAGTATATGACTTTTAAAAGGTTTACATTAGACGGGTCCAATCGTCTAAGTTTTAATTGACGAAAAACGTTAATTTTACGGTACTAGCCGAAAAGACGTAAAAATCATGTTTATAGTTTTTATAACTTATAAAACTTACCAAACTACCATTTTTATAAAATGTCCATTTATTTATCCTTATACATATTTATATAAATGAAATATATAAGTTAGTGGGTTTTAATTTCACATTTTATACTATATTATTTGAGTGCTTATATAATACTATTAAACTTTAATTTTACAAAATCTGATTTTTAGTTTTACTTTCACCATTTTTATCATATCTTGAGTTTTATAAGGAGATAGAAGCTCATTTTTGGATGACATAAACTTGATATTATGTGCTACAAATAAGTTAGGTATAGCTACTGCTCAATCCATGTCTAAGTATCCTTAACAGTCCCTACAAAATAGACTATTCAGATTGGTATACTAATTTTGTTTTGATCATATCTCACTCATTTTGATGATTCTATTGCACGGCCAACTCTCACATGTGTATGACATCTAATACTTACTGTAAACTGATTCCACCATGCAATTTTATCAGTTTATAACTTGGTTACTTACTGTTTTTATACAGCCATCATATTTAGCAAGATTTTAACCTTGTTACCTATGGTTTTCCATCTTTTTAACCATATTTATCAACACCAAATGCCCACACAATATTTTTATCATCATATAATCATCATATACATACACAATAGGAAAGAAAATACAAGATTACATAATCAAAATAACAAGAGGATAGGAAGAACAATCTTTATACCAGCATTAGTGATGAAAATATGAGGTTTTTGATGAACAAGACTTGGTTCTTGTTATCAAATATTCAACTTTAGCAAGGAAACTTCTTGGGTCCTTTGGATGAATGAACACCTACATGAATTCAGCCCTTTAACCTCATGAAAACTCCTTTTCATACGTTAAGATCACCTCCAATCTTCATATCTTCAAAGGGTTTCCATCATATGTGTGAATAACACAAGATTTTGTGGTTTAAATTGATCAAATGAGGGTGTTTATGGGTGGAAGTGGACGGTACCAAGGAGGAGGAAGAGAGAAATATGGTGGTTTTTCATGTATAAAATGAACAAATGGTTTGGTTGTAAATGGTTTTGTTAGGTGTAGCTTACTTTGTAAGCTTTAGTTAACAAGTGTTAACTTGTTAGCTACAACTTTGCCACATCTTCTGATGTGGTGGCATACTTTGGTCGTCCCATGTTAGTGGGGTGGGATAAACTTGTTTTGTCCCATCTCGCTAATTTACGGGTATTCCTTGATTCTAGTTTCCTCGATTTACGTGTCCTCGGGTCGTTTTACAAAAAACGTTTTTATAAATTATGAATCAACGGCACAAAACGAATCTAATAAAAATTGTCTCATCAAAAACGGAGTTCAAAAACGTAAATACGTAATCATAAGGTTTCCGGTTTAGTCGTAAAGGACGTTAAATTATTCACGTAAGTCCTAATCTCTTCTCGTACATTTGTGAGTTTATGAACCAACACAAATTTAAAATCCCAAAATAATATTTACGGATAAATTTATTTTCTGAAATGTCGGACTGTCACCAAAGACGGTGTATATAAACGTAAGCACGTAACGTAGAATCCTCCGGTTTAGACGTAGTCGATGCTACTTCATGACGTAAATCCAAATTTCTTCCCATAAATGAGTGGGTTCATAATATAACATTAAAATAATGTTTTTAAATAATACTTAAGAATAAAATATAAACCATAAATTGACGGATTGTCACAAAAAGGCCGATTGTGCCAACTTGAGCATGACAGGCTTCACTTGGTTTTTCGTATGACAACTCCTTCACCGTCTGCTCGATAGTTGTCATTGTGTGAATCATCACCTACATGTGCATCTGGCAAAGTGTTATCATTGTTCTGGTGAATAACTGTACTAAATTCCTCATCGACTTCGTCATATGTATCTTTGTAATTCTTGCTAGGGGTCCTGAAGACAATAAACATATTTTTGTGCACCTGGTCTTGGACATAAAACACTTGTCCTGCTTGTGAGCCAAATATGAACGAATCATCCTTGTGGCCTAAGTTATTCAGGTCTACCAATGTATATCCAAGAAGCTTATCTTTTTTGACCGCATGTTTCTTGTGATTAACCCAATCGCACTTGAAAAGAGGTATTCTCCTGAAACGGTAATCTAGTACCCATATCTTTTGTAAAACCCCATAATTAAATAGTTTTTGTTGTTTCAACTTCTTTGGATATAAGAGTATCTTCTACCTCAACACAAACCCCATTGTTCTAGTGAACTTTGCCATCATTTATTTTCGTACAAAATGTATACCCATTGATGTTATATGCATCGTATTTCACTACTGTGGCGCGTGGTCCAAATGATATCCACCTAACAGTATCTGATACGCTATCTTTTGATATTGCTAACTCTCTCAAAACTTGAATTTTAACAGTTAAAGAATAGTGTTTCAGATAAAGAAATGGTGTGCTGGTGGACTTCTACCTTGCTAATGACAACACTTCTAATTGATACTGAGAGTTGGAGATCGCCTCATTATGTTGTAAGTGCTTATTTATTATTCTCTACTACTAGCTTAGTATTGGTTTTTGAGATGTTAAGTTAACCAATATTTAGCAAAAAACAAAAAATTATAAACATCATACAAGTAATTACCTCATCATGTAACCACTTAGCAAAAGTTTTACAATACTCAGCCTCCAGCAATGCTATTCGTTTACCCGGGTTATTTTTTTTCAAAAAATTCTTGTGTCGCCTGAAACGAAACAATGTATTTGATTAATTTTTTTGTTTTTAGAATATTTATATCAATGAAATAGACATGTGTTAGTAATACTTACTCGATATAGGGTAAAAGTTCATCTGTATTTTGTAGTACATACAAATGAGCTTTTGCAAATAGTTCCCCATTCATTTCGAATGGTGTGCCGGCCGACAATGGCATTCCGTCCTCATTTTCGTTGGTTACATCTTTATCAGGTGGCAAACCAACAGATTTCATTTTTTTATGATACTCGCTAAAAAACTCTATTGTTTCTTCCGCAATGATCTCCTCATCAATGCATCCCTCTAGTCTGTTTCTGTTTCTAACATGGTTTTTAATAACCTTCATACATCTTTCAAATGGGTACATCCACCGAAAGCATATGGGACCACACAATCTTACCTCTCTAGTTAGGTGCACAATCAAGTGTATCATAATATCAAAAAATGACGGAGGAAAGAACTTCTCAAGTAGGCACAGTGTCACAACTAGTTCTTGTTGCATTGCATCTAGTTCTTCCAATTTGATTTCTTTTCTACATATAGATTTAAAGAAAAAGCAAAACCTGATAATAGCATATCGTGTGGGTGGATGCATGATTGAACGTATTGCAATTGGTAAAAACTTTTGCATCAGCAAGTGATAGTCATGTGACTTAAGGCCAATGAGCTTCCTTTCCTTTACGTTGACCAAACTAGCAAAATTTGAACAATATCCCTGTGGTACTCTGATGTTGGCTAACGTTTCACAAAATTTGTCTTTTCAGCATTATTTAACGTGTAGCCTGCTGGAGGTAGTGTTGTTTTGTCTTGTTCTAGCCTAGCAAAAAGCTCAGGTTTTATACCCAAAGCTGCCAAATCCAATCGTGCCTTCAATCCATCTTTCGTCTTACCAGGAACATTTAGCAAAGTTCCAACAAAACACTCCCCACAATTCTTTTCTACATGCATAAAGTCAATACAATGTGGAACAGGATTATGCCTCCAATACCTTAGCCTTTGATGCCAAATGTTGAATTTCTTCCAATACGATTTAGTAGGTTGGCTTGAACTACCCTCGTCTTCCTTTGTTGCTTTTCTTTTGTTATTTTAAATTTTCCCACCTCTGCCTCTTGTATCTTCCTGGTTTCCTGATGCGTTATTGTTAGTTTTCTTTACTTTTCCCCACTTATTTTGAATATGTCGAACTTCGTCGTATATTTCTTCCCCTGCCTTTGGTACTGGAGAAAGTGCAAGTTCTCGTTGTCCATTAAACGATTTCCTTTGCTTTCAGAATGGATGGGTGTAAGGTAGATATTGTCTGTGACCAGTATAACTTTGCTTGGCTGAGGCCGAAAGTCTTACACAATGTGTATCTTTCCCACATACCACGCAACCATTGAATACACTGTATGGGTAGCCGCATAATGTACTCAGTGCTGGGTAATCATTTATCGTTCATAACACAAGGGAATGAAGCTTAAAGTTCTGTTTCGTTGACGCATCATATGTATCAACACCATGTTCAAATAAGGTATACAGATCATCAACTAATGGTTCTAAGAAAACATCAGTATCATTCCCCAAGTATCCCGATATAAGGGTCGAAAGCATGATAAACTTTCGTTTCATACACAACCATGGAGGAAGGTTGTATATGACACATAAAACTGGCCATACACTGTGATGCCTATTACTTGAGTTGATGTCAACCCCATCAGTCGATATTCCCATCATTATATTTCTTGGATCTTCTGCAAATTGAGGGAATTTTTCATCTATGGTACGCCATGCCTGTGAATCTGTAGGGTGACGTAAAACACCATCTGTTTTCCTCCTTGTTGCGTGCCATCTCATGTTTTCTACAATACTTGGTATCTTAAACAATCTTTTTAGTCTTGTTATAATTGGGAAGTACCACATCACTTTGGCTGGAATGTTTTCGTAAACTTTCTTTGTCTTATTGTCGACCTTCCATCTTGTTGTCCCACATGTTGAGCAAGCAGTCAATTTTGAGATAGTTTTCCAGTAAATAATGCAGTTGTTGATACATACATGTATCTTTTTGTATCCTGATCCCATCAGTCACATCATTTTTTTGGCCTGATAAGTTCTTTCAACTAGTTCGTTACCAGCAGGTAGCATCTTTTTAATCAAACCAAGTAATTCAGTAAAGAACTTATCACAAGCTCCATACTTACCCTTCAAGTTGAGAAGTTGAACTATTGCAGGAAACTTTGTGAATTCGGGACATCCTTCATAAAGTGGCTTCTCCGCGTCTACTACTAGTTGTTGAAACTTGGCAATGTCATCCTCATCAAAATCATCTTTTGTAGCGTTAACCATCTCTACTGTTACTGGGCCATCTGTTGGAATTTCCGAACCAGCATCCGTGTCGACATCCGTGTTGTCAACATACTCTGTTGTATCATCAACTAATATTTGGGCATTTGATGATTGCTCCTCCTTTTCTCCATGTTTTATCCAATTTGTGTAATTTGTATTAAACCCATGTTTGAACAAATGGAATCCTACAGATTCTATTGTACCCTCTATGTGGTTTAAGCAGTTGTTACAGGGACATAGAATTGTAAGTGGTCCATTATGACTTTCTGGGTGGCGGTTAATCTCCTCTTGCGCTTTTTTTTGCATATTCAATAAACGCTTCTACTCCGTCAAAATATTCTTTTTTAGTCCTATTACCTCGTATCCAAGACTTGTCCATCATAGTGTTGAGGATAAATCGTACCGTATATATCCTACAAATAAAAAAAAACAATATATCATATCCAAGATAAAATATTCTTAAAGGTTTAAGGCACATAGCATGAATCAATAACGCATAATATAAAACCCCAAAATCTAATCACATATATACTAATTATCTAAACAAATGCATATGAACACTACATATTATAATCCTAATAAAAACATTACCTGATTTATAAAGTAACGAAATTAAAACTGGTGTAGATGGCCGGACAGAATAGTTGTTGATGGCTGGAGAATGACGGATTGAAAAAAATTATGTGATGAGTTTAAAATTTTTGGGAGTTATTTTCAATGTTCACTAAATAACATTTTGGAGGCAAATTTTCAGTTTTCAACAAAATAAAATATTGGAGGCATGTTTTAAATTTCACTCAATAAAAGTTTGAAGATTCAACAAAATAAAAGGTTTTAAATTTTGAACCGAAAATGTAGGTTATTTATTATCTAAAAATGTAGGTTATTTGACCCGAAAATTTGACCCGAAAATTTGACCCGAAAATAAATATTCAACAAAATAAAAGGTTTTAAAAGTTTGAAGATTCAAAAAAATAAAATCTGACCATCATAAGAATTTGTGTATTTATGACTTATACCCTATTATAAATATGTTATTTATGATTTATTAAACAAAATTCTAGATGGGCTTATGTGTCATAAGCTTACATTTTGTGGTTTATATCTATTAAAAAATTAATATAATGCATGAAATATATTTAAGGAATTATTATTTTAGACGGACCAATGCGGTGGAGTCGTATTATCAAGGTAACCATATAACATAAACAAATATGTTAAAAGTGATAGTATCGATATTAAGACAAAAAAAAGTCAACAAACGACAATTATTATGAAAGACGAAGTATATAAAACTTTATAAAAAATATATTAATGAAAATACATTAATTATGTTTTAAATAAGTAATATATAATATATGCAAACGTTTTATACCGCTTTTAAAAGGTCGGTGCTTAAAAGGTTTTATGACTTATTTCACCAAGACCACGTCTGAACGTAACATAAATGATGAGTAATTTGTTATCTTACTTAATTTAAAACCTAAACGTTAAACAATTTAACCCTAAACCATATAACCCTTAAACCATAAACCTTAATTAAACCATAATTCATAATCCTACATACCATAATCCCTAATCCTTAAAAATTAAACCCTAAACATTAAACCTTAATAAACACTAAACCTTAAACCAATGAACCCTAAATACTAAATCATAAATCGGTACATATAAACCTTAAATCCTATTTAACCCTTAAACCATAAACCCTAGCTAACTAAACCATAAATCATAAACCATAAAACATAAACCAATAAACCTTAAACCGTAATTAAGCCCTAAACCTTAAAGTAATGCACCCTAAACACTATATCATACAGTACACCTTAAACCTATAAACCTATAAACCTTAAATCCTATTTAACCCTTAAACCACAAACCCTAACTAATTAAACCTTAAATCATAAACCTTAAACCAGTAAACCTTAAACCCTAAGTATGCCTAAACCTTTAAAGTAATGCACCCTAATTAAACACTATATCATACACCTTAAACCATTTAACCTTACATCCTATTTAACCTTTAAAACCACAAACCCTAGCTAATTAAACCATAAATCCTAAACCTTAAACCTTAAACCATAAACCAATGAACCTTAAACCCTAAACCCTATACCAATGCACTCTAAACACTATATCATACACCTTAAACCTATAAACCTTAAATCCTATTTAACACTTAAACCATAAACCAATGAACCTTAAACCCTAAACCCTAAGCCCTAAACCTTAAACCAATGCACCCTAAACACTATATCATACACCTTAAACCATTTAACCTTAAATCCTATTGAACCCTTAAAACCACAAACCCTAGCTAATTAAACCATAAATCCTAAACCTTAAACCTTAAACCTTAAACCTTAAACCTTAAACCATAAACCAATGAACCTTAAACCCTAAACCCTATAAGCCCTAAACCCTATAAACCTTAAATCATAATTAATCCTTAAACCACAAACCCTAGTTAATTAAACCATAAATCCTAAACCTAATTAAACCTTAAACCATAAACCAATGAACCTTAAACCCTAAACCCTATAAGCCCTAAACCATATAAACCTTAAATCATAATTAATCCTTAAACCATAAACCCTAGCTAATTAAACCATAAATCCTAATTAAACCTTAATAAACCACACTATCTAATTAAACCATAAATCCTAAAACTTAAACCCTAATTAAACACAAACCACTTCATTAACCCTAAACCATAAACCCTAAATCATAAATCCTAAACCTTAACCCTCAACCCTATACCTTAAACCATAAACCCCAACCCTAAACCATAAACCCTAACACATTACTAAACTATAATTTTGTCACCCTAACCTTATTAAACCGACCATTCAAAATCGACCTTATTCATATTTAAGTTATTTAACTAAAATTTTATGTTTAAAATTAATTAAAGTAATATTTTTATGTTATGTTTATAATTATAACCTTTTTAAAATTAGTTAATTTTGACAAAAATGTTTTTAATAAAAATACAACGTATATGTTTTTTTATTTACTTACTATTATTTATTTATTATTAACTTTTTATAATTAAATGTTAGTTACTATAATTTTATTAGTAAGTAATTTTAAATAATATTTACATTTTCATTAAACACAAATAATATCCAGCAACCATCTAGCTTGTAACCGCCACCATCTTCAGAATCACACACAGGAAGAACAAACCCTAAATTTTCATCCAATACGCAATAAAAAAAATAAAACCCTCATACACAATAGTCGCCAATCTACACAATCATTAACGACATGACGAATCAGGAAAAAGGTAATGCAACAATCAGTATTGTTCTATTTAAATATAAGGGTTCATACGAATAGTGTAAGTTTGTTATGGTATTAGGGTTTACACTAATTTTTAATGCATGTATGTGGTCCTAGTTCATTTTTCATTAACGTGATTCGATTTATAGGACTAGCCCTTCTTAATCTATGTCATTTTTAATTAACGTGTTTATATGGTTTATGTTTCAATCTTGGTTATGGTTTTTCCACATGTGTCCGGATATGGTCCCATGGTATATTATAGTTACAGGTTTTTTGGTATGATATTGTTTTAGGTCTTTTGTAATCAGTTGGATATGGTCACCTACACAAACATATGCATAACCAAATCCAAATGTTGTTAGGGCAACCACAACCATGCTACACATACTGCCAAACACTACCTTCGTCGACATATAACTAACATTAATATGTACATGTTTGCATAAGTTAGCAATACAAGTCCGATTCGGAGTTTGACCACAAGTTCTTCAAGTACTCCATGTATTCGCCCTCCACTGTTTGTAGGCATACATAATGTAAGAAGGTTCGGTCAAGGAATGCTGCAGAGGGGAGCAACAACAAAGGCAAAAGGAATGTTGGAAGGTTGGATGATGTCAGTTCTCCCTGTGTAATATGAACAATTTTTTTATGTTTTGTTGGTCTGTTATTGCTGGGCACCTGTTGCATTTTCAACCTACAGGTTGCAATAATTTAATAGATTTGTATGCATTACTATCATTATGAAACAATTATCAGTTATATCTGTAATCAACAATACGAGTTTGTTAATTACTTAATATAAGTATTTTAAGGCCATGTACAATTCACTATATGTTATATCCATTTTCTTATAATATATGAATTTAAGTTTTTATGCAGTGTAAACTAAGGGTTTTTGGTTGAATGTTAAAATGTGAAAATTAGTATAACATTTTGTTCAAACATTAATTTTACCAGGAAACTCAAAGGGAAAAGTTAATGTTTAATTTGGAGGCAAATTGGAGTTCAAAAAATTTGGTTGTGTAATTTTTGTATTTGGAGACAAAATTTTCACGAAAATTTTGAATGTCCATGCTAAGTTAATGCATATGCAGTTACCATAATATTCTAATTCCATCTCCATCTCAAATCCTGATTTTTCTCCAAAATCACAAAATATACCATAATTTTCTAACTCCATCTCCATCTCAATTACTGCCATCACTAGTTTCACACCATTTCCACTTATTGTTCTTGTACACATCGGTTTGTGGTCAATAATCATGGACACTGAAAACAATGATCAAGATTATAATGTTAATGATGATGATTATTTGGTTAATAATCATGATGTAAATCACGATAATCAAGGAGATTATGAATCAGAGGATTATGGTGATTAATCAGAAGAGGATGAAGACATCAGTAAAGAGAAGGTTGTTAATAAGAGAGGTATAACTAGGTTATCCAAGTTTTGGATAAACTATGGAAAACCAAGTGTCATGAAGATAAATGTAAACTTTGATGCACTGAATAGAATATCAGGGCCACATAGATCATTGTTTATCAGTTTTTTAGGAGACACGGTTCGGGAGCAGATAGGATTGAAGATTCTATCATGGAAAGATGTGAAGGCGGAAGCAAGAGAAAAACTTTGGACTGAAACCACGGTACGCATACAAAATTTTTTACCCAACTATTAGTCTTATTCCTACATTTATTTTAACATTATGTTAATATGTGCAGCAATACTTTGAATTGGATGTGTCCTACAAAATGTTGGTAATGAATAAGCTAGGTGAACTGCTAAGAAATTTCAGAAGTAAATTGACAGCTAAGCACATAGTTCCCAACCTAGATAATCCTGAAAAACTAAATGTAGTTCCAAAGAATTACAGAGCAATCGTCAATGCCGAACACTGGGTTTCTTTTGTAAACCACACGGCGAGAGAAGAATTTAAGGTTGTTAATTTATGTTTCATTTTACATTTATGAACACCGTATGTATGTATTGTTTGGAAACTCCGTATGACAAACACAGTCTGTTACGTAGCAACTTCTCATCCAGTAATCTCTTTTGTTAGGTGAAATCAGCTGCTAATAAATTGGCGCGTTTCAAGTCTCTTTATCAGCATACAATGGGACGTGGTGGTTATGTATATATAAAAGAGCAAATGGTAAGGTTATATTGGTGTAATATCCTAACACTGTTGTCCATGTTGGTTTAACTTTTCATCTGTATGTATTTGATGTTTGGAAGATCATAAGAAAAGAAATTACAGCAGATCCAGACCCCCCCCCCCCCCCCCCCCCCGTGGTGTATTGTGGTTTAATGGAAGGGTTAGACAAGAAGGAAAAGAGACAGATGATGAAACAATCAAAGTTGGCACTAAGATTGTAAGTGTTATTGCAAATTTTTTTATATAATGTTTATATTCGTATAATAAATTATTTACCATTTTTTGTGTGCAGCTGGAAGCAGAGGAACAGATCAGAGATGGAACCTTGACGGTTGATAGTGGCTCAGATTCATTATCACATGTATTAGGAAAGGAAAAGGTAGGGTATGCACGAGGAGTGGGAGGCAGAGTTACATGCAGGAAGTTCTTTGATCTACCTAGAAGGAAACAAGGAACTGATGTAAGGATTGCGTTGCTTGAAAATGAACTTGAGAAGGAGAGACAGGCGCGTAAAGAAAAAGAGGATACAGTCGCTGAATTAACCACCAAGATGTCACAAACACAGGAAACTATTGAAAATTTTTGAAAGTTATGTCTTCACAAGGGGTTAATATAGCCGAGTTAATGCCAAGTCAGTCAAATGTAAGACTAGTTTTCTAATTTTGATTTGATGATTTTCAGTCTGTAATACCATTAACAATTAACATACTTTTATATTGCAAGTATTACAACTAGAACATAATACATTAAGCAAAATACCTAGTGAAGAGCAAAGGACGTCGATCAGTGGTGGTGGACTTTAGAAGGGTGCGTTATTTCCAATGTCTAAGACAACTGCAACTTCGAACATGGATTTGGACAATGCAACTGCAACTTGAACTACAACTGCGAAGAAGGTAAGTTATAAAAAAACCATGTTTGGTTTCTAAATTATACTATACATGACTTATTTACTGTGTTATGTATATATGCAGGTACCTACTAGAACTAGGTTAGCAAAAAATAAGACATCATCGTTAGAAAAGAAGTCTCCACTTCAAAATTCCCAATCTCAAGAAGATATTTATCCAGCTTCCGGATCACAACAAAATCTGTCTCCCTCGCCACAACAAGACGTACCTATTGCATCATTACGAAAGAAGCGTACACCTTCTAAATCAAAAGTAATCAGTCTCCACCATCACTACCAGATGTAAGTATTTCATCATTTTTCATATAATTACTTGTTTAATTTATTTGTCATTAACGCATGTAAACAGTTTTTGTTCAGACATTTAAGTGCAAACTGTGGAACATATCTAGGACAATTATCATTGGTAACGGTAGGGTATACAAGTCTAAGGATGGAGACAATGTAATGATTCATAACCAACCACTACCAAAAATTGCTACAAAGTTTCAGTTGATGAATCCTTAGTGGATGCAGCAATCATACCTGATGCAGGAAATAATGGTTTAAAAACTGTTAAGGATGTAAAAGGTAGTTTCGTGGCATGGCCAAAGGAAAAGGTTATTTTTTGGAAGAGGTACATACACTTGATTTCTCATCCTACATATAAATAGCTTTTCATATTTAGTTCAATGTTTAATACGCGGCATTCGTTTCCATACAGGAAACAACACCACCAAATACCATGAAAGTTGTTGTTGAAAGTGCACCAAAGATAGGATATAAGCGCTCGATGAATGTTCCAGCAGGCAGTATGTAAAACCCGCATGCTTTTACCATGCATAGTATCTTAGGTTCGTACGTACTAGTTAAGAACTTTCCTAATATAGCATGATTACGATTACGTATTAGGGGTTTATGTATTACGTACGTGTTAGAACACGATAAGTATTTTATATGAACGATCACGTAATAATTATTTAGCAATAATTAATCACGAACATACGATCACGAGATCACGAGCGTATTTAAAACACGAGATATTATTAATTACGTATATATATTTAATACAAGCGTAATTAAATATATAAGTGTAGGATATTTACGTAACGAGAACTTTTAAAACACGAACATAATTAAACGTAAACGTGTACGAAATTACAAGACACGAAACGAGGTACGGGACCCCCACAAGGGAGTCCCTACCCGCGGCCAACATAGGACAATGGGTCAAGCCCATTGTCAATTTTACTAAAAGGAAGGGTTAAGAGTTTTTACTACTCAAATTATTTTTACAGAAGAATTTCAAGAAAACCTAAAATCCCTTCCTCCTTCTCCTTTGTGTGCCGCCACCTACAAACCACCATAAGGGGGTGAGTTTGATCTTGGATCTTGTTATTTTAGTGTTTGTTCGTGTTTGTTCTTCACCCTTTTGATCCACGAATACGGTAAAACCTTTTTACTTGTTTTTCTTTTTAATTAATCTTTTATTAATTAAGAACACGTGATGTTTTTCATAAAAACACATTAATTAAACCTAGATCTAACATGTTTTGGTCATTAATTAATCAAAGGGATGGATCTAAGGGGTGTTTGTTTTGGGCCGCAGGAACAACCGACCACTAGGGGGTTCGGTTTGGTTTAGCCGACCACCACCAAGACCTTTTTGGTCTTGGTTGGTGCGTGTGGGTCCCATGGCAGCAAGGGGGTACCCCGATTTGGTTTGGGTTACGGTGTTTGTTCATATCCGGTGCATGTTTTTAAGCTTAGATCCGGATCATGATTATGTTAGGTTTTTTTATATGTTATGAACTTATGTTACGAATTAAATTAATAAGATGTAATTAATTTAATAACATGACTTAGGTTAACTAATTATTAATAATCATGAAATTATTTAACCTAAGTATTTTTATTATTAAGACTTATAATTAATTAATTATTTTAAAACCATGGATATAATTAATTAATTAAACATGACTTAGGTTATATTATTAGTATTTAATAATACATATTTTAACCTAAGTATTTAATATATTTAATTAAAACATGTCATACTTTAATTAAATATTATAACCTATAGTTTAATTAAATTACATGAAATAATTATTGAACTATATAATATATCATATGACTTAGAAAATAATCATGAAAATACTTAGGCTTATTTACTTAGCTTATTTAACTAGCTTAATTCTAATTATGGAAACTTTCTATTTTTAGAAACTTAATTAAATAAGGCAGCTATTTTATTTATGGAAACCAGCTATTTTTAGAAACTTATTTATTTAAGGCAGCTAATCTATTTATGGAAATTTATTTAATTAAGGCAGCTAATCTATTTATGGGAACTTTCTATTTTTAGAAACTTATCTATTTTAAGCAGTAAATCTATTTTTGGAAACTTTCTATTTTTGGTAACTTTCTATTTTTGGAAACTTTCTATTTAAGGAAACCTGCTATTTTTGGAAAGTTACTTATTATTACATAGTAAGTATAATAACACATGAAATATCAGAAATACTTAATCAGAATGAACAGAATGTATGATTTAACTCAGTTTAAGGCTTTAAACAGTGTAAAACAGTAAGAACACATAAAATAAGCTAAGACATGACATAAAACCAGCTATGTATGTAGTAAGCAGATACTTATTTCATGTACGTATTTATGTAGCACTAGTGTTTCGGAAGTAGGATTCTTGTAGTTCATCGTTCTCGTTCATTGGACATAAGGTACGAATTCCCGTCCTTTCAGTATGGACATTCTTTCTTTATTAGGATTTCCCCGTATGCAGCCAACTGTTTTCCCGTAGTATAAGTATGAGTTTGATTGCTTATGTTTAAATATGATTACCTATAGTCATATACATGCATGACCAGTTTCACCTAGTTATGGAGGTACCATAACCGTAACATTAGAGGCACTGATGTTATGACTTCACCACGGCGGAGTGATTGCTCGTGGCGTCCCTTCAGCTTTTGGCCATTTATTTATATTATCATGTGGGGCGTATGGGTGCATCCTAGTTACACGTTTTTATTCAGGATTACATGGTGAATGTGGTGTGTGCCTTGCATCCTTCACAAGGAGTTGATCCCTCCTACCCATAAAACCAGTATATTAAATTAGAGGCAGCCCCTCTAATTTGCATGATGAGGTCACCCCTCCAATTATTCATGCACGGTGGATATTCATGACCTATATTGGCTAAATGGTAAATTATGACAAACAGTTTTTATAAGATAAACATAAGACTTTCAAACTATAAAACCAGTTTTACTAAGACTTAACCAGGTTACTCGGGACTTAGTTTCTTCCGCTTTTATTATGTTATATGCTTATCCTATTCACGCTTTATTCTATATCCGTGCACTGAGCGTATTGCTCAGCCGTTTTCCTTTTCTATGTTCCCAAAACGGCAGGTACTCAGGGACGCTCGTAGACACTAAGAGTACGTGCATATGGACTGGAAGCTGTCTAGCCTTCTTTACATTATGCATTTCCTTTCTTTATGATACTTATGCTTTGGACACTGTTTCGTCCTTTTCCTTTACTATACTATGTTTGTGTGTGATGAGCTTTACTTTTGGACTACCGATGTTTGATTCCGGTATTTTCCTTTATATGGTCAAGTAATGTTTAGACATTTTACCTTGTATGCTTTGATGACACGCCATAATTACTGTGATATTTCCATTTCCAAAATGAGGTGTTACAATTATGGTATCAGAGCCAAGGCTTCGACCTGTAGGCTCTCAAATATGACCTGTGATTAGTGGGTAGTCACTACGGTCTTCCTAGAACTGACAGTTGTTTTCATGCATTCATCATTTTTAAGCATACATATATATGTCATTGTTACAGGGTTTTTGACTAAGTAATGGTTGGTACAGGACTGGCCCTATTTAGTCGCATGTGTTTTATCGAAACTTTTAGATTTAGGACCGACCCATAGGCGTCCCCTCGATATGTCTTTTGTTTTGAGTGAACTGACCAGAGGCGTTCACTCTCGAGCATCCAAAGTTTTCATAAAACTGCATCATGCATTCATACAAAAATTTTCTTGCATAAAATTTTTCTGGTGAAATTTTTAGTAGAAATTTTTTTTCATGTATATATTTTATATTTTATGTTTTGAACTGTTTAATCATATGTTTTATTGTTATACTGTCAGATGGTTCTCACACGCGAACAGGAGCAGCTCAATGCTGCAATTCAGGCTGCCATGCAAGCCTTGCTTCCTCAACTAAGGAATGACATCCGTGCTGAAGTTCAAGCTGTCAACAATCAGCAGCAGCACAATCAGCCACCTCCTCCTCCTCCTCCAGTGACATTAGCAGTATGGCTGGAAAGATTCAACAAGCTCCGCCCTCGAGCTTTTGAGAAGACTGATAGCCCCAGCGATGCTGAAAGCTGGTTGGCTCACATAGAGAAGATCTTCAACGCTATGGGTTGTGACCCCGCATACAAGGCGCGGTTGGCATGCTATCGGTTCGAAGGCGATGTACTTAACTGGTGGTTAGCTTTGATGCAATCTGAAGGTGGTGATGAATGGGTTGCTGGTTTGACTTAGGCTCAGTTCAAGGACAGGGTGATGGAGAAGTTCTTTCCCAAGGCTGAGCAGGACAAAGTCAAGAGAGAGTACCATGGGACCCGTCCGAGAGCTGGGGAGAATAGCAACGAGTTTATGCAGCGCTTTCTTCGCTTGGCTGGTTTCCTTGGTGCGACAGCAGGTACTCCTAAAGAGCAGGCACATCACTTCAGATGGGCTCTTCTCACATCGGTCGCAAACAATCTGGTGTGTGCTACGTTCAATACTGTAGCACAAGTGGCCGATGCAGCACGAAAACTGGAGATGCTGCAGGAGAGGGATGAGTTCGGGGAAGCTGAAAGACCCGACAAGAGGTAAAACCTTCATATTCAAGCGGTGATCAATCCGTATATCTTCCATATGTCAATTATTCATCTCTTTAAATGTATCTTCCAGGCAGAAAACTGGGGACCGGTCTCAGCCGGCTACTCAGCAGCAGCCTCATCAGCCCAAGGGAAATGGTCAGACTAATGACCGATCTGCTACGGATAGGCGTGGCGGTAATGACAATTACCGTAACAACGCCGGGCAATCCAGCAACAGCAGGTCTCAATACTTACGAAATTTCTTATGTTTTATGTTATAACTCATATTCTGACACTCTAGCAAAATTCTACCAGGAACCATGGAAACGGTAGGGACCAGAACCAGAGAGGTTCGCAGCCTAGCCGTCCAGCTATCACTGGTATTCAATCTTACGATTATCCGCTTTGTCCTTTGTACCCAACTATTATGTCTCATGTAAAATGTTTTATCAGGTCCTCAGCCAGCCAGAGCACCTGCTGGAGGATACACTCATCCTCTTTGCTCTACTTGCCACCGTAGGCACCCAGGACCATGTCGCCGTAATACTGATGCGTGCTTCAAGTGTGGTCTTCCTGGCCATATTATGAAGGATTGCCGTAAGGGCGAGATGGAGGGTACATCGGGACATGCTGATACCAAGCCGCCTCCTACTGCCGGGCGTGTCTACACGACATCTCGAGACCAGGCCAACAAGTCTACAGGTACCATCATTGGAATCTTGTATATGTATGGTCGCGCTGCATGTGTTCTTTTCGATACGGGTGCTACTCACTCGGTTATTTCTACTGCTTATGCTAAGAACATTAGGATGCCTCCCTTGCCACTAGAAAATAGGCTTACTATTTCCACGCCTTTGAGGGACTCTGTATTAATCACCCATGTATACAAGAGTCTTACCCTATAATTTGATGATAAGGTTCGACCTGTTGACGCACTTCCGCTGGACATGAATGACTTCGACATGATTTTGGGCATGGATTGGCTATCCAAGTATCATGCTACCATAGACTGCCATTCATATCGGGTTATCTTCGGTGACGTCAATGCACCAGAGTACATTCATAATGGGTTCATACCCGGATGGTCTGTACAAATCATATCCACCCTGCAAGCGCGTGCACTACTGTCACATGGCTGCGAGGGTTATCTAGCTACGGTTCACGACATGGATGCTGAATCTCCATCGATTCAGGATCAACCTATAGTGTCGGAATTCCAAGACGTGTTTCCAGCAGAACTTCCGGGCATACCACCTGCACGAGAAGTGGAATTCAGTATCGAGCTGGTTCCAGGAGCTGAACCAATCTCCAAGGCTCCTTACCGCATGGCTCCCATAGAGCTGAAGGAGTTGAAGGATCAACTGCAAGAAATCCTCGAACGAGGTTTCATTCGACCGAGCGCATCTCCATGGGGCGCACCGGTTCTATTTGTTAAGAAGAAGGACGGCAGTATGCGTCTTTGCATAGACTATCGCGAGCTCAACAAGATTACCATTCGGAATAGATATCCGTTGCCACGCATTGACGATCTCTTTGACCAACTCCAAGGGGCCAAACACTTCTCCAAGATCGATCTTAGGTCAGGCTATCATCAGTTACGAGTCAAGGAGCAGGATATTGCTAAGACTGCCTTTCGTACTCGTTATGGCCACTACGAGTTTGTAGTTATGCCATTTGGCCTGACAAATGCTCCAGCAGTGTTCATGGATCTGATGAACAGAATCTTCCATGAATTTCTGGACAAATTCGTCATTGTTTTCATCGATGACATCCTGATTTTCTCTAAGTCCAAGGAGGAACACGAAGACCATCTTCGTACAATACTACAGATTCTTTGCCAAAAGCAGCTGTATGCTAAATTCTCCAAATGTGAGTTCTGGTTAGACAAGGTGGCATTCTTAGGTCACATTGTATCAGCAGAAGGAATCACTATGGATCCAGCGAAGGTTGAGGCCATCACTAAGTGGCCGAGGCCGACATCAGCGACGGAAGTCCGCAGTTTCTTAGGCTTAGCTGGCTATTACCGTAGGTTCGTGGAGAACTTTTCCCGCTTAGCACTACCATTGACCAAACTGATGCGGAAAGGGGAGAAATTCGTCTGGACTGAAGATCGAGAGAAGAGCTTTGAAGACCTGAAGCAGAAGCTAGTATCTGCATCTATTCTTACTCTACCATCTGGTACGGGTGGATTTCAAATCTACAGCGATGCATCGGGGAAGGTACTTGGCTGTGTTCTCATGCAACATGGGAAAGTGATCGCGTACGCTTCACGGCAGCTTAAGCCTTATGAAGAGAATTACCCCACGCACGATCTGGAACTTGTTGCAGTCGTGTTTGCATTGAAGATATGGAGACACTACTTATATGGAGAATCATGTGACATTTTCACGGACCACAAGAGCTTGAAGTATATCTTCACTCAGCGTGAATTGAACATGAGGCAGAGGAGATGGTTAGAGCTATTGAAGGATTATGACATTAATCTTCAGTATCATCCCGGAAAGGCAAATGTAGTAGCAGATGCCCTTAGCAGGAAGTCCGGAATGATCAACAGCATTAGAATCAAAGAGGAAATCATAAGAGACTTGGAGCGACTAGACATCGAGATCATGGTACGTGGACAGCATGGTTACTGGGCGAATCTTAGAGTAGAACCCGAGTTACTATCTAAGATCAAGGAAGCTCAGAAGTATGACGGAGAATTATGGGCGATAGTTCAGAATTTGGAGAAGAAGACAGAATTCAGAGTAGATGCAGACGGTATCGTATGGCAGGGCACTAGACTTTGTGTTCCTGATGACCAAGAACTCCGGGAAGCTTTGCTAGCAGAAGCGCATAGCTCCCCATTCTCGATACATCCTGGTTCAACTAAAATGTACCATGACATCAAGCAGTACTTTTGGTGGAGTGGTATGAAGCAGGATGTGGCCACTTACGTCTCCAAATGTCTTACCTGTCAGCAGGTTAAGATCGAACATCAGCAATCTGGCGGTCTCCTTCAACCGTTAGACATTCCAGAGTGGAAGTGGGATAAAATCACCATGGATTTTGTTACCGGTCTTCCGCCTACCAAAAGGAAGCACGATGCAATTTGGGTTATCGTTGATCGACTTACCAAATCAGCTCATTTCTTACCGATCCGCAAGGAAGATCCGGTAAGTAAACTCGCAGATACGTACAGACGAGAGATCATGAGACTACACGGTGCACCATCCAGCATCGTCTCAGACAGAGATCCTCGATTCACTTCGCGCTTTTGGAAAAGTCTGCAGAAAGATTGGGGTACACAACTTAATCTTAGCACGGCCTTTCATCCGTAAACGGACGGACAGTCAGAGCGAACCATTCAGACATTGGAAGATATGTTGAGGTCATGTGCGTTGGAATGGACGGGTGATTGGGACGAATACATCTGTTTGGTGGAGTTTGCGTACAACAACAGCTGGCACGCGAGCATCAAGTGTGCTCCATTTGAGATGTTGTATGGCATAAAGTGTCGCGCCCCAATCTGCTGGGATCAGGTTGGCGAGCGAACACTTGAAGGACCAGAGATCATAGAGATGACAAATGAGAAGATCGCAGTAGCTAGGCAGAAAATTCAGGAGGCACGGTCACGACAAAAGAGTTACGCCGACAAGCATCGTAGGGATTTACACTTTAATGTAGGAGATCACGTCTTCCTAAAGGTTTTGCCGGCACGTGGTGTTAGACGCTTCGGGATTAAAGGGAAGCTCAGTCCTCGTTTCATCGGACCATTTGATATCATTGAACGAGTCGGTGAAGTATCTTACTGATTGGCGTTACCTCTGCAGCTTTCGCATGTGCACAATGTGTTTCATGTGTCCTTACTCAGAGGGTACCAATATCATCCCCTTCACATGGTTCAGTATCCACTGGAACAGATTTGTGAAGATCTCACTTTTATAGAAGAACCCAAACGAGTTCTTGACAGGCAAGAACGAGTCATGAGAAAGAAGACGATCCCATTCGTCAAAATTCTATGGAGGGATCATACCGAGCGGGAAGCCACTTGGGAAACAGAGGAGTCTAACCGGACTTCTTACCCTCATTTCATATTTTGAGTTCGGGTATGTTCTTCTTTTCCAGTTTACTTTATCTATAATTCGGGGACGAATTATTCTTTTTAGGGGGGAAGAGTTGTAAAACCCGCATGCTTTTACCATGCATAGTATCTTAGGTTCGTACGTACTAGTTAAAAACTTTCCTAATATAGCATGATTACGATTACGTATTAGGGGTTTATGTATTACGTACGTGTTAGAACACGATAAGTATTTTATATGAACGATCACGTAATAATTATTTAGCAATAATTAATCACGAACATACGATCACGAGATCACGAGCGTATTTAAAACACGAGATATTATTAATTACGTATATATATTTAATACGAGCGTAATTAAATATATAAGTGTAGGATATTTACGTAACGAGAACTTTTAAAACACGAACATAATTAAACGTAAACGTGTACGAAATTACAAGACATGAAACGAGGTACGGGACCCCCACAAAAGAGTCCCTACCCGCGGCCAACATAGGACAATGGGCCAAGCCCATTGTCAATTTTACTAAAAGGAAGGGTTAAGAGTTTTTACTACTCAAATTATTTTTACAGAAGAATTTCAAGAAAACCTAAAATCCCTTCCTCCTTCTCCTTTGTGTGCCGCCACCTACAAACCACCATAAGGGGGTGAGTTTGATCTTGGATCTTGTTATTTTAGTGTTTGTTCGTGTTTCTTCTTCACCCTTTTGATCCACGAATACGGTAAAACCTTTTTACTTGTTTTTCTTTTTAATTAATCTTTTATTAATTAAGAACACGTGATGTTTTTCATAAAAACACATTAATTAAACCTAGATCTAACATGTTTTGGTCATTAATTAATCAAAGGAATGGATCTAAGGGGTGTTTGTTTTGGGCCGCTGGAACAACCGACCCCAAGGGGGTTCGGTTTGGTTTAGCCGACCACCACCAAGACCTTTTTGGTCTTGGTTGGTGCGTGTGGGTCCCACGGCAGCAAGGGGGTACCCCGATTTGGTTCGGGGTACGGTGTTTGTTCATATCGGGTGCATGTTTTTAAGCTTAGATCCGGATCATGATTATGTTAGTTTTTTTATATGTTATGAACTTATGTTATGAATTAAATTAATAAGATGTAATTAATTTAATAACATGACTTAGGTTAACTAATTATTAATAATCATGAAATTATTTAACCTAAGTATTTTTATTATTAAGACTTATAATTAATTATTTTTTTTAAAACCATGGATATAATTAATTAATTAAACATGACTTAGGTTATATTATTAGTATTTAATAATACATATTTTAACCTAAGTATTTAATATATTTAATTAAAACATGTCATACTTTAATTAAATATTATAACCTATAGTTTAATTAAATTACATGAAATAATTATTGAACTATATAATATATCATATGACTTAGAAAATAATCATGAAAATACTTAGGCTTATTTACTTAGCTTATTTAACTAGCTTAATTCTAATTATGGAAACTTTCTATTTTTAGAAACTTAATTAAATAAGGCAGCTATTTTATTTATAGAAACCAGCTATTTTTAGAAACTTATTTATTTAAGGCAGCTAATCTATTTATGGAAATTTATTTAATTAAGGCAGCTAATCTATTTATGGAAACTTTCTATTTTTAGAAACTTATCTATTTTAAGCAGTAAATCTATTTTTGGAAACTTTCTATTTTTGGTAACTTTCTATTTTTGGAAACTTTCTATTTTAGGAAACTTGCTATTTTTGGAAAGTTACTTATTATTACACAGTAAGTATAATAACACATGAAATATCAGAAATACTTAATCAGAATGAACAGAATGTAGGATTTAACTCAGTTTAAGGCTTTAAACAGTGTAAAACAGTAAGAACACATAAAATAAGCTAAGACATGACATAAAACCAGCTATGTATGTAGTAAGCCGATACTTATTTCATGTACGTATTTATGTAGCACTAGTGTTTCGGAAGTAGGATTCTCGCAGTTCATCGTTCTCGTTCACTGGACATAAGGTACGGATTCCCGTCCTTTCAGTATGGACATTCTTTCCTTATTAGGATTTCCCCGTATGCAGCCAACTGTTTTCCCGTAGTATAAGTATGAGTTTGATTGCTTATGTTTAAATATGATTACCTATAGCCATATACATGCATGACCAGTTTCACCTAGTTATGGAGGTACCATAACCGTAACATTAGAGGCACTGATGTTATGACTTCACCACGGCGGAGTGATTGCTTGTGGCGTCCCTTCAGCTTTTGGCCATTTATTTATATTATCATGTGGGGCGTATGGGTGCATCCTAGTTACAAGTTTTTATTCAGGATTACATGGTGAATGTGGTGTGTGCCTTGCATCCTTCACAAGGAGCTGATCCCTCCTACCCATAAAACCAGTATATTAAATTAGAGGCAGCCCCTCTAATTTGCATGATGAGGTCACCCCTCCAATTATTCATGCACGGTGGATATTCATGACCTATATTGGCTAAATGGTAAATTATAACAAACAGTTTTTATAAGATAAACATAAGACTTTCAAACTATAAAACCAGTTTTACTAAGACTTAACCAGGTTACTCGGGACTTAGTTTCTTCCGCTGTTATTATGTTATATGCTTATCCTATTCACGCTTTATTGTATATCCGTGCACTGAGCGTATTGCTCAGCCGTTTTCCTTTTCTATGTTCCCAAAACGGCAGGTACTCAGGGACGCTCGTAGACACTAAGAGTATGTGCATATGGACTGGAAGCTGTCTAGCCTTCTTTACATTATGCATTTCCTTTCTTTATGATACTTATGCTTTGGACACTGTTTCGTCCTTTTCCTTTACTATACTATGTTTGTGTGTGATGAGCTTTAATTTTGGACTACCGATGTTTGATTCCGGTATTTTCCTTTATATGGTCAATTAATGTTTAGAAATTTTACCTTGTATGCTTTGATGACACGCCATAATTACTGTGATATTTCCATTTCCAAAATGGGGTGTTACACAGTACATATACGACTATTACTCATATGCAGAAACAAGCTAGGAATAACAAGGCTCAAAAGACTTTACAATACGGTGATTCAAAGTCTTTACAAATGTGATTCTATGTAAAAATTATGTTACTTGAGAATAATACGAGATTACATTTGTTGATTTGATTATGTACATTCAATTTTATATATTAATGCAATTGAAATTTGATTTCCAGAATTTTGTTATTTGTTTTTATTGAATTCTGAAAGGTTACTAGAAGATGAAACATAGTCACACTTATTCACATTCCAATGTGTGACTACATATCATAAAAAGTCACACAAACATACCATTCTATGTGACTATTGGATGCATATAGTCACACAAAATACAATTTGCTTGACTTGAAAAAGCATACAGTCACACTTATTACTACTATTGGTAACTCTTTGGTTAAATGTATGTGACAAACTTAGTGCCATTAGCATGATTTGTGTGACTACATGTCATAAAAGGTCACACAAACATACAATTCATGTGACTATTGGATGAATATAGTCACACAAAATAAAATTTGCTTGACTTGACAAAGCATATAGTCACACTTATTACTACTACTGGTAACTCTTTGGTTAATTGTATGTGACAAACTCAGTACCATTAGCATGATTTGTGTGACTACATGTCATAAAAGGTAACACAAACATGCAATTCATGTGGCTATTAGATGCATATAGTCACACAAAATACAATTGGCTTGACTTGACAAAGCATACAGTCACACTTATTACTACTATTGGTAACTCTTTGGTTATTTGTATGTGACAAACTCAGAGCCATTATCATAATTTGTGTGACTACATGTCATAAAAGGTAACACTAACATGTAATTCATGTGACTATTGGATGCATATAGTCACATTAAATACAATTTGCTTGAGTTGACAAAGCATACAGTCACACTTATTACTACTATTGGTAACTCTTTGGTTAATTGTATGTGAAAAACTTAGTGCCATTAGCATGATTTGTGTGACTACATGTTATAAAAGGTCACACAAACATACAATTCATGTGACTATTGGATGCATTAAGTCACACAAAATACAATTTGCTTGACTTGACAAATCATACAGTCACACTTATTTCTACTATTGGTAACTCTTTGGTTAATTGTATGTGACAAACTTAGTGCCATTAGAATGATTTGTGTGACTACATGTTATAAAAGGTCACACAAACATACAATTCATGTGACTATTGGATGCATATAGTCACACAAAACACAATTGGCTTGATTTGACAAAGCATACAGTCACACTTATTTCTACTGTTGGTAACTGTTTGGTTAATTGTATGTGACAAACTCATTACCATTAGCATCATTTATGTGACTACATATCATAAAAGGTCACACAAACATACAATTCATGTGACTATTGGATGCATATAGTCACACAAAATACACTAATCACATACTAAATGTCACACATATCATATATTCATGTGACAAACTTATAAATAATAGTCACTCTTAAACAAAACTCGTGTAACCGTAGAGTGTTTACCGTCACACATATTCACTAAAACACCAAATATTGTACCTAGTTTGTCACACATTTTCGAGTATTGGTCACTCATTTTTTATAGCTAAGGTCACTAAGACGAACTTGTGACCAAAAGGTACCACGGTCGCGGGACCTTTGGTTACAAAGCCTAAAAAAACCGTGTGTGACTGTATGCCTATGGTCACTCTTTTTCAGTGTGACGGATACCATTTTTTGTACTAGTGTAAAGCTTCATTATCTGTTGATACTTTCAAAATATGATTTTCAAAAGCTTTAATTTCCACATCTTTTTCCCTCATTTGAAGAGTTAAAATTCTGATTTTCTCTTCATAGTTTTGTTGACCCTTTTTATACAAAACTATATTTTCATCTAACTTAGCAACACCCTGTTTAAAAGAATTTGTTTCTACAGTGCATGTGTTGACTTTTTGATAATGTTCATCTAGTTCTACTTTTAAGCTATTAAATTTAAGAACACAATCTTTAGAACAAGGATGTACCTTAGAATCTTCATGTGAGAGAGCCATCAAACCAAGCTCTTCTTCGTCCTCATCTTCAGCCCAGTTCACCACTCCATCTACAGTTACCAATGCTTTGGTTCCTTTGGGACTCCTGTTGTTTCCTTTTGGAAAGCTTTCAGAAATTCTTGGACTGGTTCTATAGCAATTTTTGGACTTTTGACTACTACTTTCAGCCTTGTCTCTAGTGGTGGTGGATCAGGATCTGGAATGTCTTCCAAGTGAGGGTCATCACCAGGTTGAGACATTGAGTTTTAGTGTGAGTGGAGTTTTTAGGGTTATGTTCTTCTTTTTCAGAGTTTCTCAACAAACTCTTATACCACTTTTTGATCCCTTTGATTGGATCTATATTCTGTTAAGAACTAGTATAGTAGTTTGTAATCAAACTAAAACACTTTGAGAACTCTTACTCAAGCTAAATAAGTTATGCGGAATCTAACTTATAAAACACAGAAAAAAGAATTACTTTAAACTATTCGATTCTCTTATTAATCGACTTGAATGAGGTACATGAATGTCATCTTACCTATATTCCTTTTATAGAGTAAGGAACCCTAGAAACCTTAGAATATTCTATAAAGATAAGTATATCATAGACGATATATTATCAATATTCTAAGTATTAAGTATATCACATAAGATATACTCTAACTATAACTATGACATATCTTAAACAAAGATATATTTGTTCTAACCAATATAATAATACTTACTTTATAAGTAGCAGTACTTACTATGTACCGCGTTAACACTAACGGTACATGAATAATACTAACTGTACTTAAATTACACTGACGGTACATAACACTTAACAATAATTCCCAAAATTATCTATAAAAGGAAAGCCTAATTAAGTCTACATTAGACCAATGTAGAGAGGATGCACAATTAACATGTAAGACACGAAGAATGACACGCAAGAAACATAATTACTTAAAATGTAAACACTAAGTAAAAACATGTTAGAACTTAGCATTTAATGGCATGCATCAGTTAGACACATCTAAGAGATATTATATTGGAATTGATAGACAATGACGAGCTTTTATAATAAGCATGCATTCAATAACTTAGCAATTAAGCATAGAGAATAAGGATGAACATGAAGAAATATAAGGATGTAACATACAAGAAAGTTATCAATCTAGATATCACATATCAAGCTACACGTAGTGTAAATCTCCGACGAGAATCCTAAGTCTTACTATTTTATAAAAGAAGACTCAGAATAAGAGAAAAGAAAGAAACACGGGATTTTAAGAAATGTTTAGCTCAAAGAGGAAAACAAAGAAAAATGGTCAAAAAGAAAGATAGACCGAAAACGAACAAAGGGACTCACTGGTCGCTGTTCGTCAATTATGTTTGCAGTTCATTATCAATAATGATCTACAAGTTCATTTGAGGAATCGCGGACAGTGACTATCCAAATACGATTTTCAACAAAGAAAATCACTTGGTCAAACAATTTAACAAAATTTGTTGAATGGTTTAAATGTCAAATTTTGGATATGACTTTTAACATTCTCAATTTCAAGTTAAAATTACTTGAAATTGAGAATGAAATATTTGAGTTGTCAATCATACTTTGAGAGGAATTAGATTAGAATCTAACCTTTCTTGACAACCGAGTGAATAAAAATACGAGAAGGAGAAAAGAGACCAAAAGGAGATAAATGTAACCTCTTAGAAAATGACACTTATGTTGATCCCAAACTTAGATCGATTAGCTTTGTGTATACGAGATTAGATCAAGTATAACACGTAGAGAAACCTTTGTTATATGCTTTGTGAATCTAAGTATTATGCGGAATTTAATACTTAAACAAGAACACAAGATGTAAACAAAACTTTCACTTTGATTATGAATGTCGAACTTGCTTACAATGAAAGATGTTTACGAATGAAAACTTAATGAAAACTTGATACTAAACATTAACCTAAAGGCCTTCTTTTATAGACTAAGAAGCCTTGTACAATAAGCTACGTATCAACTATTCTAGGTAAAGATAAACATAGAAAATACATTGTCGTTTCTATCCTTACTAGAAGTATTCTAGAACATAATAAACGTGTAGCTTATATCTTCCATCAGTGCTTGTCTTCAATCTGTCAACGCTTGACTTTAACTTGTCAACGCTTAAGCTGTCAGCGCTCACTTTGCTCTTGTCAACGCTTGAGTTGTTCTTGTCAGCGTACAAGTGATCTGGCCTTAATTTATTCCCAACAATCCTCCCCTAAACTTGATATCCACTCTTATGATCATGTTTCTGAATAAACATTAAGAACTTGGAGGAGTCTGACAAACCTTATCATATTGGTAATAAACAAATCTGATCAAATTCTTTGCCACGTCACTTGTATAGTCTATCTCCAACTGGGTGTCCTTCATCTTTTCCAAAACAGCCTTGGATATGAAATATTGAGCATCCACTAGTAGATACTCAGCAAACTTTGTAGAACTCAAATGGTATACACCAGCAGCTGAATATAACCTCCATTGAAGACCACTGAGGTCATCTTCAAGATCCTTCCATATTTCAGGATCTTCCTCATTTGTCCCACACATTCTTTTAAATGTGGTCCAAAGTTTTATTCCATTGGCTGAAGTTGGTGCTTCAGCCTCATACTTGGTCTCCAGCAACCTCCAAAGGTCCACCAAGTCTTCTCTATCACAACTTGCAAACAAAGATATGAGAGTGGTAAAAGTGTGTACCTCCTTGCCATATCTTCCAATCTTCCAGAATCCACATTCATCCTCATCATAACTCACAATTGGATTCCTGGAATCTAGTGGTAACACCTGCACCATATCTGAAGCTTCCAATGGGGAGAGCTTGAGGCTCTTTCTAATAACTGCTTCACTTGGATATAGTTGATTCATATCTTTTGGAAACTCAAGTGTAAATCCCTTCTTCACTGGTCTGGGAACTATCATAGCTTTCTTGATTTCCATCTCGTCTACAAGTTGCTCCTTTCTTTCATCTGAAAGAAGTCTGAAAGTGTTTTCTTCCTGCACTTTCACCCAAATAGGATAAGCCCTATGTTCCAACTCATCAAATGTCAAAGCCTTCAGCTTCTGATATGTCCATCCAACTCCATGACATCTGAGCAACATAAAGTAGAGCTTCCTTCTATCCCTTTTCAACTCAGAGAGAATGTTGCTTGCCTTGTGCTTCAAAATCACCTTACAATCCTTCTGAACTCTAAGAAGAATCTCCAAACCCCATATTTGATCTGAAATGGTCAAGTCTGGATTATCCATGCAGCTTTCTTCCCAAGAATTGTACATCTGAACCACCTCTGGCATGTCAAAGTCAATCTGCAACTTTAAATCTCTCATCTTTTCCCTAGCAAGCTCATCACCATACTTAAGTCTTTCTGGTTCAATAATCATCACACTTGAATCTGAGCTAGCTCCATCACTTTCTTCTTCAGAAGTCATAACAAATGGTGACTTTTCCTTTTCACCTTGTTCCATCATTTGCTCAGCCAATCTTCTATCAAATTCAACTTGGGCTGCATTCTTTGGAACAATTTCTTCTACCAATATACCCTTACCCTTATCTGATGGTGCAATAGTTGGTAAGGTAGATGGTAATACCTGAGTAGGAACATCCTTGATGATAGATGATGACTGGAATACATCACCTCCATATGCAGATCTGTCAACGCCCAAATTTCCTCTATCAGCGCCCAAAATACTTCTATCAGCGTCCAAATTTGTCTTGTCAACGCTCAAATATTTTCCCTCAGCGCCTTGTGTAACCTCTCTCAACATAGCTGTAAATGATAAATTTAGATTGGTTGGAGAGATTAAGGACGTATCAAAACCTGTTTGTTCCTTCAAAGTAGTAAGAGCTTCAGCAACATCCATTGATCGTCCATCTTGACTGCTCTTATCACTCAGATTTCTTTGATCTTCCTCCCCTTTGGAAGACTCCTCCATACCTCTCCTTGCATGATCACTCTCCAAAACAACAATCCTCTCCCTCAATTCCTTGAGTTCAAGGCCTTGTTTGCTGACAATTTGTACTAAGTCTGCATTTTGCTTTTGCAAGCTAATGCAGACTGCCGTCAATTCCAAAATGGTCATTGGTTCCAGTCTGCCCTCGTCTGAAATGGGGATTTGACCTCCCAAGTCAGGTTCATTGGGCATGGATGAGGACTTAATTATGGTGGGACTGCCTTGGCCAGCTTCTAAGCCAGAACCAATAGTCCCAGCCTCATCCAGGTCACCAGCCACACTTGTGGTGGTGGTTCTCTCTGCTTCATGGCTAGGACCACCAGAGGAGAACACTCCAGTAGTCCTTTGGCGTTTGATCAACCTATATTCAGGTGGTGTGGAAGATGGTGTGGAAGAATGGGTAGATGTGGGTTGGTTAAGGGGTGTTTGGGATTGTGATGGTTGGGTGTCAGCGTTGGAAATAGGCACATCAACGCCAACATTTGATGTGTCAGCGTCAAAGGGTTCTTGGTCTAGTTGCATATGTTCAGGTGAGGGTAAAGGTTCAGGAATATGTTCAAGTTGTGGGTGAGGGTCAAGTTGAGGTTGAGGGTCTGGTTGGGTTTGTGCTGCTGCAATAACAGCAAGCATGGCTGGGGTTAAAGGTAAGTCTCTATGAGGTGGTGAATCCATCTTTGCAAAAATAGCTTTCTTTTGTTCAGGGATTTTATAAAAATCATTGTGATCCCTTGAACAATATCTTTGATCATCAAAAATCATTTGCAGAAAACGGGGATAAGCCAAAGTCATGTTTGTCCCCTTATTTTTACACATTCCTTCAAAAATCATTTTAGAATAGTTATATTTTTGCCCTGTTGCAATGCACACAATAGCACTAGCAATAGATCTGTTAATCTCATTATGTGCAGTACATTTGGGACTCAAACATTGAAGGAGGATGTGAATGAGGTACTTCCAGGCTGGGGGAAATTCCTGCTTATGGTACTTATTAAGAGTACCTTCATCAAAAATAGGGTATCCCAAAGCCCTAAGCCCTTGTTCTATTTCAGTTATGGGAAGAATGGTTACACCATCAGCATCATCAAGATGCAAGGCCTGGCGTACCAAGGCCTCAGTAACCACCCAAGATCTCCCATGAACAATAGAAGTTAATGTGGTCACTCCATTAACTGTTGAGGAACTTACAGTGTTCCAAAACTGTTTAATGTGTGTGACTGGAATGAGTGGTGCATGAGAAAGAGCATACCTTAATGGGGATGCGTTCAAATACGCCACCATTTGTGTGTATTGAGGAAACAAATCATTATCAGCAACAAGATAAGCAATCATGTTGTGGTTAGACTTGAACCCCAAATCCAATTCTGCTGAGTTAAATCTTGGTGCCATTGATGAAAGCTGTGAATTTTAAGTGTAGAAGATGAAGGTTGATAAGAGAAAAGTGTTAGACAAGAATTATAAATACCCTGTTTTAAAATAGGAGCCAAATTTATAGGAGATAAAGAATGCATGTGATTGGCCCAAAAATAGGCAAAGATTTTCAAAAACTAATCATGAAAATATTGAAAAAATTATAAGTTATCCCATGTATTTAATGAAAGTAACAACTCCTAAAATTACGGCTTGATAAAATGTCAAAAAGTAACAACTGGGTAGTTCCCATTGAGTGTCAACGGTCAAATATAACCCATCAACGCCCAACGGCTATAATCCTGTCAACGTTCGCCTAAAGCCATGTCAGCGTCCAATTTGGTCACAACAATGCTTGGAATAATCTTGTCAGCGTCCAAAAATAAAATTGTTTTAAAAAGTGAAAAATGACCTTAACAAGTAATTTATCCTAGAGAAAGTAACCAAAAGCTGATAATTATTATAGGGCGGAAAGCACTGTCCAGTTATGCACACTTGCATAAGCAAGATAGACATAACAGTCCTCTAGTGTCCCTTGCTAACCAAAAGTCTTAACAACCAAGTTACCTTATAAAATCCTTGTTACTCCCAGGTAAATCCCATATCAAAATCATCCCCAAGTCTCCCAACAGACCACAACCAATTCTAGGCCAAAAATGTCTTGGCAGCATGCAAAGTTGATATACTATGCATGCTACAGTGCCTCATGGTTTAGTAAAACTAACCCATACTCACCTGTGGACACAATCTAGAATTGTGATAAGAGTATCATATGGATACCCAAAAATCCTAAAGGTTCCTAAAACCTCCCCTTAAACTATGATACAAAAAGTTTGCTAAAATCATGCATGAACATAAAAATTTATGTCAAGATAGGAATGAAACATTCCAACCATCATCCATAAATAAAAACTTGTCCAAATGCTTCTCCTTTGATCCATAAGCAACTCTGTATCCAATGGTATACTGCTAACACCATCTGCACATTTAGATTGAAAACCACAAAACTAACATTGTTGCTGACAACGCCCCGATAACACACAACAGCGTTGAAGGAAGCTTTGTCAGCGTTAGACAATTATATTGCTGACAACGTTGCAAAAACACTTATCAGTGTCCAAACAACCTTTGTCAGTGTTAGAAAAATATAGTGGAAAATCTAAATCTCAATAAGACCAATAATAATAATGCATCATCCTGTACATACTTTTACAAAAAGAATCCAAAACACATATTAAGTGAGATTAACCATTCCAATACTTGTTACCAAGTATTGAAATCTTCCAGTATCAAAAGGTTTAGTTAATAAATCTGACACATTTTCCTCAGTGTCAACCCTATCTGGTTGTATTAAACCTTTCTCAAAGCAATCTCTTATAAAATGGTGTCTAATTTCTATGTGTTTAGTTTTAGAATGATGCACATGATTCTTAATGATGCATAAAGTACTATTATTGTCAACAAATATCTTAGTATGCATAAAATTATACCCATAATCCAACAGCTGGTTCTGAATCCACAATACTTGACCACAACATGCTGCTGCAGCCACATACTCTGCTTCAGTTGTAGAGTTAGCCACCACTGTTTGTTTCTTGCATTGCCAAGATATTAATCTGCTCCCAAGAAATTGACATCCACCAGTTGTGGATTTCCTATCAAACTTGTCACCTCCATAATCACTATCTGAATATGCAATCAGCTCCAATGGTGAATCCTTTGGGTACCATAAACCAAGATTAGGGAAACATCTTAGGTACCTAAAGATCCTCTTTACAGCATAAAGGTGACATTCTTTGGGAGTCACTTGATGGCGTGCACATGCACACACAGCAAACATGATATCAGGTCTGGAAGCAGTAAGATACATCAAGGATCCAATCATGGATCTATAATGCCTGACATCAACATCTTTCCCATCTCCAATCTTTCCCCAAGGGTGTTCTCTATCCATAGGAGTAGAAGCCCTCTTTTCATGTGGAGAAAAACCAAACTTCTTCAAGATTTCAGCAACATATTTGTCCTGGGAGATGAAGATACCATCTTCTTTCTGCTGAACTTGTAAACCAAGAAAGAAGTTCATCTCCCCCATAGCACTCATCTTGAATTTTTCTGTCATAAGCTTGGAGAAATCCTCACTCATCTTTGGATCAGTAGACCCAAAAATGATATCATCAACATAGACCTGCACAAGCAACACATCTTTGCCTTTCTTCTTGGTAAATAGTGTCTGATCTATGGTGCCCCTCTTGAATCCATTGTCCACCAAGTATGTAGACTAAGTACCATACCATGCTCTAGGGGCTTGATGAAGGCCATACATAGCCTTTTTGACTCTATACACTTTATCTGGATGCTCAGGATCCTCAAAACCAGGAGGTTGCATGACATAAACTTCCTCAACAATGGTGCCATACAAGAATGCACTCTTCACATCCATTTGATAGACTGTGAAGCCCATGCAAGACGTATAGGGTAGAAAAATCCTAATAGCTTCAATCCTTGCAAATGGTGCAAAGACTTCCTCATAGTCTATCCCCTCCTCTTGTGTATAACCTTGAGCCACTAACCTTGCCTTGTTTCTGACCACAATACCTCTTTCATCTCTTTTGTTCCTGAGAACCCATCTTGTCCCTATAGGTCTGACATATTTAGGACAATCAACCAGCTCCCAAACATCCTGAATTGCAAATTGGTGAAGCTCATCCTGCATTGCTTCCACCCAACTTGGTTCTTTGAGAGCATCAAATATCTTCTTGGGTTCTTCTTGTGACAGAAAACATGCAAACAAACATGCTTGTACAAGAGGGGTATCAACCTTCTTGTGTATATTGGCAATAAATCCACCAAGACTTTGATGGGATCTTCTTGTCTGAACTGGAGTCATAACATCACCAATGATCTGAGAAGGGGGGTGATTCTTCATTGTGGAAGTGAGAACTCCTCCTTCAAAAAGTCTGGTGTCCTCAACTTCACGCTCCATGTTGCCAATATCTTCTTCATCAGACTCTCTTTGAGCAGCAGGAATCTATTCATGGACATTGGAAGGTCCACCTTGTTCAAAACTGGAAGAGAAAAGATGCCCATAAGTGTTGTCAACGTTTGAATCTTGGTTGTCAGCGTCAGGGCTGACAGCGCCTGAAATGTTGTTGTCAACGTCTGAATTTGTCTTGTCAGCGCTAGATTTGCCTTTGTCAGCGCCTGAAGAACCATGCATGTTTGTATCCGGTGGTATTTGGAAACCACCATTTTCTTGTCCAGCAGCAGCAGCAGCAGCAAAAGCATCAGTCCAAATGGGAATTGTGACATATTCAAATGTAAGAGATGCCTTTTCTGCTTGTGATCCAACCCTTTCATCAACCTGTGTACCTGAAACATTAACAATTTGTTCTTCCACAACATTTGAAGTTACCTTCACAATGTCTGGATTAGTGACAGGCATATAATTTAAAGTTCTAGATAAGGGTTCCAAATCAAACAACCAATTAGGACCACTTTCAGGATCACTAGGTTTATTCTCTAAGAACCTAACATGTACTCTCTCAACAATACGTTTGTCCTCCTTAAGATAAACCCTATAACCCTTGCTCTGGACTGAACACCCCATGAAGTAACCTTCATCACCTTTTGCACTAAATTTCCCTAAGGCATCACTAGTGTCTAAGACTACTACATGACATCCAAAAGGTCTGAGAAAACCAATATTAGGTTTTCTTCCCCAAAGTAACTCATAAGGTGTCTTGTTCTGAATTTTGTTAACCAATGCTCTATTTTGCACATAGCATGCTGTATTAACAGCCTCAGCCCAAAAGGCTATGGGAAAGTGAGCATCAGCCAACATTGTTCTGGCTGCTTCAATTAGGGTTCTATTTTTCCTTTCAGCAACTCCATTTTGTTGTGGGGTTCTAGCAATACTAAACTGCCTAGTAATTCCCTTCTTGGCACAAAAATCATCTAGCTTCTTGTTCCTAAATTCTCCACCATTATCACTCCTAAGCATCTTAACCTCATTGCCAGACCTTTTCTCAATTTGAGTGATAAATTCAATAAGAACATCAGTTGTGTAACTCTTCATAGCTAGAAAGAATGTCCAAGTAAACCTAGAAAAGTCATCAGTGACAACAAAACAATATGACTTGCCATTCAAACTTTCTATATTAGTTGGACCAAAGAGGTCCATGTGAAGTATATGAAGAGGTCTGGAACTAGTATGCACCTGCTTGGACTTGAATAAGACCTTGTGCTGCTTTCCTTTAAGACATGCAACACAAGAGTGGTCATTGTGGAAGGCCTTCTCAGGCAAACCATCAACTAAACCAAGCCTCACAAGTCTATTTATATTTTTAAAATTTATGTGCCCTAGTCTCCTGTGCCACAAATTACTTTCATCTACTGAGGCCTTAGCATAAAAACAAGACATATTTGCATTCACTTTAATCCCATTTAAATTCACATTGTATATGTCCTTATGCCTAGGTGTTCTATACTCAATATACTTCTCATCAGGGATCTTAAAATCCTTGCTTAACACCAAACACTCAGTATCAGTGAAAAGAACCTTATTTTTGTTATCACACACTTGTGATACACTAAACAGATTATAATCCAGTTCTTTTACCAGGAAGACGTTTTCAAAACGTAGATTATTGGTGAGAAGGGTTCCTTTGCCTGTAATGGTGCCATATCCACCTCCAAAGTATACCTTATCACCATCTTGAATAGGAGTGAAGTTCGTCAGATAGTCTTTCTTTCCTGTCATGTGCCTTGAGCATCCACTATCCCAATATCCATAATCATTGATCTGTCTCTGAATGCCCTGCACATAAAGAAAACAAATTAGTTTTCTTTGGGAACCCAAGTCTCAGAAGACTTGGATTCATCTGGTTGTTCAATAAGAACAGACTTAGTTCTCACAACAACCCCATTCTCATCCCTTTTAGGATGAAAAACCCAGTTAACCCCAATTGGTTTTGTAATGACTTTTGAAATGTAATTAAACCTGTTGCAAGTCATTGAAATTCCATTATTATTAGGGTTTTGATCTTTCTTGGGTCTCCATGTTAAGCTTGAAGAAGCTTTAGACCCCTTACCTTGTGGCTGCAAATACTTAGGTCTGGTCACGTTTCTGTCAGCGTTGGATTTTGTCCTGTCAACGCTGAAATTACCCTTGTCAGCGTTGAACCTAGGGTTTGCTACAGGAACCCATTGCCTATTTGACCAGGTGTTTGTCTTTTGAAAAGGTCTTTGTCCATGAGTGTTAGACCTTCTAGAGAAGAATGGGGCAGGTCTAATCACTTGTGGACTTTGCTGCACACAAGGTTTGGGTCTGACAACGTTTGACTTCCTAACAACGTTGACTTTCTTCCTATCAGCGCTGAAATTGTTCCTATCAGCGCTGGCTTTGGGAGCGTTGACACACTTGTATGCCAAATGTGAAAAGCTACCACAAGTATAACAGGCTTTCTTAGACACATTCTTAGGTCTAGAAGCAAAGAAACCTGTTCCATGATTGTTAACTTGGATCTTGGGTGACCTATTGTTTCTATACATCTCTGCATATTTAATGGTAGGTCTTCTAACAGTGTTTGAGCCTAGGTCAACAGCTTTACCAGTAACTGGGTGAGTAACCTTAATGGGTGGTGATTCATTTAGACTTTCACATAGCAAACCTCCCTTAACAAATAAAGTAGGGTTAGCTTTCTTCCACTCATTTAGGTCAGTCAGTTTTTGTTGATACTCTTCCACTAGAGTGACAACTCTTGGTGGAGGAATGAATTCCTCTTCTTGGCATTCTGGTATACCAGTCCAAGATAAATCCTTTCTAAGGACACCATAGAAGTCACCAGCTGGTGGTGGAACCAGAGAGTAATCAGTCATCCCAATCCCAGTCATGTCCTTAGGATCCCTTTGTTTAGCTACACAGTCTCCTAGGGCTTGGGTGGCTTTATCAAATCTTTGAATCTTGAGGTCAACATTATCTTTATTCTTAATGGCCTCATCTAACTTAGCCTGTAGATCTTTATTGACCTTTGACATGATATTTGTAATATCCATACTACCCTCTAGCTCATGTTTTAAGATATTTATTTAATCTTTTAAATCAAATTCCATTTTCTTGTATTCAGAAACGGTTTTCTCAGTTTCAGTAAGAGCTAGTTGGTAATTGGATAATTTACACCTTTCAGTGCTCATATCCTCTTTTAGTTTTAACACCTCTTTGTTAAGTCTGTCAGTGTTTAACCTACAACCTTTGCTACAAAAAGCATCATCATATACCTCATTATCAGATGAAGAGGAGGAGTGTGCCATGAGAGCATATTCAACATGCTATTCTTCTTCAATATCAGCAATCAAAGCTTTGTCCTCTTCAGCATCCTTAGCCAGATAGATCCAATCCCATCCAGTACCATCAATTCCTTGAACTGCAACCATGGCTTTGGAGTCTTGAGCTTTAACAACCTGACTTGAGGGTTTACCAGCATCAGATCTTCTAGGAGATCTGCACTCCCTCATGAAGTGCCCCATGCGATGACAGTTGTAGCACTCAACTTTGGATTTATCAAATCGAGCAGTGTCTTTAGCATTGAAGGTCATCTTCTTCTTGAACCTTCTATTCCACCTATTTGCTCTTATACTAGCAAGAGCCATGTTACACTTGATGTCCATCTCTTCCAAGTGTTCATGACTTATCTGCTCAAGGTCCTCATATGTAATCACTGAACCATTGGGCAAAGAAGCAATGTAAGCACAAACAGTATCCAAATCCAAACCAGCATGTTTACTCTTGGGGAGTCATTCATGAATGTGTCAGCGTCTGAAAAGGAGACGTTCATAGGACTTGTTCCAGCGCTGACAAATGATGATCCAGTAACTGGATGCATAAAAGAGTCCTTCTGATTGAATTGACCTTCACTATGAGAGAAGAAGTCCATGTTGCTGGTGCTAGCTTTGCTTCCATGTGCTGAAAGAGTTTCATCTTCCAACAGTCTTAGTTTGTTGTAGATGTCATCAAACGAAGAGCTCTTGTAAGTATTATTGGCAAGAATAGATCTTGCCTCAATCTTCCATGTCTCACCAAGACTTTTCAAAAAAGTAGCATTGGTGTCAATATCACCAACTTGTGTCCCCATGAAGGACAACTTGCTTGTGATGTCAAGCAATCTGCTTCTCACACTGCTCAGTTTCTCATTGGGCTGAGCTTTGAAGACAGCATAATCATGCAGAAGTTGCTTTTTCTTTTCTTCCTTAGTTTCTGCATTACCACCATATGCAACTTCAATTGCTTCCCAAAGATCCTTAGCAGATTCATAGCTTCTATATTTGTGCTAATTTTCTTGTCCCAAAGAGACTTTAAGAATATTTAGGGCTTTCATGTCAGCCCTTTTCTATGCAATATCTTCAGCACTTACAGCTCTACCATCTCCAGGTTTTTCTTTCTTATCTTCATCAGGACATCCTTCAACAGCTGATCTTGCCGTAATGGCATCCTGAATCTTTTGAGCCTTATTGAATGAGTTTCCATATTCAATAATGTCCCAGAGTGTGTAGTCAAAGATCCTCAGATATTGTTCAAAGTTGAACCTCCATAAGTCAAAGTTGGTTGCATCAAGCATGGGAATCTTGATGTTTGGTAAGGATGAGGAGGAGGAGGTTATCGCTTCAGACATGATGTTTTTAGGGTTTTGAGGAAATTAGGGTTTTGGTGTTCGTATATCGTTCTGGTGTTCTTCAAAGATCAAAAGTTCCTCAACAAGCTCTGATACCACTTGTTGATCCCAAACTTAGATCGATTAGCTTTGTGTATACGAGATTGGATCAAGTATAACACGTAGAGAAACCTTTGTTATATGCTTTGTGAATCTAAGTATTATGCGGAATTTAATACTTAAACAAGAACACAAGATGTAAACAAAACTTTCACTTTGATTATGAATGTCGAACTTGCTTACAATGAAAGATGTTTACGAATGAAAACTTAATGAAAACTTGATACTAAACATTAACCTAAAGGCCTTCTTTTATAGACTAAGAAGCCTTGTACAATAAGCTACGTATCAACTATTCTAGGTAAAGATAAACATAGAAAATACATTGTCGTTTCTATCCTTACTAGAAGTATTCTAGAACATAATAAACGTGTAGCTTATATCTTCCATCAGTGCTTGTCTTCAATCTGTCAACGCTTGACTTTAACTTGTCAACGCTTAAGCTGTCAGCGCTCACTTTGCTCTTGTCAACGCTTGAGTTTTTCTTGTCAGCGTACAAGTGATCTGGCCTTAATTTATTCCCAACAACTTATAAAGAAACTAAAGAAGAAAAGACTTTGAGCTAGTGTCATGCCTTTGCAGCGGATGAAGAAACGGCATTGGTGATGAATAATACCAAGCTTTTTTGTTTCTTATAGTAAGAACATTTAAATAAACGTCTTAGGCTCATACAAAAATGAGCAAGGATATAAATCCACTTTCTCTCCCTCATGATCAGATCTAGAACATTGTTATGGGTGATAATGTCAATATCCTTGGAATATTTTAATCCCAAATGTGTAGTGTCATAATCATATCGTATGATGTATTTGAGTGTTTCAAGAGATTTAATAATCATCTTAAAACGAGCTCAATTGCACACACTACACATGATATAGGGTGTACTTGTCGTGAAAGATAGCAAACTATAAAAATCATGTCTCTATACTATAAGTTTTAACTAACTCACATTACACCACCCATTTAAGTCAAGTATCCGAGACAATGAAAGTTTGAGAGGGTAAGAGAAAAGAAACAATCAGGACACATAAGAAAGAGCAACAAAGGTCAATTAGCACGTAAGATGAATTAGCACGTAGGAAGGAGGCTAAGAAAGATCCTAATGGGTACAAATTAAAAAGACTCCTAATGACATACAAAGTTCATCAATGTAAACTATCATTAGTCATATTTAGGAAGAGCCATTTAATCAATTTAGAGAATGAGTATGAGAATATCACTAGAGGTGCTCAATTAAGGCTAAGCACGACCATTTTTACGAGTTATACAATAACCCAACTTCTCACATGAAAGCAATTCAACCGTTAGGTCAAATTGAATTTCTAGTGCAATAGATTCTCTAGTAGTCATTCTCAAGTTAGACAAAATGTAATTCCTAAATTTTCCTAATGAAGTGTAGTGAGGATGAAATTTACATTACCACACAATGCATGACCTAATGGGGTTTAAGAATGCACCATTGCATATCTTGACAATAAGAATCTAGTTAAGGTTATTTACCTTAATAGATCATGAGGACATTAACATTGAATTGCATAAACAACGTCTACACAATTTGTTAGAACACTCTTGATTGGTCTTTCAAAAATAGCACATTTACCAATTGCATTGTAATGTAAATTACTTTAGTGTTTGTGATGAAATATCCAAGTTGTCAAACCGACTTCATTGTGTATTTTAAGCAATTATTAAACAAATTTGTCTAACAATTTGAACAAGTAGATTCAATATAATATCATCAACACAAGTATGAGTTATGATCTGATGTATATTCATAAGGATCCAAATTCATGTCTACACTAAAAAACATGTCAATTAGATTCGATAATGATATCAATCATAATTTGAATAATGAATTGATATATATTCTGACTCTTTCTTAATTTCCACGAACACTCCTTTAAGATAAAATAACTAATATTTTCAAAGGGTGTTTCATGTTTTATGGTGACACATTTATTTACTTGAACTAGTAACACAACGATCAAGTAAGACGACCTTTATCAACAAATTTGACAAGCTTACATAGCTTTCGAACCAAAGGGTGTTATTAAACTTAACGAGGTATACAAAATGTTTATGTTACATTTGTAAACCTAGATTTGTTAATCCTATATGCAATGCATAAACAATTTCGCAAACAAATGCAAGAGGTATAGCATATGTTCTACTAAGGAAAAGCTGTACCCAAACAATTACAATACAAGGCACAAGAGAATAGACATATAAGTAACTCTTCTACCAATAGAAGTGATTACTTAATATTATCTAGAAATAAAAACAACACACAAGAAGACACACATAATCATTTAGAAAACATATAAAAGCATTCGTCTTTGTTTTGTGTGTTAAATACAACGAAGTATACATAGCTTGATTTAATTTGAAAATAGTTTTCGACCCATTTTAAAATTTAATTAAGTAAAAACCTTTGTAAATAAACCAATTTTAAAAGATATACCAACAAGAGATGTCCAACTTAATAGAAAAGAGTAAAACACAAGTTTTACGACAAACCAAGACTTGATTCTTTGGACATAGTATAGAAATTAGAAAGCATCCAAATTTTAAAGTTTGAATAAAGGTTCGGAAGTATTTTTAAATGAAAGCAGACTCAATTACGTTCGAAAGGGTGGGTGGCACGACTTCTACGGACTTACAGATTAGACGATTTTTCAAAGTTTACAAAAATCTTTGTTGGACTGACCGCGGTTCCTTATATATAAGGAACATCGGACGATAATGAAGGAACCGCTGATAGTGGGCAAAAATTAACTTTTTTACAAACACATTTGGTGACTTGGCGGAAGGACGTAAGACTCTGAAAAATCATTTTTCACATGTAGAATTCATGTTTTAGAGTAAATTAGGATACAAAAGATTTTTATACTTCCAAACATGAAATGATTTATTATCAATTTATTATACAAAGTTTATTTAACACCAAAACATGTACGAATGAGACAACAAAATGCATTTCATATGTAATCACTATCACGGAAAATTTGATACCAGAGACCGTCTGTATTTTAAAAACCATTTATTTTGAAAACGAGAGAAAAGATCGATCCAAGCTTTAAAGCGCAATATACTTCAAAGATATTGAATAACCTCTCTCTGATACCAATTATAATAACGGTATAGGGTGAATATGTTTCTCGTTAAGATTTAAAAACTTTTTCGTTTAATCCAATAACCGCGGTTCAATAAACATGACCGCAGTTCTTTTTCAATAAGGAACCGCGAGTACAATTAAAGAACCGCCAACAGTGGATGAAAACATTATTTCCTTTTAAACCTTAACAATATTTTGTATCAAATTCCCGATTAACCATAACTTAATATGAGATGTGTTTGTTATAGATATAAACAACATGTAAGTAATCACACAAACACATCAAATCAAGAATACATCAAGCAATAGTCTAAACACTAAGCACACACGTGCTAAGATATAGCATTTCCGCAACTAAGATGTTTAGAGTATAGGATTCACACTTGATCATAATCTAAACATGAAGCACACACGTACTAAGCCTTAACTTTTCCGCAACTTTGATGTTTAGATTATGAGATTCATATTATGAAACTATGAAAGTAAAGACATGAATGTACAGAAATAAATGATTTATAGTTGTTTGGTCACGAATCTCCTCTTCGCCCTACTCTACTCCTCGAGTACAAAACTCGAGAGTTACTTCACTAATCAACAAGCTCCTTTCAAGACGCACAAAACCATACACGACGCTTACATCATTTCTGACACTTAGCTAGATGTCGAGTCCTAATCTTAGGTAGGACCAATCTACACACGTCACCTACTTCCCATTTTCTGACACAAGGCTAGATGTCGAGTTCTCTTCTTAGTTAGAATCAATCTACATCAATTGTTATGTATTATGGCCTAACATAACAAAACTGTCTTTTATGGCCTAAACACATAAACCATCTAATCTACATCCACGTGTACACACCACTTTGATATAAGACACAAGACATATCCAAGCATACACAATTTGGATCTGCACCTAATCCAAGTATACCCATCACTTGGATCTATTACCCTTACAAACATATCCAAGTGAACCCACCACTTGGATCTAATACATATACATCAAGTCCAAGTATACAAATAACTTGGATCTTCATGATTTATATTGTAGTAAAAATATAATCATGACTATATCTATAGAAGAGGAGATTTCATTATGTTAGGACCCTAACACTTCATAGTAATGAATGGGTTCTTCTCATTTCACTTGAGAGGATGAGAGGATTTGAGAATAGAATCACATCTTAAACAAAATTAATCTACAAACTAATTAAGGATATAAGGTGTGTGAAAAACTGAGAGAGAATGTCCAAAAAGGGTTAATAAAAAGGCTGGAAATGATCCATTATATATAGGACAAGGGAGCAACGGCTATATTTTCCGTGGCTCATTAAATGCCTCCGCGGTTACTTACCAATAAGAATCTACGGGTACCTTTTAGGAACCTCATGCTTTGGAGTCCGCTCTCTTTTGTCCTTTCGTAGGGAAAGTCCATCTGGTGAACAACTTACCCAAAGGGAAATCCTTTATCCATTTGAAATATCCTAATATCAAATTTCCATTTTTTAATAAAACATTTTCTTAAAAATAAAGTTATTTAAAAAAATACTTTGTCACTTTAAATAAAAGTAAGTTTTAAGAAAATATTCAATCCCTGATCACTTAGTAAGGATAATGACTTGTTTATTCATACCTTGGGTGACTCATGCGAATGCGATATTGGAGGTGTTGAGAGAAGTATACATGTGGATACAGAACTGATTACGAGTACCTTACACATTTTACATAATGTATTGCTAGTTATACGAAACATAAAGGGATAATATCAATTAAACATCGTAATGTTTGCACTAACAAAGCACAATAGCAAATACAATAAACACTCAAGTGGACAGAATAAGAAACAAGGGTCAGTTCAAAGTACCTTGGGTTGACCCACAATCCAGGCCAACCAAAAGGACTGATGCAACCCTTAATAAGCTTATTTAAGCTTAATGAGCTTATGAGGAATGAGCTAATACCTTCTGTGTGGACTACAACACTCACATTGAATGAGATGAGAGGAGAGTAATGTCTTCTTAAATCCTTAACCTAAAACAAGTAAAACAAACACATAAAAATGCACACAAATTAAGCCAATAAGCAATAAGCTAAGCTTATTGATTAAGTCAACTTATAGTTTATGAAAGAAAAGAAAACTTAGAAATTTTTAGAAAACGTTTTGCAAGATTTGTTAAAGAGTGTAACCAATAATAAAGTAACACAAGATCATTACCAACCATAAATCATAGTTGTCAACAAAGATTTATGATTTGTTCAAGTTCTTGCGGTTCTTCAAATACTAACCCAACGTTTTGAAAAACTTTTTGAATAAACAGAATTTAAATGTTTAAATTAAAGTAAAATGATTGAATTCAAAAGACAAGTTAAATAAAAATGGTACTCAATATTGTATTAACCAAAATCTCACTAAGTTACATAGAAATTTTGAAAAACAAAAATTGTAACAAGAAATAAATCTGCGAGTCAAGGGTATTTATACTACAATGTGAGGTGATACAAGCGAAAGAACCCTAGCCCTAATTTGTGTACAAACTACCCAAACTGCCCCTAATAAGTGTGAATACACTTATCCTTTTACCACTTAATTATAATAATAACCAAGCCAAAACGTGTATTTTATGTCGTAAATGTCGGAATTATGCGTGATTTGCGTTTTTATTGTGATTTAGGATCAAAAAGTGAAAAGGGAAGAAAACACGGGCTTTCACGGGCTTTTATCGAAGAAAAAGACAAAAGACGAAGTCAAAAGATCAAGAGTGCAAAAAGAACGGAAGTCCAAGGCCTATTCTGAAGATTTATCGAAGAACAAGTCTAAAGACTAAAGTTTAATAAAGCCGAAGAACTCAAGTCCAACTAATGAAGAAATTACACGACGAGTTTAATTAATCCCGAGACAAAGTCGAAAAAGTCGAAGAATTAAGAAGACGAAAAGACGAGAAAGAAAAGACGTGAAGAAGAAAGAAAAGAGCAACACATGCTTCCTTCCCTTCTCCCTATAAATAGACTTCATTTCACCTCATTTTAGTTGTTGGCTATTTTGACAAACTAGTCTTCCACCGTTTTCATTACTTGTACATTTATTTTCATGTCATTTACTTAATTGTCAATTTAATTACCTTGTTTTGCACCTTAAATTTCTTGCCTTTAATTCCAAGTAATTTCTTTAATTTTGTTGTTAAATCTTATTTTTAATCAAGCTTTTTGTTATCATTTTTATCCTACTTTTCTTGTCTTTGATTTGATTTTGGTTCGGATTAAGCATTGATTTTGCTTAATCTTATTGCTTATTTGATTAAAAAGTTTATCTTTTTATTTCTATCTAGGCTTTTATACGAAATAAGCTATAAGCTTGACAATCTTATTGGCTTATTTTGTATTTAGCTTATTTGTTTTAAAATTTTCTTAAAAGTTTTATCTTTTTAAAGTTTGCTTATTTTGTTTGCTTATTTTGTGTCTTGAAAGTTTTTAAATTCGTGCTTATTTTATTCATCTTATTAGTGTTGTTTTGGTTTAGTTTTTGGTATTTGCTTATTGTCTAAGTGCTTATTTGGTTCTTCTTATTTACTTATTGGATTCCATCGTAGCATATATTTACCCAATCCGATCGAGTAAGTGTGATCGCATAAACCCCTAGGGTTTCTACTTGCGATCCATTACTGCGATCAAGACTAAGATCACTCACCACGATCTAAGCTACGATCGACTTGTTACGATCATGGTTGCGATCTGTAGCTACGATCTGGAGTCCGATTGTTCACTAAGATCCAAGGCTTCGATTGTGGGTGCGATCACTTGGTCACGATAGTCCACTGCGATCCACTTGTTGCGATCGTGGTGGAGTACGATCCAAGAGTATGATCGCTTGAGTACGATCCAGAGTACGATCGCCGGTTGCGATAGTGACTGCGATCTGACCTTTGTTTGACTTTATTTCCTGTTTTTTTTATTTTTATTTCAAATTTATTCTTTTCCCGCCAATTTACTTAGTATTATTTTATTTTAGTTTCCAAAAATTGCACTCTTCCCGAAATCTCTGTTTTTACCAAGTATTTTTCTATATTTTAAATTTCAAGTTTGCATTTTTATTTTATTGTCAAATTTACTTTTTGTCGAGCTTTAATTTTTGTCATTAAATTTATTTACTTTTAAAGTTTTAATATTGCACCATTTACGTTTTAATTAGTTTTAGCTTTAATTTCTCGTCATTTACTTTTAAGTCTTGCACATTTACTTTACTACAACGACCAAATTATTGTTCCCCACCAAAAGACGACTGAGTCGCACTCTTAACCAATAGTCAATTCGAAAAGACCGATTTCAACGAACAATTTTTCTAACTAAAACCTAGTTATTAAATGGCGCCGTTGCCGGCTCTTTTCGTAAAGATTAACGGTTTTCTGTGAGAGACGCGTTGAATTTTGAGATCCGTTCACTCGTGAACGTTATTTTTCTTACTCAAAATTTTCAAAAATCCATAAAAATTTAAAAAAAATTTAAAAATCCATAAAAATTAAAAAATTTCAAAAATCCAAAAAGATTTTTATTTTTATTTTTATAGTGTATATATATTGTCTATTTCTTTGGTATCTTTTTCTTTTGCTTTTGTAGGTGTATGCGTACTAGATATTCAACTTATCCAGAGCCCGAGACTCGTGAAGATTTAGATATGGCTGGTGTGAACAACAATAATAACCCACCGCACCTCAACAATAACAACAACAATGTTCTTCCACCACGCGACCTTCGAACGATGTAGGAGTTGTGCCAACCCACAATGAATGGACGCGGAGGACCGATTGCGCCGATGCAAATCACGGCTCCTGAATTTTCGTTGAAGCATCACATGATCCAACAAGTTCAGAATACTTGTCCATTTCGCGGATTACCGGATGATGATGCCAACAAACACCTCGACAAGTTCAATAACGTTACTCAAAGCATGAAGTTGCCCGGAGTGACTATGGGCTTTCTTCGCCTTCACCTATTTCCACACACCTTATCCCACCATGCCAAAAAATGGTTGATCGTCTTCCGAAGAATTCAATTCATACTTGGGACGAGATGACTCAACGAATTTTGTCGCGCTACTTTCCACCATCCATGGTCACGAGCCTTCGAAATCAAATTAGTGGATTTACACAAGAACCCGATGAATCACTTTTTGATGCTTGGGAACGATATAATATTTTGATCGATCGATGTCCAAACCACAACATGCTCCCCGTTACCTTAATTGATACTTTCTACAACGGTCTAACTTTTCGTGATCGTGATACGATTAATGCAGTCGCCGGTGGGACATTTATGAAAAGAAGACCCGAGGAGTGTAGAGAGCTGATCGAGAACATGACTACTCATCACAAAAATTGGGATTCATCTGCATCCTCAAGATCAAACCCGAGAGTCAATGTTTCTTCTACTTCTTCAAACCCTGATATCACCGAATTGACCCGCGCAATGGTCGAAATGAGCAAAAACATGCAACTCTTGACTACAAATCAACAACAAGTTAAAGCTGTTGTAACTTCTTGTGAGATTTGCGGGGGTCCTCATTCATACACTGATTGTCCTTCTACTCATGACAATCCGGAAAACGTGTATGCGGCTTATGATAACTATTCGATGGAAAACTACCAAGCCCGACCTTAAGGTGATCGTAACTTGCTAAGTTACCGTTCTAACAACTTTCTTTCACCCGGTTTTTCTCCTCAAAACCACAACCCCAACAACTACAATAGAAGCAACCCAAACCCACCTCGAGCTTCTAATCCTTATCACCCACCCGCTCAACAAGCCCCACCCATTAATCAAGATGTTGAAGCTTTTATGAGAACCCAAGGAGAGCAAATCAAGAATCTACAAAGCCAAATCATCAATTTAAAAGGAGATATCACTAAGCAAGGTAATGATATTAGATCCGAGCTTCGACATGATATACAAACCTCTTTTAGCACTCAAACAAATGACTTGAAGAATATGCTGGCTAGTTTCTTACCAAATCCTCAACCCTCTACTTCGGGCTCTCTTCCTTCAAATACCGTCACCAACCCAAGAGCGAATGTCAGTGCTATTACTACACGCAGTGGAGCAACCTTAGTAGGACCATCTATCCCTCCCCCAGTTACTCCATCTACACCTCCTCCATCACCATTTATCCCTCCTACTCCCATACCTAGTATTAGTTCTCCATTACCGTCTCCACCTCTTACTGAAGTACCCAAGAAGAACCCTTCACCAACCCCACCTTCCACCTTTAAGCCTTCAACATCTCAGCCTTTACCTGCTACACCTACACCAACTAAACCCAACATTCCTTATCCATCTCGCTTAGACAAGGCCAAACTGCAAACCAAGGATGACATTCAAGTGTCGAACTATTTGAAGAAGATTTTGGGACTGACCATCACCTTTAGCCTTGTTGAAGCTCTAGCACAAATGCCTAAATTTGTTAAGATGTTTAAGGAATTGCTTAATAAGAGGGAGAAGATGACCGAGTTTGTTAATACTCGATTGAATGAAAATTGTTCTGCCGTCCTTCTTAAAGAACTTCCGGAGAAACATGGACATCCCGGTCGTTTTGTACTACCATGTACTTTTTACCAAACCGAAGAATTTACTGCCTTAGCCGATCTCGGGGCAAGTATAAATTTGATGCCTTTAAGTTTTTGGAAAAAGTTATCATTACCCGATCTTACTCCAACAAAGATGACTCTTGAGCTAGCAAATCGCACTCTCGCTTACCTCGTTGGTATTGCCAAAGATGTGTTCATTAAAGTTGGCACCTTCACTTTTCCGGTTGACTTTGTTGTTGTTGATTATGAAAAGGACCCTCGTATTCTGTTAATACTTGGTCGGCCGTTCTTTATAACCGGAAAAGCTTTAGTCGATGTTGCCGAAGGTGAGTTAATCTTAAGAGTCGGGAATGAAACACAAGTATTTAAAATGGGAAAGATCACAACCAAATCCAATGGAATAGAATTGGCGAATATGATTAATGTGCTCGATGATTTTGTCGTCTACAACAATCCTCTTTTCGATTCTTACTACGATAATCCACTTTTCCAAGATGATGTGGATGATTCTCTCTCCAATTTAGATCCTCCACCAATATTTGAGTCTCCACCAATCTATGATGACTATGATGACGATTATAGTTCTGATATGGATGATTCTGATGATTTTACTTCTGAGTATAAAGATATGCCGACTTATGATGACTTTGAGGATGTCGATACTCTTTCGATTGATTCTTCACATGATGACCTTGCACCTACATTTGATGAAGATCCTCCACCAACAATGCTTGATCCTACTTTGGATGACTACTCATTTGAGGAAGACTTTGCTACTTTTCTCAACACTTACTTCCCAAATGAGAGTGATTCTCCTCCTTTGGACTTTGAATTTGGTCTTTATCCTCCTTCGGATATGAAGAAACCTGTTTCAAAGGAGAGGAAGCCAGAAGACACCGATATCCGTAGTAGTTATGTCTTGACACCTCTCTATCCACCCTCTGAGGATGAGATTGTAAGATTTATGAACGGATCCTCTTCAAGGTCTACTGAGCCTGAGTGTTACTTTCCCCTAAAGGAAAAGGTGTTCGATCCCGGTATTGCAATTTTTAAGCCATCTCAGTATCCATCTGATGAAATAAAAGGAAAGATTTTTGAACTTTTGGAGATATGCTTGCACCTCATCCCTCTTGCTACCACCGTGCTCCATCTTTGCTTAAGGGAACCTTGCCTACTCTTCTTTGGCTTGCCTTGTTCGCCTTAAGCTTGTGATATTTGATGGATGAAAACCATGTATTTGATCCCGGTGGATGTGTTTCAAGCTTCTTCCTATGTTAATCAAGGTCGAGTCAGGCTCACGACTCGGTTAACAAAAACAAGCGCTTCTCGGGAGGCAACCCGCAGTATCTATCCTTTTTCTTTGTTTTTATAATAAGTGTAGGGGGAGACCCTAGTATGTGTTTGTTGTTTTCTGTCTTATCATGTGCAGGGATTCGAGCTTTCTAAGATCCATTCTTGATGACTTTTGACGACCCGTGATTCCGTGTACCCGTCTTCCTGGTTTTATCCTAAACTCTTTTGATTCTCTATTTTATATTTTCTAATATTAAAATAGGAATCACTTTTTTTGTCTCTTCCTTAGAAAGATTTAAACAAAGTGCACAATGTCCTAAGTGTAGGGGAGGTTACTCCCACATGCTTAAACATTGAGGAAAATGTTTATATCAAGTGTAGGGGGGAATTAAGTTAAGTGGGATTTTCCTTGTATTTGTCCTCATTTTAACCGGAAAATAAATTTTTCGATATTTTTCAAAATTTTTGATCTAATTTGGCCTAGTTGTATAGTAGTATTTCCCTTTGCTATCGTTATTTACTTTCTTTTCTAGAATAAATTTTGAATAAAGTGGTTTTAATTTTTCAAAGTCACAAATCTTTTGACTCAACCCGAGTTTACTTATCTAAGTTTACTCTAGCTAGTATCCTTAACGTGTTTAAGTCAAGTTTTGCTAGGCTTTTATATAGGGAGCTTTAAAACGTGAAAGTCTTAACTCTCACGGGTTAAGAACAAGAACTATCCGCACGTTCCTATAATTGATCCTAGAAATTCGTTTATCAAGGGAACTTTAAAATGCGAATTCTAAACATGAAAAAGTCTAAGAATTTGCAAGATCCTATAGATGACTTGAAAACCCAAAACATTGATTTAATTGGCTAAGAATCCACGAGTCTCAATCCTTGAGATTTTAAATTGTGGAGAACGAGAGATGATAGAGTCAATTATAAGTTTGGTATTCTTTCATGAATTTATGTGAGTTGATTATGATCTTTTTCTCTCATCGCTTGTTAATAAATATATTTACAATAAATAAGGTCGTACGATTTGAAAAGTTACTTAGCTTCTAGCCTAAGATCGTTTAAAAGTTGCTCGGTATTAATTAGAGTTCATAGCCAAGGCATAACTTATTGAAGCGGGATGCGAAGATTGATGAGTCCGAAAAGGCCCTAACAAGGCATAAGGGCTACATTTTGTTGCTAAAGATCAAAAGTGATGTGAAGAATCATTTATCAAAAATCAATATGAAGGATCGAGACACACGACGAAAAGCAAATACTCCCCTAAAGATCATGGAGAAGTCTATCCAAAAAGGCCCTAACAAGGTATGAGGATAAATAGATCCAAGTCCTAAAAAGAGGTGGATCGTTGTATATCAAAATCCCAAATAAAGATTGGAGAAAAATAAAGACGTCGTGGTCCAAATATGAAGAATCTCTCAAAAAGTTCAAGTGAAGAAATTCATATTATGAAGAGAAGACCATTATTTCATGAACGTCTCTCAAGATTTGAAGTATGAAGTCTTTGCCAAATATCGGTCCGAGAAAGGTCTCAAATCGTGAAACAAGTTATGCCAAGATATGAACTTTATGAGGTCCCGAGAAGCAGTTTTAAAATATTTTTGTCCTTTAGCTAACTATTGATTAAATCGTCCCACTTTATTTTCAGCCTAAATAACTATCGAAATAAGTCAACAATTAATCCTCGTGATCATTCAAGACAAAAATAAAATATAAGAGATACACCTAGGAATAAGGGAGTCTAAGTGAATAATTGAGCCACATGAGTTTGTGTTAGTTTGCTAACTTATAATAACAATGATCTCGTTTTTAAGCTTGGTATGGGGAACGTGAAACTTGAGGATGTAATCATTCATGACATTCCAAAACCCTAAGGTAAGTTTTTGATCTTTTTACTTATTTTCTTCCTTTAAATATTTTTTCTCTTTAATAAAGGCCAAGGTGGATTGATTATGATGAAAAATGTAAAACTTGCTTTGTAATTAATACATTGCATGAGGACATTGCAATGGTCAAGTGTGGGGGATTTAATAAATGTGAAAACACTTATCATTTTACCACTTAATTATAATAATAACCAAGCCAAAACGTGTATTTTATGCCGTAAATGTCGGAATTATGCGTGGTTTGTGTTTTTATTGTGATTTAGGATCAAAATGTGAAAACGGAAGAAAACACGGGCTTTCACGGGCTTTTATCGAAGAAAAAGACAAAAGACGAAGTCAAAAGGTCAAGAGTGAAAAAAGAACGGAAGTCCAAGGCCTATTCTGAAGATTTATCGAAGAACAAGTCTAAAGACGGAAGTTTAATAAAGCCGAAGAACTCATGTCCAATTAATGAAGAAATTACAAGACGAGTTTAATTAATCCCGAGACAAAGTCGAAAAAGTCGAAGAATTAAGAAGACGAAAAGACGAGAAAGAAAAGACGTGAAGAAGAAAGAAAAGAGCAACACATGCTTCCTTCCCTTCTCCCTATAAATAGACTTCATTTCACCTCATTTTAGTTGTTGGCTATTTTGACAAACTAGTCTTCCACCATTTTCATTACTTGTACATTTATTTTCATGTCATTTACTTAATTGTCAATTTAATTACCTTTTTTTGCACCTTAAATTTCTTGCCTTTAATTCCAAGTAAGTTCTTTAATTTTGTTGTTAAATATTATTTTTAATCAAGTTTTTCTTTATCATTCTTATCCTACTTTTCTTTTCTTTGATTTGATTTTGGTTCGGATTAAGCATTGATTTTGCTTAATCTTATTGCTTATTTGATTAAAATGTTTATCTTTTTATTTCTATCTAGGCTTTATACGAAATAAGCTATAAGCTTTACAATCTTATCGGCTTATTTTGTATTTAGCTTATTTGTTTTAAAGTTTTCTTAAAAGTTTTATCTTTTTAAAGTTTTCTTATTTTGTGTCTTGAAAGTTTTTAAATTCGTGCTTATTTTATTCGTCTTATTAGTGTTGTTTTGGTTTAGTTTTTGGTATTTGCTTATTGTCTAAGTGCTTAATTTGTTCTGCTTATTTACTTATTGGATTCCATCGTAGCAGCTATTTACCCAATCCGATCGAGTAAGTGTGATCGCATAAACCCCTAGGGTTTCTACTTGCGATCCATTACTGCGATCAAGACTAAGATCACTCACCACGATCTAAGCTACGATCTACTTGTAACGATCGTGGTTGCGATCTGTGGCTACGATCTGGAGTATGATCGTTCACTACGATCCAAGGCTTCTATTGTGGGTGCGATCACTTGGTCACGATAGTCCACTGCGATCCACTTGTTGCGATCGTGGTGAAGTACAATAGTCCACTTCGATCCACAACATGCTCCTCGTTACCTTAATTGATACTTTCTACAACGGTCTAACTTTTCCTGATCGTGATACGATTAATGCAGCCGCTGGTGGCACATTTATGAAAAGAAGACCCGAGGAGTGTAGAGAGCTTATCGAGAATATGACTACTCATCACAAAAATTGGGATTCATCTGCATCCTCAAGATCAAACCCGAGAGTCAATGTTTCTTCTACTTCTTCAAACCCTGATATCACCGAATTGACCCACGCAATGGTCGAAATGAGCAAAAACATGCAACTCTTGGCTACAAATCAACAACGAGTTAAAGTTGTTGCAACTTCTTGTGAGATTTGCGGGGGTCCTCATTCATACACTGATTGTCCTTCTACTCATGACAATCCGGAAAACGTGTATGCGGCTTATGGTAACTATTCAATGGAAAACTTCCAAGCCCGACCTCAAGGTAATCGTAACTTGCTAAGTTACCGTTCTAACAACTTTCTTTCACCCGGTTTTTCTCCTCAAAACCACAACCACAACAACTACAATAGAAGCAACCAAACCCACCTCGAGCTTCTAATCCTTATCACCCACCCGCTCAGCAAGCCCCATCCATTAATCAAGATGTTGAAGATTTTATGAGAACCCAAGGAGAGCAAATCAAGAATCTGCAAAGCCAAATTATCAATTTGAAAGGAGATATCACTATGCAAGGTAATGATATTAGATCCGAGCTTCGACATGATATACAAACCTCTTTTAGCACTCAAACAAATGACTTGAAGAATATGCTGGCTAGTTTCTTACCAACTCCTCAACCCTTTACTTTGGGCTCTCTTCCTTCAAATACCGTCACCAACCCAAGAGTGAATGTCAATGCTATTACTACACTCAGTGGAGCAACCTTAGTAGGACCATCTATCCCTCCCCCAGTTACTCCATCTACACCTCCTCCATCACCATTTATCCCTCCTACTCCTACGCCTAGTATTAATTCTCCATTACCGTCTCCACCTCTTACTAAATTACCCAAGAAGAACCCTTCACCAACCCCACCTTCCACCTTTAAGCCTTCAAAATCTCAACCTTTACCTTCTACACCTACACCAACTAAACCCAACATTCCTTATCCATCTCGCTTAGACAAGGCCAAACTGCAAACCAAGGATGACATTCAAGTGTCGAACTATTTGAAGAAGATTTCGGGACTGACCATTACCTTTAGCCTTGTTGAAGCTCTAACAGAAATGCCTAAATTTGTTAAGATGTTTAAGGAACTGCTTAATAAGAAGGAGAAGATGGCCGAGTTTTTTAATACTCGATTGAATGAAAATTGTTCTGCCGTCCTTCTTAAAGAACTTCCGGAGAAACTTGGAGATCCCAGTCGTTTTGTGCTACCATGTACTTTTCACCAAACCGAAGAATTTACTGCCTTAGCCGATCTCGGGGCAAGTATAAATTTGATGCCTTTACGTGTTTGGAAAAAGTTATCATTACCCGATCTTACTCCAACAAAGATGACTCTTGAGCTAGCAAATCACACTCTCGCTTACCCCGTTGGTATTGCCGAAGATATGTTCATTAAAGTTGGCACCTTCACTTTTCCGGTCGACTTTGTTGTTGTTGATTATGAAATGGACCCTCGTATTCTGATAATACTTGGTCGGCCATTCTTGAGAACCGGAAAAGCTTTAGTCGATGTTGCCGAAGTTGAGTTAATCTTAAGAGTCGGGAATGAAGCACAAGTATTTAAAATGGGGAAGATCACAACCAAATCCAATGGAAGAGAATCGACGAATATGATTAATGGGCTCGATGATTTTGTCGTCTACAACAATCCTCTTTTCGATTCTTACTACGATAATACACTTTTCCAAGATGATGTGGATGATTCTCTCTCCAATTTAGATCCTCCACCAATATTTGAGTCTCCACCAATCTATGATGACTATGATGACGATTCTAGTTCTGATATGGATGATTCTAATGATTTTACTTCTGAGTATAAAGACATGCCGACTTATGATGACTTTGAGGATGTCGATACTCTTTCGAGTGATTCTTCACATGATGACCTTGCACCTACATTTGATGAAGATCCTCCACCAACAATGCTTGATCCTACTTTGTATGACTACTCATTTGAGGAAGACTTTGCTACTTTTCTCAACACTTACTTCCCAAATGAGAGTGATTATCCTCCTTTGTACTTTGAATTTGGTCTTTATCCTCCTTCGGATATTAAGAAACCTGTTTCAAAGGAGAAGAAGCCGGAAGACACCGAAATCCGTAGTACTTATGTCTTGACACCTCTCTATCCACCCTTTGAGGATGAGATTGTGAGATTTATGAACGGATCCTCTTCAAGGTCTATTGAGCCTAAGTGTTATTTTCCCCTAAAGGAAAAGGTGTTCGATCCTGGTATTGCAATTTTTAAGCCATCTCGGTATCCATCTAATGAAATAAAAGGAAAGATTTTTGGAACTTTTGGAGATATGCTTCCACCTCATTCCCCTTGCTACCACCGTGCTCCATCTTTGCTTAAGGGAACCTTGCCTACTCTTCTTTGGCTTGCCTTGTTCGCCTTAATCTTGTGCTATTTGATGGATGAAAACCATGTATTTGATCTCGGTGGATGTGTTTCAAGCTTCTTCATATGCTAATCAAGGTCGAGTCAGGCTCACGACTCGGTTAACAAAAACAAGCGCTTCTCGGAAGGCAACCCGCAGTATCTATCATTTTTCTTTGTTTTTATAATAAGTGTAGGGGAGACCCTAGTATGTGTTTGTTGTTTTCTGTCTTTTCATGTGCAGGGATTCGAGCTTTCAAAGATCCATTCTTGATAACTTTTGACGACCCGTGATTCTGTGTACCCGTCTTCCCGGTTTTATCCTAAACTCTTTTGATTCTCTATTTTATATTTTCTTATATTAAAATAGGAATCACTTTAGTTTTCTCTTCCTTAGCAAGATTTAAACAAAGTGCACAATGTCCTAAGTGTAGGGGAGGTTACTCCCACATGCTTAAACACTGAGGACAATGTTTATATCAAGTGTAGGGGGGACTTCTATCGAAGTAAAGTGGGATTTTCCTTGTATTTGTCCTCATTTTAACCGGATAATTGATTTTTCGACATTTTTCAAAATTTTTGATCTAATTTGGCCTAGTTGTATAGTAGTATTTCCCTTTGCTATCGTTATTTACTTTCTTTTCTAGAATAAATTTTGAATAAAGTGGTTTTAATTTTTCAAAGTCACGAATCTTTTGACTCAACCCGAGTTTACTCTAGCTAGTATCCTTAACGTGTTTAAGTCAAGTTTTGCTAGGCTTTTATATAGGGTGCTTTAAAACGCGAAAGTCTTAACTCTCACGGGTTTAGAACAAGAACTTTTCACAAGTTCCTATAATTGAACCTAGAAAGTCGTTTATCAAGGGAACTTTAAAATGCGAATTCTAAACTTGAAAAAGTCTAAGAATTTGCAAGATCCTATAGATGACTTGAAAACCCAAAACTTTGATTCAATTGGCTAAGCATCCACGAGTCTCATTCCTTGAGATTTTAAATTGTGGAGAACGAGAGATGATAGAGTCAATTATAAGTTTGGTATTCTTTCATGAATTTATGTGAGTTGATTATGATCTTTTTCTCCTATCGCTTGTTAATAAATATATTTGCAATAAATAAGGTCGTACGATTTGAAAAGTTACTTAGCTTCTAGCCCAAGATCGTTTAAAAGTTGCTCGGTATTAATTAGAGTTCATAGCCAAGGCATAACTTATTGAAGCGGGATGCAAATATTGGCGAGTCCGAAAAGGCCCTAACAAGGCATGAGGGCTACATTTTGTTGCTAAAGATCCAAAAGTGATGTGAAGAATCATTTATCAAAAATCAATATGAAGGATCGAGACACACGATGAAAAGCAAATACTCCCCTAAAGATCATGGAGAAGTCTATCTAAAAAGGCCCTAACAAGCTATGAGGATAAATAGATCCAAGTCCTAAAAGGTGGCGAATCGTTGTATATCAAAATCCCAAATAATGATTGGAGAAAAATGAAGAAGTCGTGGTCGAAATATGAAGAATCTCTCAAAAAGTTCAAGTTAAGAAATTCCTATTATAAAGAGAAGACCATTATTTCATGAACGTCTCTCAAGATTTGAAGTATGCCAAATATCGGTCCGAGAAAGGTCTCAAATCGTGAAACAAGTTATGCCAAGATATGAACTTTATGAGGTCCCGAGAAGCAGTTTTAAAAGATTTTGTCCTTTAGCTAACAATTGATTAAATCGTCCCACTTTATTTTCAGCCTAAATAACTATCAAAATAAGTCAACAATGCATCCTCGTGATCATTCAAGACAAAAATAAAATATAAGAGATACACCTAGGAATAAGGGAGTCTAAGTGAATAATTGGGCCACATGAGTTTGTGTTAGTTTGTTAACTTATAATAACAATGATCTTGTTTTTAAGCTTGGTATGGGGAACGTGAAACTTGAGGATGATAATCATTCATGACATTCCAAAACCCTAAGGTAAGTTTTTGATCTTTTTACTTATTTTCTTCCTTTAAATATTTTGTCTCTTTAATAAAGGCCAAGGTGGATTGATTATGATGAAAAATGTAAAACTTGCTTTGTAATTAATGCATTGCATGAGGACATTGCAATGGTCAAGTGTAGGGGATTTAATAAGTGTGAAAACACTTATCATTTTACCACTTAATTATAATAATAACCAATCCAAAACGTGTATTTTATGTCGTAAATGTCGGAATTATGCATGGTTTGTGTTTTTATTGTGATTTAGGATCAAAATGTGAAAAGGGAAGAAAACACGGGCTTTCACGGGCTTTTATCGAAGAAAAAGACAAAAGACGAAGTCAAAAGATCAAGAGTGCAAAAAGAACGGAAGTCCAAGGCCTATTCTGAAGATTTATCGAAGAACAAGTCTAAAGACGGAAGTTTAATAAAGCCGAAGAACTCATGTCCAATTAATGAAGAAATTACAAGACGAGTTTAATTAATCTCGAGACAAAGTCGAAAAAATCGAAGAATTAAGTGGACAAAAAGACGAGAAAGAAAAGACGTGAAAAAGAAAGAAAAGAGCAACACATGCTTCCTTCCCTTCTCCCTATAAATAGACTTCATTTCACCTTATTTTAGTTGTTGGCTATTTTGACAAACTAGTCTTCCACCATTTTCATTACTTGTACATTTATTTTCATGTCATTTACTTAATTGTCAATTTAATTACCTTGTTTTGCACCTTAAATTTCTTTCCTTTAATTCCAAGTAAGTTCATTAGTTTTGTTGTTAAATCTTATTTTTAATCAAGCTTTTCTTTATCATTCTTATCCTATTTTTCTTGTCTTTGATTTGATTTTGGTTCGGATTAAGCATTGATTTTGCTTAATCTTATTGCTTATTTGATTAAAATGTTTATCTTTTTATTTCTATCTAGGCTTTTATACGAAATAAGCTATAAGCTTGACAATCTTATTGGCTTATTTTGTATTTAGCTTATTTGTTTAAAAGTTTTCTTAAAAGTTTTATCTTTTTAAAGTTTGCTTATTTTGTTTGCTTATTTTGTGTCTTGAAAGTTTTTAAATTCGTGCTTATTTTATTCGTCTTATTAGTGTTGTTTTGGTTTAGTTTTTGGTATTTGCTTATTGTCTAAGTGCTTATTTGGTTCTGCTTATTTACTTATTGGATTCCATCGTAGCAGCTATTTACCCAATCCGATCGAGTAAGTGTGATCGCATAAACCCCTAGGGTTTCTACTTGCGATCCATTACTGCGATCAAGACTAAGATCACTCACCACGATCTAAGCTACGATCGACTTGTTACGATCGTGGTTGCGATCTGTGGCTACGATCTGGAGTCCGATCGTTCACTACGATCCAAGGCTTCGATTATGGGTGGGATCACTTGGTCACGATAGTCCACTGCGATCCACTTGTTGCGATCGTGGTGGAGTACGATCCAAGAGTACGATCGCTTAAGTACGATCCAGAGTACGATCGCCGGTTGCGATCGTGACTGCGATCTGACCTTTGTTTGACTTTATTTCCTGTTTTTTTTTATTTTTATTTCAAATTTAATATTTTCACGCCAATTTACTTAGTATTACTTTATTTTAATTTCCAAAAATTGCACGCTTCCCGAAATCTCTGTTTTTACCAAGTGTTTTTCTATATTTTAAATTTCAAGTTTGCATTTTTATTTTATTGTCAAATTTACTTTTTGTCAAGCTTTAATTTTTGTCATTAAATTTATTTAGTTTTAATGTTTTAATATTGCACCATTTACGTTTTAATTAGTTTTAGCTTTAATTTCTCGTCATTTACTTTTAAGTCTTGCACATTTACTTTACTACAACTAAATTATTGTTTCCCACCAAAAGACGACCGAGTCGCACTCTTGACCAATAGTCAATTCGAAAAGACCGATTTCAACGAACAATTTTTCTAACTAAAACCTAGTTATTAAATGGCGCCGCTGCCGGCTCTTTTTGTAAAGATTAACGGTTTTATGTGAGAGACGCGTTGAATTTTGGGATCCGTTCACTCGTGAACGTTATTTTTCTTGCTCAAAAAATTTCAAAAATCCATAAAAATTTAAAAATCCATAAAAATTAAAAATTTTCGAAAATCCAAAAAGATTTTTATTTTTATTTTTATAGTGTATATATATTGTATATTTCTTTGGTATCTTTTTCTTTTGCTTTTCTAGGTGTATGCGTACTAGATCTTCAACTTATCCAGAGCCCGAGACTCGTGAAGATTTAGATATGGCTGGTGTGAACAACAATAATAACCCACCGCACCTCAACAATACAAACAACAATGTTCTTCCACCACCCGACCTTCGAACGATGGAGGAGCTGTGCCAACCCACAATGAATGGACGCGGAGGACCGATTGCGCCGATGCAAATCACGGCTCCTGAGTTTTCGTTGAAGCATCAAATGATCCAACAAGTTCAGAATACTTGTCCATTTCACGGATTACCGGATGATGATGCCAACAAACACCTCGACAAGTTCATTAACGTTACTCAAAGCATGAAGTTGCCCGGAGTTACTATGGATTTTCTTCGCCTTCACCTATTTCCACACACCTTATCCCACCATGCCGAAAAATGGTTTGATCGTCTTCCGAAGAATTGAATTCATACTTGGGACGAGATGACTCAACGATTTTTGTCGCGCTACTTTCCACCATCCATGGTCACGAGCCTTCGAAATCAAATTAGTGGATTTACACAAGAACCCGATGAATCACTTTTTGATGCTTGGGAACGATATAATGTTTTGATTGATGGATGTACAAACCACAACATGCTCCCCGTTACATTATTTGATACTTTCTACAACGGTCTAACTTTTCGTGATCGTGATACGATTAATGCAGCCGCCGGTGGCACATTTATGAAAAGAAGACCCAAGGAGTGTAGAGAGCTTATCGAGAACATGACTACTCATCACAAAAATTAGGATTCATCCGCATCCTTAAGATCAAACCTGAGAGTCAATGTTTCTTCTACTTCTTCAAACCCTGATATCACCGAATTGACCCGCACAATGGTCGAAATGAGCAAAAACATGCAACTCTTGGCTACAAATCAACAACAAGTTAAAGCTGTTGCAACTTCTTGTGAGATTTGCGGGGGTCCTCATTCATACACTGATTGTCCTTCTACTGATGACAATCCGGAAAACGTGTATGCGACTTATGGTAACTATTCAACGGAAAACTACCAAGCCCGGCCTCAAGGTGATCGTAACTTGCTAAGTTACCGTTCTAACAACTTTCTTTCACCCGATTTTTCTCCTCAAAACCACAACCCCAACAACTACAATAGAAGCAACCCAAACCCACCTCGAGCTTCTAATCCTTATCACCCACCCGCTCAACAAGCCCCACCCATTAATCAAGATGTTGAAGCTTTTATGAGAACCCAAGGAGAGCAAATCAAGAATCTGCAAAGCCAAATTATCAATTTGAAAAGAGATATCACTAAGCAAGGTAATGATATTAGATCTGAGCTTCGACATGATATACAAACCTCTTTTAGCACTCAAAGAAATGACTTGAAGAATATGCTGGCTAGTTTCTTACCAACTCCTCAACCCTCTACTTTGGGCTCTTCCTTCAAATACCGTCACCAACCCAAGAGCGAATGTCAGTGCTATTACTACACGCAGTGGAGCAACCTTAGTAGGACCATCTATCCCTCCCCCAGTTACTCCATCTACACCTCCTCCATCACCATTTATCCCTCCTACTCCCACGCCTAGTATTAGTTCTCCATTATCGTCTCCACCTCTTACTAAAGTACCCAAGAAGAACCATTCACCAACCCCACCTTCCACCTTTAAGCCTTCAACATCTCAACCTTTACCTGCTACACCTCGCTTAGACAAGGACAAACTGCAAACCAAGGATGACATTCAAGTGTCGAACTATTTGAAGAAGATTTCAGGACTGACCATCACCTTTATCCTTGTTGAAGCTCTAGCACAAATGCCTAAATTTGTTAAGATGTTTAAGGAATTACTTAATAAGAAGGAGAAGATGGCCGAGTTTGTTAATACTCGATTGAATGAAAATTGTTCTGCCGTCCTTCTTAAAGAACTTCCGGAGAAACTTGGAGATCCCGGTCGTTTTGTGCTACCATGTACTTTTCACCAAACCGAAGAATTTACTACCTTAGCCGATCTCGGGGCAAGTATAAATTTGATGCCTTTAAGTGTTTGGAAAAAGTTATCATTACCCCATCTTACTCCAACAAAGATAACTCTTGAGCTAGCAAATCGCACTCTCGCTTACCCCGTTGGTATTGCCGAAGATGTGTTCATTAAAGTTGGCACCTTCACTTTTACGATCTGGAGTCCGATCAAGACTAAGATCACTCACCACGATCTAAGCTACGATCAACTTGTTACGATCGTGGTTGCGATCTGTGGCTACGATCTGGAGTCCGATCGTTCACTACGATCCAAGGCTTCGATTGTGGGTGCGATCACTTGGTCACGATAGTCCACTGCGATCCACTTGTTGCGATCGTGGTGGAGTACGATCCAAGAGTACGATCGCTTTAGTACGATCCAGAGTACGATCCAGAGTACGATCGCCGGTTGCGATCGTGACTGCGATCTGACCTTTGTTTGACTTTATTTCCTGTTTTTTTTTTTTCAAATTTAATCTTTTCTCGCCAATTTAATTAGTATTATTTTATTTTTATTTCCAAAAATTGCACGCTTCCCGAAATCTCTGTTTTTACCAAGTGTTTTTCTATATTTTAAATTTCAAGTTGGCATTTTTATTTTATTGTCAAATTTACTTTTTTTCGAGCTTTAATTTTTGTCATTAAATTAATTTACTTTTAAAGTTTTAATATTGCACCATTTATGTTTTAATTAGTTTTAGCTTTAATTTCTCGTCATTTACTTTTAAGTCTTGCATATTTACTTTACTACAACGACCAAATTATTGTTTCCCACCAAAAGACGACTGAGTCGCACTCTTAACCAATAGTCAATTCGAAAAGACCGATTTCAACGAACAATTTTTCTAACTAAAACCTAGTTATTAGCCCCACTCAAATTCCATCCAATTTTTGAATTTTTGGTCTTATGACTTCTTTTGGTGCCATGTGATTTTACAGGGGTGCTTAGTTGATCTTAGACATGAAATCTGATTTGGGAGGCACATTTTCATCATGAAACATTGATCTAGTCTTCATCTCTAGTAATTTTTTCTTCTCTATTTGAAAACCGTGACAATACCATGTAGGATGGGGAACATGAGAATGATAGGTCGCTTTCTAGGTGAGTAGGATTAGTGTAAGGTAGTTGTATAATAACTCCTTGAGCTCAATTTTGCTTTCCCTTTTGTTTCGAAAGTATTGTGTCTAGGTATAATTAGGTTTACTTCAAGGGTGAACAATGGCGTTGAATCCCAAAAGAGGAAAGGATTAGAGTTAACCGCCAATATTAAATGTATTTTAACATTTAAACTTTATAAATTGTCACATTTGGCCTTTGCCTTTGTATAAAACATACCCCGTCTATTTCTTTTGTTATTCAAGTTTTGTAAATGACTCCACACCCTTAGAACTTTCTTAAATATTTGATTTGTGTGACTTTGGCATGCTTGTCACTTTTGGCCCCTTTGAATATCTTTGAATTAATGACAGATTGTCTGTTGTACTTGTTTTATCCATTTTCCTTTTATAATCAACTTTGAAAAATGACAAAATGGTCCTTGTACTTGTGTTAAACTTTTCAATAAGGTCTTGTTTTGCATAATTTTCAAACTTCAAGGACTAAACTTGCACTTATTCAAAATTTAGGGATCCTAATGTAGTTTGTGGTATTTGAGAGGTATAAAGTGACAACTTGTGAAACTTGAGGGAGTATTATTATAATTTTTCATATTTTTAAGGGTATTTTTGTAATTTCACACCCGACTTCGGTTCTTTAGTACGACTTCATTTCTCGTGTTCGTATTGGCTTGTTTTTGTGCTTTCGAAGTGAATTCACGATATTCGTGCCTGCAGATAGAAAAATAGAGAAAACAAGAGTTTTTTAATACATTTTATGATATTTTCCATATTTTAAGTCCGATTTAAAACGCAAAATAATGTATAATTAGAATCTCATCATTTACAAAATATAAATTCCAAGATAATATATAGTGCTTTATTTTCTAAACCTCAAAATAGTAAGACATCCAAATTTCAAGCAAAGCTAAAATCTAACGTACCAATCGACTGGGCCTGGTGATGAATGTGAAACATTTTCTGATCAAGTGATTGTAGATTGAAATACTCATGATAACATATGTACAAGTACTTATTTCTTTATTTATTATAAGAAAAGCAAAACCAAATAAACAAAATATAGTCAAATGAAGAATATTCTATACAATGAGTCATCAACAAATATTTTATAAAAGTATGTGAACCATAAGAAAAATGACTAATAAACTAATTAAAAGAAATAAGAAGCATCATCATGCCAAACAATTATGCTTAACCAAATTCTTATTAAATAGCAAGTTGAAGAATATAATTAGATGCTTGTTACTTTAGATACTTAAATCAAAAGCTACAAGCATCAACTAAAGTGGCTGAACTTAATAATAGTCATGGTAAGCTAGTGCAATGAATCACATTTTTCTCAAGCTTACAAAATTTGTTGTTCTCTAACTCAATACTAATAAAACACACCATCGCCTTTTTTTTGTTATCATAGATGTGCATAGATATCAGATGGCCTAGGAGGCAAGAGAACATACCTTTCTGTTTATTTATAAGTAAGAATAATTATTTTAACTATTTATTATTTATGATTAAATCTTATGAAAAAAACACAAAGGTTATTTTTGTTAAAATGTCAAAAAAAATTGCAAAAACTTGGCGAAAGGACTAAAATTGTAAATTTAACGAAAATATTTTATCAGTAACGATATTTTACTAGTGATATAACCAATGAAATATAATTAGTCATAACACAATAAAATATCACTAGTGATATTTAATAAATATAGTAATAAAGTAATATCACCAGTGATATTCATTATTTTAGCACTAATAATATTTTATTGTTTTTTTACTATTGAAATATTACCGTTGATAAAAATCAGTTCGAAAAATTTAAGACTTTATTTTATCCGTCTGATTTTTGGAATTTTTGAACTTTTTGAACTTTTTGACAAAAATAATTCCATCGCTTTTTTTTTTAGATCTTAAGTTAATCTTCACTTTTAAATTAAACAAACCAACGTGATAGGATTTATCCTACTTGAATAAAAAAAATTACATTTAAGCTTTTGTATTTAAAATTTTCAATAAGTCTGTGCATTTATAAACAATCAGAATACGTTACATTTAGTGAGGAAAGGAAGTTCACTTGATTTTTCAAAAGTTAGGTTTGCAATCATTATTGACGACAAATAAAAAGGTGTTTGGTTAAATTTATATGATGGTTTTATCAGCTTATTAACTAATAATATATTGTATTCGTGTAATGCGACATCATATATTCGATGATGATTTAGGGGACGAACAAATATTACATTATTTTTTTCAATTTCAATTTTATATTTCAGACTAAGGATTAAGTTGTAAAAAACTGAATCAAAATAAATAAACTCATTTAAAACGGAAAAAATTAAAAGTAATAAAATATATAAAAAATGATGTTGGATTAAATAGAATAAAATTTTATAATATATAATGAAATTAAATTATGAAAAAATAAATAGATAAAAAGATATTTTACTTAAAAAATAAAAGTAAGTTTTTAATAAGTTGTTACAAAATGTTGTTCTAAAAGAGATAATTATTAAGATTGCACATCTTGTTAGAAATGTATATTTTCAAAACAACTAATTTTAAAAGTCTTAGTTTTCAGACTTTCTAAATTTAGAATTATCTAAAATGCTTTATAATATAGTAAGATGTGTTACATAAGTCGAAACAAGTGTTTTACTAAGGTTTTTTGATTGAGCTTATACGCTTATATAAAAAGGTTTTGGTAAGTTAAAACTGTGTATCTTATATAAGGATGGGTGGGCTTATATAAAAATATTATATTAACAAACTTTTATACACTCATTTAATAATGGGTTAATACACAAATAAGTTATTAAAGTTTGCCTAAATGTTCACCTAAGTTACTAAAGTAATTTTAGTAACAATTAGGTTACTGAAGTATACAGATTATTCATACAGGTTACTGAACGTTTAGAAAAATTATCTCCAGGTTACTCCTAAGGTGGACAACCGGTACTACCGGTTTCATTGTCCACGAATGTTTCGTATGCTACAAGAAAGTTACTATAGTTTACGAGTTTAACAAACGGGTTACTGAACATTATAAAAAGTTACACTTAATAAATAATTACACATATATTTTTATTTCGTCCATTTTCTTATGTATTCTTCTCTTTTCGTGCGTTTTCATATGTTTTATATGTTATCATCCGTTTGTATCTATTTATCCGTTTACGTACGTTTACAATCCTTTTTTATTTATATATCTATGTCACTTGTATTATTTTCACTAATCAATCAAAAAACATTTTACCAAACAAAAAAATGCATCCCATACCACAAATTATATTTTTTTTAGAAAATCTATATACCTAATAAATGAAAATATTTTTGAATGCCAAAATTCCTTTTCTGACGTCATATATTGACGTCATATTTCAACATTCCACTTTCTATCCGTATTTTTCTATCATCTTCTATAACTGTCATACCAATAATAAATCAAATTCAAATCACCGGAAGTTATATTCGATTTGTTAATCAATTGTACCAACAACATCAAACATAATTCTTCCTTCTACTAAGGTAAATATTTATTTGTACTATTTCTTTTTAATACCAGATTCATATCAGTGGGGTTTTATCATGACGATCCATGTTAGGGGTTTTGTTTATTTGAAGATGAATTTTTAGTTTGTATGATTGTGTGATTTTAATTTGTACTGTTTTTTTGGTTTTATCATGCTATTTCATAGGTTTTTTGTTATAATGATTCGTTTTTAGGTGTTTTTGATGATTTCAATCCTATTCATATAACTCTTTTGATTTAGTATTGTCACGTGCTTCATTTTATTGATGAACTAATTCAGTGGCTTTTGTGTGATAACACTAACTCAGAGTTTGGTTATGTATGTAAAGTTTTCCAGAGTGAGATGAAATGCAAATGGGATAGTTGACGGCTTATACACCTTTTCTAATATGATACTAACCACAACCTATCACGAGTTAATCATAATTCATTTGGCTGACATGTAGCTATTGTTAATCACAAGTCCCAACTTTTTAAATTGATGACTCTTTGAAACAGTGGCGTAGCTATGCGGATTGTAGGGTGGGTCACGTCCCACCCACAAAGCCATAAAATCATGCATATGTAGTGTAGTTTAATTCCCGTTTTATTATCATGTATTAATATTTGGCCAACTTATAACGTTAAATGGAGAAATTTGTTACAACATTTTTACATAGTTATGTCATTAGAATTTAAGCACTTCCTAGCGTACTTTAATTTCTTTTTGGCCCACACCGAAACATATTCCTGGCTACGCCCCTGCTGTGAAACATGTTAAGTCTATGCAGTGTCAAACCGCTCATATAATTGGAATGAATAACTACTCACACTATAACCAACCTGTTTCACATTATGATAGCATATTTTGGACTTACGGTACTTAATTTGTGCTCATATATAGGGCCTGATGGAACCAAATTGAAAACACTTTGAATAATATAATAAGTATGATCAACTGAACACATGTTTGGTAATGAAATTTTCATATGGCATAAACTCAATTTCAAGAGAGTGAGAAAATTATCCATTACACGGTTTTTATATAGCAAGGATTGTATAAGAAAGTTTTACATCATTGTCTTTATAGAGACAGACAAACAAGGTTTAGATTGTAATGTGTTCAATTGATCAAGTTCAGGTTGTAATGTGTTCATCAGTTGGATCGCTTATGATGTTTCCTTTTATTTCGGTTGGTTTTATTTAGTAAACAATAGCATGACATGTTACACAAATGTGTACGATCATTAAACATGGTAAGGATAAGTATGTTTAAGCCCTGTAGTACAAAACAAATGAGAGCTGGTAAGAACACTCACTATATAATATAAATTGTGTGTTTAGGCAATGGAGTTTTCAACTGATTGCTAACTACTTCAGTTTTTTTATTTGGCGTAGTTTCCATGATACTTGATCTTTGTCAAAGGTTTTATTGACTCTAATGACCTCCCATTGATGTGTCATGTAAAATTCTCAATGAGATTATCAGTTTGGATGTATATGCTGAGAACATTAAACTTGGACAAAAATATATCTATTACATTGCTGCAGACAGTGTCAAAAGTGCAAAGAACTAACCATATTTAGAGAGAGTATATGAGAAGGATCTCGACCACATGGTGCCATGCCCGTAACCGGACAACTATACGTATGGACAACTAACATGGGTATAATACTTGAATTTCTCCTGGTAATTCTCAACTATGATGGGTAATTATCCTGGTAATACTTGAATTTCTCCTGGTAATTCTCAGCTATGATGGGGAATGACTTATATAGTGTGGAATGTATGAATAGTTTTGGGGTCATAATTTATCATGTTTAGTTTATGCTCTTCAAGTTAAATGGATCTATATATAAAGGTTCTACTATGATGTTTTCTCTATTAGTACATATTATTTAGGATAGTTTCCATAATACAATATAATTTGCAGTGATGCGTGTAGAGGGATTGCAGACACGTGACTATCTTGACAACTTGAAAACGAGAGAAGGATGCATGGAGCAGGCATATGCCATTACCTTCAATGACGAGGTATGATTTTGTTATCCATTGCTTTTAAAAGAGGTGGGAAGGTGGGTGGGTCGAAAATGGGTGAAAATGAATATTCTTGACCCTAGTTAAAAGAGAGCGAGTCCTCATGCCATGGCAAACTGTCTTATGAAAATAAGATAATTTTATTTGAATTAGTATATGATCGAGGTCTAATGTATTACGCTTCTATTACAAAAGAAAATACAGTTATGCTGAAATCTATTAGTAAAATTAAAGCATGCTAAATGAGCGGGTTGGGGAACATGGGTAAGTTTTTGCACGTGCCATCCAATTGGATTGACCTTAAAGACCTTTATTATTTTATGGTTCAAGTATGATATAAATAATTATATTATTATCATTGTGCGATTGTATATTTGGAAAATAAAACTTACTATACGGGTTCTCAGGTGGTCAAAAGTAATGGCTGGTGGTTACTGGTTTATTCATAATTTAGTCATTGGTTATTCATGTGTAATAATCCTAGGTATATATAATCATAATATCTGGCCACTTTAAACCTTTAAGCAATTATTGACACTATCACTACAAGATAATTATGTTTGGATGGTGAATTTGATTTTTTATATGTTTCTACTGTTGTTTTTACCAAAATTCCATGTTTTCTTTGGATGTTGAATTTGAAAAGTTTAACCGTTTTGAATCTGAAATAACTGGGTGTTTAGGAGTATAGTTATCACATGTGTTGTGTGAATTATCAACAATAACATGTACTCATGTAGACATGGCCACATGGGTTAGTCGAGGACATGTAGTGCTACACACTCTGTTAATAAATCCATAAGTGATTTTTAACCCACTCAACCCATTTTGAAAAGTATTTAAAAATATCAGTTTTATTTCCCAGCCCAAATGTAATTGCAGTATCATTTGGCTCATTGATCATGTGAATGACATTTAAATCAACACTTGCCAGCAGCATTGGTAGTTCAAAATGGGAGGTCATTAAGCTCATGCTTCATCATAGTGAAGTTAGATTCTGAAATGATTAATGATGTTAGAAATAAGTAACACAAATTTCCCAAATATTTTAACAATTTGAAATGAGTTGTGTATATGTTTATTGTTGGTAGACCATTTGTTGGTGATTCCCTTATTTATATGTTAATAATGAGTTTCTCCTTTTTCTAATGCAGTGAAGAGATGACAAAAGTCAGAATGGTAGAAGTATTGAGAAACATAGAACTACTAAGGGTGCGTTTGGTATGATTTACGGAATCACAATAGGTATGAGTTTGATTATAGAGTGTAATATGAATGAGTATGATTGTTTGGAAAGTATTGTTTGGTTTATATAAGTTGGGTTTGAACTTTTTTAATAAAATTTGAATACTTAAAAAATATGTGGTGGAGAAATTTGCATATATAATATAAGTGGTGGAGAAGTAAAATAATAGGATAACCCTCAGAATGGATATCAAAGGCACCTCTCTCCACTACTATGGGTCTATGGGTATCACCACTATTTTGATTCCAATAATTTTCAACCAAACAATAACAATGGATATGATTGTCATTCCATCATTCCTATAGAGGTATACCAAACACACCCTAAGTATTGAGAAACATAAAACTACTGTGATGAACCGAAGAATTATCTATTAGTGCAGTTTTAGCAAATTTGTTAATACGATTGTTTATTGCATCAGTCATGAAGGTTTGGAGTAATAAAAATATTCTTAATTGCCACCCGCGAAACCCGCGGGTCTATAGTCTATAATATTTATATAAAAAATTTAGAAGTAACCAAAAAATTCTAAAATTTTAAAATTTAACTTTTTATTATGATTTAAAATTTATGATTTAAATATTGTAATGAGTCGAAAGAAAATTAATTTTTTATATAGAAACTTACGAAGTAAAAAAATAATTTACATTTTTCTAGATTTTTTTCTAATCAGAAAGTACCAAAAAATATTTTTAAGAAAAATTAAGGTTTAACTTCTTTTAAGATTATAAATATTATAATGAGTCGAAAAAAAGTAACACTTTTTTAAAATTTTGAGAATTAAGATTTAACCTTTTTTTATGATTTAAAATAAATAAGATTTTATTATGTACGAAAAAAGTTTCATTTTATAAAAAAAAGTTGAATAATAACGTGAAGAATTAAAAAAATCAAAATATAGTTAAAATAATAATAGTTAAACGGTCCTACAAATAGATAATTATGAAAATAAACAATCATTAAAGAAAATGATAGACGCTTCAAGATTTTATAACCATAGGAAGTAACATGTAAGAGTGTTACAACATAATGAGATTTATTTGCGTTCGTTAATCATAATGAGTCTCTACGTTTATAGTATATACAGTATTTATAATATTTACCCGCAACTTATTTTATAAAAAAAAAGATTATGTCACATAGAAATGAAAAGTCAACTGATAATACTTTAATCATGTAAATAAAGATGAAATTATATTCAAAAGGCATGTGACTTCCCACGTTAATACATAACCTGTAACAAAAGGTTACAAATACTTAAGTAACCTGTATAACAGGTAACCAATACAATAGTAACCTAATTGTAACCAAAAATACTTTAGTAACTTAGGTGAACATTTAGGCAAACTTTAGTGACCTATTTGTGTATTAACCCTTTAATTATTACATTGTAGGACTTGTATTACTCACGAAAATATATAAAGATATATAACTGCATATGAACACGTGTAGAAAGAAGGGACACGAAATGTATAACTAAAGAAAGAAAAATAAAGATTAAAAGAAAAAAGAAATGATTAGATTAGAGAGAAAAGAAAAGAAAAACAAATGGTGTTATGATTTTAGAGAGAGAAATACACATTTAAACATCTCTCTAAAATCATACAATGAAAAAACAAAAACACACACACACAAATTAGGTGGTGAAGTCTTTTATAATATAAAGATCCCGAGACAAAGGTCTCTCTCATTTGTGTGTTCGGGACTAATTCAGGTAATCTAGACACTGTTAGCTTGGAATTTTTCGACATCGTTAGATAGCCTTTTCCATTAGGTTCGTAACGGTATATTATATGACCATCGCTTTAAATACGGCTAAAAAATCTCCCCCATAAGGGGTGGTCATTAATATGTGACTTCACTTCTTTGTTGTTGTAGACTTTGAAGCTTGTTCTCTTGAAAATTACTTCATAGTTTCATTCATGACTTGTGATCTTGGATCTTGAATCTTTTACCTTGACTTGATCTTAAAATTTTCCATCTTTCCATCGTGTGTCTTTCCCTACATACTCATACTATGCATTGTCTCAAAAGCTTACTAACAACATCCCTTGATAATCTTGATACTTTAAAGGATATCTTGAATATCCGAGTTGTGGAAGTCTTTGTCTTAATTTTTCCTTTAGCTTACTTCAATTTCTTGATAAATGCTTTGAGTATGTGGTCTCGAATCACACTTTTGTTAGGATTAAGCTTTGTCGTCATTTGCGTTCCTCTGGTTTCTAGTTAGATAGTACGAATACTGTACATGTGATTAGGTAAGTTCAAAGAACATCCTTGATAGGATTTCCGGCTGTGGTAGCTCGTTTTCAATACTTGAACTTCTCGAAATAGATTTCATAGTAAAGAGTAAATCAAGCAGATCCATTCTGCTGATTAAGTCGTCAATTCATATCCTAGAACAAGTTTTAATCAATTAAGAATCAAACAAATGTTGCTTTCCAATTGACACAAGTTTGATTCCTATAGCATCTCACAAGTTACCTACCGAAGTGTTGTTTGATGATGACACTAGAAAGATCTCCATTCGTCATTGTAAATACTAAAGAGTATTACTCTGAATGTTCTGGCAAGATCATAAAGATATTGCGTCGAGACCTGAAACGAGTTTAAATTAATTAAGAATCAAACCACTGTTGCTTTATAGTTTACATATGTTCAATTCAAAGAGAATCTTACATAAGACCTACTTTAGTGTTGTTTGATGTAGACACTGGAAGAATTTCTATTTATCACTGTGAATATTAAAGACTTCTACTATCTAATGGATTGTCCATAGGAATATCCCTCTAGTTCTGGCTGTATCATAGGACGTATATCACACCATCATTGACACCAATAACTTCGTGAATAATTTGGTTGATGGGTATAGATATCGTAACCATGAAACCGTTTGAAAAAGCAATCAAGGTGTTAATGAAATCAATGTTTACACCTTGATATTTTTCTATTTTACCATAACGCCCCCTACATATGTGCATCATAAGATGACAGAGATTTGCACATACTAGGACGAGAAAGCACTTATAGCAAATATCTTATCCAAAATGAAGCATTTTGATTATATTTTAATCACTATTCTCCCTCTAAAAAATTGAATGTGTCTGTGTAATTTTTGATTTACCTAGTGATTTAAAATACAAGCTAATGTACGTTAACTCACTGTGTAGAACTAATGGACATGAAGAGAATAATGTTTCATGAAAATTTGGAAATATATTTTGTGAAATCTTTATACTCCCCTCAAAAATAGATTGTGTTGAATTCGACTAGGGGAGTATTTGAGCACACAATTTTGAAAGAATTTGAATATTTCTTTTGAAAATATCTTGAAAAATTAAGCTCAAAATCGGGAAAAATTAATTTCCCGTTATTGAGGAATAACGTACATAAATGAAAATTTTTCCTTGTGTTCATGAGCTTTAAAACTTTGAATGTTCTCATATAAGCTCATGACTTAGAAAAATTAATATCTCGTTGTTGAGGATAAGCCATAGACTTTTCTTTCTTTGCAGACCGGGTTATAGTCTGACATGTGACTATAAGCCATTTTTCATGATCTTAAAACTTAGAATATTTCAATAATAGCTCATGACCGAGAAGATGAATTTCCCGTTCTGAATGATAAATTATCATAAAATGATACACTTTCCTTTATTTAAAATCCGGGTCACAGTCTGTTGTATGACTATGAACCATTGCTAGAAAAAAAAATTAGAAAATGGCATGTTATAAGACAAACGAAAGTCTCACTCGAACTTTATATACACACTCATGTCGTTATTGAGCGAAATTTCTTGGTACGTCCATATAATCGATTATGAGAGGCATGTCGAAGAAGAATATTTTTGGTATTTTTGAAAAAATGTCTATTTTTTATTTTGTTTTTATAGATTTTATATTTTTGTATTTTGAATTTCTGATAGATATAGTCAAGGTTACCGAAATTGTGCAAGACGTTCAAGCTCATCGGGAGTGTAACTACACATACCAAGAATTTTAATCTATCTTGATGAAAAGCTTTGGTGAAGATGTCGGCCAGTTGGTATTTGTGTTGACAAACTACAATTCGATCGTTCCTTGTTCCACATGCTCCTTTATGAAATGGAATCAAACAACTATGTGCTTCGTTTTGGAGTGTTGGATGGGGTTGCAAGATATGGCTATGGCTGATTGTGAATCACAATAAATAGGCACTTTGTTAAAGTGAAAGCGATAATTCGTGAGTTGTGTTCTCATCTAAAGGACTTAAGCACAACAAAGAAATAGAGACACATATTTTGCTTCAGCGGTGGACAACGCCGTACAATATTGTTTTATTGAAGACCAACTCACTAACTTTTCGCCTAAGAATTGTGATCTACCGGAGGTGCTCTTGAATGTATCATAACACCATGCATGATCAGCATCTGAAAAACTAGTTAGATTAAAACTAGAATCCTTCGTATACTAGAGACCCATGTGAACGGTTCCCCAAAGATAACGAAAGATCCTTTTAACCTCTTTGAGGTGCTCAAGGTTGGCTTAGTCTGGTACCGAGCACTAGGGTGAGCATGCTGCAGGGCAGTGCGGATTTTAGCAAAGATCAAACCGCATCTGAAATCTCGATTTTTAGAAAAATGTGAATCTGCATTGTGCGGTTTTTTACAGTTTCGGTTTTGTGGCTTTTGTAGGTGTTGCGAATTTTAACCGCACCACACCACCACCTATGATTTATATAATTAATGTGGGCTTTTGCGGTTTTTGGTTCATAATGTCGGTGTGATAAACCGAACCCAAGGTCATTATTTAATCATATTTTACGAATAATTTTGAAATTTTTGATGAGCTTGAATGCTATGACGTTTGGTGGTTTAATCTAAACCATATGTTGGAAGTCTTATTTTACCTTTTTACTAGTTGTGAGGACTACTAGTGATTGCCATATCGACGGATGCCCGAAATTTTACGTTTGATTATTTGTTGTTTCGATGTTTATATTTTTGATGTTTTTATTTTTAATTACGTATTAAGTCGTGCCAGGACTATGTTAATATCATATTTTTGTGTGTTTTAACTTTTGAAAGTATTTTTACGAAACCTGAATCCCGTAAATATTATTATAATTGACTAATAGTCCTTTTCTACCCTTTAAACTATTTAATTGCATTTTGGTCCAAAAGATTACACAATTGGCAAGTTTGATCCCTACCTACCACTATATATTAAAACTACACTATCTAAAACACATAGTAACAAGTTGATAAATAAAAATAAACTCCTCCCTCTCTCTTGTTCTTTCTACCGTGAGCCATAACACCCCTAAATCGTCAAAAATCTTGATTTCTAGTTTGAAAATCCTTTAAAACTAAAACTAGTCCCTATCTTAAAATCAAAAGGTGATCATTATGATACCAAAATTCCTTACATGCATGAAGTTTTGAAATTTGGTTATGAATTAGGGTTGGTGAGAGTTGTTGATAATCATGCATGTGATGATCTTGATAAGATCATGCTATTTTGATGTTAAAAAGTTTGAGTTTTGATTTTGGTTTTTTTTTGTGTATCATGCAAGTGCTAGGATTGAAAGTGGATAATATTAGGAGATTATGATTAGTATAAAAGTGGCTAAATTGGGTTGAAAAATTGATTTTGTATGAGTTTTAGAAATGTCATTTAGGGCAGTACGTTTGGGGTTGTTTTTGGGTGTCTTATCTTTGAATTATTGTTAAAATAATTAGATAGTGTTGTAGAGGTTTTCATTAGCTTCGTTTTGATATACGATAGAGCTCCTAACTCAAAACGAGGAAGGCGTTATGCTAGTTTGATTATTCGTGTATCGGGAGACGAGTATCGACACAATCCGAAGTTATTATCGATATTTGGATCGAATCTCGGGGACTATAAAATGAGTTATAAAAATGGTCAAGGGATGTTATTAATTCTAAACCTAGGGTTGTGATTCTATTTTCAAACTCAAGTGTCGGTTTTGTAAACGGAGTTGTTTAGAGAGGTTAAAATGGTTTTATGAGTTGAAGACGTAAAACTGTTTGGTTTTTGTAATTCGAAGATGTGTAGGGCAGAAGGTCTTAAAGGTCAAATATTTTGATTAAAATTTTCGAGGGTTTTCTATATGATGTGAGTTATACAGGAAGTTTCATAAAGATTGAAGATGTATAGGTAGGGTAAATTGGCTTGTACATTTGGTATGTACCGACAGATTTTATCGAGGGTGTTGTTTAATAAAGTAAACATGTAGAAGGGTATAGTAGTATCATAATAAGTGTGAAAACACTTATCCTTTCACCACTTAAAACAAGTAAAACGAGACCAAAACGTGTATTTAATGTCGTAAAAGTCGAAATTATGCGTGGTTTGTGTTTTTATTGTGTTTTAGGACAAAAATATGAAAAAGCAAGAAAACACGGGATTTCACGGCCTTTTATCGAAGAAAAAGACAAAAGACGAAGTCAAAAGATCAAAAGTGAAAAAAGAACGGAAGTCAAAAGCCTAATCTGAAGATTTATCGAAGAAAAAGTATAAAGACGGAAGTTTAACGAAATCGAAGAACCAAGTCTAATAAAAGAAGAAAATTAGAAGACTAGTTCATTTTATCTATCGACAAATCCCGAGACAAAGTCGAGAAAGACGTGTTATTTAAAAAGACGAGAAGGCAAGAAGAAAGAGATAAGCAACATCACCACATCTCCTCCTCCTATAAATAGGCCATTAAAAGTTAATTTTTGGAGTTAGTTTATTTTTAGTTTTTAAGTAAGGTAATTAGGAGTAGGTGAAATACTTTCTCTCTCTAGATTTTCTCTTTCATGTTTGCTTAATCTTTCATTTTAAATCTTGTAATTGAATCTTAATCTTCATTAGTTAAAGCTTATTATATATTTCTCATTCTTCCTTTCTTAATCTTAATCTTGTGGTTTTTTTGATTAATCATGTAGTTTGTTTAACCTTGTTGATTGTTTGATTGATTTGCTTATTAGATTGTTCTTATTGATTTGGTGTGTTTGATGTTTTAGCTTATTGTGTTTTTTGATTAATCAGTGTTTAGCTTATTTTTAATTAAGTGTTTTTAATAGTTTAATCTTTTAAAAGTTGATTTTTAATATTTAGATTTTTTTAGTGTTTTTAAAGTTTTTAATTTGTGGATTATTATCTTTTTCTTAAAATTAGTTTGGTTAAAGTTTTGGTTAAGTGCTTATTTGAATTTTGCTTATTTGTTTTTAGCTTATTTTCCTAATCCGGGTGTAGAAACCCTTATCCCGAATTACATGCAAACATTTATTCCGACTTAGTTCTTAATTTGTTCTTATTCCGAACTGTTAGCAAAATCAATATTCCGAATTACTTGAACTTTCCATTATTCCGGATTAGTAGAAATATTACACATTCCGGATTGCGTGCAATCCTATATTCCGGATTATGTGTCGAAGTTGTATTCCGGATTATGTTCGAGTCAAGATATTCCGGATTGTGAGCAAAGTTCACATTCCGGATTGTGGTCATTTCATTCATTCCGGATTGTGTGCTAATATTGATTCCGGATAGTGAGCAAAACAAGAATTCCGAATAGTGAACAAAATTGGGATTCCGAATTGTATGTTTAAAATATATTCCGGATTGCATATATTTTCCATTACGGATTGTGTTGAGAATTGGGATTCCGGATTGTTTGAATCTTAATATTCCGGATTGAGTGTAGGATCTTATTCCGACTTATGTTTTAGTGTGGATTCCGGATTACTAGTGTTATACACATTCCGGATTGTATGTGTTTTGGTTTATTCCGACTTAGGTCAAAATTTATTTTCCCGAATTAATTTCAAACTAAATATTTTTCCACCCATTTTATTTAGCTAAATTTTAATTTGTCTTGTCCTAGTTTATTTTCAAGTTTACTTTTCATCAAGTTTTCAAATTTGTTTAATTTCTTCATTTTTAGTTTTCATTCTAAAAGTTTTCATTTTTATTTAAAATAGATAATCAACGATTTTTATCTTTTATCCACCAAGAACAACTGAGTCGCACATTAATCTTTTGTCAATTCGAATCGAGTCGAGAGAAACGAACTTTAATAAAATTCAGTTATTAAAATGGCGTTGCTGCCGGCTCTTTTCGTAAAGATTAACGGTTTTTGTGAGAGACGCGTTGGATTTTGCGATCCGTTCAATTTTCAACGTTATTTTTCTTGCTTAATTTTCTAAAATTTTTTTAAAAAAATCCTAAAAATAAAAAAAAAATAAAATTCAAATGGTTTCCGCAACACCTTTTTTGGGCCTCACTCATGATGATCCTCATGATCACATCAAGAGGTTCGTACATTTATCCAATATTGTAAAATATAATAGGGTTTCACAAGAGGCAATCTGTTTGCTCCTCTTTCCTTTCTCTCTCGAGGGACAAGCCCGGACTTGGCTTGATAAGGAACCACCCCAAAATATTGCCACATGGGCGGACTTAGAGACAAAGTTCATAAATTACTTCTTTCCACCCTCACGTACTACCGCTTTGCGGAATGACATCATTTATTTTGAACAAAAGTACGGTGAGACTTTTAGTGAATCTTGGGATCGTTTTAAGGAACTTTTGAGAAAGTGTCCACAACACAGTTTTACTAAATTACATCAAATTAATACTTTTTATAATGGATTAAGTTTGAGTAACCAAGATTCACTAAATAGTGCCTCGGGGGGTAATAGTCTTGTGAAAACTATGAATGAGGCTTGCGTAATAATTGAAAACAAAGCCAAAGTACAAACCAAGAGTGTTAGGGCTACTATGGCTAGTGCTAGTGAGAGTGAGACGGCTAATCAACTTAAGGAACTTACTTTAGTAATAAAACAACTTGTTTTAAAAGATAACCCTCCTACTACACATGTACATGCTTTAAAAGAGACTCGTGAAACTTGTGAGACTTGTGGTGGGCCACATTCGTACTATAACTGTGATAAGGTTTATGACCCATCTCAACAAGAAGTGTATGCTTATAACACTAATGAGAGGGTGCATTTTAAACCAAATGTGGACGCTAATAATCTTTCTTATAGGTCTACTAATTATTTGGCTCCTCCCGGTTTTCAACCTAATGCTAGACACCCTCCTCAATTGACCAATGCCCAATACCCACCAAGGAACCAAGGCCAACAAAGGAATAATTATCAAGGGAATTCTTCCAAAAATCAAAGGAATTTTAATCCAAATCAAGGGAATTTCAATGGTCAAAATCATAGGAATTTTAATGGGCCAAACCAAGGGTTTCAAATTAACAAATTTAACCAAGGTTTTCATAACAACAATGGTTTTCAACCACAATTTCAAAACCAAGATTTTCCTAATCAAGGTGTTGGAAATACGTTTTTACGTATTTAGAAAGGATCGGTCACTCCAACGATATTGGGCTCGTGATCCAATATAGCCCATATAGCCCACATGTAGGGTGGGCTATATAAACCCCCCTCCTAGCATGTTAGGAGGGGTTGTTGGTTCATTTCCATTCGATTAATCACATTTCCATCTTTCTTAACTCTCTCTCCTTTCTCTCTCTTCTTTCTCTCTCTAAAGTTCTTCCATTTATCCATCCATTCAATAGATAATCCATACTTGCTAAATCCTTAGAAAACTAAGATCCTACAATTGGTATCAAGAGCATGGTTGATTCTTTGGATTAGCACGTTTTATTTATTGATTTGGTGGTAATTTTTTTTTTCTTCTTCTATAATATTTCTTTCCTTCGTCTATTTTCTCTTAAAAATTTTATCCATTTTCAAATTTTAATCCATTTTTTTTATATTTTTCAGTTTTGTCTCTGTTTTGCCAACTTCATTTTTAAATTTACAGATATTTCATCACTTTTTTATTATCCTATCTTAACCCTTTTTTTTAAGTAGTTGTTTACGGTTTTCAATTTTTTTGTTCTTTCTGTTTTGTTTTTTTTTTATCAAACATTTTGTGTCTCAAAAGGGTTTAACATTCCGATGCATCACTTTCTCATATTCCGATAGAACGTCGCCTTATTCCGATCATAATATCACCAGGTTTGTACTTTGACATCTCGATCGCAATAACCGAAAGGTTCTACTTTGCGATCAAGGATTCCGATACCCTAATCCGACGTGTATTCCGATCGTACTTTGCGATCGTGAATGCGACGGGTTTAAGGTACAGTGGGAAACGAAACTCTGCCAAAATTTTCTTCGACACATTCCGATGGGGAGTTTTTGATATTGCGATGGTAAGCTCTTTAAATATTGCGATGGTGGGTATGGTTGATATTGCTATAAAGATGAAATATATTGCGATGGAACTATAACTTACCTAGACTCGTTTTGACCAAACCAACAGGACTCGATCCTAGACTCGACAACAAAAAAAAAAAAAAAAAACACAAACGTGACTCGACTCACTGTCTACCTTAACCAACCAACAAGACTCTCAAAACCACAAACGTGACTCGACTCACTGTCCACCTTAACCAACCAACAGACTCTCAAAACCACAAAAATGTGACTCGACCAGACTCAAACCCCTCACACTCTCGACCAGGCTCTCGACCCATCACCCTCGACTCACCCTACACCCTCACCCTCGTAACCAAAACAACCCTCACCTCACCCACACCCTCCTTCGATCTTCAACCCAGACTCGACAACAACCACTCAAACAAGACTCCACATCTTCCAACACCTGCTACCCACCCACACACTCTCACAGACTCGACAAAACCCACTCTCGAACCAAAACCAACAAAACTCCAAGACTCTCTCGACTTACCATCACACTCGACATCACAACCCCTTCACTCAAACCAACTCCTCACACCCTCGTCTTCTGACAATCCTCTCGACTCTCGACCCTCACCTCACACTGACCTTCGCAACCAAACATCACCGACTCACATCAAACTCGACCAAGACTCGACTCAGACACTAACTCAGACCCTGACTGAAACCGTACACGACCTCATCACTCTGACAGCAATTCATCGATCCAAAAAGTTAAAAAGACAACAGTTAGAAAACCTACCCGAGACCCTAACAGGTCTTGAAGACGAAATCGTTGTGGATCTTGACCTAAAACATATTCGATCTGGTTTTCAGATTAAGGGGGCGGAGAAAGTTATGTGTGAGAAGAATTAGGTTGGGTGAGTTTAGAGAGAGAGAATAATTAGGAGTGTTACGGAGTATATTACTTGTGGAAGAGATATAGTCAAGCGGAGTACACGATGTAAAGTGTGTTTGACTGAAAATCAAATTAGTGTTTCGTGGGTCTTACACGTCTTATATTTTGACTAGGGTGTCAATTTGTTTGACACGTTTTTTAAACTAAAAAATCTGTCAAATTTTTTATAAATCTGTCTTTTGGTTGTCTAAAAAATGCTTCATAAATTTTTTTCTTTGTTTTTTTTTTGAATTTTAGTAAACTAAAATATTTAAGTGAAGTTTATTTTTTTTATTTTTTTCTATTTTTCAAGTTAGTTTTTTTAGTTAAATATATTTTGTATATTTTATCTCTTGATATCCTTGAATCTGGTAAATCGAATTGAGGCGGGTATTCCGAAAGAACTAACGTGGTAAAATATTTATCGACCCGATCATTATATTTACCGTAGCTTGGACTTATTTGTTGATGGGCTTTCTTTGAATTGGTCTCCGGTTTATGTTTATGTTTATTTTATTTTTATTTTTTTTTCAACGTTTGAGCCGTCAACTATTTTTCATCAATCACTAATTCTTAACGTATTTGTTCATTCAATGGATTCGTTGAATTTGCCATCTAAAGACGGGGATTCGCATCAAATGAAAGTTAAAGCTAGAGAAAGTAGAATGACTTTATTTCGACCACTTCGGTACCATCTGTCGAACATTTCTCTACTTAAAGAAGGAAGCGGTTTTGTGACACTCTTCGGTCAAAATCGTACCATTTTCGTCCACCAAATGCTCCTCAAAGTTAACCAACTACTAGAGCAGATCAACAAAGAAGACATTAATCAAATTGAATCCTCACATTCACTTCAAGTTCTAGTGCAACATTTTTCGAGGTTCTTTGAATTTGATCCTGCCAAGGTTGAAGCTTCAATGATTTGCCAGTCATTCCTTGAAGACACACAAATCGAAGTTAAAGACTTTAGGGATAGATTGCTCGAGTTCATGAAATCTATTGCACTTTCGATTTATGCAAATTCACAACTTCAACCAGAGCATACTAGTGGAATACAAGAATCTACGATGCCGATGACACAGCAGAAAAATGGTCTTACGGATGACTCAATGGAGACCGCCTTGGTTAACGATGATAACAACGTCATTGCATCACGACAACGTGACTCAAGCATACATGACGAAGAGCCAATAGTTGAGGTACAATTGAATACCGAATCTCACAATGATCTACAGCATGTTGAGAACTCAGAACCCACCTATGACCAACATGGGATGAAAAAGGGTGATTTCACTTCTGATTCATCGGATGTGACTCATAGTGAGGGAGAAAATGATCAGAATGCTAAAGATCATGATATGTGCTTTATGACTGCTACGTTAACCAATTCTGCTTCTAGGATTAAAGAGCTTGAACTGATTTTAGCTCAGCAATCAAAAGATCTTGAGGATGCCAAAATTGAATTTTCGAAGAAAACGGAAAAATTTGAAACATATTTTGAAAAACTTGAAAAGTCAAACGTTGTTCTTGAACGAAAATTGGATCAAACAGTTCTAGATTATAAAGCTGAAAAGGATAATCTTTTGAAACAAATTAAGTTGCTTGAATCTATGTTGGCATCCCAAGATGAATTGTTCAAAGAAAATGAGACCTTAAAGGCTCAAGTACAGGAAAAGGTCTTTGCTATAGCTGCGTTGAAAAATGATTTGCGGAAAACTAAAGGACCTAGTGTGGACACTAAGCTTGAAAAACCATCAATCTTGGGGAAACCGCCTACAAATCAGTTCGTCAGACAACCGACTGTCAGACAACCTACTGCATTTAGATCTGAGCGATCACAATCTTCGAGACCGCGGTTTGCCTCCCAAGTTGATATGGTTTATCTTTCTAGAACAGTCACTCCACCATCTAGGCCCAATGTGACTAAAACAGCTTTTGCAAGACCTAATCACATGATTGCCTCTAATTTCCCTAGACATAGTCCTAAGAATACGTCTGGAACTAGTTCAAATGACGTTCGCCATACTTTTGGTCTAAGGGAAGCTAAGCAAAAGACACAAGTAAGAGATAGGAATTTCAAACCTAGTCAGATGCCTTCTAGTTTACCTAACACTGCTAACCGTAGCATGTCACATCCTAGGAGCATCAATCAATCATCTAGGAATTCTAGATCTTACTCGGACATTAAATATGCTACTTGTAAAACATGTAGAAAATGTGTCTTTACGGCAAATCATGATTCTTGTATCAAGAAACTACTTAATGAGGTGAACTCCCGTGCTAGACTTAAATCCCAGTGGGTTGCCAAAATCAAACCCATTGGTAAAATGTGGCGCCCCACTGGTAGAACTTTCACCCTTGTAGAAAACGAGTGCCCTTTAACTAGGATAGTCTCCGATTCTATTAAGACTACTAGGGAGGAAATTGAAAAGGACGATGCATCACCTAAGCCTGAACTTAAGGTTTTCTATAAAAGGAAACGTTTACCAGCTAAGACAAGTGAATCATCTCCTCAGAACACCTCTGGCACAAGTAAGGCCAACTGTGAACCCCCACTTGCTTCTAAGATAGATATCGCTAACCCTTATCCAAGCATGCAAATTCCTAATGAAAATGCAGGTACCAAAGAGGATGCTCCAAAAGAACGAAGCGGTCCAATCATTGTATATCATTCAATTAAGGACACTCTTAGAGTTTGGTTGCTAAAGAAGCTGATATCTAAGAAACAAGTGTCTCAGGGGATTTCCAGTTAAGCTTACAGTGCACAAGGACTTATAGTCACATCACAGACTATAACTCGATCTTCAAAGAAAGGAAAGTTTATCGCCGATGATAAACTTATCCTAACAACGAGAAATTAAGTTTTCTCGGGCATGAGCTTATATTAAAAACATTCGAAGATTTTAAGCTCATGCACTATGGCTCCTCGTTAAATGACAGACGATGACCCGTACTTCAGAGACAGGGAAGTTTATCCACGCAACGATAACTTACCCTCAAAACGAGAAATTAAGTTTTCTCGGACACGAGCTTATCCTAAAACCATTCAAAGGTTTTAAGCTCGTGTATATGGCTCTTCATTAAATGTCAGATGATGACCCGATCTTCAAATTAAGGAAAGTTTATCGCCGATGATAAACTTATCCTCACAACGAGAAATTAATTTTGCTCGAGCATGAGCTTATGTTAAAAACATTACAAGTTTTTAAGCTCATGCACAAGGACTTACAGTCACATAACAGACTGTAACTCGCTCTCAAAAGACAGGAAAGTTCATCCCGATGATGACTTATCCTCAAAACGAGAAATTAAATTTTCTCGGACACGAGCTTACATTTTAAACTATTCAAGGGTTTTAAGCTCGTTTAAAGGACTTACAGTCACATAACAGACTGTAACTCGCTCTCAAAAGACAGGAAAGTTCATCCCGATGATGACTTATCCTCAAAACGAGAAATTAAATTTTCTCGGACACGAGCTTACATTTTAAACTATTCAAGGGTTTTAAGCTCGTGTAAAGGACTTACAGTCACATAACAGACTGTAACTCGCTCTCAAAAGACAGGAAAGTTCATCCCGATGATGACTTATCCTCAAAACGAGAAATTAAATTTTCTCGGACACGAGCTTACATTTTAAACTATTCAAGGGTTTTAAGCTCGTGTAAAGGACTTATAGTCACATCACAGACTATAACTCGCTCTTCAAAGAAAGGAAAGTTTATCGCCGATGGTAAACTTATCCTAACAACGAGAAATTAATTTTTCTCGGGCATGAGCTTATATAAAAAAAAAAAAAACATTCCAAGTTTTTAAGCTCATGCACAATGGCTCCTCGTTAAATGACAGACGACGACCCGGACTTCAGAGACAGGGAAGTTTATCCACGCAACGATAACTTACCCTTTTAACGAGAAATTAAGTTTTCTTGGACACGAGCTTATCCTAAAACCATTCAAAGGTTTTAAGTTCGTGTATAAGGCTCTTCATTAAATTTCAGATGATGACCCGATCTTCAAATTAAGGAAAGTTTATCGCCGATGATAAACTTATCCTCACAACGAGAAATTATTTTTTCTCGGGCATGAGCTTATATTAAAAACATTCGAAGTTTTTAAGCTCATGCACAATGACTTACAGTTAAATATCAGACTGTAACTCGGACTTCAATTTTAGGAAAGCTTATCTTTAAAGATAGCTTATCCTCGTAACGGGAAATTAAATTTTCTCGGTCATGAGCTTGTATTAAAACATTCCAGGTTTTAAGCTCAGAAAGGAAAGTGAATCTTTTAAATAAGAGAACTTTTCCTCATAACGAGAAATTCACCTTTCTCGGTCATGAGCTTTACGTTAAAACATTCAAAGTTTTTCAAGCTCATGAAAACGACTTCTAAGTAAATGTCAGCTTAGAACTCGTTCTTCAATTAAAAGGAAAGTTTATCGCCGATGATAAACTTATCCTCACAACGAGAAATTAATTTTTCTCGGGCATGAGCTTATATTAAAAACATTCGAAGTTTTTAAGCTCATGCACAATGACTTACAGTTAAATATCAGACTGTAACTCGGACTTCAATTTTAGGAAAGCTTATCTTTAAAGATAGCTTATCCTCGTAACGGGAAATTAAATTTTCTCGGTCATGAGCTTGTATTAAAACATTCCAGGTTTTAAGCTCAGAAAGGAAAGTGAATCTTTTAAATAAGAGAACTTTTCCTCATAACGAGAAATTCACCTTTCTCGGTCATGAGCTTTACGTTAAAACATTCAAAGTTTTTCAAGCTCATGAAAACGACTTCTAAGTAAATGTCAACTTAGGACTCGTTCTTCAGTTAAAAGGAAAGTTTATCGCCGATGATAAACTTATCCTTCACAACGGGAAGTTTACAACTTCTCGGACTTGAGCTCGTTTTGTAAGATATTCAACATCTTAAGCTCAAGTAATTGGTTTTCAAAACGTTGAACACAATTTTTCGAGAATTTCTCAAAAAGGTTTTCTAAATCTTTCAAAATTGTGTGTTCAAAAAATGTTTTGATAAAAAGAGCATGTCTTCTGGAATCGATAATATTTACGATACTAGAAATGTCATTCAATAATGACACGGGGTTGTAAATAAAGTTCGAGCAGAAGTTCAAATGTTTTAAAACATGCTCAAATGGTTTGCTATTATTTCAGATAGTAACCCGCTTTTCATAATCAAGTCAAGCATTTCACCGGAAAGCTTTGACTTCAGAATCCGAAGTTATCAACTCCACAATCCAAAGTTCGTTGCAATTGATATCTACATACTCGACGATGCGACTACTCAAACGGTGACTACAGCTCTTTCAATAGAACACGGGTCAACAATTGAGGGGGAGCAATTGTCCTGCATTCAGAATCCTTGATGCCGAGAGTGCCAAGTTCACATATTGGTGTTAAGACAACGATATCAATCATACACATGGAGTCAAGAGATAACTTCAGAAGTTACGAGGAAGACCAACATTCGTGAACAAGAACCATGTGCTTCTTTCATATGATGTTCTTCATCATTCAGGTCCAACCTCATAAATTGCTAATCTTGTGAATACATTATCATATATGATCTTTGCACGTGATAAATACCTTACACCTGTGTTTAAAAGGTATTTAATTTACGTTTCAAGTACACCCTCATTAATTTGAGGGGGAGCTTGTGTAATTCATGAAGATAATTGGCTTTGCATTTTTCTTCCCAAAATTTTCTTAAAATGCTATTAAATCAATTGATATTAAAAACATTGATTGGGTTAATATTTTTAATATGGGGGAGAAAATGTGATTTAATATGGGATATGATCAATCATAAATGGTTTGACTTAACGTGATAGCTCATCCCGACATGTGTGAAATGTTTTCGGATATCGTGGCATATGTTAAGGGGGAGAAAAATGGATTTGCACTTCAAAATGGATTTCATGGTGACATATACTTACCCAAAACATCTCTATTCACGACGGTGAAGATTGTGGTGACATAAGGATGGTAGGATAGGTTAAAGTCCAATGATTCCTCTAGAACCGGAGGAATCTTCCCAAGGACATTCCATAGCTAGAAATAGTAGTCCTTAGGAAAGATGGAGAAAGATTGTGAACGTAGCTGAATGCCGACCAAGTACTTAAGTTAGCACTGGAACAATCACAACAAGGTGCTAGTGATGAAGTATTGGTAAGCATTGAAGGGGTTGAAGAATGAAAAAGAATTGTAAAGATAAAGGGTGTAAAGAAAGAAGCTCTCCTTACAACTTAGGCAGAAACCGGGTCAATACATATGCTATTAAGATCATTGTTTAATGATTCTTGATATTGAAGACAGACATCATGGACCCAGTGATGCAAAGCACAACCCATCCCAGCTAACTCAGATATCTCTTAAAAGATATTTGTTTTAATCACACGGAGACAACACGTTATCTATTGACTTATTCACTCTGAATAAATTGGTATTGAAAAGGTGGCACTCCTCTCCAGCCTCCGATCACTAAAATCCAAAGTGCACGATCGAGTCTAGAGCCATTTGAGATCATCAAATATCTCATTAGGACACACTTTCATATTTCCTTGCTTCTTCACACACTGTGAAAAGTAAGAAAGATCTTAAGAGTCCTACGCAAAATCTTCATGATCTTGCCTGAACATCCGAGTAATACGAAAGTATTTACAATGAAGATGGAAATCCTTCTTGAGTGAATATCAAAAAGCTCATGGTAGGTGACTTGTGCGATTCTTTATGAATCAAACTTGTGATAACTGGAAAGCAACAGCTGTTTATTTCTTAAATGAATTTAAACACGTTCCAGGCCTCTATGCAATATCTCAGTGATCTTGCCAGAACACTCAGAGTGATACCGTTGTGTTCACGGTGATGAGTGGAAATCCTTCTAGTGTTAACCTCAAACAGCACTTGGTAGGTAACTTGCAAGATTCTATACGAATCAAGCTTGTGACAACTGGAAAGCAACGATGGTGTGGTTCTTAATTGAATTTCACTTGTTCCAGGAACATGAATTGACGGCTTCAAATCATGCGGATATTATTATCCAAATGATTCACTCTTTATGTTCGCAGTCAGCTTTGGACGGTCGAATAAAGAGAACGGGTTTACCCGCGAAATCCTGTCAGGAAGTTACTTAATTGAAACTATCCGTCACGGGTACGATATCTAATATCGTCCAACGGTCTTCACCGACCAGAGGTAAAATGCTACCGATTTAGAATGAAATGTTCAAAGCCATTTCTTTCGTGTCTACTTATGTTGCGGCATTTGAAGACGGTGGCGTTGCGGAATCCAAGAAGAAGTCGTCCCCACATGCTTATACTGCATACACTCAGTACTTCAACGAATTCAAGAAAGTCTGAAGGTCAAGTCTTCCGCTGTATCAAACTCTGAAGCTTTCAAGAATTATAAAGGTATAAGTATGTGGAACATGAAGTCACGAAGAGGCGAATATCACAAGTGATGAATGCACAAGGTCAAGGCAAGAGAACATGCTCAAGACTAAAGTCAAAGATCTCATCAGCATATTCACAAGAACAAGATCGAAGACTCAAGCATAGTATGCTAGGTTTAAGATTTTGTAAAATGGTGTGACCTCCCTTTGGGGGAGATTGTTGGAAATATGTTTTTCCAAGGAAAGTCTCGGTCACATCATTATCAGCATAGATCACGAGCTATAGACTATTTAGGACATTGTAACTTGGAGTGACCTCCCTTTGGGGGAGATTGTTGGAAATACGTTTTTACGTATTTAGAAAGGATCGGTCACTCCAACGATATTGGGCTCGTGATCCAATATAGCCCATATAGCCCACATGTAGGGTGGGCTATATAAACCCCCCTCCTAGCATGTTAGGAGGGGTTGTTGGTTCATTTCCATTCGATTAATCACATTTCCATCTTTCTTAACTCTCTCCTTTCTCTCTCTTCTTTCTCTCTCTAAAGTTCTTCCATTTATCCATCCATTCAATAGATAATCCATACTTGCTAAATCCTTAGAAAACTAAGATCCTACACAAGGGTTTAATAATCAAGGATATAATCCAATGGACTTGGTTCTACAAAAGTTGAATGAACATGAGCGAACAATAAAAGTGATAGGTGTGTAAACACCCATCCTTTTTACCACTTAATTACAATAATAACCGAGCCAAAACGTGTATTTTATGGGTCATTTATGTCGGAATTATGCGTGGTTTGTGTTCTTGTTGTGATTTAGGACGAAAAGATGAAAAGTGGAGAAAACACGGGCATTCATGTACTTTTATCGAAGAAAAAGACGAAAGACGAAGTCAAGAAATCAAGAGTGCAAAAAGAACGGAAGTCCAAGACCAATTCTGAAGATTTATCGAAGAAAAAGTCAAAAGACGGAAGTTTACTAAAAGCCGAAGAACTCAAGTCTAATTTATTGAAGAATTACAAGACGAGTTTGAAGAAATCCCGAGACAATGACATTAAAGTCAAAAGATTAAGAAGATTAAGGACATAATGACACAATTAAAGAAAGAAGAAAGAGGGGAGGAAGCTTCCTAAGTACCTCCCTAATCCTCCTATAAATAGATTAGAATTTCCTTCATTTGTTGTTGTTGGGTGGATTGACAACCCACTTCTTCCACCATTTTCATTTTGCACCGTAAATTCTTGCACTTTAATTTCTTGTATCGCACCTTTTAATTCCTTTTAATTCCAAGTAAGTTTTATTTAATTGTTGTTGGATCTTTACTTTTCTTTTTTAATCTCTCATCTACCTTTCTTGTTTGGATTTAATCTTTGTGTTCATGTTCTTGAGTGTTATGGTTTTCAATCTAGTAGGTTTTGATTATTTTGGTTATGATTGTTAGTTTTATTGATTTATTTTGTTTGATTATCATTAGTTGATCATTTGTGGTTAGTTTGATTTAATCTTTTGGTTTGATTTGTTTAGTTTTGATGAAATTCGTGACCTATTGTTCTTCCCTGTTCTTCGCGTTTTAGTTCCCCAGATTATTCCGATTCAGTACTTTATTCCGCATGAGTAGATTAGTCCTTTTATTCCGTATCAATCTTTTGTTCTGAGTTAGTAAAATATTCCGAATCAGCGTTTATGGTTTAACATTCCGAGTCAAGGTTTTATTCCGCATGAATGGATTATTCCGGATGAAGGTCTTTGTTTAATTTATTCCGGATCAGTGTAATCATTCCGAATCAACCGTTTATTCCGGATGAAGCTTTCATTCTAAATGAAGCTTTATTCCGGATGAACATACATTCCGAACGAAGACATTATTCCGGATGAACTGTTTTACTTGATTATTCCGAATGAGCATATTTTATTCCGAATGAAGCTTCTTTTAATTATTCCGGATGAAGCCATATATTCCGCATGAGCTGTTTTATTCCGAGTGAGTATTTATTCCGAATGAGCAACGTATTCGGAATGAATGTTATTCCGGATGAACCTTTATTCCGGATGAGCAATTATTCCGGATGAAGGGAATATTCCGGATAAACATTTATTCCGAATGAGTTGTTATTCTGGATGAAAGACTATTCCGGATGAATCAGTTTATTCCGGATGAAGGGTTTATTCCGGATGAGCACTTTTCTTTAGTTTTGTAATTTCAGTTTTGGTTTATTTTTAAGTTTATATTTTTAATTTTCAAGTTTTATTTTTCCCGCCTTTTTACTTAATTTCACTTTTAGTTTACTTGCATTTAATTTTAGTTTACCTTATTTACTTTTAAGTTTGCCTTTTTATTTCTCGTCACGTTTTTAATTTCTCGTCATTAATTTCCTGTCAAGTTTTTATCTTTCAGTATTTCTTTTTACCGTCTTTATTTTATTTTTATTGTTTCAAGTCTTATTTTTAATTAGTTTACGACACCCAACAATTCTCTTTTCTACCAAAAACAACTGAGTCGCATTTTGAACCGGAAATCAATTCGAGAAGATACCGAGAAACGAATTTTTCAACCAAGAAAAAAAACCTAGTATCAAATGGCGCCGCTGCCGGCTCTTTTCGTTAAGATTAAAGGTTTTAAGTGAGAGACGCGTTGGATTTTGGGATCCGTTCACTTTTGAACGTTATTTTTCGTCTAAAAAATTTTCAAAAATCCCAAAAACATTTGAAAAATCATAAAAAGTATTTCTTTTTCAAAGTTTTGCACCAAAAATATTCTTCTTGCTTATCTATTTTTCTTTATGGATTCTTATGTCCATTGCGTCGGGTGTGAGAGAAGATTATACGAGAACGACTCATGTCAATGGTGTACATGTGAGCGGTGCAGAAACGATATCGACAATACACAATTCGGATTCGGATTTTGTCCATCGTGCAACTCGAATAATTCGTCCTTTTCTAATCCACCTCCTGTTCCCCCTTGCATATATTGTGGAAGCGATTCTCATTGGCATGTTTCGTGTCCAATTCGATACTCGCCTCATGGCGAGTAAGAACTAGGTTACAATTATGATAATGGTAATAGCTATCTACAAGAAGCACCAGATTTTTCTCCATACCCTTATTGCCAAAATTGTGGGGGCCCTCACGATACTTCTTATTGTCAGCCAATGAATTATTATGAGCCAGATCTGTGTCCTCATTTTTCTTCACCGATGGATCATTATGAACCAAATCCGTGTAATAATTCTTCTCAACCGATGACTTACTATGAGCCACGTCCGTGCTATAATTCTGGTTTTCATAACTGTGAGCCCCCACACCCCAACCTCAATCATCAATCCTCTCAGAGAATTCAACAACTCACTACTCTGAATGAAGAAAGACAATCCATTCTTTGGAAACTTCATGACGGCTTACTTCAACTGACCTAGGCATTAAAGGAACAAAAGCGACAACAACAAGAGCGACAACAACAGCAAGTATCTAATCTTAGTGATTATACCCCTCCTCTTGCGCGTCAATACTATTATGATGATGATGACGACGATGATGTCTACGCTCTCGACCCATCTACTGAAGTTGCTACTCCTATTCTCGATATTCCTAATGCGTCTAAGGATGATGATTCATTAAGTGAGCTTAGCGAGTTTGGTCTCGACAAATTCTTTGATGATGAGGTTTGTGACATTCCTACTGCTATAGAGTCTGAGGACGATGTTGCTCTTACGGAAGAGGTCGATCCTAATGATGACGATTTTTCTCCTCGCTATGAGAATTCCACTTTTGAAATTTCTCAATCTCCACCGGGAGATGCGGGCGATAACGATTTATTCTCTCCGGCTTACGAGAAGTTCACCGATGAACTTGCTCTTGAAGATGAGGTGGAAGACGTGATTCTCCGCGACAGATTACGGAAAGTGCATCTTCTTATTGCTCAAATCGAAGAGTTGACTTCTCCTCCTCTTTCCGAGTCTTTACCTCCATCTATTCCTCCCGTTGAAGATAATGACCCTTTGCTGGAAGAAATCGACATTCACTCAATACCTCCGGGTATTGATGATGATGACATGGAGGGGATATTATTTTTGATAATTTTCTGCAGGAAGGTATTGACCCAAGTCCCCCTCCCGAGCACCTTTCATCCTCCCCTTTAGCCACTATTACGGAGGATGAGTGCTTTGACCCGGGAGGTGACATTGATTATATTATGATTGATAACATTACGGCTTTGCCGAGTGCTCAGCATCCATTGTCTTTGGGGGATGACAATGTGCGTACTTTACCCACCCCACCTCCCGTGGATCTTGATTTCATATACCTTTCGTATGTTGAAAGAACCTTTCTCCCATTTAAGACTTATGCCCCCGCCTCTCCTTTGTTGATGTCCACCGGGAATGAGGACAAGGTCTTTGATCCCGGTATTACATTCGAGGCTTCCCCATGGACCATTTAATTCGGGGACGAGTCAGGCTCGTGACTCGGTTAATATAAACAAGCGCTTTTTGGGAGGCAACCTAATTATCTATCTATCTTTACCTGTTTTCACCATAAGTGTAGGGGGAGGCCCGTTGGTGTTTCTTGTTTTCTTTCTTATCATGTGCAGGGATTAGAGCTTCAAAGACACACTCTTGATGACTTTTGACGAACCGTGATTTCGTGTTCCCATTTTCCCGGTTCTATCCTAAACTCTTTACGATTCACTATTTTATATTTCTCAATATTAAAATAGGAATATCTTTAGTTGTCTCTTCCTTAGCGAGATTTAAACAACGTGCACAATATCCTCAAGTGTAGGGGAGTTTACTCCCACATGCTTAAACATTGAGGACAATGTTTATATTAAGTGTAGGGGGACTTCTATCGAAGTTAAGTGGCCTTTTCCTTGTATTTGTCCTCATTTTAACCGGAAAATTTGATTTCTCGACATTTTTCAAAAATTTTGATCTATTTTGGCCTATTGGTTTTACCTCTGTATAGTTATTTTCTTTCCTTGCTAGAATAAATTTTAATAAAGTGGTTTTAATTTTCAAACGTTGTGAATCTTTTGACTCAACCCGAGTTTACTTATCTAAGTCTACTCTAGCTAGTATCCTTAACGTGTTTAAGTCAAGTTTTGCTAGGCTTTTATATAGGGAGCTTTAAAACGCGAAAGTCTTAACTCTCACGGGTTAAGAACAAGAACTTTTTGCAAGTTCCTATAATTGATCCTAGAGAGTTGTTTATCAAGGGAACTTTAAAATGCGTTTTCTAAACTTGAAAAAGTCTAAGAATTTGCAAGATCCTATAGATGACTCGAAAACCCAAAAATTTGATTTAATTGGCTAAGCATCCACGAGTCTCATTCCTTGAGATTTTAAACTGTGGAGAACGAGAGATGATAGAGTCAATTATAAGTTTGGTATTCTTTCGTGAATTTATGTGAGTTAATTATAAGCCTATTCTCCCATCGCTTGCTAATAAATTTATCTGCAATAAATAAGGTTGTACGATTTGAAAAGTTACTTAGCTTCTAGCCCAAGATCGTTTAAAAGTTGCTCGGTATGGATTAGAGTTCATAGCCAAGGCATAACTTATTGAAGCAGGATGCGAAGATTGGCGAGTCCCAAAAGGCCCTAACAAGGCATCAAGGCTATATTTTGTTGCTAAAGATCCAAAAGTGATGTGAAGAATCATTTATCAAAAATCAATATGAAGGATCGAGACACACGATGAAAAGCAAGAACTCCCCAAAAGATCATGGAGAAGTCTATCCAAAAAGACCCTAGCAAGGTATGAGGATAAATAGATCCAAGTCCAAAAAGGAGGCGGATCGTTGTATATCAAAGTCCAAAATAAAGGTTGGATAAAAATGAAGAAGTCGTGGTCCATATATGAAGAATCTCTCAAAATTTCAAGTGAAGAAATTCCTATTATGAAGAGAAGACCATTATTTCATGAACGTCTCTCAAGATTTGAAGTATGAAGTCGCTGCCAAATATCGGTCCGAGAAAGGTCTCAAATCGCGAAGCGAGTTATGCCAAGATATGAACTTTATGAGGTCCCGAGAAGCAGTTTTAAAAGATTTTGTCCTTTAGCTAACTATTGATTAAATCGTCCCACTTTATTTTCAGCCTAAATAACTATCGAAATAAGTCAACAATGCATCCTCGTGATCATTCAAGACAACAATAAAATATAAGAGTTACACCTAGGAATAAGGGAGTCTAAGTGAACAATTGGCCCACATGAGTTCGTGTTAGTTTGCTAACTTATTAACGATGATCTCGTTTTTAAGCTTGGTTTGGAGAAAGTGAAAACTTGGGGATGATGATCATTCATGACATTTTCAAAACCCTAAGGTATGTTTTTGATTTCTTTACTTACTTTGAATGTTTATAATTTTCTATCTCTTTAATAAAGGCCAATATGGATTGATTGTGATGAAAAGTGTAAACGTGCTTTGTAACTAATGCATTGCATGAGGACATTGCAATGGTCAAGTGTAGGGTATTTGATAGGTGTGTAAACACCCATCCTTTTTACCACTTAATTACAATAATAACCGAGCCAAAACGTGTATTTTATGTCATTTATGTCGGAATTATGAGTGGTTTGTGTTTTTGTTGTGATTTAGGACGAAAATATGTAAAGTGGAGAAAACACGGGCATTCACGGACTTTTATCGAAGAAAAAGACGAAAGACGAAGTCAAGAAATCAAGAGTGCAAAAAGAACGGAAGTCCAAGACCAATTCTGAAGATTTATCGAAGAAAAAGTCAAAAGACAGAAGTTTACTAAAAGCCAAAGAACTCAAGTCTAATTTATTGAAGAATTACAAGACGAGTTTGAAGAAATCCTGAGACAAAGTCATTAAAGTCAAAAGATTAAGAAAATTAAGGACTTAATGACGCAATTAAAGAAAGAAGAAAGAGGGGAGGAAGCTTCCTAAGCACCTCCCTAATCCTCCTATAAATAGATTAGATTTTCCTTCATTTGTTGTTGTTGGGTGGATTGACAACCCACTTCTTCCACCATTTTCATTTTGCACCTTAAATTCTTGTACTTTAATTTCTTGTATCGCACCTTTTAATTCCTTTTAATTCCAAAGTAAGTTTTATTTAATTGTTGTTGAATCTTTACTTTTCTTGTTTAATCTCTCATCTACCTTTCTTGTTTGGATTTAATCTTTGTGTTCATGTTCTTGAGTGTTATGGTTTTCAATCAAGTGGGTTTTGATTATTTTGGTTATGATTGTTAGTTTTATTGATTTGTTTTGTTTGATTATCATTAGTTGATCATTTGTGGTTAGTTTGATTTAATCTTTTGGTTTGATTTGTTTAGTTTTGATTAAATTCGTGACCTATTGTTCTTCCTTGTTCTTCGCGTTTTAGTTCCCTAGATTATTAAGATTCAGTACTTTATTCTGCATGAGTATATTAGTCCTTTTATTCCGTATCAATCTTTTGTTCTGAGTTAGTAAAATATTTCGAATCAGCATTTATGGTTTAACATTCCGAGTCAAGGTTTTATTCCGCATGAATGGATTATTCCGGATGAAGGTCTTTGTTTAATTTATTCCAGATCAGTGTAATCATTCCGAATCAACCGTTTATTCCGGATGAAGCTTTCATTCCGAATGAAGCTTTATTCCGGATGAACATACATTCCGAACGAAGACATTATTCCGGATGAACTGTTTTACTTGATTATTCCGAATGAGCATATTTTATTCCGAATGAAGCTTCTTTTAATTATTCCGGATGAAGCCATATATTCCGCATGAACTGTTTTATTCCGAGTGAGTATTTATTCCGAATGAGCAACGTATTCCGAATGAATGTTATTCCGGATGAGAAATTATTCCGGATGAAGGGAATATTCCGGATAAACATTTATTCCGAATGAGCTGTTATTCCGGATGAAATACTTATTCCGGATGAATCAATTTGTTCCGGATGAAGGGTTTATTCCGGATGAGCACTTTTCTTTGGTTTTGTAATTTCAGTTTTGGTTTATTTTTAAGTTTATATTTTTAAGTTTCAAGTTTTATTTTTCCCGCCTTTTTACTTAATTTCACTTTTAGTTTACTTGCATTTAATTTTAGTTTACCTTATTTACTTTTAGGTTTGCCTTTTTATTTCTCGTCACGTTTTTAATTTCTCGTCATTAATTTCACGTCAAGTTTTTATCTTTCAGTATTTCTTTTTACCGTCTTTATTTTATTTTTATTGTTTCAAGTCTTATTTTTAATTAGTTTACGACACCCAATAATTCTCTTTTCTACCAAGAACAACTGAGTCGCACTTTGAACCGGAAATCAATTCGAGAAGATACCGAGAAACGAACTTTGCAACTAGTAAAACCTCAGTCATTAGAAAGCGTTGCAAGAATCAACTAGAGAGATACAAGAATCAACCGATAGAAAAATTCTGCAAATGATTCAAACCCTTCGTCCCCAAGGTGCCCTCCCTTCTAATACAGTGACCAATCCTAGGGCTAACGTTAATGCCATCACCACTAGGAGCAGTAAGACCACCGAATAATCTTCTTAATCCCACCTAACCAAGGACCCAAGATTCCTTCTACTTCTACCTACCGTCCTTCACCTTCTACTTGTGAGATACCACCCGTTATGCCTTCGTCTACACCTTATGTTCCACCTTTACCTCAAACTTATACCACACCTTCGGTTCCAAAACCGGTTCCTTCACCTTCCACGTCTACGCCTCCTCCACCCAAGGATGTGAGTGAGCAATCCATTCCAAAGCCTTCATCTCAACCCAATATAATTTATCCCTCAAGGTCGAGGAAAAAGAAATTGAAGAATAAGGATGATATTCAAGTTTCGAACTTCCTAAAAATGTTCACACAATTGAATTTTAATATCACCTTTGCCGAGGCTCTCGCTCACATGCCTAAATATGCTAAGATGTTTAAGGATCTTTTACGTGATAAGGAAAAGTTGCTCGATATTGCCAATACCAAATTGAATGAGAATTGTTCCGCCGTTCTTTTGCGAAAACTTTCGATTAAGTTAGGAGATCCCGGTCAATTCCTTATTCCTTAAAACTTTCCGGGTTTAGAGAATTCTATGGCTTTGGCGGATCTCAGTGCGAGTATCAATATTATGCCATTGTTCGTGTAGATACAATTATCTATACCCAAGCTAGTCCCCACTCGTATGACATTGGAATTAGCTAACCGTTTGGTTGCTTATCCGGTGGGGATAGCCGAGGTGTGTTCGTTGGAGTTGACAAATTCACTTTCCCCGCCGATTTCGTTGTCGTCGACTATGAAATGGATCCCCGTGTTCCCTTAATTCTGGAACGACCCTTCTTGAGAACCGGGCGTACATTGATTGATGTAGCCGCATGTGAACTTATCATGAGGGCCAGGGATGATAAAATCATCTTTAACATGGGTAAACTTTCCAAACGTCCCGATGAGCCGGAATCCGTGAATTTCATCGATGTGCTCGACGAAGCATGCGAAGAACATTTTCACGAAGCTTGTATGCGCGGGACTTCTCCTTTAACTCATGTTGAGAACGTAGCTTCTATTGCTCCATCATTGACTCCATTTGGAGAAAGTGACTTTCTTTTAAAAGAATTTGAAACATGTTTAGGGGTTGTGGACTTAAATATGACGATTCTCCCTCCTATTGGGAAGAAGACATTCGTAACATTGAGAAACTTCTCAATGAGGACCATATTTCTCCACCTACTCCTAAGGAAGTTACAAACGATGATCCATATTTTCCTAAGCCTTCCACCGACAATCCTCCAGATTTAGAGCTTAAGGATTTACCTTCTCATTTAGAATACCTTTTCCTAGAAGACAATAAGAAGTTACCCGTCATCATTTCAAAGGAATTAAAAGAGGATGAAAAATCTCGACTTATCAATGTGCTCAAAAATCATAAGAAAGCAATTGCTTGAAGAATTTCCAACATCCGCGGAATTGATCCTAACTTTTGCACTCATAAAATTCTCACGGAAGATGATTTTAAACCCGCAATCCAAAGCCAAAGAAGGGTTAATCCAAAATTCATGACGTCATCAAGAAAGAAGTTATCAAACTTCTAGATGCCGGAATGATTTACCATATTTCGGATTCGCCATGGGTTAGTCCCGTCCATTGTGTGCCTAAGAAAGGCGGAATAACCGTTGTTCCCAATGAAAACAACGAGTTGATTCCTACTCGACTCGTAACGGGTTGGCGAGTTTGCATAGACTATCGCAAGCTCAATGATGCCACTCATAAGGATCATTTTCCTCTTCCTTTCATGGATCAAATGCTTGAGCGTTTAGTGGGTAATGAATACTATTGCTTCTTAGACGGTTTCTCCGGGTATTTTCAAATTCCTATCGATAAAAAAGACCAAGAGAAAACCACATTCACTTGTCCTTATGGAACATTTGCTTACAAAAGAATGCATTTCGGCTTATGCAATGCTCCTGGGACTTTTCAAAGGTGTATGATGGCTATATTCCATGACATGGTTGAAGAAACTATGGAAGTCTTCATGGACGATTTCTCGGTCTATGGTGATTCTTTCTCTTCTTGCCTTTCCAATTTAGAACGTATGCTTAAACGGTGTGAAGACACTCGTCTTGTTCTTAATTGGGAATAATGCCATTTCATGGTAAAAGAAGGCATTGTCCTCGGTCACGAAATTTCAAAAGCCGTTATCGAAGTCGACCGTGCTAAAGTTGACGTCATTGCTAAATTACCTCCACCTACCACCGTAAAAGGAGTTAGGAGTTATTAGGTCATGCGGGATTTTATCGTCGTTTCATCCAAGATTTCTCTAAAATAGCTCGACCAATGACTCATGTCTTAGAAAAGGATGCTCCTTTCATCTTTTCTCAAGAATGTCTCGACTCCTTCGAACTTCTTAAAGGTAAATTAACTAAGGCACCGGTCTTAGTCTCTCCAAATTGGGAGTTACCTTTCGAGCTCATGTGCGATGCTAGTGATTTCGTGGTAGGAGAGATTTTAGGTCAACGAGTTAACAAACACTTCCAACCAATCCATTATGCTAGCAAGACAATGACGGGGGCTCAATTGCATTATACCATTACCGAAAAAGAGCTTTTAGCCGTAGTGTATGCTTTTGAGAAATTTTGCCCCTATATTGTGCTTTCCACCACCATCGTTTACCCCGACCATTCCGCCTTGAAATACTTGTTGACCAAGTAAGATGCTAAACCGAGACTCCTTCGTTGGGTTTTGCTCATCCAATAATTTAAAATCGAAATTCGTGATAAAAAGGGAGCGGAAAACCTAGTCGTGGATCATCTTAGTAGACTCGAGGATCCTTTTCAAGGGGAACTTCCTAATCAAGAGATTAATGAATACATTCCCCATGAGGCCTTAATGTCTATTAACTCCAATCTTGACGATACCGCATGGTTTGCGTACATTGCAAACTATTTGGCGGGTGGTGTTCTTATGGAAGGGTTAACGTCCCAACAAAAGAAAAAATTCTTTAAAGATATTAAACACTATTATTGGGACGAACCTTATCTTTTCAAGCAATGTGCGGATCTTGTCATTCGTACGTGTGTAGATGGGCCGACAGCTTTACTAATCCTTGAAGCTTGCCACAAAGGACCCACCAGTGGTCACTTTGGTCCTAACTATGCCGCGAAGAAAGTTTACGACTCCGGACTCTATTGGCCCTCCATTTATCATGACACTCATGAAATGGTTAAGCACTGTAATGCTTGCAAAAGACAAGTCAAGATCACACATAAAGATGAGATGCCTTAAAATTTCATCCAAGAATGTGAAATCTTTGACGTATGGGGCATCGACTTTATGGGGCCATTTCCATCATCTAAAGGGAACAAGTACATCCTCGTAGCCGTTGACTACGTATCTAAATGGGTTGAAGCAAATGCTTTACCTACGAACAATGCGAGGGTGGTTGTGAACTTTTTGAAACAAATTTTTTATCGATGGTGTTGCTCGTGCTATCATTAGTGATCGCGGTACTCATTTTTGCAATGATCAATTTGCACGAGTCATGGCTAAGTATGGTGTCAATCACCGTCTTTCCACCGCGTATCATCCACAAACTAATGGTCAAGCTGAGATCTCTAACTGTGGACTTAACCGAATCTTAGAGCGTACCGTGGGAGAACATCGTGCCTCATGGGCCGATAAGTTAGATGATGCTTTGTGGGCTTTCCGTACCGCGTATAAGACACCTATAGGTTGTACCCCTTATCGCCTTGTGTATGGAAAGGCATGCCACCTCCCCATTGAGTTGGAGCATAAGGCTTAATGGGCCTTGAAATGGGCTAATTTTGATATAAACAAAGCCGGTGATCTTAGGAAAATCTAACTCAATGAACATAATGAACTTAGGAATGAGGCTTATGAGAATTGGTTGATTTATAAGGAGAAAACTAAGCTCAATCATGATTCCAAGATTAAGAACCGAGAGTTTCAGATAGATGATCAATTTTTACTCTTTAACTCTCAGTTGAAAATCTTTTCAGGAAAGCTTAAGAGCCGTTGGTCCGGTCCATTCACTGTTGCCAAAATCTTCCTATATGGCACTATTGAGTTATCTCAACCAAATGGGCCCAACTTTAAGGTGAATGGCCAACGTGTTAAGTTGTACTTTGGTGAGGACATCTCTCATGAGATGATTCCATCCCTCTCTACGTTTCCCTTGAATTAGTTCTAGGTCGAGTCAGGCTCGTGATTGGTTAACAAAAATAAGCGCTTCTCGGGAGGCAACCCGATGATCGATCCTTTTTACCCGTTTTTCATAGTAAGTGTAGGGGGAGCCACGTAGGTGTTTGTTGTCTTGTTTCTTATGATGTGCAAGGATTAAAGCTTTCAAAGATCCACTTTTGATGCTATTTGATGACCCGTGATCCCGTGTACCCATCTTCCCGGTTCTATCCTAAACTCTTGTGATTCAATATTTTATCGATAAATGTTGAAATAGGATTCACTTTAGTTGTCTTTTTCTTAGCAAGATTTAAACTATGTGCACAATGTCCTAAGTGTAGGGGAGTTTACTCCCACATGCTTAAACATTGAGGATAATATTTATATCAAGTTTAGGGGAGACTTCTATCGAAGTTAGGTGGGCTTTTCCATGAGTATGTCCTCATTTAAACCAGAAAGTTTAATTTTTCAACGTTTTTCAAATTTTTTGATCTGTTTTGGCCTAGTAGTATTTTTCATTTATTTTCTTTCCTTTTGTCATCGCATCGTATGTATATATTTCATTTCAAGAATAAAGTCAAAAGAGAAAAATTATTAAATAAAATGGTTTTAATGAGTTTAGATATCTTTGATATATTAGGCCCGTCATGAATCTTTGACTCAACTCGAGTTTACTTATTTGAGTTTACTGTAGCCAGTATCCTTAACGTGTTTAAATCAAGTTTTGCGAGACTTTTATATAGGGAAATTTAAAACGCGAAAGTCTTAACTCATATGGGCTTAAGAACAAGAACTTTTCGCAAGTTCCTATAATTGATCCTATAAAGTCGTCTATCAGGGGAACTTTAAAATGAACATTCTAAACTTGAACAAGTCTAAGAAGTTACAAGATCCTATAGATGACTTGAAAACCGAAAACTTTGATTTAATAGGCTAAGCATCCATGAGTCTCATTCATTGAGGTTTTAATTTGTGGAGAACGAGAGATGGTAAGAGTCAATTATAAGTTTGGTATTCTTTCATGAATTTATGTGAGTTAATTATGAGGTTTTTCTCCCATCGCTTGTTAATAAAAAATTACAATAAATAAGGTCGTACGATTTGAAAAGTTACTTAGCTTCTAGCCCAAGATCGTTTAAAAGTTGCTCGTGATTAATTAGAGTTCATAGCCAAGCATAACTTATTGAAGCGGGATGCGAAGATTGGCGAGTCCCAAAAGGCCCTAACAAGGCATGAGGGCTACATTTTGTTGCTAAAGATCCAAAGTGATGTGAAGAATCATTTATCAAAAATCAATATGAAGGATCGAGACACACGACGAAAAGCAAATACTCCCCTAAAGATTATGAATAAGTCTATCCGAAAAGACCCTAACAAGGTATGAGGATAAATAGATCCAAGTCCTAAAAGGAGGCGGATCGTTGTATATCAAAATCCCAAATAAAGATTAGAGAAAAATGAAGAAGTCGTGGTCCTAGTTTGAAGAAATCTCTCAAAAACTTCAAGGGAAGAAATTCCTTTTATGAAGAGAATACCATTATTTCAAGAACGTCTCTCAAGATTCGAAGTATGAAGTTAATGCCAAATATCGATCCGAGAAAGGTCTTAAATCGTGAAATGAGTTATGCCAAGATATGAACTTTATGAGGTTTCGAGAAGCAGTTTTAAAAGATTTTGTCCTTTAGCTAACTATTGATTAAATCGTCCTACTTTATTTTCGGCCTAAATAAATTATCCGAATAAGTCAACAATGCATACTCGTGAGCATTCAAGACAACAATAAAATATAAGAGATACACCTAGGAATAAGGGAGTCTATGTGAATAATTGAGCCACATGAGTGGGTGTTCTTTACTAACTTATAATAACAATGATCTTGTTTTTAAGCTTGGTATTGGGGAACGTGAAACTTGAGGGTGATAAATATTTATGACACCAAAGCCCTAATGTAAGTCTCAGATTTCTTTACTTGTTTCCTCTTTCAAACATTTTGTAATTTTCAATCTTTTTTGTTTCCTTAGTGTTTTAGTATTTAATAAAGGCCAATGTGGGTTAATTATAATGGAGAATTAAATCGTGCTTTGAAATTAATGCATTGCATGAGAGCATTGCAATGATCAAGTGTAGGGGATTTAATAAGTGTAAAAACACTTATCCTTTCACCACTTTAAACAAGTAAAAACGAGACCAAAACGTGTATTTAATGTCGTAAAAGTCGGAATTATGCGTGGTTTGTGTTTTTATTGTGTTTAAGACAAAAATATGAAATAGGAAGAAAACACGGGCTTTCACGGGCTTTTATCGAAAAAAAGACAAAAGACGAAGTCAAAAGATCAAAATTTCAAAAAGAACGGAAGCCAAAGGCCTATTCTGAAGATTTATCTAAGAAAAAGTCTAAAGATGGAAGTTTAACGAAGTCTAAGAACCAAGTCTAATAAAAGAAGAAAATTAGAAGACTAGTTCATTTTATCTATCGACAAATCCCGAGGCAAAGTTGAGAAAGGCGAGTTATTTTAAAAGACGAGAAGACAAGAAGAAAGAGAGAAGCAACATCACCACATCTCCTCCTCTATAAATAGGCCATTAAGAGTTAATTTTTGGAGTTAGTTTATTTTTAGTTTTTAAGTAAGGTAATTAGAAGTAGGTGTTTAAATACTTTCTCTCTCTAGATTTTCTCTTTCAAGTTTGCTTAATGTTGCATTTTAAATCTTGTAACTAAATCTTAATCTTCGACCCATTTCGATACATAGTCGACGGCGACTAAAATGTATTCACATTTGTAAGATTTAGGAAATGGTCCCATGAAGTCGATACCCCACATGTCAAAGATTTCGCAGACTTGGATGTTATTCAGAGGCATTTCGTCTCTTTTAGAAATATTTCCAGTCCTTTGACATGCTTTAATTAAAGCTTATTATATATTTCTCATTCTTCCTTTCTTAATCTTAATCTTGTGGTTGATTTGATTAATCATGTAGTTTGTTTAATCTTGTTGATTGTTTGATTGATTTGCTTATTAGATTGTTCTTATTGATTTGGTGTGTTTGATGTTTTAGCTTATTGTGCTTTTTGATGAATTAGTGTTTAGCTTATTTTTTGGAACACCCCCAAATAATCACATTTGGAATCAGTGGAAGAGTCTTTGGTGTTACGGGATAACACATTGCTCAAACCATAGACAACGCTTAATAATCGCGTCGTTTAATAATAAAGCATTTTCCATTCATGAATATCAAATTACATAGGTCCTCAGGTCATAGTATGTCATACAAATTTACAAAACATTTGAATGGAAATTTTTATTTGAATGCGGGCCATAAATTCTTGTCGTCTTCCCGAGAATTACCTTCAAGTACCTGAGATAAAACATCTTAAAAGTCAGCGAAACGCCGAGTGAATTCATAGAGTTTAATAAAAACCATGAAAATATCACCAGTATATAATCATTACTGGAAAACATTATTATTATGAACCATTATCATAAATCATAATATACGATATTGCCTTCAAAACCATTATACGAACCATTGTCGTAAAAACATCATACAATACGTTTTATAACGCTGTATGGAGTTTAATAAAAACCGTTATATGAATATGGTTATGCAAAACCAAAACACGAACATAATATCAGTAATAAGACCCCGTATTGCTAGTCAGGCAATATATTACAATTTAATTCGTATATCAGTATTTTCATTATTGGATTACTATAAGCCGCATGACATTGTTACTTTTCTATAACATATATCAGGTAGCTATCCCGTAATTCCTTTGCCTATCTAAAACAGCGTGTCGTCATAATAATCACGATTATATAAATATTCTCATGCATAAATTCGCTTACCAATCAATGTGGCACGAAGGGGATCAACCGTCAAGGCGCGAACTGGGGTGATCGTCCCCAAATATTACTATTAAATGCATAAGCGTCTACCAAATCCCGGTAGTTCACAATTCATGCTAATGGGACTTTTAGTGACATAACCTAACTTTAATAATCCATTTCATTTCATCGGGTTATCGGCAATTCGGATATACGGTACGTGCTTCAATCACGGAAACCTAGAAAAATAATACTCGTCTTAGAATCTTGTCCAATGACTTTATAAAAATAACAATTATGTATACATATGATGATTTTATATACATGATGATGATCAAGTGGGTTTATACATTCTCATTTACTCATTTTAATGTTATGTATTGGTAACTTTCTAGACTAGTTATACTTAGCTTAACTTGTTTACATTTTGAGGCCCAATAGGCCCATTACAAGCCCAATACTTTTCATTAGCCCAATAATACCTTTAATATCAGTATTATACTTTACATGTTGGGCCCAAGTGGGTTAAGCCCAATAAGTAAGTTTATAAGTGTTTTATCAACTAGTCGGGTTTATAGTCCAATAAGGCTACTTTGGCCCGTTAATGTCCGTATGTTATATAGTTCGGGTTTTATCGGTTTTTACTTGTTATATAAGTTCATATATCAGTATGTGAGTTTATAAAAGTTTACATTAGACGGGTCCGACCGTCTAAGTTTTATTTGACAAAAACGTTAATCTTTCGGTTTTAGCCGAAAAGACGTAAAACTTAGGTTTATAGTTTTATAACTTATAAAACTTACCAAACTACCATTTTTATAAAATGTCCATTTATTTATCCTTATAGATATTTATATAATGTAATATATAAGTTAGTGGGTTTTAATTCACATTTTATACTATATTTATTTGAGTGCTTATATAATAATATTAAACTTTAATTTCACAAAATCAGTCCTAAAAATCTAGTTTACTAAAATGATCATATCTAGATTCTACATGGAGATAGAACCCTAATTTTTTTATCACAGAAACTACATGATATGTGCTCCATTTTATTCCTAGTAGCTACTGATGAATCAATCTCTAAGTATTTTATAAAATTCGTCCAAAACAGTGTACTCAGATTTGCACTCTAAACTTGTTTTGATCATATCTCACTCATTTTTATGATTCTATTGTATGGCCAACTCTCACATGTGTACAAGACTCATAGCTTACTGTATATTAATTTATCCAAGCCATTTTATCAGTTTATGATAAGATTCTTTACTGTTTTATACAGCCTCCTAATTTAGCCATGATTTTAACATCCTTTTATGTAGCTTTCAATCATTTTAATCAAATCTATCAACACCAAATCCCCACATAATATTTTGATCATCATTCATAACCATATACATATACATAAATGAAGAAAATACAAGATTACATATTCAAAACAACAAGATGATAGGAAGAATAATCCTTATACCACCAAAGTGATGAAATGATGAGTTTTTGATGAACAAGGTTTGGTTCCTTGTTACCAAACGTTCAATTTGGCAAATGAACTCCTTGAGATCTTCATATGCATGGATATCTTCTTGAAAATCAGCCCTTGATCTCCATGTAAACTCCTTTCTAGTTGTTATAACCACCTCCAATCTTCATCTTTTCAATGGGTTTTCATCATATGTAAATTATACATATGATTTATGGTTTATTTTTGATCAAATGGTGGTGTTTTTGGGTGGATATGGGACGTTCAACATAGGGAGAGAAGAGAGAGTTGTGAAGATTTTGCTAGTTTGCATGTTAGAAATGAGAAAATGGTTTCAAGCAAGTGGTTTTGATGGTTTGGAAGGCTAGGAGGACAAGTGTCCTCTTAGCTTGTGTAAACTTGACACCAAATGTGGTGTTATATCTTGTCTTTGCCACACATAGTGGGGGTGGGACAAGTGTCCCACTTGTCTCATCTCCACTAATTACGGGTATTCCTCGATTCTAGTTTCCTTGATTTGCGTGCCCCGGGTCGTTTTACGAAATACGTTTTTATAAATTATGAGTCAACGGCACAAAACGAATCTAATAGAAATTGTCTCATCAAAAACGGAGTTCAAAAACGTAAATACGTAAACCTAGGGTTTCCGGTTTAGTCGTAAAGGACGTTAAATTATTCACGTAAACTCTAATTTTTTCTCGTAAATTTGTGAGTTTATGAACTAACTCAAATTTATAATCCCAAAATAATATTCACGGATAAATTTATTTCCTGAAGTATCGGACTGTCACCAAAACGGTGTATGTAAACGTAAGCACGTAACGTAGAATCCTCCGGTTTAGACGTAGTCGATGCTACTTCAAGACGTAAATCCAAATTTCTTCCCAAAAATAAGTGAGTTCATAATATAACATTAAAATAATGTTTTTAAATAATATTTGAGAATAAAATATCAACCATAAATTGACGGTTTGTCACAGCATTTACCCCTAAACAGGATGTTTGTCCTCAAAGATCATCTTACCTTACTACTCGCTTCTTATAGAGTTAAAGCCATGTGGGTATTTCCTCCACATCTGATCTTTTCTCATAAGTGTAATCCATTACAATATGCGAGTTTCATCAAACATAACTACAGGAATAAGATCAGGCTTATTGTTGACTTACTTTATCTATCCATGATGTTCACGGTTTTTGGATGAATGCAACTTTTCGCCGATCTAAACTTCATTAAGGAATAGTCAGATTTTCACTTGATAGGCATTTTATCAAGTTCGATATACGAAACATAATTAACGCAACTCTTGAAGTCCTAGGATAGATCCAGCTTATATGCCTTTCAAACCAATCTTTTAGATCATCTCAATGGTCCCATACAGCGGGGGCTTATATCCCATGATCTTTCAGATCATCCATTCATCTTTCCATGGTGAAAATTTTTGGCATAACTTCGCTACCCATCCGGCACTTCAAGATCTACACTTCATATTCACATAACCTCCTTCCCACTACCGGCAATCAATAATTAGATCCTAATTTCAACAATCATTTCAGGTCTCGCGGGTCGGGTATTTTGTAAGGTTAGTTTTGTCATCATAGGAAACCTTAAACCTAAAAGACATGTCCAACTCACAATGGGTGTATGTCGGGTGTCTTCATCCCAACTCCTGCTTACAGATGCTCTAATATATATCCTCACAAGATTCGATCTTGATCCTAATACGATAATTATCAATGATAATCTCTCCAAAGGAAAACGATTTTACAGTTTATTACCAAGGGTCAATCATTCAAACATAGAACAACACTTATAGTATTTTGTATCGTTACTTTACCTCGTCCCTTCGATTAGGGTGGTACACAGTACTCTCATCAAGATTTGTTCTCAATGACTTCTGAGCGAATCTCTAGAAATTCGATGCGAAGCGAGGATCTTGATAGAGATGATCGATACAGGCACACAATGTTTACACAACTCCTTCAAATACAAAAGAGTCAATTTCTTCATCAAGAATCTATCATTAACAGGAATGATATTAGCAGATTTGGTCAGTCTGTCCACGATGACCCAAATCGAATCAAATTCAGATGATGACCTTTGCAATAGCTAGACGTTTACTAATGTATGAGGCGATGTCTACCTTCATAATTTTCCATCAGTACAACTTCTTCAGATAAGGATATATTAGATCAGGATTGACGTAAAATAGAATACTTAGACTTACAAGATTCCAACATAACTATATCTCACAATCCTCCATATTTAGACAATCACTAGTGGCCTTTTAATCATTTAGGCTCCATCGACTCTTATTACTAATGGTTCACATTAGTCGCGAACCCCTTTTTTATTATCTATATAATCCTTTTTACAATCATTGTTTATTTTTATATTGCTCAGCTATTTATTTTGCACATTCATTATTAAGGAACATGTCCTAATTGGTTCTTTATCCTTTTCTACATAATGTGTCAGTAATTATATTTACCTTCCTCGATGAAATAAATATCATGACCGTATTTATTCAAAAATTATTCCTTCATATTTTCTAAGTTTTAGTTTCGTCTCAGTTATTGTTTTTATCAGTTTTGCTCAGTCCGACGTCTAAAGCGTCGATAATTATTACAAGTAATTAAATAGTAAATATTTAATTTTATGAAATGTAAACATAAAAGTTTTAAATTTTCTCAGTTCGTCTAATTATAGAAAAATGTTCAAAATAAATTTGAATTTAGTTAATATGATTTTTGTTGATTTATTGAAAATAACTAATAAGATTCGTAAATGTTCGAAAAGTTCTTTGTTTACACTTTGGTCAAAATTTTCTTAGTTGAAAAGCAAAATTTGTCGCTTCAAATTTCAAGTCATGTTTTAAAAGGTTTCCTCAATCCCCCTTAGGTTGTCTTGAGGTATACACAAACATTTACCCCTAAACAGGAGTTTAGTTAAATGATTTGTGTATAAGGAAATAATCCCTTAAAAATCCTTTGTTAAAACATTTGTCAAAACATATTTCCATTTTCTATTAATCACACGGTCAAATAATATAAAGGATTAAGTCTTTCATCACATGTTAAATATTCAAGGTACAAATTTTCACTACTCGGCCGACTCAGGGCATTCTACAGATAATTATTAACTCATTCTTATTCTTATAAATAAACAAATGGTCCTTAACGATCACAAGCATGGGTTTATCAATTTACAACCTACACACGTGATTCGCCAAATTTATGGATACTACATGTGTATTAGTCAATCCAAACGACATAACATGAAACTCATAATGTTTATTACAAGTTATAGATGTAGTGATTGGAATAGATAATCTTTTTCGCGGATGCGAAGTTGATGATAACCATGCCGTGAATCAAATCTTTAAAACATACGCTAGAACCTCGTAAATTATCGAACAAATATATCATCCTGGGTAGTGGATATAGATTTTTAATCGTCAATTTACCTAGTTCACGGTAATCAATAAATATAAGAAATAATAACACTATAGCTCTTCATGATGACGAGCTTGGTAGAATAAAATCTTTCTCCGACAACTCTCTCAGTTGTACGGTAATTGCTTTAATTCAGATGGTGTTGACGTACAGTGCACATGCCACTGGTGCAACACCGGGAATATAATCAATACCAAATTCAACTTGCCTTAATGGCGAAAGTCTAGGTAATTCACCAGCAAATACCTCCTAAAGTTTCAGATAACAAAAACCTCTTTTAATAAATTCATATTAGGTTCTTTCTAAATTATAATATCTCTGACTAATTCACAACCATTCATGGTATAATTTCAAGTCTAAATGCAGGATATGGTCATCCATCAAGAATTATTGAGATTACTTTTGATAATAAACATTCTACTGGCACTATCAACTTTTTCAGTTTTATTGCCGTCGATAAGATGTGAACTTCTCAAAAGACTAATAATAACACATAATTCTTCACAGATTCAAGGATATCTGGAGACATAACTAACCTTAAAAGAGTAAGGTCAACGCATAATCTACGCGAGAGAATTTCAAATCAGATACAGATGAAAACATTAACGAATATGAATATATCCCATGTTTTCATAATTTGAGTACGCATTCGAAAGCTCCTCGGATCATTACCCAGGACATTCAAATGAAATCAAATCAAAAGAAATGATAGGAATTTCGATACATCCAGTCGGGTATCAACACTCGGTAATCAGATTCTTTTCCTAAGAATCTCACCACGGGAGAATTGGACAAGAAGGGAATATCAATTGTCAAATAAGACAAATTCCACAGATGAGTAAATTCAATTCAGAAGAATAAATAGTACGGGCACATATGTAGGTGTCCCTATCAATATGTACCTATTTTTCACTTCTTGCAGATCTCACAAAAATTCAATCCTTCACAATTTCAAGGAAAATGTAATGTTTGTTAACAATTTTATCGTGACTACTAATCAGCCTTGCATGGTCCATTCCAAATTGTATGTAGGCGCGCAACTATATATAATTTCAAGATTAACGATGCAATACTCAGTTCGTCAAAATTTTATCATCATGTTTATAATAAAAACATTTTCATGCTTAATTCTTAAATAAGAATCAAACATAAATTTACAAAGATTTTCTTTGTTATGAAAACAATTAAGTTTTCCAAGGTGTTTTATAAACAACTTCATTTCGATAACGATTATTTATAGATCTTATTTTGAATAATCCTTATAGTGATGAAAATTCAATTTTCTCAAAGGATACTGTTTTATCTTATAAAAAAAATGAGTGATCTGCAAAAGAGTGATGAAAAGTTGTTTACCAAGAACTAACCACAATATAATAGGAAATGAGCTTAGCCAATTAATCATGAGGTGCATGACCTCGATGGCACTCAAAAAGAATAATCCACAACGTAACTCAATTCGAGATGAGTACTTGTTCAATGGTTGCATCACTAATGCGAGCATTAGGAAGAAGCAAGAAAAGATAGATATCATCGATACATGTAGAATTTAGCAATCAAAGGTAGTCTTTTCATTAATCACAAACAAGTCAAAATTGTACAGTAACACATTACGTGTCACTATGTCATACAATTCCCAGAACTCATCCTACCAACTGATGTCTCAGTTAAGTTAGGGATTTTTAAAAGATATCACAATGAATACTAATCTACAAGAGTCATTAGGTGTTCCACATGTCCCAGAAGATCCATTGGTCCCAATTCAGAAGAAGATTTCTTCAATTTATTCCCTGGACACTAGGAATCCTCATTATTGGACAATAGCCTAGGAACAACCCTTAACACGAATCAACAATCAATTAAAACCTTATAATTCAATCACAGGACTTAACGACTTCCTCTTAACAATCTCATATTCCATACAAGTTAAATTTTTACTTCATTCAAGTTTTAATCAACTTATACTCAATGCGATATCCTACATCATTCTCCAATACTTTCAACCTTATTCTTAGACCTTAATAGGGCAATAAAAGCTCGATATGAACAACACTTAGTTTCCAATCCTATAGCTCTTTCCACAATAGTTATCAAATGAGTCACTAGTATGAAATGACTCGATCATTCAATTAGACTTCTCGGAAAGGTACTAGTGGCATGAGGCTTTTGGGTAATGGTTCCAATGATAGCCTCAAGTGCAACATTCACCCTTTCCATTTTCAAATTTAAGAATTGGATGACAATGAATCAGATGACATCTTTCTAGGTGGTAACGTTTTGTCAAACTCCACTCTATAAGGAAAGATCGTCATGACATCGATATCAGTTTTAATCTCACCAATTCTTCTTCAATATCACAGTCAACTAATATCTACATTTCTACGAATATCAACCATTTTGTTGGGATCATAAATATCCACAACTTGGTTTAGATCTGGAATAGCTAGATTTTCTACATGAATAGCTTAAATTAGTTTACTAGGAGAGTTAGGGTTTCTTGTGACAATCTACATCGTATAAATACCTCGTATAAATATAAAAATAATCATCAAACAATCATGTAATCAAATTACATCATATATATAATCCAAGTTGTATATATATATATATTAAAATAACACTTCTCAGTCTAGCCTTGTCGGTAACTCGGGAATTCTTCGGCACCGTTATAGTCAAAATATTTTTAGACATTTTGAGAAAAATGTTTATAGTTAAAAGATTTTGAAATGTTTTATTCAAAACCTTAGTTTTAAAAATCTTTCGTTCTTTATAACTAGAGCTCTGTTACCAAACTGTAACACCCCCAAATTTACACAATTCAATACAGCGGAAGACTCGTTGGTGTTATGGGATAGCACATTACTCACATCATAGACAACGCTTAAAAATTGCGTCGTTAAATAATAAAGCATTTCCATTCATAAATATCAAATTTACATAGGTCCTAATTCATAGTCATTTCATACAATTTTACAAAAGATTTGAATGGAAATTGTTATTTAAGTGCGGGCCATGAATTCTTGTTGTCTTCCCGAGAATTACCTTCAAGTACCTGAGATAAAACATGTTAAAAGAAAAGGTCAGCGATAACGCCGAGTGAATTCATAGAGTTTAATATATACCATCAATATAACATCGGTATAAAATTATTACCGAAAATCATTTTGTACAAATCATTGTAATAGGCCATAAAATAGCCAAAGTCATTTTATACAAATCCTTATCAAAATCATAATATAGGCTTTCGCCTTCAAAATCATTATACGAACCACTGTCGTTAAAAACATCATACAATACGTTTTATAACGTTGTATAGATTAAATAAAAACCGTTATATGAATATGGTTATATAAAACCAAAACACGAACATAATATCAATGATAAGACCATGTATTGCTAGTCAGGCAATATATCGTAATTCAATGCATAAAGCAGTATTTCGTTAATTGGATTATTATAAGCCGCATGACATTGTTACCTTACTACAACAAACAACGGGTAGCGAGCCCGAAACTCATTTACCCAGCCCCAACTGATCCACCATCTCCGTGGACGCTATGTTATCCGAACTACGAGCATCAATGATCATCTTTGCACTGTCCAATTCGGGCATAGATTCACTTCTCAATTCGTATTTGGTATACGAAAGTGCGGAAGGCAAGCCCTTCTATCTGACTTTGGCTTCTCAATTGCCATACCTCCTTACAGGTTATAGGGGACGGAAAGAACATCTTAACCGAAATCCAGTATAAAACAGAAATCCAGTATTAAGAACATCTTCCGCCTCTTATAACTAAGGGGGGAGGAAATCCATTCGGCTAAGACTCACTAACATTCTCTTTGCCTGCAGGCTCCCACTAGCAGGTTCCGGGCTTACTGGACTATAATCCAGATTGATCTATTCAGATTGAGGAAACACCGAGTTCAGGTCTTCTTTCTATGCCCCAAGTCGTCACAATAATCACGCTTGTGTAAATCTTCTCATACATAAATTCGCTTACCAATCAATGTGGCACGACGGGGATCAACCGTCAAGGCGCGAACTGGGGTGATCGTCCCCAAATAGTACTATTATATGCATAAGCGTCTACCAAATCCCGGTAGTTCACAATTCATGCTAATGGGACTTTTAGTGACATAACCTAACTTTAATAATCCATTCCATTTCATCTATCGGGTCATAAAATCATTCATCGGGTCATACAATCATTCGGGTCCAAATCAATAAACAAGCAATCGGGACAAATGGTGTTCTATTTTAGTAAAACTAACATGTTATCTCCCTCGTGGGTTTATAAAACATCTCATAAAAACATTTAAAAGAGTGCGAGGCTATGAACTCACGTTGATGTGGGAAAGCGGGTTATCGGCAATTCGGATATACGGTACGTGCTTCAATCACGGAAACCTAGAAAAATAATACTCGTCTTAGAATCTTGTCAAATGACTTTATAAAAATAACAATTATGTATACATATGATGATTTTATATACATGATGATGATCAAGTGGGTTTATACATTCTCATTTACTCATTTTAATGTTATGTATTGGTAACTTTCTGGACTAGTTATACTTAGTTTAACTTGTTTACATTATGAGGCCCAATAGGCCCATTACAAGCCCAATACTTTTCATTAGCCCAATTATACCTTTAATATCAGTATTATACTTTACATGTTGGGCCCAAGTGGGTTAAGCTCAATAAGTAAGTTTATAAGTGTTTTATCAACTAGTCGGGTTTAGAGTCCAATAAGGCTACTTTGGCCCGTTAATGTCCGTATGTTATATAGTTCGGGTTTTATAGGTTTTTACTTGTTATATAAGTTCATATATCAGTATGTGAGTTTATAAAAGTTTACATTAGACGGGTCCGACCGTCTAAGTTTTATTTGACAAAAACGTTAATCTTTCGGTTTTAGCCGAAAAGACGTAAAACTTAGGTATATAGTTTTATAACTTATAAAACTTACCAAACTACCATTTTTATAAAATGTCCATTTATTTATCCTTATACATATTTATATAAATGTAATATATAAGTTATTGGGTTTTAATTCACATTTTATACTATATTTATTTGAGTGCTTATATAATAATATTAAACTTTAATTTCACAAAATCAGTCCTAAAAATCTAGTTTACTAAAATGATCATATCTAGAGTTATACATGGAGATAGAACCCCAAATTTTTATCACAGAAAATACATGATATGTGCTCCATTTTATTCCTTTATAGCTACTGATGAATCAACGTCTAAGTATTTTAAGAAATTCGTCCAAAACAGTGTACTCAGATTTGCACTCTAAACTTGTTTTGATCATATCTCACTCATTTTTATGATTCAATTGTATGTCCAACTCTCACATGTGTAAAAGACTCATAGCTTACTGTACATTAATTTATCCAAGCCATTTTATCAGTTTATGATAAGATTCTTTACTGTTTTATACAGCGTCCTAATTTAGCCATGATTTTAACATCCTTTTATGTAGCTTTCAATCATTTTAATCAAATCTATCAACACCAAATACCCACATAATATTTTGATCATCATTCATCATCATATACATATACATAAATGAAGAAAATACAAGATTACATATTCAAAATAACAAGATGATAGGAAGAATAATCCTTATACCACCAAAGTGATGAAATGATGAGTTTTTGATGAACAAGGTTTGGTTCCTTGTTACCAAACCTTCAATTTGGCAAATGAACTCCTTGAGATCTTCATATGCATGGATATCTTCTTGAAAATCAGCCCTTGATCTCCATGCAAACTCCTTTCTAGTTGTTATAACCACCTCCAATCTTCATCTTTTCAATGGGTTTTCATCATATGTAAATTATACATATGATTTATGGTTTATCTTTGACCAAATGGTGGTGTTTTTGGGTGGATATGGGACGTTCAACATAGGGAGAGAAGCGATAGTTGTGAAGATTTTGCTAGTTTGAATGTTACAAATGAGAAAATGGTTTCAAGCAAGTGGTTTTGATGGTTTGGAAGGCTAGGAGGACAAGTGTCCTCTTAGCTTGTGTAAACTTGACACCAAATGTGGTGTTATATCTTGTCTTTGCCACACATAGTGGGGGTGAGACAAGTGTCCCACTTGTCTCATCTCCACTAATTTACGGGTATTCCTCGATTCTCGTTTCCTCGATTTGCGTGCCCCCGGGTCGTTTTACGAAAAACGTTTTTATAAATTATGAATCAACGGCACAAAACGAATCTAATAGAAATTGTCTCATCAAAAACGGAGTTCAAAAACGTAAATACGTAAACCTAGGGTTTCCGGTTTAGTCGTAAAGGACGTTAAATTATTCACGTAAACTCTAATTTCTTCTCGTAAATTTGTGAGTTTATGAACTAACTCAAATTTATAATCCCAAAATAATATTAACGGATAAATTTATTTCCTGAAGTGTCAGACTGTCACGAAAACGGTGTATGTAAACGTAAGCACGTAACGTAGAATCCTCCGGTTTAGACGTAGTCGATGCTACTTCAAGACGTAAATCCAAATTTCTTCCCAAAAATAAGTGAGTTCATAATATAACATTAAAATAATGTTTTTAAATAATATTTGAGAATAAAATATCAACCATAAATTGAAGGATTGTCACAAATATTGTCATATGTAAAGTCCAAGTCCCGTGCTATATAAACCCCTCCATACTTCCATGGAGGGGTGACGCTTATCATTTCCTTCTTGTCTTTCTCTCACTAGAATAAACACACTTTTCTAGTTACTTGTTTCTCTCTCTAAAATGGCTAACAACACTTCTATCCTCCCCGACCTCCGGATCTTTTACCCGTGTTATTAGTGAATCCAACTTAACGATTAAAAACTTTCTTGTTTTGCATGTATGAGAAATGGTTTTGATTTAGTTGGTTTTTGGTTAAATGGTTTTGGAAGGCTAGGAGGACAAGTGTCCTCTTAGTTTAAGTTAACTTGCCACCAAAGGGTGGTGTTGTTAGCTTGTCTTGCCACCCATAGTGGGGGTGAGATAAGTGTATACTTGTTTCATTCCCACTAATTTACGGGTACTCCTCGATTCTAGTTTCCTCGATTTACGTGCCCTCGGGTCGTTTTACGAAAAATATTTTTATAAATTATGAATCTACGGCACAAAACGATTCTAATAAAAAAAATTTCATCAAAAACGGAGTTCAAAAACGTAAATACGTAAATCTAGGGTTTCCGGTTTAATCGCAAAAGACGCTAAATTATGCACGTAAATCCTAATTTCATCCCGTAAATTTGTGAGTTTATGAACCAACACAAATTAAAATTCCAAGATAATATTCGAGAATAAATTTATTATCTGAAATGTCGGACTGTTACAAAAACAGAGAATGTAAACGTAAACACGTAACGTAGAGTTCTCCGGTTTAGACGTAGTCGATGCTACTTTAAGACGTAAACCCAAATTTCTTCCCAAAGTGAGTGATTTCATAAATTAACAATAAAATAATGATTTTAAATAATATTTGAGAATAAAATAACGACTTAGAATTGAAGGATTGTCATAGCAGTTACCCCTAAAGAGGATCTTTGTCCTCAAAGATCAATTCATCTTACTACTCGCTTATTATAGAGTCAAAGACATGTGGGCATCTCCTCCACATTCGGTCTTTTCTCTCAAGTGTAATTCATTACAATATGCGAGTTTCAACAACGTAACAATGGGAATACGATCGTGCTTAAGTTGACTCACTTTCTCTCTCCATGATGTCCACGGGTTTTTCAGGAAATGCAACTTTTTGCCGATCTAAAATTTATTAAGAGATAATCAGATTTTCACTTGATAGACATTTTATCAAGTTCGTTATACGAAACATAATTCATGCAGCCCTTGAAGTCCTAGGGTAGATCTAGCTTATATGCCTCTCAAACCAAATCTTTACATTATCTTAATGGTCCCATACTGCAGGAACTTAGATTCCCACGATCTTTCAGATCATACATTTATCTTTCCATGATGAAAAATTCTTGGCATAGCTTTGCTACCCATCCTGCACTTCAAGATCTACATTTCATATTCACATAACCTCATGCCCACTACTGGCAGTCGATATTCAGATCCTAATTTCCACAATCTTTTCAGGTCTCGCGGGTCGGGTATCTTCATCCCAACTCCTGCCTACGGATGCTCTTAAACTTTTCTTTATATAGATCCTCTCAAGGTTCGGTCTCAATCCTAAAGCGATAATTATCGATGATCATCTCTCCAAAGGAAAGCGATTATCCTGTTCATTACCAGTCAATTATTCAAACATAAAACAAGACTTATAGTGTTTGTATCGTTACTTTACCTTGTCCATTCTATTGGGGTGGTAAGAAGTACTCATATCAAGATTCGTTCCCAATGAATTCCTAAGGAATCTCCAGAAATTATATGCGAAGCGAGGATCTTGATAGAGATGATCGATACCGGCACACCATGCTTACACAACTCCTTTAAATACAAAAGAGTCAACTTCTCCATCGAGAATCTATCATTAACGGGAATGATATTATCAGATTTGGCCAGTCTATCGACTATGACCCAAATCGAATCAAATTCAGATGATGACCTTGGAAGATTTAGGATAAAATCCATGGTGATTCTATCCCACTTCCAAACAGGATTAATAAGCTGTAGAAGCAATCCTTATGGATTTTGGTGCTCATCCTTGACCTTCGCAAGAGTTAGATGTTTACCAACGTATGTGGCGATATCTGCTTTCTTATTTGGCCATCAGTACAACTTCTTCAGATAGAGATACATTTTATCAGAATTGGCATGAATAAAATACTTAAACTTATGAGATTCCACCATGACTAAATCTCAAAATCCTCTATATTTAGGCAACCACAATGACCTTTTAAACACTTAACACCATCGGCTCCCATCTCTAATGGTTCTCATTAACCGCGAAACTCTTTACTATTTATATTATCCCTTTTTACAAGCATCGACTATTTTTAAATTGTTCGGGCAAATTATTTTGCACAGACATTACTAAGGAACACATCCTAATCGGTTTTTTATCCTTTTTACATAACGCGTCAGTAACTACATTCACCTTCCTCGATGAATAAATATCATGACCATAATCACTCAAAAATTCTTTCTTCATATTCTCTAAGTTTTAGTTTCGTCTCAATTACTATCTTTATTAGTTTTGCCCAGTCCGACGTTTAGAACGTCGATAAATATTGCAAGTAATTAAATAATAGATATTTAATTTACGAAACGTAAACGTAAATTTTTTAAATTTCTCAATTCATCCGATTATGGGAAAATGTTCAAAATAAATTAAAATTTAGTTAACACGATTTTTGTTGATTTATTGAAAAAATGAATAAGATCTGTAAATGTTCGAAAAATCTTTGTTGTTACTTTGGTCAAAATTTTCTTAGTTGAAGAGAAAAAAATGTCGCTCCAAATTTCCAAGTCATGGTTTAAATGTTTTCCTCAATTCCTCTTAGGTTATCTTGAGATATACACAAACATTTACTCCTAAGGGAGTTTAGTTAAATGATTTGGGTACGAGAGAATAATTTCATTAATAGTCCTTTGATAAATATCTTTCAAAACATATTCGTATTTCCTTTTTGGTATAACCCAAAGCCTTAATGGCCCCGATCTTTGAAGAGTCACATAAATTTCACTACCATTTATCACATGGTCAAATAATGTGAAGGATCAAGTCTTTAAATCACATGATAAATACTCAAGGTACAGGTTTTTACTGCTCGGCTAGCTCAGGGAAATCTACAAATGATTACTACCTCCTTCTTATTCTTAGAAACAAACAGATGGTCCTTAATGATCACAAGCATGAACTTATTAAAATACAGCTTACATACCCGATTCATCAAATTCATGAATGCTACATGTGCATTGGTCGATCCAAATGACATCACATGTAACTCATAATGTTGATTACGAGTTCTGGATGTAGTGATTGGAATAGATAATCTCCTTTGCGGATGCGAATTTGATAATAACAACCAGACAATAGATCAAATTTTTGAATATACTCTAGAACCTTGTAAATGATCGAAAAAATCTTCCATCTTGGGTAATAGATATAGACTTTGATCGTCAATTTATTCAGCTCACGGTAATCAATAAATATAAGGAATGATAACACCATAGCTCTTCATGATGACGAGCTCGGTAGAATAAAAGCTTTCTCCGACAACTCTCTTAGTTTTACGGTAACTCTTTTGATTCAGAGGGTGCTGACATATAGTGTACATGCCACAGGTGCAGCACCGGGAAAATAATCAATACCAAATTCAACTTCCCTTAATGGCGAAAGTCTAGGTAATTTATCAACAATTACCTCATAGAGTTTCAGATAATAGGAACATCTTTTAATAAATTCACTTTGGTTCTTTCTAGATTTCAATATCTATGACTAGTTCACACCATTCATGGTATAAATTTCAAGCCGAAATGCTGGATATGGTCACCTATCGGGAATTATTTAGATCACCTTTGATAATCAACATCTTATCTTTTAGGAGAATTCTACTCGAGTTCCCATCAATTTAGACAATGACATCATGTCATAATCAACCAATCCATTCTAATGGCATTACTAACTTTTCAGTTTTATTACCGTCGATAAGATGAGAACTTCTCAAAAGGCTAAAAATAACTCATAATCCTTCACAAATCAAGGATATCTGGAGACATAACTAACATTAAAAGAGTAAGGTCATCGCATGATTTACGCGAGAGAATTTCGAATCAGATAAGACGAAAACATTAACGAACATGGATATATCCCATGTTTTTATGATTTGAGTACGCATTCGAATGCACCTCGGATCGTTACCCATGTCATTCAAATAGAATCTAATTAAAGAAATGATAGGAACGCCGATACACCAACCGGGTATCAACACTCGGTAATTAGATAATTTTCCAAAGAATCTCTCCATGAGAGAATTGGACAAGAAGGGATATCAATTGTCAATTAAGACAATATCCACAGATGAGTAAATTCGATTAAGAAAAATATATGGTAAGGGCATATATGTAGGTGTCTCTGACAATATGTCCCTATTTTTTGCACTTCTTGCAGATCTCATAAAATTTAATTTTCACAATTTCAAAGAAAATGTAGTGTTTAGTAACAATTTTATGGTGACTACTAATCAACCTTGCATGGTCCCTTCCAAATTGTACGTAGGCGCACAACTATATAAAATTTTAGGATTAACGATGCAATACTCAGTTCGTCAAAATTTTGTCATCATGTTTAAAATATATATTCATGACTGAATATGAAATAAAAATAAAATGATTTTACCGAAATATTCATCATTATGGAAGCATTTCCATTTACAAGATGTTTAATAAGAACTTTATTTCGATAGTAGTTACTTAATAGTACTGATTTAAGTAACTCATATAAAAACTATGAGTGATTTGCAAAAGGAGTGATGAAAAGTTGTTCACCAAGAACTAATTACAATATGATAGGAAATGAGCTTAGCCAAATAATCATGAGGTTCATGACCTCGATGGCACTCAGGAATACAAAGAGAAGAATCTACAACGCAACTATATCCGAAGTGAGTACTTGTTCAATGGTTGCATCACTAATGCGAACATTAGGAAGAAGTAAGAAAAGATAGATAACATCGATACATGTAGGATTTAGCAATCAAAGGTAGTATTTTCATTAATCACAAAGAAGTCAAAAATTGTACGATAACACATTACGTGTCGCCATGTCATACAATTCCAAGGACTCATCCTACCAACTGATGTCTCAGTTAAGTTAGGTATTTTAAAAGATACTACAATGAATACTAATCTACAAGAGTCATTAGGTGTTCCACCTATCCCAGAAGATCCATCGGTCCCAATTCCGAAGAAGATTTCTTCAATTTATTTCTTGGACACTGGCATCCTCGTCATTGGACAATGGCCTAGGAACAACCCTTAACACGAACCAACAATCATTTAAAACCTTATAATTCAATCACAGGACTTAACGATTTCCTCTTAACAATCTCGTATTCCATATGAGTTAAATTTGACTTTATTCAAGTTTCAACCAACTTATACTCAATGAGACATCCTACCTCATTCTCCAATACTTTCAACCTTATTCTTAGACCTTGAAATGGCAATAAAAGCTCGATATGAACAACACATAATTTCCAATTCAATAGCTCTTATAACAATAATTATCAAATGAGTCACTAGTATGAAATGACTCACACATTCAATTAGACTTCTCGGAAAGTTACAAGTGGCATGAGGCTTTTGGGTAAAGGTTCCAATAACAACCTCAAGTGCAACATTTACCTTTTTGATTTTAAATTTAAAAACTGGGTGATGATAGGTGTGAAAATACCCATCCTTTTACCACTTAATTATAATAATAACCAAGCCAAAACATGTATTTTATGTCGTAAATGTCGGAATTATGCGTGGTTTGTGTTTTTGTTGTGATTTAGGAGAAAAATGAGAAAAGGGAAGAAAACAAGGGCTTTCACGGGCTTTTGTCGAAGAATAAGACAAAAGACGAAGTCAAAAGATCAAGAGTGCAAAAAGAACGGAACTCCAAGACCTATTCTAAAGATTTATCGAAGAAAAAGTCTAAAGACGGAAGTTTAATGAAGTCGAAGAACCAAGTCTAATTAAAGAAGAAAATTATAAGACGAGTTCAATTTATATCGACAAATCCCGAGACGACGTCGAGAAAGACAAAGAATTTAAATCGAGTAGAGACAAGAAGAAATAATGAAGAAAGCATCGACATTTTACTCCTATAAATACCCTCCTAATGTGTCATTAGGAGGTGGTTAGTCAATTTAGGAGTAGATTAGTTTTAGGAGTAGGAGTAGTGTAATTTACTTTCTCTCTCTAGCTTTCCTTAATGTTTTTCAATCTTTTTCATTAATCTTGTAATTCGAATCTTTAATCATCTTAATTTCAAGCTTTTTAAATTAATCATTCTTATTATACCTTTCTTAATCTTTTTAATCTTGTTTAATATTGATAATCATGTAATTTGTTAATCATGTTCTTTGATTGATTGATGTTAAGAACAAGAACTTTTCACAAGAACTTTTCACAAGTTCCTATAATTGATCCTAGAAAGTTGTTTATCAAGGGAAATTTAAAATGCGAATTCTAAACTTGAAAGAGTCTAAGAATTTGCAAGATCCTATAGATGACTTGAAAACCCAAAATTTTTATTTAATTGGCTAAGCATCCACGAGTCTCATTCCTTGAGATTTTAAATTATGGATAACGATAGATGATAGATTCAATTATAAGTTTGGTATTCTTTCATGAATTTATGTGAGTTGATTATAAGCTTTTTCTCCCATCGCTTGTTGATAAATATATTTGCAATAAATAAGGTTGTACGATTTGAAAAGTTACTTATCTTCTAGCCCAAGATCGTTTAAAAGTTGCTCGGTATTAATTAGAGTTCATAGCCAAGGCATAACTTATTGAAATGGGATGCGAAGATTGGCGAGTCCGAAAAGGTCCTAACAAGGCATGAGGGCTACATTTTGTTGCTAAAGATCCAAATTGATGTGACAAATCATTTATCAAAAATCAATATGAAGGATTGAGATACACGACGAAAAGCACTCCCCAAAAGATCATGGAGAAGTCTATCCAAAAAGACCCTAGCAAGGTATGAGGATAAATAGATCCAAGTCCTAAAAGGAGGCGGACCGTTGTATATCAAAATCCCAAATAAAGATTGGAGAAAAATGAAGAAGTCGTGGTCCAAGTATGAAGAATCTCTCAAAAAGTTCAAGTGAAGAAATTCCTATTATGAAGAGAAGACCATTATTTCAAGAACGTCTCTCAAGATTTGAAGTATGAAGTCACTGCCAAATATCGGTCCGAGAAAGGTCTCAAATCGTGAAGCGAGTTATGCCAATATATGAACTTTAAAAGATCCCAAGAAGCGGTTTTAAAAGATTTTGTCATTTAGCTAACTATTGATTAAATCATCCTACTTTATTTTTAGCCTTAATAACTATCGAAATAAGTCAACAATGCATCCTCGTGATCATTTAAGACAACAATAAAATGTAAGAGATACACCTAGGAATAAGGGAGTCTAAGTGAATAATTTGGCCACATGAGTGATTGTTAGTTTGCTAACTTATAATAACAATGATCTCGTTTTTAAGCTTGGTATGGAGAACGTGAAACTTGAGGGTGATAAACATTCATGACAATCCAAAGCCCTAATGTAAGTCTTTTATCTCTTTACTTGTTTTCTTCCTTTGAAAATTTTATAATTTTCTATCTCTTTAATGTCTTGTGTCAAATAAAGGTCAAGGTGGATTGATTATGATGGAAAATGTAAAACTTGCTTTGTAATTAATGCATTGCATGAGGGCATTGCAATGGTCAAGTGTAGGGGATTTGATAGGTGTGAAAACACCCATCCTTTTTACCACTTAATTATAATAATAACCAATCCAAAACGTGTATTTTTGTCGTAAATGTCGGAATTATTCGTGGTTTGTGTTTTTGTTGTGATTTAGGAGCAAAATGAGAAAAGGGAAGAAAACAAGGGCTTTCACGGGCTTTTATCGAAGAAAAAGACAAAAGACGAAGTCAAAAGATCAAGAGTGCAAAAATAACGGAAGTCCAAGACCTGTTCTGAAGATTTATCGAAGAAAAAGTCTAAAGACGGAAGTTTAATGAAGTCGAAGAACCAAGTCTAATTAAAGAAGAAAATTATAAGACGAGTTCAATTTATATCGACAAATCCCGAGACGACGTCGAGAAAGACAAAAAATTTAAATCGAGTCGAGACAAGAAGAAAGAATGAAGAAAGCATCAACATTTTACTCCTCCTATAAATACCCTCCTAATGTGTCATTAGGAGGTGGTTAGTCATTTTAGGAGTAGATTAGTTTTAGGAGTAGGAGTAGTGTAATTTACTTTCTCTCTCTAGCTTTCCTTAATGTTTTTCAAGCTTTTTCATTAATCTTTTAATTTGAATATTTAATCATCTTAATTTCAAGCTTTTTAAATTAATCATTCTCATTCTACCTTTCTTAATCTTTTTAATCTTGTTTAATTTTGATAATAATGTACTTTGTTAATCATGCTCTTTGATTGATTGATTTTTGTGTTTGATTGTGCTTATTGATCTTTTAGTATTTGATTTTTATAGCTTATAGTGTTTTAGTGCTTATTGTGTTAATTTTCTTATTTTTAAGTAAGTGCTTATTAGTTAATTTTTATAAAAAGTTGTTTTTAAATATTTTTATTATTTAGTGATTTTTAAAAGTTTTTAAATTTTGTCTTATTTCCTTTTTCTTAAAATCAATTTGGTTAAGTTTTTAGATAAGTGCTTATTAGTATTTTGCTTATTTTTAGATTTTAACTTATTTGCGTTTTATTGTTATCCGGGTTTTTTTATAAACCCCAATATTCCGAATAGTATTTTTTTCCTCATTCCAGATAAGCACCCAAATTTGTTATACCGGATAAGTCAAATAAACCAATTTCCCGGATAAACACTAGTAAAAATTATTCCATATAAGCCAAATGAATTTTTCCGTATAATGACATATAAATATTATCCCGGATAAGGATCCTAAATTTTTTCCCAGATAAGACAAACAAATAACTATTATTCCGTATAAGCCAATTACCAGATTCCGTATAACATATATAAATGTGACATGCATGCCTAGCTGCTAGCTAATCACTTTCCCGCCAAATTCAGCAGGTATGTTGCCTGGTTGAGCTGGTAGCCTACCTGCTTGTTTATTATTTAGTATTTTTCCGTAATCTTTTAATTTTATCTGAAAGTTGTTCCGATGTTATTTCTGAAATTCACGTATTTTTAGTTATATTTTTCGTCTAATTTTAAAATTAGTATTTTTTCATAAGGTTCAAGTTTTATCTTTTATTTAGTACCCGCTTTAGCTTTTGTCTCGTTTAACTTTAAAGTACCTTCTTTCCTTTTTCATTAGGGTAATTTTATTTATCAGTCGAAAGTTAATTTCTTCGTTTAGTTTTATTTTTATTAATTGTTTTGTTTTAATATTTGTTTTTAATATCGTTTCTTTATTATTTGTCAATCGTTTTAATTTTTAGTTCATTTCTTTTATAATTTGTCATTTCCTTTTAAAGCTTTATTTTTTTATCTTTAATAAGTTTTAGACAACGACACCTTTTCTTTTATCCACCAAAGACGAATGAGTCGCACTTTTAACCAGTAATCAATTCGAATTAAATCGAGACGAACAAATTTTCATACTTGGCAAAAACCTTGTATTAGGTGACACCAAATCAGATGACACCTTTCTAGGTGGTAAGGTTTTGTCAAACTCCACTCTATAAGGAAAGATCGTCATGACATCGATATCAGATTTAATCTCGCCAATTCTTCTTCAAGATCATAATCAACTAATATCAACATTTCTACAAATATCAACCATTTTCTTGGAATCATAAACATCCACAACTTGGTTTAGATCTAGAATAGCTATATTTCCTACAGGAATAGCTTCGATTGATTTGCTAGGGGAGCTAGGGTTCCTTGTGACAATTTACGTCGTATAAATATCTCGTATAAGTATTAAAATAATCATCAAACAATCATATAATCAAATTACAACATACATATATATATAATCCATATATATATATATATATATATATGTATATATATATATATATATATATATATATATATATATATATATATATATATATATATATATATATATATATATATATATATATATATATATATATATATATATATATATATATATATATATATTAAAATAACACTTCTCAGTCTGGCCTTGTCGGTAGCTCGGGAATTCTTCGGCACCGTTATAGTCAAAAGATTTTTAAACATTTTACTCAAAACATTTATTTAAAAATATTCATGGTTAAAAGATTTTGAAATGTTTTATTCAAAACCTTGGTTTTAAAAATCTTTCGTTCTCTATAATGAGAGCTCTAGTACCAAACTGTAACAACCCCAAATAATCACATTTTGAATCAGCGGAAGAGTCGTTGGTGTTACGGGATATCACATTACTCAAATCATAGACAATGCTTAAAAATCTCGTCGTTTAATAATAAAGCATTTTCCATTCATGTATATCAAATTACATAGGTCCTCAGGTGATAGTATGTTGGGACTTATATATCTTGAGTTGATATGACAAAAGAAGATGAAGGACTTAATAATAAATAGGTAGCTTTGTAAGTAAGCTAGGGTTGTGATGTAACCCTAGTACCTCTATTATATAAAGAGGGTTAGGCACACATGGTTATTCACTGATTCATATACAATGTAAACTAAAGGTGTGTGTGCGTTCTCCTGGTGTCAAGCCTATTAGGCACCAGGAGTAGTAGTAGCTTATTAGTATTTTATGAATAAGAAAGCCTTGTTCATAACTTTGATTGTGTTTGTTATTGTGTTCCGCTGTGCTTACAATCATTGTTATCATATCCCAGATGAGTCTAGATCCTAAGACTCAACAAGTGGTATCAGAGCTTGTTGGCTCTCGATCTGGTTGATCTACAAGGTTTTCATTATTTTCTGTTTTTACATGAATAAAGTTGCTGATCTAGGGTTTTTCCCAACAAACCCTAGATGATTCGTTGTTCTGTTGTTGATCTATCATGTTGCTACTGGTACTTTGATGTTGCTGCTGTTATTTGGTGTTCTTGATGCTAAATAAACATTCCTGTTCGTTTGATGTGACTGCTGTTTCTTGGTGATGTTGTTCTTAATATTTAGGGTTCCTGATAAAACCCTATATTCGTTTTATGGAGGCAGCAAGTGATGAATGATGTTGCATTATGGCTGCTAATTTGAGATAGTTCGTGTTTTAGGGTTTTGTTCATATATGAAACCCTAGAACAAACTAATCACAACAGACTGGATATGGACATTTGAGCAGGAAGTTTGGCTCACGTATGGACATGCTTTTGCGTGCTTTGATCCAATGATCAAAAAGTAAATGGTAGGATGGATATTGTTTTTCGTGAGCAGCATTGAGAAAAGAAAGTATGAAAGTGACAGCTGCTAAGACATTGGTTTTCAAGCTTATCACGTCACTCATCTAGATTTCACCAGATCATCCCTTGAGCAGCAGGCCTGGATAGTTCGTAATGTTTGTTTCTAGCTGCCAGTCATGATCACAACAGGTATGGTGTTTAATGTTTTATATGGAAAGGATATTGCTAACTGCGGGGATACGAAAATAATGGAGGTTTTTGTGAGGATAAGTCATGAGGTATACATGGTATTTTAATATATGCATGTTATGAGAAATCCCGAGTCTACAGGGATTACAGTTTACTTTTACACGTTTTGGAGTGTTGGAAAAAGTCACGCAAGTAAGAGAACCCCTGCTTTTTAGGTTATGTGATCCTGAAGCTAGTATTGCTTTGTCACGTGAGACTCCAAGGGTGGACACGGTTTGAGTTGTTACAGAATATTATGGGAAGCTATTTATGGACTTGATATATACTGTTCGTTTCCTCTTGCCTTTATTTACAAATGCGTGTGATTAAACAAGCAGTTATATCCGAGAATTTAGGAACGAGATTTGTGTTTAGTTGAAACTCCCGTATTTTATGCGATTGTATACTTTTCAAAATTACTTCTCATCCCACGTTGTTGAAAGTTGGTGATTCCTTTTTCGGATGGGATATTTTTGACGTGATATGCATGGAAGGTCAAAGACGTGTTGTCATCCCTGCTTCCTTGGAGTACAAATATGGGATAAAGTTTGTTGTTGCTGATTTTTAGGGCTTTAATATTCAGACGTATCCTACATGCTTTTGGATACAACATATGGTACACGTTCCACCGTATTTATTTTGGGACATTATTTTGATATTCATTTCAGAATATTCTAAGCAGTTATGACTGATCCCAGTTTCTCTCCTCTATTTTAGACGTGATGTGAGAGTTTGATAAAGTCCCAGACGTGTGAAATCATCTCCCTGATTTTATGGACAATCAAGTGGGAATAATATACACATTTTAATATGGTCAATCAAGCTGCTGATTTTTCGGGATGTACATGGTTTCCTTCTAAAATAGTAAACCGTGTATATGGAGGCAGTTGGTTCCTAAAATTGTGGACGTAATATGTGAGATAAAGACGTCGGATTGGGATAAGGGCAACATGGGATCACACGTTTGGTGCTTTGTAAGTTTGTTATTTGTGGACGAGGATATGCATGAGTTTCTCATATGGGCTGTGATCCATCTCCTTCATGGAAATCGTCCATAGTCATTTCATACAGCCAATTTTCGTACAGCCAAATGAGCAGCTGCACAGCAAAAGATTCGTGACAGATTGGAGTGTCACTAATTATATTGGAGGATGTGTTTGAGTTTAGCAACAGTTTTGGCGACAGTAGTTAAAAAAAATGAAAAAAAAAGAAAAAAAAGAGAAAAAAAAGAAAGGGTTCTGAGATGCTCCTGGTTGGCTATTTCTTGCTACTGTCGGTTCCTCCTGGACAGTTTCTACTGGTCGGTTCCTCCTAGTCGGTTCCTCCTGGTCATTTCCTCCTGGTTGTTCCTACTGGTGATCCTGAACAATGAAGAGGTATATGGTTCGTTTCGAAAATTCAGTTTATGTTATAATTCTTAATTGGAACAGTTACACGCTCTTTTACAAATATTTTGGGGGCATATGATACCATACAGTTCATGATATGATCATCACAAAATTAGCATGATCATAAGCATCGAGTGGTTTCTGGTTGATCCGTCAGAGCTCACTGAGACTATCGGCCATTGCATGTGATTGCCATGCATATATTGATTACAAGAATTATACAAAGACATTTTATTACATGTTATTGTAATAAGCATGTCTTTTTCACACTGAATGAGTAGATGATTATACTACTGAGTTCAAGATTCAAGAGATGGTTAGCTTTTGGTTCATACTGGTAAGTTATGGTTCCTTGACGAAGACAATTGATTATTGCTTATTTGGTGTTGGAGTTGATTTTCACAAACTTGTTATCTTCTTATATCTCAATTAGGTGAGCAATACACCTTGTCTTTGGACTAAATATATTGTTACAGCTTACAACTGGCTCATAGTTGTGAAGGTTACCAGTTCCCATGTACCAAAAATTGTTGGTGAGCAATACACCTTATCGTTGGATTAAATATATTGTTATAGCTAAAAACTGGCTTATAGTTGTGGGGGTTATCAGTCCCATGTAATAAAAACTGAGATGATATAAGACACAAGTTTGGGATATTTCACTTCTTCATAAAATTTGTTATACTTGATTTTCTTCATCAGTGATCTCTCCATGGAGCCTACTGGATTTGTCGTGCACTTCTTAAGGGGAAGACGATCCTTTTTGAGTTGATGTGACAAAAAGGGGAAGAATGCATGGATCGAGGGGAAGCTTAGCCTTCATCTATATTAGCTTCAGGGGAAGCTCGTGCTTACTGGTTTTGTCAAATCAACTAGGGGAAGATTGTTGGGACTTATATATCTTGAGTTGATATGACAAAAGAAGATGAAGGACTTAATAATAAATAGGTATCTTTGTAAGTAAGCTAGGGTTGTGATGTAACCCTAGTACCTCTATTATATAAAGAGGGTTAGGCACACATGGTTATTCACTGATTCATATACAATGTAAACTAAAGGTGTGTGTGCGTTCTCCTGGTGTCAAGCCTATTAGGCACCAGGAGTAGTAGTAGCTTATTAGTATTTTATGAATAAGAAAGCCTTGTTCATAACTTTGATTGTGTTTGTTATTGTGTTCCGCTGTGCTTACAATCATCGTTATCATATCCCAGATGAGTCTAGATCCTAAGACTCAACATAGTATGTCATACAAATTTACAAAACATTTCAATGGAAATTTTTATTTGAATACGGGCCATAAATTCTTGTCGTCTTTCCGAGAATTACCTTCAAGTACCTGAGATAAAACATGTTAAAAGTCAGCGAAACGCCGAGTGAATTCATAGAGTTTAATAAAAACCATAAAAATATCACTAGTATATAATCATTACTGAAAATCATTTTTATTACGAATCATTATCGTAAATCATAATATAGGCTATTGCCTTCAAAACCATTATACGAACCATTGTCGTAAAAACATCATACAATACGTTTTATAACGCTGTATAGAGTTTAATAAAAACCGTTATATGAAAATGGTTATGCAAAACCAAAACACGACCATAATATCAGTAATAAGACCCCGTATTGCTAGTCAGGCAATATATTACAATTCAATTCGTATATCAGTATTTTCATTATTGGATTATTATAAGCCGCATGAAATTGTTACTTTTCTAACATATATCGGGTAGCTAACCCATAATTCCTTTGCCCATCTAAAACAGTGTGTCGTCACAATAATCATGCTTATATAAATCTTCTCATACATAAATTCGCTTACCAATCAATGTGGCATGACGGGGATCAACCGTCAAGGCGCAAACTGGGGTGATCTTCCCCAAATAGTACTATTATATGCACAAGCGTCTACCAAATCCCGGTAGTTCACAATTCATGCTAATGGGACTTTTAGTGACATAACCTAACTAATAATAATCCATTTCATTTCATTCATTGGGTCATATAATCATTCTGGTCCATATTAATAAGCATACAATCGGGACAACTGGTGTCCTATTTTATTAAAACTAGCATGTTATCTCCCTCGTGGGTTTATAAAACATTTCATAAAACATTTAAAAGAGTGTGATGCTATGAACTCACATCGGTGTGGGAAGGCGGGTTATCGGCCGTGCTTCAATCACGGAAACCTAGACATATAATACTCGGTCTTAGGCTTTTGTCCAATGACTTTATAAAAATAATGGTTATGTATATGTAATGATGTCATAACATGATGATCAAGTGGGGTTTTATTTCCTTATACAACATTACTATTTGTTTAGTATTAGTTAACTTAGGCTTATCATACTAGTCACACAAGTTTTAGCCCATTTACACATTAAGGCCGAATAAGCCCATTAAGAGTCCAATATCATTTTATTAGTACATTTATCTTTTTAAGACCAGACCTATACTCATAGTTGGGCCCAAGTGAATTAAGCCCATGAGTAAGTCCATTAGTGCTAAGCCAAACTAGTTGGGCCTAATGGTCCAATAAGGCTACTTTGGCCCATTATGGTCCATAAGTTATAAAGCTCGGCTTTATCGGTTTTTACTTATCAAATGTGTTTACATATCAGTATATGAGTTATAAAAATGTTACATTAGACGGGTCCGACCGTCTAAGTTTTATTTGGCGAAAACGTTAATCTTTCGGTTTTAACCGAAAAGACGTAAAACTTATATATAGTTTGTAGTTTTTAGAAAATATTTGAGTTTTACTTTTATAAAATGCCATGTTTATAGTATACAACTTATTTTATAATAGTTATTATTAGTTAGTGGCTTTTATATATTTATTTTATAATAATATTTACTTGAGTGCTCTTTTTATACTATATAGTTTATTTACAAATCTGATTATTAAAGTCAAGTCCAACATATTTTCTATATCTTGAGTTCTACAAGGAGATAGAAGCTCAAATTTGAATAGCATAAACCACATGATGTGGTTGCTACAAATAACTCTTTTATAGCCACTGCTCAATCATCATCTAAGTATTTTTAATAATTCGTCCAAAACATTCTATACAGATTTGTACCTCAATATTATATTGATCATAACTTGCTCATTTTAATGATTCCATTGAGTGGCCAACTCTCCACATATGTAAAAATCATTTATCTATCTGTATATTTAACAATCCAAGCCATTTAACCAAGTGATCATATTGATACTTACTGTTTTATACCGCCTTTACAACTAGTCATGATTTCATCATGTTTTACTTGTAGATTTAGCCTTGTTAGCTTAATCTAGTAACACAAAATCCCCGCACAATATTTTGATCATCATTTATCATCATATACATATACATAAATTAAAGAAAATACATGATTACATTTACAAAACAATAAGGTGATAGAAGGAAATTGATCTTTATACCAATCAATACGATGAAAAGATGGGGTTTATGATGAACAAGACTTGGTTCTTGTCACCACATCTTTAACTTAGCAAATTAACTTTTTGAGATCTTCATATGTATGAACACCTACTTGAAAATCATCCCCTAAACTACATCAGAACTCATTTTCACATGTTATAACCACCTCAAATCATCATCTTTTTAAATGATTATCATCATATGTTCAATATAGATGATGTTTATGGATGAAAATGTCACACCCCCAAAATACCAGAGTATAATAGCCACGTGGGAGTGATGACGTCATGAGACGTTTGTAAAATTTGATCACTTGCATTAATTAGGAATAAAAATGTTTAAACATTGCGGAAGCATAAATCTGGTCACAGGTGAAATACATAGTTCTCAAAAGTTACAAATGATCATAGTTCAAATACTGGAAAGACTGCAATGGATGAGACCTCAAATAGCACCTTCGTTCTTAACACCTGAGAAAAACATTGCTAAAGTGTCGGAATAAAGTTGGTGAGTTCATAGGTTTGTTTAAAATGTAATGTTTAATGAACTACAAGATTTAATCCACATGTGACAATATAACAAATACAAAGTCACATAAAAATGCATTTACTATTGTCTAAGCTCATGAAACCGACGCGTTAACTGATAACCAACAATGAAAGCTTGTGCAAGTATCTAACTCGGGATACTTGTAATCTGACTCAAATGAAACTATATCCGCTTAACTAATGTTAGTCTAAGACGGATAGGGTGTCGACCCCGATAGATCTATCCATAACATTCGCGCTTACTAGCTATAACCTAGCTATGAAATTAACGGTTCATGATAAATGGGCAAATAGCAACTTGGGTTAAATCGGGACTTAGACCAATAAGTAAACGAGTAAATGTACTTGTGTTCATACGTTAAATCAAGCAATGTCTCACCCCAAAAGATGATATAAAATAGTAAAAAGTGGGGCTATGAAACTCACCTCGATGAATAGCAAATATGATCAATAGAGATAGTACGGAAAATCAAGACACACAAAACGATGCGTAAAAGATCTACTCGTAACCTAAGTAAAATACCCATACTTAGGCTAAATATATAACATAATAATGTATTGTACACTTGGTTGATATTTTATACTTGCTCTTAAATTATAAAATGTTTCTGAACATTTTCCATGTTTATTTATTTTGGTCACGGGTCAACTTTGGGTCTAAATAACTTGTTTTTTAATAGTCCGAAAAATGAACGGCTTCTTGTTATGAAAATTAGACAGTGAGGTCTTCGACAATTTATAATTATCACATTTTTATGAAGTCTCTAGGTCCTACAAATAATCAAGAAAAGTAGTGCACTTGCACACAAAATTAATCAAACAAAATCTAATCATTTATAAGTGTCAAACAAACTTTGGAAATTAATTATGAGTTCGTTATTTAACTTCAAGACAAACGGAAAGTAACGTTATAAACTAGGTCATGTCAAGTTTATAAAAATATTTTTATCTTGTCGGGGCATGCCCTTTAGGCCGCTTAAAAATAGGCGCAATGTAGGACTTTCGGTCGAATTCTATTTAATACATGTACACTTTTAACAATTGACAATTAAATAAAAGATGTCACTTTGTGTTCACACTACATATTGGGAAATTTCTTTTCTTTGTTGCCACATTCACGAAACACATATGAAAGGAAAACATTTAGCATGATGGCACTACACCCTTTTTCATACATACATCATGCATAACATATATTTTTAGAAAGTCAAGGGTGCTCTTTTCCTTTGTTGCTTTAGGTACTAACAAGGAAATAGTTTTCTTATGGATGTCTAACTTACATACATACATACACATACATAAGCGTACTTTATTAAGCCAAAATGAGAATACTATTGTGTGTTTGCCCACTGTTCGTAGGTTTTTGACCAAAGGAGTATACTATTTGTTTTTATACATCTACCATGCATACACACATCATTACATTTTCAAGTTTATTACCCATTTTGTGTCCACTGTTTTCTGACCCACTGTTTCATTGCAAGGACCACACACAAACTACTTGCTTCTATCCTACCAACTACATACTACTTATATCATTTATAAGGACACACACACAATTTGCTTTTGAAATGTTACATTTTTGTTCCCTGTGATATTTCTAATCCTACGCCCTAAATAACACAACCATCACATACATGCACAAGGTGATGGCAATGGTGTATGTTCTTGTTTCATTTCCTATTGCATATATACGAACATACACACAAAATACTCCTTTGAGTTTGAATATTCTGAGATTCGATCCTATGTTCACACATATATATATACAAGACATGTAAGATTACATTAGCCTTCATACAACACTAGTAGTCCTAGGTCCTGAATGATTCACATAAAATCACAGATGTTCAAGTTTGCATACTATTTTCTCTTCTTTAAAGTGACATACATACAAGCATAGGTTTCAAGATTTAAGTCTACTTGTTTTAGTTTCTTCAAGTGCTCATATCATCACATTGTTTGGAGTCGTGTTTTCTTAATGTCAAAACAAGTCTTATTCAATGTGTAAGCACTCGATAACCCTAACCCGTGACTTGTTTGTTCATGTTTGTAAAACAATTTGAGCAAGTATTATCTCAACCAAGATGAAGATGAAAAAGGGTAGTGACTTACAAGGGTCCTAAGTAAGTTCGATAAAGATGATGTAAGAACTAGTGAACCTTAACCCGAATACTTGTCTTGCTTTAAACAACTTGGTTTTCTTGCTTAATGGTTTCTGCCGTGACCAAATCACTAAGGGGAGCTCATTGTTTTTCTTGTTGAGTTTTAGTTTTGAGTTTGTGAGTTTGCGAGTAAATGAGGCTTGTATTTATAGGCAATATGGGGGAGTTTAGGGTTAAGTAACTTGGTTAGAGTTTTAGTTAGGGTATCTTGTTAGTTTGTAACTAGGGCTTTGTTAAGGAACTAGACATAGGAACTTGCAAAAGTGTTGGGGACTTGTGGCATCTTGGGCAGGGAGGGAAAGAGAAGGAGGCTTGTACTTAGAGTTGACAATGGTGGAGTTGTGGATATCCATGGAAAGCTTTAGGTAAAAAAACATAGGAAGGTGATGATACCCGTTGGTTTATATATGGAAGAAGGAGACAAAAGGTACTTGTCATTAATGGTTGGTGGGAGTACAAGCAATAATTCAAAGGAGTGAGGTGTGATGGTTACATATAAAATGTGGGTTTGCATACAGTATGGGAGGGGGACCGATTTGAGGTGTTTGGGGTATCATGGGTTATAATTGTTTTAGATATTTGTATGTAAAGTTTTTGTAGTAGAAGAGTAACATGTTTTAGATAGTTTAAATGTTGTGAGACTCTTAGTTGATTTAAATTATATGTAGATTTCTAAATTAGGAAATTTTAGCACGTAATTGTAAGCGAAACATTAAGTAATTCATGAAGTAATTTGTAGAATTGTCATAACGATTCAAATTCGTGTACAAAAATGTGCTTAAACCATCGGGAGTATTCCTAGACATACAAGTCTAGCACGAAACATCATGTTTTACGTAATTTAAATGACTTCTAAATTCACGTTTGCGACATTCGACCTCCGTTGAATTGAGCTTCGTCCCGAAGCTCATACGTCGATGAAACTTATCTAATTAAAAAGGTGAGGATACTTGAGCTTAAATTGGTCTTCACGCTCCCACATGAATTCCGGACCTCTTTGAGCATTCCAACGGACTTTGATAATGGGTATACGACTTTGCCTAAGTTGTTTGACCCTGCGGTCCATAATCTCCACGAGCTCTTCTACAAAGTTGAGTGCTTCGTCGAGTTGGATCTCTTTCAAAGGAATGTTGAGAGATTCATCGGATAGGCATTTCTTCAAATTACAAACGTGGAAAACATTGTGCACTCTACTAAGTTCTTGTGGTAACTCCAATCGGTATGCTACTGGACCAACTCTCCCAATGATCTTAAATGGTCCGATGTAGCGGGGGTTTAACTTTCCACGCTTCCCAAAGCGGATCACACCCTTCTAAGGCGCGACCTTCAACATGACTTTATCGCCAACTTGGACTCAAGGGGCTTTCGTCTCTTGTCAGCATAACTCTTTTGACGGTCACGTGCCGCTTGCATACGGCTCCTGGTCTTAAAGATCTTTTCCGTGGTTTCATGGATGATTTCTGGCCCGGTGAGTTGAGCATCTCCCACCTCGGCCCAGCAAACCGGTGAACGACACTTTCTACCGTAAAGTGCTTCAAATGGTGCAGCTTTGATGCTTGTATGATAACTATTATTGTATGAAAATTCAACTAATGGGAGATGTTTATCCCATCTATTTCCAAAATCAATAACATAAGCTCTCAGCATGTCCTCCAATGTCTGAATGGTCCTTTCACTCTGACCATCCGTTTGGGTGTGATAAGCAGTACTCATATCCAACTGCGTTCCCAAATCCTTCTGTAATGATCGCCAAAATTGTGAAGTGAATCGACTATCTCTGTCCGAGATTATCGACACTGGCACTCCATGTCTTGAAACTATCACCTTCATATATAGGTCCGTCAATCTCTCCATCCGATCAGTCTCCTTGATTGGTATGAAATGAGCTGATTTGGTAAGTCGATAGACTATGACCCAAATCGCGTCGAGACCGGTAGATATTTTAGGTAACTTGGTGACAAAGTACATAGTTATCCTTTCCCATTTCCATACGGCTAGTTCGGGTTGAACCAATAGACCTGAGAGCTTCAGATGTTCAGCCTTAACTTTGGCACAAGTCAAACATTTACTAACATAAGTAGCTACGTCAGCTTTCATGTTTGGCCACCAATATAGCATTTTAAGGTCATGATACATTTTCTCAGATCCTGGATGAATAGAGTACTTCGACTTATGCGACTCGTGTATAATCAAAGATCGTACATCACCGTGGCTCGGTATCCAACTCCTATTATCCAAACATAAGGTTCCATCACTGCGGGCTTCTAATTGCTTTAACATTCCACCGATATCTTCGGTCTCCAAGACTTTTGATTCTAACGATTCCTTTTAAGCATTTAGGATTCGAGACGGGATGTCCAAGCCAATGGTCATCACCAAGGATCTCACCCTAAGAACTCTCTCCTTTCGGCTTAGAGCATCAGCAACGACATTTGCTTTTCCTAGGTGATAACGAATTTCACAGTCGTAATCACTGAGTAGTTCCAACCATCGTCGTTGTCTCATGTTGAGTTCCTTCTGGTCCAAGATGTGTTGTAGGCTTTTATAGTCGGTGAACACTACACACTTGGTGCCATAAAGGTAATGCCTCCAAATCTTTAGAGCAAACACCACTGCTCCTAACTCTAGATCATGTGTCATGTAGTTCTTCTTGTGAACTTTAAATTGTCTAGATGCATAAGTAATAACCTTAGTCCTTTGCATCAAGACAGAACCTATCCCTTTTATGGATGCATCACAATACACCACAAAGTCTTCACTACCCTCTAGTAGTGCTAGGATCGGCGCATCACATAACTTTTGCTTCAATAGTTGAAAGGCAGATTCCTGGTCTTCTCCCTAGTCAAACTTCTTGTCTTTCTGCGTCAACTCAGTCATAGGCTTAGCTATTTTAGAAAATCCTTCGATGAACCTTCTATAATAGCCGGCCAGTCCTAAGAATTGGCGAATCTCCGTGGGAGTCGTGGGAGATGCCCAATCCTTAACGGCCTCAATCTTAGCGGGATCCACGTGAATGCCACTGCTATTAATCACGTGCCCAAGAAATTGCACTGTGTTTATCCAAAACTCACATTTGGAAAACTTTGCATAGACCTCTTCCTTTTTCAGTAGTTCTAGTATGGTCTTTAAATGCTCTTTGTGCTCTTCTACGTTGCGAGAATAGATGATAATGTCATCAATGAATACTATCACAAACTTATCCAAATATGGTTTGCACACACGGTTCATGAGGTCCATGAAAACCGCGGGTGCGTTTGTCAAACCCAAGGGCATAACTTGGAATTCATAGTGATCGTAACGAGTTCTGAATGCTTTCTTAGGAACGTCTTCCTCTCTGACCTTCAGATGATGATATCCTAACCTTAAGTCGATTTTGGAGTATATGCTAGACCCTTCTAATTGATCGAAGAGGTCGTCGATTCCTGGAAACGGGTAGCGGTTTTTCATGGTAAGTTTATTCAGTTCACGATAGTCTATGCACATCCTAAACGTCCCATCTTTCTTTTTGACAAATAAGACCGGTGCTCCCCAGGGTGAGGAACTTGGTCGAATAAAGCCTTTGCCAGAAAGTTCTTTTAGTTGTTCAGCCAACTCCTTCATTTCTGCCGTTGCAAACCCGTATGGTGCTCGTGCAACCGGTGCAGCTCCTGGAACAAGGTCTATGTGAAATTCTACTTGGCGAGTCGGAGGTAATCCTGGCAAATCCTCAGGAAAGACTTCTGGAAAGTCCCTGACAATTGGCACATCTTCAATCTTTCTTTCGACGGGTTCGGTTTCTTCTTTTTGAGTGATTTGTACTAAAAACAATGGGCATCCCTTCTCGATGTATTTTTTAGTCCTAATACACGAGATAACCTCCAGTCTTGATTCACCCTTCACTCGACTTCTTTCACCTCGTAGAGTAGTACATCGTCTCCATAAGGAACACGAACATACTTCTCATGACACACAATCTCTGCACGTGCCTTTGACATCCAGTCCATCCCAATGATAACGTCGAAACTTCCTAGTTTTATGGGGAGTAGGTCGATATTGAATGGATGGTTTTTGTAAATTTAGGGTACACCCCCTAAGGATAGTATCAGTAGTCACCGACTTTCCATCGACTAATTCTACACTATATTTAGTATCTAATACGGTTGGGGTGACATTTAAACGTTCACTAAATGCAGTAGACCCAAAGCTTCTATCCGCACCAGAATCAAAAAGTACCGATGCGTAGATGTTATTGATTAGAAACGTACCAGTGACAACATTGTTTTCATGCACTGCCTCCTCTGCTCCCAAATGATAAACCCTAGCAGGTACTCGGGTCTCAGTCTGAGCTCGACTTCCTCCTTGGTTCTCAGTCTGAACTCGACTTCCTCCAGTCGGGGCTCCTTGAATCATCCTCTGGTTACCCTGTGGATTGTTGTGGTGCTGGTTACCTTGGATCTGGTTTCCTCTACCACGGTTCCCGGCGTTAGGGCACTTGTTCTTGTAGTGTCCCTTTTCACCACATCCAAAACAAGTAACCTCACCACCTAAACCACCTTGACTCCCTGGTCCTCTCTGGCTACTAGAGCGAGCAGGTACTCGGCAGTCCTTGGCTTTATGCCTAGCTCTTCCACAGTTGTGGAAAGTAGGTGGACATGAGCCGATGTGGTGGCGACCACATCTTCCACAGAAAGGTAGTTTTCCAGCATAACTCCCTTTATCTCCCTGACTAACCGTGAACACCCTTGCCACTTCCTGGCGCTTGTTTTGGTTAAAGTTGTTGGTGTTACCGGTATTGTTATTGTTGTAGTGGTTGCCAATCCATTTCCTTTTGTCACCCGAGATTTCTCCCAATTCTTGCACCACTTGGTACATCAAGCCTTGAGCCAATTCAATGGCCTCATGCAAATATGTAGGCTTGGATGAAGTAACATTCCCTTTGATGTTCAAAGGTAAGCCTTCAATGTACCTTTCCAACAATCGGTCATTGTTGGGCACCATATCAGGACATAGAAGAATCAATTCCTGAAAACGCTGGTTATAAGCAGTGAGAGCTGTACCTTAACCTTGAAATTCCATAGTTCACTCTCCATTTCTTTGACCTTATTTCGAGGGCAATACTTCCTGATAAACATAGCCTTAAATTCACTCCAAGGTATGGCATGAGCAGTGTCAAGAGTCACAGCACGAGCATGAACATTCCACCAGGTCATAGCACTGTCAAGGAGCGTGCTTGACGCAAACTTCACCCTATCACCCTCAGCAACACTGCTAATCCCGAACTGCGATTCCAACTTCTCAATCCATCGAGTCAAACCTACCGCACCTTCCGTGCCATGGAAATTTCCCTGCATGACTGCACGGAATTCCTTGTAGGTGCACGATTTAGTGGCGACGACGACGCTTCCACGATTAGTGTCACCTTGTGTACTAGCTGTACGTGTAACTTCAACAGCTGCTAGAGCTTCAGCTACTCGATCCGCTATCAATTGACTCAGTAAATCTGGATCAACTCGACCATTATTAGCGGGTGGATTTTGAGCAGCAGGCCTTCGTCCTCTAGCCATCTTTCTATATGATAAACGGATTAGTGAGATTTTTGTTCGACATAATGATCATGGCGCATATGGTAACAATAATGTAGTACACATAATTTCAGAATATAAACATGTTATCCATCGCTATATGTAACCCAAATAAGATGATAACATAAACAAAATGAAACATCCATACAATTGTTTTCAAGGTTCAACAAAATAAAAATACATGACAACGTGCATAAGTCCATTAGCTGGGACAGATTCCCTAGCTTAATGGTCGAAGGACAAAAGATGATATGGAAAGAAATCTATCTATGGCCACCACGGCTCTGCTGAAAGGCCCTCTCAAGTGCATTCATCATCTCCTCTAGAGCTATCTCTCGTTCTTGGCTATCTTGAAAACGGACTTCCACATCCTTACACTTCTGCCTAAACTGTCCTTCCAAGTCAGCAAGGGGGTCCTCAACTGGCTCCTCTAACTAGCCCATCTCCACCTGAGGCTTAACTCCCCACTTAGACATAAGTGCTTCCAGCTCCTCAAGGCGAGATGTTGGGTAAGTGTCCATCTCCTCCAAGGTGGTCTGCAACTGTGTCCTAAGACGAGTAATGCATACTGTCAAAGCTGTCTCTGGTGGTGGTTTTACAGTAGAACTCTCTCCCACAGTCATCCCTTTAGGTAAGATGACGCCTAAAGCCCTCCTATGAGTCGGTATGCCTGCATGAACAAGCATCTCTTGATAGACAGTAGGTATGGTCTGAGTCGGAGGTGACATAGGCGGTGTCTCGGGATCAACCTGGAAGTCAGCAATGTCAAGTGCCTCAAGTCTGGTAGGGGCTGCAGGATCAGGCTCAGAAGCAGTATGTCTCCAAGTAGCATGGAATGGAATAAGTGGTTGTAGAGGTGAAGGAGGTCATTGGGTAGACCTTCGAGCAAGACGACTCCTAGAGTAGACAAATGGCAAGGTATCTGGGAGTCTGGCAACTAGCCTAGTCATCTCTTCTTCTCCCTCAGATGAGGATGAAGAAATAGGGTCTGTAGAGGACACTGGTATAACATCAAATGCAGTAATCTCATCCTCTGAGTCAGATCTATCAGCAGGCTCTCCTTCCTCATCTGCATACTCCTTAGAGTCTATATCTGTATCCTCCATGGGTTCCACCTCGGAGTCTGATATGTGCTCTGGTGATAGTGGCACTGAAGAGTCTGGAACGATGTCTCCACCTTCAAGTCCTAACACATCATCATCAGTATCATCTGGAATAACTAACGGTGAATGAGGGGCTTCAACAGGTTCTCTCTCGATTTCGTCGTTTGATGTAATCCTACATGGTGATACTCTAGGTGATGCTATGGGTAACTCCCATAATGAACTCATAGTCGAATGCGAGCTAGGACGGTTGTAAGTTCTCGAAGACGCTGAATCATCCGATGAAGACATGATACTGTGGTAAAAACGAAATGAAAGTGTGTAAGTACCCCTTACATGAATATTCTAGAAAAATAGGTATATATTATAACCCAAGAATGTTAAAATTTCACATGTAGCCCATATAATGTAATCTCAAGAAATGTGATGTCATATGTATCCCATATGAAATATGTATAGTACGATATTGTCAAACCACATGTTTCCCATGTACGTATCTTATGTATTATGTAGATATGATAATTTAACTAAGCAAATAAGTAGTTATAGTCTAGAATTACTAAATGCAACCTAGTTCTCTATAACCTTGCGCTCTGATACCAATCTGTCACACCCCCAAAATACCAGAGTATAATAGCCACGTGGGAGTGATGACGTCATGATTATCATATCACAAGAATATAAAAAACGACCTCTAAATGAGACGTTTGGAAAATTTGATCACTTGCATTAATTAGGAATAAAAATGTTTAAACATTGCGGAAGCATAAAATCTGGTCACAGGTGAAATACATAGTTCTCAAAAGTTACAAATGATCATAGTTCAAATACTGGAAAGACTGCAATGCATGAGACCTCAAATGGCACCTTCGTTCTTAACACCTAAGAAAAACATTGCTAAAGTGTCAACATAAAGTTGGTGATTTCATAGGTTTGTTTAAAATGTAATGTTTAATGAACCACAAGATTTAATCCACATGTGACAATATAACAAATACAAAGTCACATAAAAATGCATTTACTATTGTCTAAGCTCATGACACCGACGCGTTAACTTATAACCAACAATGAAAGCCCGTGTAAGTATCTAACCCGGGATACTCGTAATCTGACTCAAATGAAACTGTATTCTCTTAACTAATGTCAGTCTAAGACGGAGAGGGGTGTCGACCCCGATAGATCTATCCATAACATTCGCGCTTACTAGCTATAACCTAGCTATGAAATTAACGGTTCATGATAAATGGGCAAATAGCAACTTGGGCTAAATCGGGACTTAGACCAATAAGTAAAGGAGTAAATGTACTTGTGTTCATACGTTATATCAAGCAATGTCTCACCCCAACAAATGATATAAAACAGTAAAAAGTGGGGCCATGAAACTCACCTCGATGAATAGAGAATATGATCGATAGAGATAGTACGGAAAATCAGGACACGCAAAACGATGCGCAAAAGATCTACTTGTAACCTAAGTAAAATAACCATACTTAGGCTAAATATATAACATAATAATGTATTGTACACTTGGTTGATATTTTATACTTGCTCTTAAATTATAAAATGTTTCTGAACATTTTCCATGTTTATTTATTTTGGTCACGGGTCAACTTTGGGTCTAAATAACTTGTTATTTAATAGTCCGAAAAATGAATGTCTTCTTGTTATGAAAATTAGACCGCGAGGTCTTCGAAAATTTATAATTATCACATTTTTATGAAGTCTCTAGGTCCTAGAAATAATCAAGCAAAGTAGTGCACTTGCACACAAAATTAATCAAACAAAATCTAATCATTTATAAGTGTCAAACAAACTTTAAAAATTAATTATGAGTTCATTATTTAACTTCAAGACAAACGGAAAATAACGTTATAAACTAGGTCATGTCAATTTTATAAAAATATTTTTATCTTGTCGTGGCATGCCCTTTAGGCCGATTAAAAATAGGCGCAAAGTAGGACTTTCGGTCGAATTCTATTTAATACATGTACACTTTTAGCAATTGACAATTAAATAAAGATGTCACTTTGTGTTCACACTACATTTTGGGAAATTGCTTTTCTTTGTTTCCACATTCACGAAACACATATGAAAGTAAAACATTTAGCATGATGGCACTACACCCTTTTTCATACATACATCATGCATAGCATACATTTTTAGAAAGTCAAGGGTGTACTTTTCCTTTGTTGCTTTAGGTACTAACAAGAAAATAGTTTTTTTATGGATGTTGAACTTACATACATACATACACATACATAAGCATACTTTATTAAGCCAAAATGAGAATACTATTGTGTGTTTGCCCTTTGTTCGTAGGTTTTTGACAAAAGGAGTATACTATTTGTTTTTATACATCTACCATGCATACACACATCATTACATTTTCAAGTTTATTACCCATTTTGTGTCCACTGTTTTCTGACCCACTGTTGCATTGCAAGGACCACACACAAACTACTTGCTTCTATCCTACCAACTACATACTACTTATATCATTTATAAGGACACACACACAATTTGCTTTTGAAATGTTACATTTTTGTTCCCTATGATATTTCTAATCCTACGCCCTAAATAACAGAACCATCACATGCATGCACAAGGTGATGGCAATGGTGTATGTTCTTGTTTCACTTCCTATTGCCTATACACGAACGTACACATAAAATACTCCTTTTGAGTTTGTATATTCTGAGATTCGCTCCTATGTTCACACATATATATATACAAGACATGTAAGATTACATTAGCCTTCATACAACAACACTAGTAGTCCTAGGTCCTTAGTGATTCACATAAAATCATAGATGTTCAAGTTTGCATACTCTTTTCTCTTGTTTAACGTGACATAAATACAAGCATAGGTTTCAAGATTTAAGTCTACCTGTTTTAGTTTCTTCAAGTGCTCATATCATCACATAGTTTGGATTCGTGTTTTCTTAATGTCAAAACAAGTCTTATTCAATGTGTAAGCACTCGATAACCCTAACCCGTGACTTGTTTGTTCATGTTTGTAAAACAATTTGAGCAAGTATTATCTCAACCAAGATGAAGATGAAAAAGGGTAGTGACTTACAAGGGTCCTAAGTAAGTTTGATGAAGATGATGTAAGAACTAGTGAACCTTAACCCGAATACTTGGCTTGCTTTAAACAACTTGGTTTTCTTGCTTAATGGTTTCTGCCGTGGCCAAATCACCAAGGGGAGCTCATTGTTTTTCTTGTTGAGTTTTAGTTTTGAGTTTGTGAGTTTGTGAGTTTGTGAGTAAATTAGGCTTGTATTTATAGGCAATATGGGGGAGTTTAGGGTTAAGTAACATGGCTAGAGTTTTAGTTAGGGTATCTTGTTAGTTTGTAACTAGGGTTTTGTTAGGGAACTAGACATAGGAACTTGCAAAAGTGTTGGGGACTTGTGGCGTCTTGGGCAGGGAGGGAAAGAAAAGGAGGCTTGTACTTAGAGTTGAAAATGGTGGAGTTGTGGATATCTATAGAAATCTTTAGGTAAAAAAAACATAGGAAGGTGATGATACCCGTTGGTTTATATATGGAATAAGGAGACAAAAGTTACTTGGCATTAATGGTTGGTGGGAGTACAAGCAATAATTCAAAGGAGTGAGGTGTGATGGTTACATATAAAACGTGGGTTTGCATACAGTATGGGAGGAGGACCGATTTGAGGTGTTTGGGGTATAATGGGTTATAATTGTTTTAGATATTTGTATGTAAAGTTTTTGTAGTAGAGGAGTAACATGTTTTAGATAGTTTAAATGTTGTGAGACTCTTAGTTGATTTAAATTATATGTAGATTTCTAAATTAGGAAATTTTAGCACGTAATTATAAGCGAAACATTAAGTAATTCATGAATTAATTTGTATAATTGTCATAACGATTCAAATTCGTGTACAAAAATGTGCTTAAACCATCGGGAGTATTCCTAGACACACAAGTCTAACCCAAAACATCGTGTTTTACGTAATTAAATGACTTCTAAATTCACGTTTGTGAAAGAAAATTTGATGAGGATGGTGATTTGTGGTGGTGTTTGGACGAAAATTGAGAGAGAGAGAGAGGAGGAGAGATTGAAAACTTTCTTGTTTGCATGTATGAGAAATGGTTTTGATTTAGTTGGTTTTTGGTTAAATGGTTTTGGAAGGCTAGGAGGACAAGTGTCCTCTTAGTTTATGTTAACTTTCCACGAAAGGGTGGTGTTGTTAGCTTGTCTTGCCACCCATAGTGGGGGTGAGACAAGTGTATACTTGTTTCATCCCCACTAATTTACAGGTACTCCTCGATTTTAGTTTCCTCGATTTACGTGCCCTTGGGTTGTTTTACGAAAAATGTTTTTATAAATTATGAAGCTACGACACAAAAAAATTCTAATAAAAATTGTCTCATCAAAAACAGAGTTCAAAAACGTAAATACGTAAACCTAGGGTTTCCGGTTTAATCGTAAAAGACGCTAAATTATGCACGTAAATCCTAATTTCATCCCGTAAATTTGTGAGTTTATGAACCAACACAAATTAAAATTCCAATATAATATTCGAGAATAAATTTATTATCTGAAATGTCAGACTGTTACAAAAACGGAGAATGTAAATGTAAACACGTAACGTAGAGTTCTCCGGTATAGACATAGTCGATGCTACTTTAAGACGTAAACCTAAATTTCTTCCCAAAGTGAGTGAGTTCATAAATTAACAATAAAATAATAATTTTAAATAATACCTGAGAATAAAATAACGACCTCGAATTGACGGATTGTCACATTTTTAATTAAGTGTTTTAATAGTTTAATCTTTTAAAAGTTGATTTTTAATATTTAGATTTTTTAGTGTTTTAAAGTTTTTTAATTTGTGGCTTATTAGCTTTTTCTTAAAATTAGTTTGGTTAAAGTTTTGATTAAGTGCTTATTTGAATTTTGCTTATTTGTTTTTAGCTTATTTTCCTAATCCGGGTTTAGAAACCCTTATCCCGAATTACATGCAAACATTTATTCCGACTTAGTTCTTAATTTGTTCTTATTCCGAACTGTTAGCAAAACCAATATTCCGAATTACTTGAACTTTCCATTATTCCAGATTAGTGGCAATATTACACATTCCGGATTGCATGCAATCCTATATTCCGGATTATGTGTCAAAGTTGTATTCCATATTGTGTTCGAGTCAAGATATACCAAATATTGAGCAAAGTTCACCTTCCGGATTGTGGTCATTTCATTCATTCTGGATTGTGTGCTAATCTTGATTCCGGATAGTGAACAGAATTGGGATTCCGGATTGTATGTTTAAAATACATTCCGGATTGCATATATTTTCCATTATGGATTGTGTTGAGAATTGGGATTCTGGATTGTTTGAAATCTTAATATTCCGGATTGAGTGTAGGATCTTATTCCGACTTATGTTTTAGTGTGGATTCCGGATTACTAGTTTTATACACATTCCGGATTGTATGTGTTTTGGTTTATTCCGACTTAGGTCAAAATTTATTTTCCCAAATCAATTTGAAACTAAATATTTTTCCCGCCATTTTATTTAGCTTAATTTTAAATTGTCTTGTCCTAGTTTATTTTCAAGTTTACTTTTCATCAAGTTTTCAAATTTGTTTAATTTCTTCATTTTTAGTTTTCATTATAAAAGTTTTCATTTTTATTTAAAATAGATAATCAACGATTTTTATCTTTTATCCATGATGAGACTGCAATTATACATAGTCTCATCATCCAAATCGGACTTAAAACGCTTAAAATATCATTAAAATACCCCAAAATATGTCTTTGTTTGTTCATTGTGTATTTTAGGTACGAATATCGTGAAATGAACAAAAGATCACAAGAATCAAGCTAAAATGAACATGGGAAACGAAGCCGCACAAAGAACCAGATCTGAACGATGATTTTCCAAAAATACCCTTACAGTTTGAAGAATTGGCAAGATTGGTCCTCCAAATTTGAAGACTTGTCACTTAATACCCTTGTAAATCTCAAATATTACAATAGGGTCCCTTAAGTTTCAAGAAAATATCATTTATGCCCTTGAAGATTGGTCAATATACATATTTAACCCTTGGAACATGTTTGCAAAACAAATCGTGGCCAAAATGAAAGAAAAGAAACTTTGTTATAAAGTGAAGTTGCATTATGGGCAGTTTATACATGGAATGACAACAATTGGGAATGTGAGGGACTCATTTGGGCAGACATCCAAAGACACCACAACCAATCACCATTACAACTCATCCCACCCAACCAATCATATTAACCCAATCCACCACGTCACCCTTCCACTTTCTAAATATAACAGATTTTATATTAAATCTGTTCAAACAGATTTATTTGGTGGGAAACATGTTTAGTAAACATTAACCAAGATTAAAACACCCCTGTTTACTAATCCCCTTCCCTAGAACCCTAATGACGAATTACCCTAAAAACAAGGGGGTTTTGGCTGATTGTTTCCAGATCACTAATTCCCCATCCCCTAAACCAAACCCACATGATAAAACATCCACCACTACACCCATATGTCCTATGGTCCCCTCCCTGCTGATGTCACTTTCTTCCCAAACCCAACAAGGGGACAACATAAACGGCTAGATTCTTTTTCTTGGTCCCAAAGGAATAACCAACGTCTCAGATCAACTCACATCCAGCTGGCCATCACTCTCATCACGTGAAGACCTTAAGACCATTTTCAAACTTTTGACCCAAGGGCAATTCTGGACATTCAACCACAATTAGGGTTTATGATTTAGCTTTTCTAGATAGTTCTTTTGATGAGTATAAATAGAGGTCGCTTGTGACCCTATTTTCCTTCGTTCCAACATTTGTAAATTTTTAATTTATGAATATTTACAATATTTTTTATAAATTGTGCAAGTGTTGAGTTCCATCTTTTTACTATTTTCATAGTTTAACCCTTTAATTATTTGCAAGATAGTTCATGTTTTCAAAGGTTGTACGTTTTGGATTAAAAGTTTTTATCAAGAAATGTTCCTGTTTTTTTTAAGATTTTCAGAAACTCACCTCCAAGCTCAAGAGGAAGTGAAAGTGTAATCTTGAGATTTGAGTGTTGTTTTGTTGTTTGATAAGTTCAGTCTTTCCCAAGTTTTGGTATTTAAAAAAATCAGTTTTCAAAAAAGAAAAAGTTCAAAATTTTTGATTCTTGGTTTCACATAAGCTATAAGCTTATAAGCCCGCATATTCATTAAGTAAGGCTTATTAGCTTAGGGTCTCTAGTGCTTTACTCTCTTTGGTTTGTTGATTATGCAGGTACAAAGTTTCATAGCAAGACCATTATTCACTCTTTCCATTTTTTGAAGACATTGTCCCCTAGGTCTCTTTTAGAGGAGTTACCTAATCAACACTCCTCAAATGAGAATTACGTTTACCACATTCTTGAGGATTTAACTTATCAACAATCCCAATAAATGAATGATGGTTTCGTGCTTGATCGTGATCTTTTCGAGAGAGTTTCTAAGATACTCAAGGAGGGGAATGACAAACCTTGGTTTGACAAGCCTATCTTTGATGAAGAAATCGATGAGATCGACGTTCATGTGGATGACGAGTATGTAGACCCCGAGGGGGCGGTGTTCTTTGTTGATAAACGTTTTGAGAACTTATACAATCCACCACCCCCTAACCGCGAGTTAAATGTGAGGATTTTTAGCGTGACCAATTTTGAATTAGAAACGCCAAATATTTTCGACATAATCAAATCGGGTTTTCATAAATCGTTTTTGAACTATGAAAAAGGGAAAGATTTTAAAATTGATTTAAAAGATTTTTATACAAGTTTAACTCCGTCATCACTACGTTGTTTGAGTACTACCACCTCGTCTACTCCTTTTTGACGAGTGTGTGTGTGGATCTAGTGTGGGGGAAGCCCCTTATGTTTCTTCACACTTTACCACCGAGGACGAGATATTCGATCCCGAAATTGCTTGTAAAGGGAAATCTCGGTCTTCCACCGATGCAATAAATGGAAAACTTATCTATTTGCTTGGTGTGAGTCTACCTCGAGTAGCTCATTATGTAGCCCACCCATTGCCCCACCTTTCTACTTCTCATTTCTTTTCTTCTACCCCTTTGGGGTTTTAGCATGCGTTTGAGTAGCGTTATTTCGTCTTTCATCCGAAAACGAGGACGCTATCTTTGACCCTGGTATACATGTATCTGGTTTTTAAAGTACTCCATGTACTTTTGGGCATACTCATGTAAGCCCCACAAAAAATGACCATACCATGATTATCCCTAAATGATCACATTTATGGGGATTCGAGTCGAGCTTTTGACTCGGTTATCAAAAACAAAGTGCCTCGTGGGGGATTCTCATGCTTACCCTTGTATATATTATCGTTTTCTAATAGTGTAACGAGCGGACTTGTGCTCTTCCAACCTTTGTTTTGTGGTTGTTTGTGATTGTGATTTATTAGGTTCATCATCATCATTGAAGCCTCTCGTGTTCGTTTTACGGATCACTCGAGCTTCGATCGTTGCCTTTGGAGATTCGAATATCCGATGATATCCTTTTATGTTCTAACGTTTATCTTATTAGCATAATTCATAAACGGATTTTAGGTTATTCGTTTTACCCGTTCCATGCTCGAAATTAAGCATTCGACTTCGCCTATAGTATAGGGATGTTTCACCCCTAGACTCGAAACATTGAGGACAATGTTTAGTTTTAGTATGGGGGTGAGTAGATACTTCACCTTGCTCACGTCAACACGCAATCCAATTTTCATCTTTTTGTTGCAAAATAAGGCTAAAAATGGCAAAATTTTAAAATTTTGTATTTTTCGTAAGTGTTTAAGAGACGAATGTAGGTTTTCCGATGGTGAGAATAAGAGTAATTTTTTACTCGACCATGCGTGTTGAGCACTTAGCTTCGATTCCTTAACTTTTTAGGCAAAGTCTCTTAAATGAGGACGAGAAATGATAAGAGTTTTTATAAGTCTCGTAATCTTTCATGATCTCATGTGTAGTGATTATTAGTTTATTCTCCCCACACTTTTGTCTAAATAAATGCAATAAATAAGGTCGTGTGATTTAAAAGGTTACTTAGCTTCTAGCCCAAGATCGTTTAAAAGTTGCTCGTGTTCAAATAAAGTTCATAGCCAAGGCATAACTTATTGAAGCTGGATGCGAAGATTGGCAAGTTCCAAAAATGCCCTCACAAGGCTAGAGGAAATCCATTTTGTTGCTAAAGATCCAAGATGATATGAAGTATCATTATTCTAAAATCAATATGAAGATCGAGACACACGACGAGAAGCAATATACTCCCCTAAAGATCATGGAGAAGTCTATCCAAAAAGACCCTAACAAGGTTTGAGGATAAATATATCCAAGTCCTAAAAGGAGGCGCATCGTTGTATATCACAATCCCAAATAAAGACTGAAGAAAAATGATGAAGTCGTGGTCCAAAAACGTCAAGTGAAGAAATTCCATATATGAAGACCATTAGTTCAAGAACGTCTTCCAAGATTTGAGTTCGAAGTACATGCCAAATATCGGTTCAAGAAATGTGTCAAATCGTGAAATGAGTAATGCAATATATGAACTTAAGGAGATTACGAGAAGTAGTTTTAAAAGATCGTGTCCTTCGGGTAAGTATCGATTAAATCGTGCTACTTTATTTTCGGGCTAAATAAATTATCGAAATAAGTCAATGATGTATCCTCGTGATCATTAAGACAAAAAAACATATAAGAGTTACCAAGTAGGAATAAGGGAGTTTAGGTATGTAATTAACACTCATGAGTAATGATTGTGTTGCTAACTTATAATAACAATGATCTCGTTACACGCTTAGCATGGAATTGGGTAAAAATCAAGGATGACGAACTTGTCTCTATGAGGCATTCACTTGTTCTTATTCTTTGACCCTAAAAGTCACTTTATCATGATGAAAACGATACATTATGTCTAAAACACGTGTAGTAGTTTATTTAAGTTTATGTCTTCAATAAATGTCACATAAAAATGACTTTTAGAAGTGTTATGATACTTAATTCTAGCATTGCGTGAGGGCACGGTAATGGTTTAGTATGGGGTAGTGATGAGACTGTAGTTATACATAGTCTCATCATCCAAATCGGTCTTAAAACGCTTAAAATATCATTAAAATACCCCAAAATATGTATTTGTTTGTTCATTGTGTATTTTAGGTACGGAAATCGTGAAATCAACAAAAGATCACAAGAATCAAGAAAAAACGAACACGGGAAACAAAGCCGCACAAAGAACCGGACCCGAACGATGATTTTCCAAAAATACCCTTGATCTTTGAAGAATTGGCAAGATTGGTCCTCCATAATTGAATACTTGTCACTTAATACCCTTGTAAAACACAAATATTACAATGGGGTCCCTTAAGTTTCAAGAAAATATCATTTATGCCCTTGAAGATTGGTAAATATACATATTTAACCCTTGGAACATGTTTACAAAACAATTGGTAGACAAAATGAAAGAAAAGAAACTTTATTATAAAGGGAAGTTGCATTATAGGCTGTTTATACATGGAATGACAACAATTGGGAATGTGAGGGACTCATTTGGGCAGACATCCAAAGACACCACAACCAATCACCATTACACCTCATCCCACACAACCAATCATATTAACCCAATCCACCACATCACCCTTCCACTTTCTAAATATAACAGATTTTATATTAAATCTGTTCAAACAGATTTATTTGGTGGGAAACACGTTTAGTAAACATTAACCGAGATCAAAACACCCATGTTTACTAATCCCCTTCCCTAGAACCCTAATGACGAATTACCCTAAAAACAAGGGGGTTTTGGCTGATTATTTCCAGATCACTAATTCCCCATCCCCTAAACCAAACCCACATGATAAAACATCCACCACTACACCCATGTGTCCTATGGTCCCTCCCTGCTCATGTCACTTTCTTCCCAAACCCAAAAAGGGGACAACATAAACGGCTAGATGCTTTTTCTTGGTCCCAAAGGAATAACCAACGTCTTAGATCAACTCACATCCAGCTGGCCATCACTCTCATCACGTGAAGACCTCAAGACCATTTTCAAACTTTTGACCCAAGGGCAATTCTAGACTTTCAAGCATAATTAGGGTTTATGATTTAGCTTTTCTAGATAGTTCTATTGATGAGTATAAATAGAGGTCGCCTGTGACCCTATTTTCCTTTGTTCCAACATTTGTAAATTTTAATTTATGAATAATTACAGTATTTTTTATAATTTGTGCATTTGTTGAGTTCCATCTTTTTACTGTTTTCATAGTTTAACCTTTTAATTATTTGCAAGATAGTTCAAGTTTTCAAATGTTGTACGTTTTGGATTAAAAGCTTTTATCAAGAAAAGTTCCTGTTTTTTTTAAGATTTTCAGAAACTCACCTCCAAGCTCAAGAGGAAGTTAAAGTGTAATCTTGAGCTTGGAGTGTCGTTTTATGGTTTGATAATATCAGTCTTTCCCAAGTTTTGGTATTTTAAAAAATCAGTTTTTAAAAAAGAAAATCTTCAAAATTTTGATTCTTGGTTTCACATAAGCTATAAGCTTATAAGCCCGCTTATTCATTAAGCAAGGTGATTGTTGTAAATTTAGTCAACTTACCTTTAGGAAAAAGTGAGCAACTAAAAATAGGGCAAGTGTGCACGACGATTTAGGAAAACCGTGTGTGAATGACCCTAGGTGAGTTCGTTCTCGAGGAGGCTAGTGCGTTGTGTTAAGAGTTGATTTTTGTTTGAGATTATATTGATTGAAAAAGAAATGAGAAAGGAAAGAAAAGACGGTTACGAAAACTAATTAAACTACGACGAAAAAGGCGCAAACGTAAAACCGTGAAAACGACGAAAATTAAAATTTTAACCTAAAAATTTCTAAAAATTAATAAAAATCCCCAATAATATTCTAAGAGTTTACAAAAAATCCAAACTTGCTAAAACCTTTTAATTAATTAAATGACTTTTTAATGCTAATTAAAGCCCTAAAAATCACTTTTAATTATTAAAAATCCCTAAACAAGGTTTTATAATTTGTAAACCTCAAAAATATCCTAATTAAGCTAAAAACTATTTTTAAAAATTTTAAAACCAAATTAAACTATTTTTAAACACTTAAAAACTATTAAAATGTATTAAATCTTAAATTAATTCTAAAAATTAATTGAAAAGCCTAAAAATTAATTGGAAAGTGACAAAGGTCCTATTTTAATGTCTAGAATCTAGGAAAAATAAAAAAAAGTTAAAAATAAAACTTTTAATTTTTATGAATAAAATAATAATAAAATAATACAAAAAATAAAAAGTTTATAAAATAAATTCTAAAAAATTTCTAAAATCCTAGAATATTATAACTAAGAGAAAAATGAAATTTAAAGTTCCTAAAACCCTTTTTATAATCTTATATTAATTTTTAAAGTTTAATTAAAAACCTAAAATTAAATAAAATTAAAAATTAAAGTTTTTGAAAATCTAACTAGATGTAAACCTCAAGTTATTAAATTAAAACTTAAAATTTATTTTTCCTAAAATTAAAATTATTGTTTTCTATTTTTAATCTATTTATTAAATTACGGCTAAATAAAAATGCATAAAAAATAAATAAATAAAAGGAAAAATATAAACTTAATTTATAAAAATCTACAATTGAATAACTTTCCTAGGAAAACTAAATTGGAGCGAAAAAACTTAAAGAATAAGCCACAAATGGCTTATTAAGCCACGGCTTGATTAAATAAGCCCAATCTCAAATGACTTTAAGTTTGTTTTGTTTCCTCCCTTGGTCAGTAAAAGACCCAAGGGCAGGATGGTAGTGTGTGTGTGCTTTGGCAGTGGTGGCGCAGGTTCGAGTCCTGGCCACGCCAAAATTTTTGAAAATATTTTTTTTTTTTTTACACTTGAGCACAGTAACCTTAACTTACTTAAACACAAACACACGTCCAAGTTTGAAGCCCAAATCACCCTTAAACGAACCAAAAAGTCCTCAGACCTGGAGTTCTTACTTGTTTGTATTCCCTTTTTATATTTTGGACAGTCAAACCCTCACCCGCAGTTGGCGTGTGGGGGTGTTTAAGCTAGTAGAAAACACAACAAGTAAACTCTACACACAAAAGAGAACTAAAGCACAAATGATTACTCAGGTAGCAAATACGAATCAATACAAACCAAATCAATTATTAACCAGGAATCATACCATAATAGTCAGTCAAGCAAACTAAGTAACTAGGACTGATTTACATAAGCAGATAATCAAACAGGCCAGCAGTTTCAAGCGTTTAACAACTTCAAACCAAATCAAGCTCACTACTGAATCATGCAAAAATAAATAGCTAAATTAACTAGATACCTATGGACTGTCAAGCAGAAACAGTAAGCATATGAAAAGAAAGAAAAAGGCAACCGAATCCTGATGCACTAAATCATTTCAGCAGAAAAAGACATATGAACAAGTGAGCACATATGCAGACCAGAAACAAAGCTAATACTATATGGCACCCTAGATTCCAATATTGCATATGCTAATTTAACCAAGAACACCCAAGCAGATTCAGTTTACGCTAAACAGTTCATCATCCACTTAGTCAAAAACACGCCAAACTTAAAGCTGAGAACAAACAAAGCAGCAAGCTAATCAAAAAGTTCAAGTGGGCATATTCTAGCACAAACTTAATCAGTTTAAACTAACAATAACCCTAAGTACTATTTCTGACTTAAACTACTTAACTAAATTCAAACCGTTCTTTTAATCTAAAATCAGTCCTTAACGAACCAGCAACTTGATAAACAGATACTCACAAGAATCAATTAGCAAACTTAAAGTAAAAAAAAAAGAAAGGGAGGATTGGCGATACCTGCCCTTGTTTGCATCCACCAAGGGTCAGCTAAGCTCCCCTGACCTCTACCAACAACTAGGTGAGGCAGGGGTTCTTGGACAATAAAATGAGAGATGGGGTGGTTCGTTGAGGTTCAACAACTGAACCGAAGCACCCAAGTTGGATAAATAAGCTGCTAAGAAATAAAACGAGATTCAAGAATCAAGACCGAAGGTCTTGATTCAGTAAGTGCACAAGTTAAACATAAGTCCTCTTTCTCTTCTTTTTTTTTTTTTTTAAGAACACTCAAATGCTATAAGTACAATTGAAACTGATGATAACTTAAACCAGAAAATTTGAAAACCTTTTACTAACTTACTGATAATCTTAACAAGAACAACTCACAACTCAAATTTTAAAAAAAATAATCAACTCAAATCTTAAAACATAAATGTAAACTGGAACTCGGATTCAATTAAAAAACTGCCAACTTTTCATTCATAAAAAAAAAGGGTTTTGCATAAAATCTGAGACAGGAAAAAAAAATGGGATACCACAAACTGGTCCTCATTTATAGACCCCTCGGATCATTCTAGAATTGAAAAATAAAAGAAACCCTAATCTATTAAATTCCAAAAATACCCTCTTTGAGATGCGGATCATAAATCGAATATGCTGGTTTTTGAATCTTCCTCTTGAAGACCATGTGACCCTCGTTTGGATTTTTGTGATGGACAGCTGGGATGCATCATTCTTAGACGTTGGATTTGGCGTAGGTAATAAGCAAATCCTCCAAGTCATTGATCTTCTGCCATCTCTTTGGCTTCTTCTTCACATGGGGATAACGTGAGCTGGTGGGGGGACCAAAAGGGGATGTGGACAAATTCTGGGTGAGGGGTTTAGCTAGGTGTGGGGCAAATTAAACATAATCAAGGGTAATTAGGATTTACCCTTTGATTGTTCGATTTGGGGATTAGGGTTTTTGGGGAGAGTTTATGTTTGGCAGATTTGGGTGAGAGAGAGATAACCCGTTTTTTTTATTTCTTTGGTTAATTAATATTAGTTAAAACTAATATCAATAAAAACGTGACATAGTGGGATACGGGTGGGGTTTAGGGTGAATGGGTGGGTAATTGGGTTTGGGTGGGTCTGTGGTGACGTGTCACAAGAGGATTCGTGGGACATGTTTGTGGAAATGGCAATTTAAGCCCCCTTTATTCCCCAATGTTTCCATTTCAACTTAACACAGCCAAAACTTCCTTTCCTTTGTATTTAACTTTGGCAATGTGTCATTTTTGGCACAATGTTTTTGTAATCTTGAAACAAGGACCATTTATGCAATTTCTTCATTTTCCAAGGACTGAATTTGCCATATCTTCAAACTTCAAGGTTTTGACTTGTTGGTTGACTTCTTGGAGGACCATTTTTGACAATTTAGATTTGATGAGGGACTAAATTTGCCAATTCTTCAAAGTTAAGGGTCCTTTTTGTAATTTTGACAAACTTTAGGGACCAAACTTGTAATTATGAAGATACAAGGGTATAAAGTGTCAATTCTTCAAACTTGGAGGACCAATCTTCAATATTCTTCAAATCTTCAAGGGTTTTCTTTGGGAAATTCCTCACTAGGGCTCGGTTCATCGTGCGGCTTCGTTTCCCGTGTTCGTTTTTGCGTGATTCTTGTGGTCTTTTGTCATTTTCTCAATATCCGTACCTAAAATACACAAGCAACAAACACAAGCATATATTTGGGTATTTTGATGATATTTAATGCATTTTAAGTCCAAAAAGAACGATGAGACCATGTATAAAAGCCGTCTCATCACTCCCCCATACTAAACCATTGCCGTGCCCTCACGCAATGCTAGAATAAAGTATCGTAGCATCTCCAAAATTCATTTTATTCACTTTATTGGAATGATAAACTAGCTACACTACTACTATTACTACTACTTGTGTTATAGACATAATGTATGATTTTCATCGCAAAATGGGACGTTTAGGTTCATAGAATAAGAACACGTGAATGCTTCGTTAGAAATAATTTCATCGTCCTCGATTTTCACCTTAATTCCATGCTAAGCGTGTAACGAGATCATTGTCATTATAAGTTAGTAATGCTAACACTACTCATATGCCCTAATCACGTACTTATTCTCCCATTATTCCTAAGTTGTATCTCTTTTATTTTATTTTGTCTTGAATGTTTCACGAGGATACATTGTTTGACTTATGCGATAATAGAGATTTAGGTCTAAAAATAGAGTCCTAACGGTGTAACTAAGACCATCAAATCAATAACCCCTCCTAATAGACAACGATGTTAAAAAATTAAGTTGACAAGAAGAATCGATAAACACGGTTTTATAACGGTTTTGAACATGAGACTTATTACCAAGACTTTTATACGCCCCCCTAACGGAAGGACCTTATTATCTTTGGTTTACCTCCATCTTTTATTCAACTTCGCCATGAAGCTTTTATTATGACTTCGGTCTTGCCTTGCCTTTTATTATCCGCCTCATCGGTGGTTTTATTAGCCAAAGACGTATATCCTCACGCTAAAGCGAATTTTGGATCTTTAAAGCTTCGAAGATTAAGGCTTGATTCACTTTCAATTTTGCATAGATTTTAGGCCTTGTGGGGCTTCAAATTGTTTGCTTGATTTAGGTGAGCACTTGAAATCTTATTATTGGGTGAAGCTTTCGATTATTCGGGTTGCCAATACTTCAAAACCGTGACGCTGGCGATATCTTAATGTCTTCCCAATTTAATTACACGGAAGCTACTAGAAAGGACTAGAAACCCAACAATCCTAACTAAACCGCTAAGTCAATATTTATTAAGCAAAAAATATTTACAAGCGAAGGGAGAATAAGCAAACAACGAGAACACATGAGTTTTTGAAAGAATACGAGTACTCTACGTTTAGCATAGTAACATATAATTAACTCTATCATTTCTCGTCCTCATTTAAGAGACTTAGCCTAATGTGTAGTTAAGGAATCAAAGCTAAGTGCTCAAGACGCACGGTCGAGTCAAAAATTACTCTTATTCTCGCCATCAGAAAACCTACATTCGTGTCTTTAAACACTTATAAAACATGAGAAAAATTTTAAAATTTGGCCATTTTTAGCCTTATTTTGCAACAAAACGATAACAAAAAGATAAACTTTGGAAAGCGTGAAGGTTTGGCAAGGCAAGTATCTATTCACCCCCCTATACTAAAGTTAAACATTGTCCTCAATGTTTCGAGTCTAGGGGTGCAAACACCCCCATACTAGAGACGTAGTCGAATGCCTAATCTAGCATGGAAAGGGTGTAACCATTAAATTTAAAGCCGTTTATGAAGTGTGCTAAAAACCTAAGGTTAGAACAATAAAGGATATATCATGGATATTGAGAAATGTATCCAAAGCAAACGATCGAGTGCTCCCATAAACGAACACGAGAGGCTCCAATCGTGAAGATCATGATCTAAAAACCACATATCACAAACAACCACGGAACAAAGGTTGGAAGGGCACGAATCCCCACACATAAGCTACATTAGACTAAGAAAGCGATAATATGTACATAGGATAAGCATGGGACTCCCCCACGAGGCACCTCGTTTTTGATTACCGAGTCATGAGCTCGACTCGATCCCCTCAATACTAATTATCATTGGGGAAGGTGACTTGGTCGAGGTAGTTCAAGGATGGAACTTCCCCACCAAAGTAGTGCTTCAACCTATGTCCATTCACCTTGAAGTTAGGACCATCATCTTGAGCTAGCTCGATGGTCCCATAAGGAAACACTTGAGTCACGGTGAATGGACCGGACCAACGGGATTTCAATTTACCGGAAAATATTTTTAATCTTGAATTAAAAAGTAAAACTTGATCCCCAATGTTAAAAACCCGGTTTTTAATTTTTGAATCATGCAACTTTTTAGTTTTCTCTTTATAAATCAATGAATTTTCATAAGCAATGTCTCTCAATTCATCTAATTCATTTAATTGCATTTTCCGGTGTTTTCCCGCGGTCTCCATGTCATCATTACAATGCTTTAGGGCCCAATAAGCCTTGTGTTCTAACTCGATAGGCAAATGACAATTCTTTCCATACACAAGCTTATAGGGAGTGCACCCAATGGGTGTCTTATGAGCGGTCCTAAAGGCCCATAAAGCATCGTCTAACTTATCCGACCAAGATTGTCGGTTTTCCCCCACGGATCTCTCCAAGATCCTCTTCAATGCTCGGTTTGAAACCTCGACTTGCCCACTCGTTTGTGGGTGATAAGCCATAGAAAGACGATGTGTAACCCCATATTTCCTTAGAACCCTTTCAAATTGGTCATTACAAAAATAGGTTCCACGATCGCTTATGATAGCACGAGGGGTTCCAAACCTAGCAAACAAACTTTTCAAGAACTTAACTACCACACGAGCATCATTAGTGGGCAAGGCCTTCGCCTCCACCCACTTAGAAAGGTAGTCAACCGCAACGAGAATGTACTTATTACCACGAGATGATGGGAACGGCCCCATAAAGCCTATGCCCCAAACGTCAAAGATCTCACATACTTGAATGATATTTTGTGGCATTTCATCTTTTTGTGAGGCTTTTCCTTGTCGTTGGCATGAATCACAAGACTTCACAAGATCTTGTGCATCTCGGTAAATAGTAGTCCAAAAGAAGCCGACATCAAACACCTTTTTAGCCGTGAGATTAGCACCGTGGTGACCACCCGTGGGTCCCTCATGGCAAGCTCTAAGGATGTTAGAAGCTTCGGTGCCAAATACACAACGGCGGATGATTTGATCCGCACACGTTCGAAACAAGTAAGGGTCGTTCCAAAAATAGAACTTGACATCACGAAAGAATTTTCGTTTTTCTTGAGTTGTCATACCCTTAATGATGAAGTTACCCGCATGGTAATTTGCAAAATCCGCAAACCATGGGGTAGAAGAATCAAGTTTGGAATTCACTACACCAAGTGTCTCGAGCGGAAATGTTTCGGTGATTTCCTTAGGCTCGTAAACACTTTGGTGAGGATCTTCCAAACGAGAGAGATGATCGGCCACTAGATTCTCGGCTCCTTTTTTGTCAACGATTTTGTGATCAAATTCTTGAAGGAGGAGAATCCAACGAAGTAATCTCGGCTTTGCATCTTGTTTAGCCATGAGATACTTGATAGCCGAATGGTCCGTATACACTATGCATTTCGTCAAGACGAGGTAAGGTCGGAATTTCTCAAATGCATACACCACGGCAAGGAACTCCTTTTCCGTTGTAGTGTATTTAAGTTGAGCCTCGGTCATCGTCTTGCTAGCATAGTGTATAGGCAAGAAATGCTTATCATGACGTTGCCCCAAAACGGCCCCAATAGCGTAATCACTTGCATCACACATAAGTTCAAAGGGGAGGTTCCAATTTGGAGCAACAAGAATGGGAGCTTCGGTAAGTTTCCTCTTAAGGATCTCAAAGGCTCGTACACAATCTTCGTCAAAGACAAAACGTGCCTCTTTTTCAAGAAGATGTGTAATGGGTCGAGAAATCTTCGAGAAATCCTTGATGAATCTTCGATAAAAGCCCGCGTGGCCTAGGAAACTCCTAACTCCCTTGACGGTTTTGGGATGAGGTAATTTGGCGATGACGTCTACCTTATCTTGATCTACCTCAATCCCCGCTTTCGAGACCTTGTGCCCTAAGACGATTCCACTCTTAACCATAAAATGACACTTTTCCCAATTGAGCACAAGGTTGGTTTCCTCACAACGTTTTAACATTCTCTCAAGGTTCGACAAACACGAAGTAAAGGAATCACCAAACACGGAAAAGTCATCCATGAAGACTTCCATCGTCTTCTCGATCATATCATGAAAAATAGCCATCATGCATCGTTGAAAAGTTCCCGGTGCATTACAAAGTCCGAATGGCATTCTACGATAGGCAAACGTTCCATATGGACACGTAAACGTAGTTTTTTCTTGATCACGAGGATCGATGGGAATTTGGAAGTAACCGGAAAAACCATCTAAAAAGCAATAGAAATCGTTTCCCGCAAGACGCTCCAACATTTGGTCCATGAAGGGCAAGGGAAAATGGTCTTTTCGAGTGGCTTCATTTAACTTACGATAGTCAATGCACACTCTCCATCCGGTCACGAGTCTTGTGGGAATCAACTCGTTGGCATCGTTTGGCACAACGGTCATCCCTCCCTTTTTAGGGACACAATGAATAGGACTCACCCAAGGGCTATCGGAAATAGGGTAAATCATTCCCGCGTCAAGGAGTTTAAGGACCTCCTTTTTGATGACGTCGTGAATTTTGGGGTTTACCCTCCTTTGACTTTGGATTGTTGGCTTGAAATCCTCCTCCATTAATATTTTGTGTGTACAAAATTTGGGATCGATTCCCTTAATGTCGGATAACTTCCACGCAATCGCCCCTTTGTGATCCTTAAGAACATCGACAAGTGCGGTTTTTTCATCATTCGAAAGTTCCTTCGCAATAATAACCGGCAACTTGTCGTCCTCCTCCAAATAGACATACTCGAGGTGAGGAGGTAAATCTTTCAACTCGAGGATAGGTGGTTCCTCAAGTGAAGATTTGGGCTCGATACTCATAACCTCCTCGGGTGGAGGAAATGGGAAATCGTTGAGAAAATCCTTGATAATCGAGAAGTCCTCATAGTTGTCGAGGTCTTTGTCACAAGTACGTGGAACATCGAATTCTTCCAACGTAAAACCACCACCTTCGAAAGGAGTGAAGGTTGGTGTCGAATTATCAAGAATTGGATCTAACATAGTGGGATTGCCACTAGTTTCTTCATCACCAAACCCTAAAACTTCTTGTGAAAATTCCTCGCAAACCACGTCGATCATATCAACGAGGTTTATGGTAGCAACGGAATAAACATGAGAAAGTTGAGAATTTTGAGTTGCGTTTATAACAAGTTCCTCGTCGTTGAAACGTAAGGTGATCTTTCTAGCATACACATCAATCAAAGCCATAGACGTATCTAAAAACGAACGACCTAAAATAAGAGGAACTTGAGGATCCGTGGGGATGTCAACAACAATAAAGTCTACGGGATAGTAGAACTTCCCCACTTTCACAAAAACGTCTTCCGCCAAACCACATGCAAGAATTGTGGAATGGTCGGCCAACTCAATAGACATTCGTGAAGGAGTAAGATTAGGAAGATTGAGCGACTTGTAGATTGCAAGTGGCATCAAGTTAATGCTAGCACCAAGATCGGCCAAGGCATAGCATTCTTCCATATCTTGAATTGCACAAGGGATCAAAAATTTACCGGGATCACCGACTTTTTGAGGTATGCGATTAAGATAAACCGACGAACAACTAGACATTTGGTGTAATTTTTCCTTGTTGTTCAACATACTCTTAAAGTTAGCGGCAAATCGAGGCATCATGACCAAGGCATCGGCGAAACTCACATTAAAGTGCAAATCACGAAACATTTTCATAAAAAGTTCAAATTGATAGTTGTCGCGCTCTTGTCGTTTCTCCTTCCTAAGTCTCGATGGGTAAGGCAAGGGTGGTGTGGGTTGGGGCATAGGCATAGCCTTTGGAATCTCGGATTCTAATATGGGTGATGGGTCAACCGTAGGTGTGGCATGAGCGGTACTTTGTGGGCTTGAAATATGCTCCTTTTCGACCACCACCTCGGGTTCTTCCTCAATTTCCTCCACCGTTGGAGTAATTGGTTGAGGAGTCGGTTCTTTAAGTGCCTTACCACTACGTGTGGTAATCACTTTCATCTCTCCCTTCGGGTTTGAAACGGTGTTACTAGGCAAACTACCCGAAGTAGAGGCTTTGTTTCCCATTACGGCTTCTAAAATTGCATTAAGCTTAGCATCTTGACTACTAAACTTCAAATCTTGGCTAGCGGCTTTTTGGTCAATTCTTTGTTCAAGCCTAGCATGACTTTGCTCTATCTTGTTGTTTTGACCTCGAATTTGGTTAGCAAAATCATTTTTCAATTCATTCCTCATGGCTAGATTTTCCTTAATGAAATTAGCTAACTCCTTTGCGTTCTTAGCCGTCTCCTTAGCTTGATTAGCCATTTGCTCTTGAATGTTTTCCATAATCTTATCATTTGAAGTAGTGTAATTCAAAAAGTCCAATGGAAGTTCTTTGTTATTTTGAAGACCTTGACTTGCATTTTGAAAATTACGGTTTTGATTTTGATTTTGCAATTGGCTATTACTACTACTCCCTTGATTCCCATAGTTGTTATTACCCTTATAATTGTTCCTTTGATTGCTTTGGTAACCAACTTGATTGTTTCGATAATTGTTAGCATTTTGATTTGGTGAAAAACCCGGTGGAGTCAATTGATTAGTGCGAGGAACTTGACCGTTTTGGTTATAAGTTCCCGCGGCCGCGAAGGCACTCGAAGTGTTACCACCGTTGGTAATGCACTCGGAATAATCGTGAGCTCCACCACAATACATACAAGAAACCTCAACCGCTTTAATCGTAGCGGGAGCGGGTTGCTCACCAACTTTAAGCTCAACTAACAAGCCTTTCACTATATCAAAAATTTTGTTCTCCAAATTAGCCTCGACTTGGCAAGCATCAACGGTGTGTGACAAACTAGGTGAAGATGAAGACGAAGCCTTACGAACACTCGACGTGCTACGAGGACTATACACCTTAGACCTATTCTCAATAATTACCAATGCTTCCTCGACCGTCTTACACAAGAAATTACCACCCGCGGCGGCATTAAGATAATCACGCTCATGATCGTTCAAGCCATTGTAAAACGTGTCTATTTGATGCAAGTCGGAAAAACCATGATGAGGACATTCGTGCAACATTTCTTTAAACCTATTCCAAGCCGTTGAAAAACTCTCATTAAACTCTTGCGAAAACTTTGAAATCTCGTTTTTCAAGTGCGTAGTCTTAGAGGGCGGAAAAAATTGGTTCACGAATTTTGAAACGAGATCCTTCCACGTCAATATAGAATTGGGTGGCTCTTTCTCTAACCAAATTTTTGCGGGCCCTGCTAAGGAATACGGAAAAAGCATCATCTTAATCGAGTCGTTTGAAACATCCTTAAACTTGCACGTGGCGGTGAGACGATTAAATTGGCGAATGTGGTTATGCGGGTTGTCCTTTTCGTCCCCTCGAAACTTGTTGTTTTGAATCATGGACAACAAACCCGTCTTAACCTCAAAATTTTCCGCAAGGATAGCGGGAATCACAATCGCTTCTCCATAACCCTCGGTGGGTGCTTGAAGCAACTCCATCATAGTTCGATTAGCCATGGGTGCTTCTTTCACTACAATGGGTTCGTCAATAGGAGAGTCCTCACTAGTAGGAGTGAGTGATTTGTTTCTTCGTTTACGAGCACGTCTAGCTTTAGAGCGAGTTTGCATAAACGTCACGTACAACGAGAAGGCGAGCAAAGAAGATTCTTTTTGGTATTTTTACTTTTTCAATTTTTTTTTTGTGGTTTTTGATTGTTTTTAACTTTTTTTTTGGGTTTTTTGAAATGTATTAAGTAGACCAAAATCTACAAATCTCCTCACTAATCAAATCTCTTGATTAACGAAGCCTCAAGGAATGAAAACGAACACGTGAAGTGAACGCCTTCGATGACTTTAGAACGATGGTGGAACACCAAATCGTTCAAGAGGGTTTAATCAAATGAAACCAAGAAAATATATATGATACTTAGTAATACTTTGGGCGGCAAAACCCTCGATTCACTCTCAAAATCAAATACGCACAAGCAAGCGGAGGAAACGAGGCGGCGCGAAGCACTTAAGAGCCTTTTTCCTTTAGGTCGTGAAATACAACCGCCTTATACCCACCTTATAGTTTGTATTATCAAAATCGAGCTTCACGAAAGTATTTATCTATTTTTGCCTTTTTTCTTTGGTTTGAGATTCGAATACAATGATCGAGTGATGAAATCCCGAATCAAGGTTGTGATTGCTCACGTATTTGGAGTACTTGTAAATTTATTGTTCTACGTATACAATATAGTAATAATATTCACACAAAAATCAAAAAACGATAATACGTATTAATAGAGTGCTATTAATACAAATACTTTTATGGCTATATATAAAAACAACAATGGTTCAACCAAAACACAACACGCCTCCCCGGCAGCGGCGCCAAAATGATTGTTGTAAATTTAGTCAACTTACCTTTAGGAAAAAGTGAGCAACTAAAAATAGGGCAAGTGTGCACGACGATTTAGGAAAACCGTGTGTGAATGACCCTAGGTGAGTTCGTTCTCGAGGAGGCTAGTGCGTTGTGTTAAGAGTTGATTTTTGTTTGAGATTATATTGATTGAAAAAGAAATGAGAAAGGAAAGAAAAGACGGTTACGAAAACTAATTAAACTACGACGAAAAAGGCGCAAACGTAAAACCGTGAAAACGACGAAAATTAAAATTTTAACCTAAAAATTTATAAAAATTACTAAAAATCCCCAATAATATTCTAAGAGTTTACAAAAAATCCAAACTTGCTAAAACCTTTTAATTAATTAAATGACTTTTTAATGCTAATTAAAGCCCTAAAAATTACTTTTAATTATTAAAAAGCCCTAAGCAAGGTTTTATAATTTGTAAACCTCAAAAATATCCTAATTAAGCTAAAAACTATTTTTAAAAATTTTAAAACCAAATTAAACTATTTTTAAACACTTAAAAACTATTAAAATGTATTAAATCTTAAATTAATTCTAAAAATTAATTGAAAAGCCTAAAAATTAATTGGAAAGTGACAAAGGTCCTATTTTAATGTCTAGAATCTAGGAAAAATAAAAAAAGTTAAAAATAAAACTTTTAATTTTTATGAATAAAATAATAATAAAATAATACAAAAAATAAAAAGTTTATAAAATAAATTCTAAAAAATTTCTAAAATCCTAGAATATTATAACTAAGAGAAAAATGAAATTTAAAGTTCCTAAAACCCTTTTTATAATCTTATATTAATTTTTAAAGTTTAATTAAAAACCTAAAATTAAATAAAATTAAAAATTAAAGTTTTTGAAAATCTAACTAGATGTAAACCTCAAGTTATTAAATTAAAACTTAAAATTTATTTTTCCTAAAATTAAAATTACTGTTTTCTATTTTTAATCTATTTATTAAATTACGGCTAAATAAAAATGCATAAAAAATAAATAAATAAAAGGAAAAATATAAACTTAATTTATAAAAATCTAAAATTGAATAACTTTCCTAGGAAAACTAAATTGGAGCGAAAACACTTAAAGAATAAGCCACAAATGGCTTATTAAGCCACGACTTGATTAAATAAGCCCAATCTCAAATGACTTTAAGTTTGTTTTGTTTCCTCCCTTGGTCAGTAAAAGACCCAAGGGCAGGATGGTAGTGTGTGTGTGCTTTGGCAGTGGTGGCGCAGGTTCGAGTCCTGGCCAGGCCAAAATTTTTGAAAATATTTTTTTTTTTTTTTTTTTTTACACTTGAGCACAGTAACCTTAACTTACTTAAACACAAACACACGTCCAAGTTTGAAGCCCAAATCACCCTTAAACGAACCAAAAAGTCCTCAGACCTGGAGTTCTTACTTGTTTGTATTCCCTTTTTATATTTTGGACAGTCAAACCCTCACCCGCAGTTGGCGTGTGGGGGTGTTTAAGCTAGTAGAAAACACAACAAGTAAACTCGACACACAAAAGAGAACTAAAGCACAAATGATTACTCAGGTAGCAAATACGAATCAATACAAACCAAATCAATTATTAACCAGGAATCATACCATAATAGTCAGTCAAGCAAACTAAGTAACTAGGACTGATTTACATAAGCAGATAATCAAACAGGCCAGCAGTTTCAAGCGTTTAACAACTTCAAACCAAATCAAGCTCACTACTGAATCATGCAAAAATAAATAGCTAAATTAACTAGATACCTATGGACTGTCAAGCAGAAACAGTAAGCATATGAAAAGAAAGAAAAAGGCAACCGAATCCTGATGCACTAAATCATTTCAGCAGAAAAAGACATATGAACAAGTGAGCACATATGCAGACCAGAAACAAAGCTAATACTATATGGCACCCTAGATTCCAATATTGCATATGCTAATTTAACCAAGAACACCCAAGCAGATTCAGTTTACGCTAAACAGTTCATCATCCACTTAGTCAAAAACACGCCAAACTTAAAGCTGAGAACAAACAAAGCAGCAAGCTAATCAAAAAGTTCAAGTGGGCATATTCTAGCACAAACTTAATCAGTTTAAACTAACAATAACCCTAAGTACTATTTCTGACTTAAACTACTTAACTAAATTCAAACCGTTCTTTTAATCTAAAATCAGTCCTTAACGAACCAGCAACTTGATAAACAGATTCTCACAAGAATCAATTAGCAAACTTAAAGTAAAAAAAAAAGAAAGGGAGGATTGGCGATACCTGCCCTTGTTTGCATCCAACAAGGGCCAGCTAAGCTCCCCTGACCTCTACCAACAACTAGGTGAGGCAGGGGTTCTTGGACAATAAAATGAGAGATGGGGTGGTTCGTTGAGGTTCAACAACTGAACCGAAGCACCCAAGTTGGATAAATAAGCTGCTAAGAAATAAAACGAGATTCAAGAATCAAGACCGAAGGTCTTGATTCAGTAAGTGCACAAGTTAAACATAAGTCCTCTTTCTCTTCTTTTTTTTTTTTTTTTAAGAACACTCAAATGCTATAAGTACAATTGAAACTGATGATAACTTAAACCAGAAAATTTGAAAACCTTTTACTAACTTACTGATAATCTTAACAAGAACAACTCACAACTCAAATTTTAAAAAAAATAATCAACTCAAATCTTAAAACATAAATGTAAACTGGAACTCGGATTCAATTAAAAAACTGCCAACTTTTCATTCATAAAAAAAAGGGTTTTGCATAAAATCCGAGACAGGAAAAAAAAATGGGATACCACAAACTGGTCCTCATTTATAGACCCCTCGGATCATTCTAGAATTGAAAAATAAAAGAAACCCTAATCTATTAAATTCCAGAAATACCCTCTTTGAGATGCGGATCATAAATCGAATATGCTGGTTTTTGAATCTTCCTCTTGAAGACCATGTGACCCTCGTTTGGATTTTTGTGATGGACAGCTGGGATGCATCATTCTTAGACGTTGGATTTGGCGTAGGTAATAAGCAAATCCTCCAAGCCATTGATCTTCTGCCATCTCTTTGGCTTCTTCTTCACATGGGGATAACGTGAGCTGGTGGGGGGACCAAAAGGGGATGTGGACAAATTCTGGGTGAGGGGTTTAGCTAGGTGTGGGGCAAATTAAACATAATCAAGGGTAATTAGGATTTACCCTTTGATTGTTCGATTTGGGGATTAGGGTTTTTGGGGAGAGTTTATGTTTGGCAGATTTGGGTGAGAGAGAGATAACCCGTTTTTTTTATTTCTTTGGTTAATTAATATTAGTTAAAACTAATATCAATAAAAACGTGACATAGTGGGATACGGGTGGGGTTTAGGGTGAATGGGTGGGTAATTGGGTTTGGGTGGGTCTGTGATGACGTGTCACAAGAGGATTCGTGGGACATGTTTGTGGAAATGGCAATTTAAGCCCCCTTTATTCCCTAATGTTTCCATTTCAACTTAACACAGCCAAAACTTCCTTTCCTTTGTATTTAACTTTGGCAATGTGTCATTTTTGGCACAATGTTTTTGTAATCTTGAAACAAGGACCATTTATGCAATTTCTTCATTTTCCAAGGACTGAATTTGCCATATCTTCAAACTTCAAGGTTTTGACTTGTTGGTTGACTTCTTGGAGGACCATTTTTGACAATTTAGATTTGATGAGGGACTAAATTTGCCAATTCTTCAAAGTTAAGGGTCCTTTTTGTAATTTTGACAAACTTTAGGGACCAAACTTGTAATTATGAAGATACAAGGGTATAAAGTGTCAATTCTTCAAACTTGGAGGACCAATCTTCAATATTCTTCAAATCTTCAAGGGTTTTCTTTGGGAAATTCCTCACTAGGGCTCGGTTCATCGTGCGGCTTCGTTTCCCGTGTTCGTTTTTGCGTGATTCTTGTGATCTTTTGTCATTTTCTCAATATCCGTACCTAAAATACACAAGCAACAAACACAAGCATATATTTGGGTATTTTGATGATATTTAATGCATTTTAAGTCCAAAAAGAACGATGAGACCATGTATAAAAGCCGTCTCATCACAAGGCTTATTAGCTTAGGCTCTCCAGTGCTTCACTCTCTTTGGTTTGTTGATTATGCAGGTACAAAGTTTCATAGCAAGACCAGTATTCACTCTTTCCATTTTTTGAAGACATTGTCCCGTAGGTCTCTCTTAGACCTACCAACAGGGTTCTCTACATCATCATAAGCTCCACATAAGCTCTAAAAAGACCAAATAGAAGGCATTCAGCCAAGGTATTCAAGGCTTGAACCCTGTTTGTAATTTTTATGATTTTTAAGTGGTTATATGATTTTGTGTATTAATTGTTTACATGCTGGTTTATAACTTTGTTTATGTTCATTTAGGTTATTGATGCATGTTAGTTTGATGTTTAATCAGTTTTGAGTAATTTGCTAGGAGTTTTCTTTGTAAATTTTTGTCAACAGCTCAAAAGGGGTGTTTGGCTTAGGGTTTCAACTGGTTGAAGTTGAGGATTTGCTATTTATGATCCGGTGGTCTAACATGGTGGTAAATGGTGGTGGAAGCCATTGTTGATAGAGAGAGAATAGAGGTTGTGTGAAAATAGAAAATGTATTGAAAATGAGAAAATGACACAAGGAACACCCCTCCTTGGAAGTTAAAGAGGGGTATATATAGTCACACACGACCCTTAAACTATACATTGTACCTAGTCTAGTCTAAGCGTGTGTGACAATGATAACTAATGGGAATTATTAAATGTCGTCACATAAAGTGAGTTTCCAACAAACTTCCCCCATGGGACGACGTGTAAAATTCCTTACAATATTTTTCCTAACAAGTACATAATGATAAAGAACAAGAGCTTTCATGAAGCGTCCAATGCTGATGAAGTCTTCTAAGGCCTTCGTCTTCAAAACGACTCATCTTTAAAGTAACTTGTAGAAGAAATACTGTAACGGCACGAGCTAAGTAACCCATACAGTTCTGGTTAAGGAGAAGCTTCTGAATTAACTTCCCCCTAATTCATGCCACATAAACTTGATGTAGAAGCTTTTAGATAGCTTCCCCCTAAACCGACAATCCTCGTAAGCAACTTCAAAGTTTCAATAAAGCTTAGAATGATTAAGCGCACAACGGAATAACAAGCAAATCCCATCATATAACATGATAACGTTGCTAAGAGGGATTGAAAGTTTGGGGCACACCAAGTAGATCAACAACTTCTCTTCTCACGCTTGAATAATTCTTCTGAATTTTTCTTCCCCCTGAGAAATCAAGTTATGCATACTAGAAAGAATCAAGACATTTCTTCCCCCACATAGTTGAAGAAAGTAAATCAATCCCGAGTATGAAGCTCAAATACTGAAGTAGACACTTTATCCCATTCATGAAGTTGACATCGTAACACCAGAGTCAATTAAGTCCCGGAAATGCAGATATCTTCTTCCGGAGATGCACCAGAGTCAATTAAGTCCCGGGAATACATATAGGATAATGATGATGAATAATTACAACAACCAAACAATTAAACATCGAATCAGTAGTGTACCGTTTAGAGATTGATAACGCCACGAGTTAAAACACTGATTTTCTCTACGGCTATGACAAATGTCATCCCGAGATGTCTTCAAATCAAAAGAAGGTATGAAGTTCATCACGTGTACTCGTTGTGCGTTCAATGTGTCTTCTTCTTCCCCCTTGATGGTTTCGAAACTCGGAACCATCAATAAATCGTAAGCACATGAACCTGAAAATCTCGAGAGAATAATAAATAAGTTTAATTATATTCAGTGAGAATCAGCTGTTGATAGAAAATCTCTACTCATAAACTCTCCATTGCCATATTTACCAACCCCTTTGTAGGCAATTTGAAGTGACCACTGATAAAATGAACCAGATACATCAAACGTGAAATTGAATAAGAATCCTTCGATCTTGTGACTTAAGCTTGCACAATTGTTGAATGAAGAACGGTGGAGAAATCTCTAAGTACCCAATGCATCACTGAAGATGTCTATAAGCACAACACCTCTTGAAATTATCCACGTCGACTATGCGCGTGACACTGAGTACAACAAACTAACCCTTTTAAGTGATAGTTATCCGAGTCATCAACCATCCACCCCGAACTCGAAAACCAGATCAACAAGTCTTCATTCTAAGATTAAGCACGAGCAAGTTATCTCTGAAGATAAAATAAGTGCACGCCTTCGAAAAATCCGTCTTCAAAGTCAAATAATTAATACCCGATCCAAAAAAATCTGTAGATACTAGAAATATACCTAAATTTTTCTTGGTCTCGTCAAATGATTTTGTCACATTTGTCTCGTCATATTTTGTCTCGGCACTTTGTCACGTCACTTTCAAAACCGTCAATCAAAATATTATTTATCAAATAAAATGATAAATAAAATTTAGACATAACAAAATAACACATTTCGCCCAATTAACCATAGTCAAAACGCAGCCCATAATGCACAAGTAAGACCTCGTCCAACTTTTTGCAAATGAAACTCGGATATAAAGGCCCATGTTTAAAAAATCACAGGCGGCCCAACTCCTTTGTGAAATGATACCCGGTCTAAACAGATAACACAATAATATATCTCATTTTTTAAACCTACAAACCAAACCCTCGTATTAAAACTTTGTAAACTCCGCCACTTTAATCAATATGACCACGTATAAGAATTGAGTCTGGTCAACAAGTCTGACCACACAAACCTCTGCTAATCTCTCCTAAATCTCCATCCCCTCCCATCTCCTCTATCATACGCAGACATCAACAAAAAAACAGATAAACTCATCTTTCAAAAAAAACACAAACATTATCGCCTCCAATCTCTAATCACTACGCAGACACGAATCATAAAACCCCTTAAATACTCATCTTATTCAAACCAAACTGTGATTGCAGGAGTACCCATTAGTATTACTCTCCTCAATTAACCAAACAAGTTCATCTTCAAGATCTTAAAAAATATCTAAGGTGGGTTAATTGGTAAGATTACATCATGTGATTGATTTGTGATATAAAACAAATTAAGCAGGGGTCAAAAATAATCCGAGATCTATGATGATTTGTGTTAAACGAAAAAAAAATCTTTTATAGATTAAACAAAAACGTTTAACAAACTGAGGTCTTGATTGAGTGATTTCGAATCTATGAATTTCGTGTGAATTAGTAGAGATCGAGTCAAGGTGTTGGGTTATAGGAGATGATGGGATTAGGATAGTTGAGGATTTGTGGAGGTAAAAGGTTGGAGTGTTGATACGGTTTAGGTCACGGATACGTTTAAAGGTTTTGATAAAAATGGTATGAGTGGTTTTGATTAACCGAAAGAAGTTGTAGTATGATACTAGTTTTGTATGGTATTGGTTTTGTATGATGTATTAAGTGATGGTTTTTTGAAAAAAAATGAGTCCAAATCTGATAGTTTATTTTAACTGATATAAACTCCCATCTAAATGATTTTCACAAAATAAACCAAACACGATGTGTCCCATCGTAATATCATCAGTCTGTCCATCGCAATATGTATGTGCATCACAATGTATTTAAACCCATCGCAATAAGCATGACTGTCTTTCATCGCAATGAGTCAAAATAAGTACATCGGAATGTCTTCTCTTCTACACCCCGTCGGAATGCGTTCCATCGAAATACGCTACATCGGAATGCGTTCCATCGGAATGCGTTCTATCGGAATACGTTCCATCGGAATGCACCGAAAGTGTTCCATCGGAATATTCGAACGCAATGTAGAAACCAATGGTTTTTGCGATCGCAATATTCCGATCTGAAAATCTGAAAACATATCGTACTTTTTCCGATTTTTTGGGATCATGCATCTTTTGAAACTATTATACTTGAAAATGTAATACCATAATCAAGGAAAGATGCAGGCTTGACTTTTGACCAGGAAAAGATCTGATTTTTTGGACCAGTGTGGGTTATGAATACTGTCATAAACTTTGGATATCAACTATTAGGACAATAAACTGTGACAAAGTTGTTAAATGACAAGATATTAAGAGAGGGCTTGTGAATATCAGATATGTGAGACAAACTGATAACAAGACGTGACAATTTAGACATATTTGGACCAAATAAAAACAAGACGTGACAAAAAATGATAGATTCGGACCCAAATTTTTTTTAAGACCACCTAACTCGAAAACAAGAACGATCCAAGGATGGAACCAAGGCTCTGATGCCAATTGAGGATTTGCTATTTATGATCCGGTGGTCTAACATGGTGGTAAATGGTGGTGGAAGCCATTGTTGATAGAGAGAGAGAAGAAAGGTTGTGTGAAAATAGAAAATGTATTGAAAATGAGAAAATGACACAAGCAACACCCCTCCTTGGAAGCTAAAGAGGGGTATATATAGTCACACACGACCCTTAAACTATACATTGTACCTAGTCTAGTCTAAGCGTGTGTGACTATGATTACTAATGGGAATTCTTAAATGTCGTCACATAAAGTGAGTTTCCAACAGAAGTGACATTAATCTTAGTTAAAACAGGTTGACCACACTTCTTATGTTAGTATTAGTTATACTTAAGAGTTGTTTTCAGTTTGGTAGAACTTTATAAAAGTTTGTAAGTTTAAGTTTGGTTAAAAATCAGTTAAACATTTAGTAGGCAAAACCAATCTTGTTTTAGTGTTTTTCAAGTTCAAATCTTGTAGACTGTTAGGTCTAGGTTATAAGTAGGATTGTGGATTGATTGTTTATTGTTTGGTGGTGTCTTGAGTGAGATTTTGTCAGCCAAATCTCACCTTTGTGGTCAATCAGATTAGCTATAGACCACCAGACCTTGTAGCCATATCAGTGACTTTGATTTGCCTGGTGTTTGTGATTTGTGTCTTAGCATTTGTGTTGTCTGTGATTATCTTGAATCCCTACACTCAACTAAGTATAGGGTTGCCTATTGTTCCAAAAAAATATCCATAAACCAAGCAAATCAAGACAAAACAGGTCACAAAATACATACAACGACCTTTTAGAGTCATCAGACAACGATCCTCTTGTTTCTATTTCTCGGACAACACATAGTTTTACTATATTTACTATTAGCATCTTCTTGTTACTGGGCACGTTTTTGTTACTTTTAGGCTTTAATCTTGTTAATTTTTGTTTTGTTTTTGTGTTTTTGTCATTAGATAGTCTAGTTATTCAGTGTTTTATAAAAAGAAAAATAAAAAAAAAACTTTTTCACAAAAAGGACGTGGCCAGGACTCGAACATGTGCCACTCCTCTCACACACAAACGACTTAACCATCAGCGCCCTAGGGACTTTACTGTCCAAGTTTTATTTCCATTTTTATTCAAGGTGTTTTGTTTTTTCTCTTATTTAATAAATCCGTTTGTAAATAAGCTCATTCCATCTTATTAGATAAGCTTTTTAGCTGTCTTTTTATTTTTCCCCTGTTTAATATTAAGTCTAAGACTTTTTGGTTCAAAAATTATATTTTTCACGTTTTTAGTTTATTTTTTTATGATTATTTTTAGATTAAAATTTAAAAAGTAATTTAAAAAATAGTTAAAAGTATGTTAAAAATTTTGAAAAATCATTTTTAAGTTTTAAATAGTATATTTGAGGTTTACAAAAGAAAAAGTTTTCATTTTGACTTATTTTTAATTTTATTTAATTTTTGGTTTTTTATTAAAATTTTAAAATTAGTATAAAATTATTAAAAAAGTTCTAGATAATTTAGTTTTCATTTTTGTCTTAATTACATTTTTTTATTTAAGGTAATTTTTAGAACACTTTCATTTTTCGTCAAATTTTACAATTTTGCGTTTTTTACGTCGTAGGATAATTTTTAGCGTAATTCGTCTTATTTTTCCTTCTTTTCTCATCCAAAAACGACACTAATCCAAACTTTGATTTTACATATTGGCACTTAATTCACACACCTCCGCCGAGAACGAACTCGGAATTTTCGTCTTCACGGTTTTCCTAAATCGTGTCGATTAATACTTTCCACCTTATACTTTCTTTTTCCTAAAAGAAGTATATAAAAACCTACATCACATTTTGGCGCCGCTGCCGGGGAGGGTGTGTTTTTAGTGCCATTATTGTTATCGTGTTTGTGTGAGTAGTGCGTTTTTGCTTTTCAGTTTTTGGAAACCGTATATAACGTACATACTCTTTTTTGTTATTTTCCTCTATTATACTATAATATCCAAATAAATCGTGTTTAGTTTTCCGAAATTAAACACACAACAATCATTTTACTATATTGTAGATATCCCATTATCGTTTTCGTTTTTCTTGTTAATATTACTAATATATTGTACTACGTATCACAATAAATATACAATATCTCCAAAAGCGTGAAAACGCAACCTTAATTGGGATTTCATTATTGTATTCGAATCCAAAGCAAATGTTAAAAGGCAAAATAGATAAATACTTTCGTGAGGCTTAATTTTGATTAACACAAACTATAAGGTGGGTATAAGGCGGATGTATTTCACGACCTAAGGGAAAAAGGCTCTTAAGTGCTTAGCGCCGCCTCGTTTCCCCCGCCTGCTTGTGTGTGTTTTGAGAAAGAGGGCTAATCGAGGGTTTTCCACCTAAGTATTATCTACGTAAACTATATTTGCTTGTTTTCAAGATTAAACCCTCTTGAACGTTTTGGTGTTCCACCAACGTTCTAAAGTCATCGAAGGCGTTCACTCCACGTGAACGTTTTCATTCTTTGAGGCCCCTTTAATCGAGAAATCGATTCGAGGAGAGATTTGTAGATTTGAGTCTACGTAATACACAAAAATAAAAAAAAATAAAAAACAATCAAAAAACCAAAAAATTGAAAAATTGAAAAACCGCAAAAAGAATCTTCTTTGCTACCCCCATTCTACGCTTAGTGCATGCACACACGATCGAAGGATTATTTTAATTCAAGTGACGCTTCGAATCGACGCAATCGTAATCGAAGGAATCGACGACGTAGACGAGAATTAGAAACCGACGTTCCTAATATCGTTGTTGAAGAGACCGTAGATGAGATGGCCGACAATTGTTCGATGATGGAATTGCTCCAAGCGCCCACCAAGGGTTATGGAGACGCGATCGTAACTCCCGCTATCGAAGTAGAGAATTTTGAGATTAGGAGTGGAATGCTTTCTATTTCCAGGTCGTGAAGCCGATAATCCTCACGACCACATTCGGAATTTTGATCGTCTTTTGGCCACGAGCAAGTTTAAGAACGTTGACACCGATGTCGTCAAGCTTATTCTTTTTCCGTACTCGCTTGATGGTTCCGCCAAGGACTGGTACGAGAAAGAGCCACCTAATTCCATAATTACGTGGAAGGATCTCGTTTCCAAATTCGTTAATCATTTTTTCCCACCGTCTAGGACGACATTTTTCAAAAATGAGATTACGAGATTTGAGCAAAAATCAAATGAATCATTTAGAGACGCGTGGATCGTTTTAAGGAATTGCTTAGGCAATGTCCTCACCATGGATTTTCCAAGTTGTACCAAATCGATACGTTTTACAACGGTCTTAGTTTTCAAGAACAAGATTCGTTGAATTCTGCCGCCGTTGGCAACTTTTTCTGTAAGACTCCGAAAGATGCATTAATGATTATCGAGAATCGATCCAAGGTTTACCAAATCCGCAACGCATCGAGTGTTGCCAATGTCGCCAATGTCGCAAATGTTAGTAATTCTAATCACGACAAGTTGACGAATGTGTTCACGTCTTTTCTCATCGAAATGCAAAAGAAAGACGCTCCCGCTACGGTGAAAGCGGTTGAGGCATCGTGTACGTTTTGTGGTGGACCACATAATTATTACGAGTGTGCGGCTATGGGTGGCCAAACGTCGAATGTGAGTGCGTTAAACAACAATTTTTCAAATCAAAATCAAAATAACGCGGGTCCATCACAATGAAATTATAACCAAGGCAACAATTTTTCGAATCAAAACCGAAACAATTTTCCAGGAAATAATCAACAAGGGAATTTTCAAAACAAAGGTTATAATCAAGGTCGTAATTTGAATTGGCAAAACCGAGATAACAACAACAACCAAAACTCGAGTTTTTAAAACAACAGCAATCAAGGAAACAATTTTTCAAGTGGTAATCAAGGAAATTTTCAAAGAAACAATCAAAACCAAGGGAACTTTAATTGAAATCAAAATAGTTCGTCAAACAATTTTCAAAATTACATGAAAACGAATGAGGCTAATATGAGACGATTAGAGGGAGAAATTAGTACTTTGAAAAACAACTTTTCTAATACTTTGAAAATGCAAAACACGAAGATTGAGCAAGGACAAATTGATATCAAAAAGATGTTTTAGGCTATTATGAACAAAGCCTCGGATGCTTCATCGAGTTCGTTACCTAGTGACACCGTTGCACATCTGAAGGTACAATGTAAAGTCGCCTCGTCTCGTGGAAAAATTCGTGTGATTACCCCTTACCTTGATGGATTTCGAGTAGTTCCTTCTTCTCAACCCTCGACTTCTAAGACGCCTTCTTGTTCTAAAGTCGATGGGGTGAACGTGGCGACCAAGGAAAAGAGTGCACACCCTCGTGTACCTCAAATTCAATCCACGGTTCACAAAGAGAGTTTTATCGACCTTACCAAGTAACCCTTGAAGAAACTTGTGCATCGATCCTTCTTAAAAAACTCAAAAGGCATATGCTAAGAAATGAAGAGGATCCGGGCCAATTTCCATTACCTTGTGATTTTTCCGAGATTGAGGGATGTTTAGCCCTTGCCGATTTAGGTGCTAGCATCAATCTCATGCCTCATTCTCTATGGAAATTGATGAGATTGCCTTCACTGACCCCCACGAACATGACAATCGAGCTTGCAAATTTTACACCACTTATACCAATTGGAATAGTCGAGGATGTCTATGTCAAAGTTGGAAAGTTTGTTTTTCCCGCGGATTTCGTCATATCTAATTACGAGTGTGACCCTAAATGTCCCATTATTTTAGGTCGACCATTTTTATCGACGGCTCGAACCGTAATCGACGTCCACGAGGGGAGATTAACTATGAGATTTGGGGATGACAAAATGGACTTTTTCGCAAATAATCCTAAGTGTCTAATGATCGTGAAAAAACCGAGGTTTCAAAACCTAATGTTTCAAATTATAATGATTTCAAAATGTTAACTTTAGCGGAAAATATGAGGCTTAATGCATGTTTTGAAAGAATTAAGAAGAACGGTTTTAAAGATGATGATTTTAACGATAAAGAATACGTGTACATAATTCAAAAGGGTATGCGTAGAATTATGGACGAAAAATCACTTTGGGATATATTTGGCGAGACAAGTGAAACATCAATTTCGAAGGGCGACGTTAGTGCCATCACGACAATGACAAAAATAGACTTGTCTTCACCACCTTCGAAGGACCACGTCTTTGAGGCTTCAACTTCTAACTCCATCGAAGTGCCTCCATTTCCTAGCCCAACACCCGTTGAGGCTAAAGGTTTCATCAACATCGATCCTCTCGTTTTATAAAAGTCACCTAAGAATAGTCATTCGACTTGTAAGACCATGGTTGTGAGTGCTCAAATCGACTCTTTCTTTGATGATGACGATGGAGATTTTGCCGAGATTGATCACGTTCTTAAAAAACCACATGCAATTTTTGATTCTCCTAAAAAGAGTTCTAAAAGTGTTAAGTACGATGATTATGAGTTCGATCCCGAGATTGAGGAAATTATTGAACGAGAGCTAGCTCTTTTGCCTCCACTCCCACGTACGAGTGAGGTTGATTTTTCCAAGATCGACAATGAACTTAATGAGTTCGAACGTCTTATTTTCGATGACGAACCAACTCATGTGACCACCAAAAATCCAATTCTAGAGGAGTTACCTAATCAACACTCCTCAAATGAGAATTACGTTTACTACAATCGTGAGGATTTAACTTATCAACAATCCGCATAAATAAATGATGGTTTCGTGCTTGATCGTGATCTTTTCAAGAGAGTTTCTAAGATACTCAAGGAGGGGAATGACAAACCTTGGTTTGACAAGCCTATCTTTGATGAATAAATCGATGAGATCGACGTTCACGAGGATGACGAGTATGTAGACCCCGAGGGGGAGGTGTTCTTTGTTGATCAACGTTTTGAAAACTTATACAATCCACCCCCCTAACCGCGACTTAAATGTGAGGATTTTTAGCGTCACCAATTTTGAATTAGAAACGCCAAATATTATCGACATAATCAAATTGGGTTTTCATAAATAGTTTTTGAACGATGAAAACGGGAAAGATTTTAAAATTGATTTAAAAGATTTTTCTACAATTTTAACTCCATCATCACTACGTTGTTTGAGTTCTACCACCTCTTCTACTCCTTTTGACGAGTGTGTGTGTGGATCTAGTGTGGGGGAAGCCCCTTATGTTTCTTCACACTTTACCACCGAGGACGAGATATTCGATCCCAGAATTGCTTGTAAAGGGAAATCTCGGTCTTCCACCGATGCAATAAATGGGAAATGTTGATACAAAAGTTGGGTGATCCTTGCTTGACCCGAATTAGGCTTAATTCGGGTTGGCTGGACTCCGGCTCCTGCACCAAGTGAATCGTATGGTTGGGACCCTACACACTAAACAACACGCGTTAGGCTTACCGTAGGAATATTTCCCACGATTAGACTCCAGCATGAGAGTAAGTAATCGGTTAGGGTTATAGGCATCGGATGAGAGTTTTAGAGTGTGGAATATAATACCTTTGTGGAACCCTTGAGGGTTCCTTATATAGGCAGTGAAACCCTAATGGGCTGTCACTGATGCTTCGGACCCAAGGCAAGGATAATCACTAGATTTAGATTGATTGTTATCTTCTAATTATGGTGAGTGAATATCCTCTCCTTTGAGATAAATCCTAATCATATTAGGAGTATGATTCTGTCTAACCCTGCACCGGGCATGCCGGGCCGTGGGCTGCACACGTGTGTGCGATTACTGTTCATCCAAGCCCATAAGCTCATATAACATTATTCCCACCCATCTGTGATGGGCCGGATACGGGTAGTACCTGTGGGCCGGGTTAATGACTCGGCTGGGGACTATACGTCATCAGGAAAATTATCTATTTTCTTGGTATGAGTCTACCTCGAGTAGCTCATTATGTTGCCCCACCCATTGCCCCACCTTTATACTTCTCATCTCTTTTCTTCTTCCCCTTTGAGGTTTTAGCATGCGTTGGAGTAGCATTATTTCGTCTTTCATCCGAAAACGAGGACGCTATCTTTGATCCCGGTATACGTTTATCGGGTTTCTAAAGTACTCCATGTACTTTTGGGCATTGTTTATCATGTAAGCCCCACCCAAAAATGAGCATACCATGAATATCACTAAATGATCACATTTATGGGGATTCTAGTCGAGCCTTTGACTCGGTTATCAAAAACAAGGTGCCTCGTGGGGGATTCTCAGGATTATCCTTGTATATATTATCGCTTTCTAATAGTGTCACGAGGGGACTTGTGCTCTTCCAACCTTTGTTTCGTGGTTGTTTGTGATTGTGATTTATTAGGTTCATCGTCATCATTGAAGCCTCTCGTGTTCGTTTTACGGATCACTCGAGCTTCGATCGTTGCCTTTGGATATTCGGATATCCGATGATATCCTTTTAAGTTCTAACGTTTATCTTATTAGCATAATTCATAAACGTCTTTTAGGTTATTCGTTTTACCCTTTCCATGCTCAAAATTAAGCATTCGAATTCGTCTCTAGTATAGGGGTGTTTCACCCCTAGACTCGAAACATTGAGGAAAATGTTTAGTTTTAGTATGGGGGTGAGTAGATACTTCACATTGCTCACGTCAACACGTAATCCAATTTTCATCTTTTTGTTGCAAAATAAGGCTAAAAATGGCCAAATTTTAAAAAATTTCGTATTTTTCATAAGTGTTTAAGACACGAATGTAGGTTTTCCGATGGTGAGAATAAGAGTAATTTTTTACTCGACCGTGCGTGTTGAGCACTTAGCTTCGATTCCTTAACTTTTTAGGCTAAGTCTCTTAAATGAGGACGAGAAATGATAGAGTTTTTATAAGTCTCGTAATCTTTCACGATCTCATTTGTAGTAATTATTAGTTTATTCTCCCCACGCTTTTGTCTAAATAAATGCAATAAATAAGGTCGTGCGATCTAAAAGGTTACTTAGCTTCTAGCCCAAGATCGTTTTAAAGTTGCTCGTGTTCGAATAGAGTTCATAAATAAGGCATAACTTATTGAAGCGGGATGCGAAGATTGGCAAGTTCCAAAAATGCCCTCACAAGGCATGAGGAACTCCATTTTGTTGCTAAAGATCCAAGATGATATGAAGTATCATTATTCCAAAATAAATATGAAGGATCGAGACACACGACGAGAAGCAATATACTCCCCTAAAGATCATGGAGAAGTCTATCCAAAAAGACCCTAACAAGGTACGAGGATAAATATATCCAAGTCCTAAAAGGAGGCGGATCGTTGTATATCACAATCCCAAATAAAGACTGAAGAAAAATGATGAAGTCGTGGTCCAAAAATGTCATGTGAAGAAATTCCATATATGAAGACCATTATTTCAAGAACGTCTTCCAATATTTGAGTTGAAAGTACATGCCAAATATCGGTCCGAGAAAGGTCTCAAATCGTTAAATGAGTTATGCCAAGATATGAACTTAAGGAGATTACGAGAAGCAGTTTTAAAAGATCGTGTCCTTCTCCTAACTATCGATTAAATCGTGCTACTTTATTTTCGGGCTAAATAAATTATCAAAATAAGTCAATGATGTATCCTCGTCATCATTAAGATAAAAATAAAATATAAGAGATACCAAGTAGGAATAAGGGAGTTTAGGTATGTAATTAACACTCATGAGTAATGATTGTGTTGCTAACTTATGATAACAATGATCTCGTTACACGCTTAGCATGGAATTGGGTGAAAATAGAGGATGACGAACTTATCTCTATGAGGTATTCACATGTTCTTATTCTTTGACCCTAAAAGTCACTTTATCGTGATGAAAACGATACATTATGTCTAAAACACCCATGTAGTAGTTTATTTAAGTTTATGTCTTCAATAAATGTCACATAAAATGAATTTTGGAAGTGTTATGATACTGAATTTTAGAATTACGTGAGGGTACGACAATGGTTTATTATGGGGGAGTGATGAGATTGAATTATACATAGTCTCATCGTCCAAATCAGGCTTAAAACGCTTAAAATATCATTAAAATATCCCAAAATATGTCTTTATTTGTTCATTATGTATTTTAGGTACGGATATCGTGAAATCAACAAAAGATCACAAGAATCAAGAAAAAACGAACACGGGAACGAAGCCGCACAAAGAACCGGACCCGAACGATGATTTTCCAAAATACCCTTAAAGTTTGAAGATCTGGCAAGATTGGTCCTCCAAAATTGAAAACTTGTCACTTAATACCCTTGTAAAACTCAAATATTACAATGGGTCTCTTAAGTTTCAAGAAAATATCATTTATGCCCTTAAAGATTGGTCAATATACATATTTAACCCTTGGAACATGTTTGCAAAACAATTGGTGGAGAAAATGAAAGAAAAGAAACTTTGTTACAAAGGGAAGTTGCATTATGGGCTGTTTATACATGGAATGACAACAATTGGGAATGTGAGGGACTCATTTGGGCAGACATCCAAAGACACCACATCCAATCACCATTACACCTCATCCCACCCAACCAATCATATTAACCCATTCCAACACGTCACCCTTCCACTTTCTAAATATAACAGATTTTATATTAAATCTGTTCAAACAGATTTATTTGGTGGGAAACACGTTTATTAAACATTAACCAAGATTAAAACATCCCTGTTTACTAATCCCCTTCCCTAGAACCCTAATGACGAATTACCCTAAAAACAAGGGGGTTTTGGCTGATTGTTTCCAGATCACTAGTTCCCCATCCCCCAAACCAAACCCACATGATAAAACATCCACCACTACACCCATGTGTCCTATGGTCCCATCCCTGCTCATGTCACTTTCTTCCCACACCAAACAAGGGGACAACATAAATGGCTAGATGCTTTTTCTTGGTCCCAAAGAAATAACCAACGTCTTAGATCAACTCACATCCAGCTGGCCATCACTCTCATCACGTGAAGACCTCAAGACCATTTTCAAACTTTTGACCCAACAGAAATTCTAGACTTTCAAGCACAATTAGGGTTTATGATTTAGCTTTTCTAGATAGATGAGTATAAATAGAGGTCGCCTGTGACCCTATATTCCTTTGTTCCAACATTTGTAAAAATTTTAATTTATGAATATTTACCGTATTTTTTATAAATATTGCAAGTGTTGAGTTCGATCTTTTTACTTTTTTCATAGTTTAACCCTTTAATTATTTGCAAGATAGTTCAAGTTTTCAAAGGTTGTACGTTTTGGATTAAAAGTTTTTATCAAGAAAAGTTCCTGTTTTTTTATAAGATTTTCAGAAACTCACCTCCAAGCTCAAGAGGAAGTGAAAGTGTAATCTTGAGCTTGGAGTGTTGTTTTGTGGTTTGATAATCTCAGTAATTCCCAAGTTTTGGTATTTTAAAAAATCAGTTTTCAAAAAAGAAAAAAGTTCAAAATTTTGATTCTTGGTTTCACATAAGCTATAAGCTTATAAGCCCGCTTATTCATTAAGAAAGGCTTATTAGCTTAATCTCTCCAGTGCTTCACTCTCTTTGGTTTGTTGATTATGCAGGTACAAAGTTTCATAGCAAGACCATTATTCACTCTTTCTATTTTTTGAAGACATTGTCCCCTAGGTCTCTATTAGACCTACCAACAGGGTTCTCTACATCATCATAAGCTCACATAAGCTCTAAAAAGAACAAATAGAAGGCATTCAGCCAAGGTATTCAAGGCTTGAACCCTGTTTGTAATTTTTATGATTTTTAAGTGGTCATATGATTTTGTGTATTAATTGTTTACATGTTGGTTTAGAACTTTGTTTATGTTCATTTAGGTTATTGATGCATGTTAGTTTGATGTTTAATCAGTTTTGAGTAATTTGGTAGGAGTTTTCTTTGTAAATTTTGGTCAACAGCTTTCAGAAGGGGTGTTTGGGCTTAGGGTTTTAACTGGTTGAAGTGACATTAATCTTAGTTAAAATAGGTTGACCACACTTCTTATGTTAGTATTAGTTGTATCTGATAGTTGTTTTCAGTTTGGTAGGACTTTATAAAAGTTTGCAAGTTTAAGTTTGGTTAAAAATAAGTTAAACATTTAGTAGGCAAAACCAGTCTTGTTTTAGTGTTTTTCAAGTTCAAATCTTGTAGACTGTTAGGTCTAGGTTATAAGTAGGATTGTGGATTGATTGTTAATAGTTTGGTGTTGTCTTGAGTGAGATTTGGTCAGCCAAATCTCACCTTTGTGGTTAATCAGATCAGCTATAGACCATCAGACCTTGTAGCCATATCAGTGACTTTGATTTGCCTGGTGTTTGTGATTTGTGTGATAGCAATTGTGTTGTTTGTGATTAGCTTGAATCCCTACACTCAACTAAGTGTAGGGTTGCCTATTTTTCCAAAAATTATCCATAAACCAAGCAAATCAAGCCAAAACAGGTCACAAAATCCATACAGTGACCTTTTAGAGTCATCAGACAACGATCCTCTTGTTTCTATTTCTCGGACAACGCATAGTTTTACTATATTTACTACTGTAGCATCTTCTTGTTACTGGGCACGTTTTTGTTATTTTTAGGATTTAATCTTGTTAATTTTATTTTGTTTTTGTGTTTTTGTCATTGGATAGTCTGCTTATTCAGTCTTTTATAAAAAAAAATAAAAAAAACTTTTTCACTAGGACGTGGTCAGGACTCGAACTTGCGCCACTCCTCTCACACACAAACGACTTAACCATCAGCACCCTAGGGACTTTACTGTCCAAGTTTCATTTCCATTTCTATTTAAGGTGTTTCGTTTTTTTTAGCTTATTTAATCAATCCGTTTGTAAATAAGCTCATTCTAGCTTATTAGATAAGCTTTTTAGGTGTTTTTTTTATTTTTTCCCTGTTTAATATTAATTCTAAGACTTTTTGGTTCAAAAATTATATTTTTCACGTTTTTAGTTTATTTTTTATGATTATATTTAGATTTAATTTTAAAAAGTAATTAAAAATAGTTAAAAGTATTTTAAAAATTTTGAAAAATCATTTTTAAGTTTTAAATAGTATTTATGAGGTTTACAAAAGAAAAAGTTTTCATTTTGATTTATTTTTAATTTTATTGACATTTAATTCACACACCTCCGCCGAGAACGAACTCGGAATTTTCGTTTTCACGGTTTTCCTAAATCGTGTCGATTAATACTTTCCGCCTTATACTTTCTTTTTCCTAAAAGAAGTATATAAAAATAATAAGTGTGAAACACTTATCCTTTTACCACTTAATTATAATAAAACAAGACCAAAACGTGTATTGTATGTCGTAAAAGTCAGAATTTTGCGTGGTTTGTGTTTTTATTGTTTTTAGGACAAAAATATGAAAAAGGAAGAAAACGCGGGCTTTCACGGGCTTTTATTGAAGAAAAAGACAAAAGACGAAGTCAAAAGATCAAAAGTGCAAGAAGAACGGAAGTCAAAGGCCTATTCTGAAGATTTATCGAAGAAAAAGTCTAAAGACGGAAGGTTGGCGAAGTCGAAGAAAAAAATCTAATTAATGAAGAAATGAGAAGACGAGTTCATATTATCATTCGATTAATCCCGAGACAAAGTCGAGAAAGACGAGTCATTTAAAAAGACGAGAATACAAAAGGAAGAAAGAAGGAAGCATCCTACCAACTCCCTTCTCCTATAAATACCCTCATAATGCTTCATTAAGAGGGGGTTAGGTGTTAGTTAGTTAGTCATTTTATTTTTAGTTTTCATATCTTTAGAGAGAAGTAGGTGATTCTAGTTTCTCTCTCTAGATTTCTTCCATTTTTCTTTCAAGTTTTAAGCTTTTCATTTAATCTTGTATTTTGAATCCTTAATCTACAAGTTCCAGTTCAAGCTTTTCATCATCTATCTTATTCTACCTTTCTTGTTTTTTGATTTTGATTCGGTTCAAGTATGTAACTTGTTTCATCTTGGTGTTTCTTTGATTAAATTTTTCATCTTTTTATTCTTATCAATGTTTTTAAACGATTTAAGGTTTTAGTTTATTGTTATTTTACTTATTTTATGTTTAGCTTATTTTCTTTTAAGTGATTTTAAGAGTTTAATCTTTTTAAAGTTTATTTTATGAATCTTGCTTATTTAGTGTTTTAAAAGTTTTTCATTCGTGGCTTATTTAGTGCTTTTATCATTCATTTGGTTAAGTCTTGGTAAGTGCTTATTAAAGAAAGTGCTTATTTGGTTTTTGCTTATTGTCATTTTACATCCCATCGTAACAGTTTTAAGGGTTTACTTGTTCCGATCGAGTAAGTGTGATCGCATAAGCCTAGGGTTTATACTTACGATCCATTACTGCGATCAAAGACTGTGATCACAACTGAGATCACATACTACGATAGTGGGTTGCGATCCCTTGTTGCGATCCAGACCACGATCGAAGGGTGCAATCAGTTGGTTAAAATCGGTTGTCACGATCCAAGACTTCGATCGAAGTCACGATCGCAGGCCACGATCGAATCTTGCGATCCCTTATTGCGATCGTGAGTGTGATCTGAGTTGCGAACCATACTACGATCTAGGCTACGATTATCTGTTGTGATTGCTGGCTGCGATCCAATCTTGCGGTCGTGAGTGCGATCTGAGTTGCGATCGCCATTGCGATCCTTTTGTTTATTTTTACTTAGTTGTTTTTCGAAGTGTATTTGTTTCCCACCATTTTTGTCTAGTTTAATTTCCTAGTGTCTTGTCTCATCTTATTTTCGAATTTACTTTTTATTTAGTTTTTAATTACCTTAATTCCCTTGTTATTTCATTCAAGTCTTTCATCTTAGTTTTGTTATTTTGTCTTTTACTTTAATGCTTTCATGTTTGATTTAGTAAGTCTTAAATTTGTCTTATCCCTTTATATTTGTTATTTGTCTTAACTCATTTTAGTAGATATAGATAACCAAAAGCTCCCCCTTTTAGTGACCAATTACAATAATTCCACCTTAAACCGTGATTAATTCGAATTGAATCGAGTACGAACAACACACACAAAATCATTAAATCAAATGGCGCCGCTGCCGGCTCCTTTCGTAACGATTAACGGTTTTTAGTGAGAAAAATTGGATTTTGGGATCCGTTCTTTTGGGAACTTTATTTTCAACCATAAAAATTTTCAAAAAATCCTAAAAAATACAAAATTTTCAAAAATACAAAAAATTAAAAAAAAAGAGATAAAAATAAAAAATATCGTAGTTCATTTTTAGTGTATGTGTACTCGATCTTCGTCTTATCCTGAGCCCGAGACTCGTAGAGACTTAGATATGGCCGGTGTGCATAATAATAACCACCCACCTCACTCCAACATGAATAATAACAACCATGCCCCTCAAGCCGACCTTCGTACGACGGAGGAGATATGTCAACCGACTATGAATGGACGTGGAGGACCGATTGCGCCGATGCAAATCACGGCTCCCAAATTTTCGTTGAAGCATCACATGATCCAACAAGTTCAAAATGCTTGTCCATTTCGCGGATTACCGGATGATGATTCCAACAAACACCTCGATAAATTCATAACCGTCACTCAAAGCATGAAATTGCCCGGTGTTACCATGGATTTCTTCGCCTTCACCTTTTTCCACACACTTTATCCCACCATGCTGAAAAATGGTTTGATCGTCTTCCCAAAAACTCAATTCATACATGGGACAAGATGACTACAAAATTTCTGCCAAGATACTTTCCACCATCCATGGTAACTAGTCTTCGTAATCAAATTAGTGGTTTCACTCAAGAACCTGATGAGTCGCTTTTCGATGCTTGGGAACGTTATAATGTTTTGATCGATCGTTGTCCTAATCATAATATGCTCCCCGTCACTTTAATTGATACTTTCTACAATGTTTTAACTTTTCGTGATCGTGATACAATTAATGCTGCCGCCGGTGGTACATTTATGAAGAGAAGACCTGAGGAGTGTAGAGAGCTTATAGAGAACATGACCACTCATCACAAAAATTGGGATTCATCCGCATCTTTAATAAATAACCCGAGAGTCAATGTTTCTTCTACTTCAACCAACCCCGAGATGACCGAAATCACTCGCCAACTAGCCGAAATGAACAAAAATATCTTATCCATGGCTACGAACCAATATCAACAAGTTAAAGCTGTAGCACTTTCTTGTGAGATTTGCGGAGGTCCTCATTCATACACCCATTGTCCGTCTACTCATGACAATCCGGAAAACGTGTATGCGACTAACGGTAACTTTTCTACAAGAGGCTATCAAGCACGTCCTCAAGGTGATTGAAATTTGCTAAGTTATCGTTCAAACAACTTTCTTTCAACACCCGGTTTTCCTCCTCAAAACCAAAATAACTTCAATCGCAACAATCAACACCAACCTCGAGCTCCTAATCGATATCAAACCCAAAGAAATCCATATCCACCTCAAGGAAATAATCAAATTTACCAACAACCCACTTATCAACCACCCGCTTACCAAGCTCTTCCTCCCAACCAACCCACGGCTTTTAATCACGAGGTTGAAACTTATATGATGACTAATGACGCGCTGGTGAAGAATCTTCAGAGTCAAATTATTAACTTGAAAGGTGACATTGCGAAACAAGGGAATGATCTTCGAGCCGAGCTTAGGAATAACATGCGAAACACTTTAAGCAATCAAACGAATGATTTAAGGTATATGATGGCTAGTTTCTTCCCAAGTAATCAACCCTCTGCGTCGGGTACTCTTCTAAGTAACACCGTTGCTAATCCAAGAGGGGAGATGAAATCAATCACCACCCGAAGTGGAAAAGTTTATAAGGAACCCGAGATTCCTAAACCTACTCCGGTGATTGTGACAAAGGATAACGACCCCCCTTCACCAATTCCTCCAACTTCTACTTCTACCCCTCCTCCACCCAAGGATGTGAGTGAGAATTCCATTCCAACGTCTTCCTCTCAACCCGACATACCTTTTCCTTCAAGTTTAAGGAAAGAGAAGTTGAAAAATAAGGATGATATTCAAGTTTCAAACTTTCTTAAAATGTTTAAACAATTGAATTTCAACATCTTCTTTGCCGAGGCTCTCGCTCACATGCCTAAATATGCTAAAATGTTCAAAGATCTTCTAAGTGATAAGGAAAAACTCCTTGATATTTCTCAAACCCAACTTAATGAGAATTGCTCCGCGGTTCTTTTAAGGAAATTACCAACCAAACTTGGTGATCCAGGTCGCTTTCTCATTCCTTGCAATTTTCCCGGGGTAAAGAATTGTAACACCCCACTTTGATAAGTGGACCGTTACGCGTAATTATGGCGTGTCATGAAAGCATGCAAGGTAATATGTAGTAAAACATACATGACCATAGGGAAACCGGAATCAAACATCAGTTCCCAAACATAAACCCAAAACATAAATAAAGGAAATGAACTAGGAAAGACTAAACAAGCATAAGTATATGGCAAAAGGAGAAGAAGTCTATGGCAGCTTCCATCCTATGCACTTCCTCCGAATGCTCCAATCCGTCCTTAGGTACCTGCCGTTTTGGGACATGGAAAGGAAAGTAACGGCTGTGCATAACGCTCAGTGCACACATATACGACATAGTATGAATTGCTGAACATAAATAAGACTAAATCAGCGGAAATGTATAAGTCTTGGAAAACCTGCAACATGTTCACAAAATTGGTTTTATAGTTTGAAAAGCTTTATGTTCATCTTATAAAAACTGTATAACATGTTAACCATTAAGCCGATACAGGTCATGAAATATCAACGTGCATGAATACTTGGAGGGGTGACCTCGTCATGCAAATTAAAGGGGCTGCCTCTAATTAATATAATTGTTTGGGTAGGAGGGATCAGCTCCTTGTGAGGGGTGACCTCGTCATGCAAATTAAAGGGGCTGCCTCTAATTAATATAATTGTTTGGGTAGGAGGGATCAGCTCCTTGTGAAGGATGCAAGGCACACACCACATTCACCTGAATAATCTGCTGAAAACATGTAAACTAGGATGCACCCATATGCCCCACCTGATAATAATAATAATATGGCCAAAAGCTGAAAGGGACGCCACGAGCTATCACTCTATCGTGGTGGAGTCATAACACTAGTGCCACCAGTGTTATGGTTATGGTACCCCCATAACTAGGTGAAACTGGTCATGCATGTATATGGCCTTAGGTATCTAATTAAACATAAGCAATTCATAAACATATAAAACATATACTGGGGAAACCAGTTGGCTGCATATGGGAAATCCTAATATGGAAGAATGTCCATACTGAAAGGACGGAGAATCCGTACCTTATGTCCAGTGTACGAAGGAGACGAACGGAAGAGAGTCCTACTTCGATATCACTAATGCTACATAAATAATATACGTGTATATGTATTCTGATTACTGAGTACGTAACTGGTTTTATATCATGTCTTAACTTGTTTTATATGTTCATGTCATGTTTTATAGATTTTAGCTTTATAGTGTGTTTATCATGTATTCTGTCTATTCTGATTAAGTATTACATGTATTTCTTGTATTATTATACTTGTTGTGTAATAATAAGTAACTTTCTAAAAATAGCAGGTTTCCTAAAACAGAAAGTTTCCAAAAATAGAAAGTTTCCAAAAGTAGATTTACTGCTTAAAATACATAAGTTTCTAAAAATAGAAAGTTTCCATAAATAGTTTAACTGCCTTAATTAAATAAGTTTCTAAAAATTGAAAGTTTCCATAAATAGAATAAGCTAGATTATTAAGCTAATTATATAGCTTAAGTGTTTACTGATTTATATTCTCATGTGATATATAGTATAGTTTATTAATTATTACATGTGAATTAAATAAACTATAGGTTAAAGTATTTAATTAAATATATCATGATTTAATTAAATAAAATTAAAAATACTTAGGTTAAACATATATTAATTTATATATTAATATAACCTAAATCGTGGAAATTAATTAATTATAAGTCATGATTATAATAATTAATTAATTATATAGTCTAAATAAAATGATAATTACTTAGGTTAAAACCCATGTATTATTAATAATATGAATAACCTAAGTCATGTCTAAATTAAATTAATTATGTACATGTTTTAATTAATTTAATTTAATCTTGTAATAATAAACTCTTAAAAATAATTAACTTTGTAAAATACTGTCGTGACCGAAACCCGTGTCTTATTTATTAAACGTGTCGTGAACTGTATTCGTGAACCCCATTAACCGGACCCGTGAACCGGTCAACAAACGCACCCTTAACAGTGGCTAACCGCCTTAGCCGATTACCACTGTTTGTGTAAAACAGCCACCGGCCCACGCCGGAGGTTTCCTTGGTCTTGGCTAGCCGCCGGCTAGCAAAAGTTCCCACCGGCTAGCCGGTGTTCCCCCTGCTGCCGCAACCATGGTTCCCTCTGCTTTCTATAATTAGCCACCGGCTTAAGCCGGAGGTGTTTGTTTTGTTTTTAAGCCAAGACCCCCAAACAACCAAACCACACCCCGACGTGAGTCGGGGTTTCCCTTGCTCTTACGGCCGAGACCAACAACACCACACCAAGACCCGTAGGTCTCGGCTGTGATAACACGAGCCACACCGAGAGCTTCGGCTCTCAGTTTGTGTGCGCCGGCCAAACCAAACACCCCTTAAACCATAATTAATTTACCCCTCCATGATTTATTTACATGATGATTTCTTATTTTTATATCACTTTTGATTTCATATGTTCAATTAATAAAAACATAAAAAGAAAAAGAGGTTTATGAATTATCAAAACACGTGGAATGAATAAATCTTGATCTCACGAACACACTCCTAATCAATAATTATAAATCAAAACCGTCCTCCTTTTGGGTGCTGATGGCGGCATAAAGAGAACATCACGTTCTCCTTTTGGGTGCTGCTGGCGGCATAAAGAGAACATCACGTTCTCCTTTTGGGTGCTACTGGCGGCATAAACTGAACTGACGGCCACCATAGGGTTTGCTAGGGTTTTTGCTTTGTTTTGAAAATGTGATAAATGAAAATATAATGTTTAACCTTCCTGACATATTTTTGTGAAGTGGGTTGGGCCATAGGCTCGTTTCTGTTATCTGTGTTCGAGGGTAGGTGGGGCCCACAAGGGAAACCCAAACCTTTTCATGCTTAATAGTTACGTGTTCGTACGTTTGTATTTACGTTACGTTATTATAATTTATTCAATTTATTATAAATACTTGTACGTAATCGTAATAATAACATACATATTTATGTGTTCGTGATTCTTACGCTCATGAGTTCATGTTCGTGATTATAATTATTATTGATAATAATTATCTTGTATTAATACATACTTAATACTTATCGTGTAATAACACGTACGTAATTCTTGTAATTTATATTCGTGACACGTGTCCATGTTATATAAAGAAAGTTGTAATCTTGTACGTACGATTATTAGTGTACTGTTCATGGTAAAAGCATGCGGGTTTTACAACTCTTCCCCCTAAAAAGAATAATTCGTCCCCGAATTATAGATAAGTAACTAAAAGAGAAACATACCCGAATCAAACTAAGAGGTTAATGTAAGTTAAATGGACGTGCAAGTGACATGGTAGAAGGAACGTGGAACGTGACATGTCTTGAAAGGACATGGAATGTGACGTAACTGAAAGGACATATCTAATTGATTAGAGAAAAACGGATAAGAAGTCCGGATGTTTTTGTCCGTTTCCGAGTGGCATCCCTCTTGGAACGGTTCCTTCACAAGATCTTGACACAATGATAATCTTGGTCCTCCTGACCTGGACTTGAAAACACGAAAAGTTCATTGTCATCTACGTAAGATAGATCCCCTAAATTTGATCGAGGGAATAAGAATTAACGTGCAAGGATAACTGAAACATTATGATGCAAAATAATATAACCTAACTAATAATTATCAACGATGCGCGAGACATATTGAAACGTAGTACGTGAAATTTTTTGAACGTGATACGTGAAAATTTTTGAACGTGACACGTGGAGACATGGTGAGTGTAGTATAAGCAACTATATCGTGATCAATGATACGTGTAACATATCGTGAACGTGATATGAGGAACGTGGAATGAAAGTGACATGTGAAACATATCGTGGACATGGAATACAACTGCGGTACACCAAAATGCTACAAGGTGAGGCGTGGAATATGACATGAAACGTCTATCTAAGGATAGGGAGTTATAGTAAACTTGAGTCTGGTCTCTCTCAGTTCTTACAAAACTTCCCAGAACGAAGATGAACATAAAATCGTAAGCCAAGATACGATCATGAACATGAATAGTGTCATGAACGTGAGTGTGAAAGCAAGTCGTGAAATTAGAACAAGGAGCACAAACGTGAACCTTTGTCTGGCCCGATAGCTGAGGGATTACCAAGTGATCGGATGAGCCTTAGCTGGAACATGTTCGATCAATCTGTTGGTTCTGAAATCCTTACAGATGTAAGGATTCTGTAGACTTGATCAAACCGTTGACAATAACCCAGATAGCACCATGCTTTTTCTGGGTTTGCGTTAATCTGGTAACCAATATCCATGGAGATCTTGTCCCATTTCTGTTCACAATTTTTGATGATGGAAAAAGATCCTAGTCTGTTGGTGTTCCATCTTAGATATGAACGTAACTGTATCTTGCTTCGTAGAAACTTGATACATAGAAGTCTGCGAAACTCTGAATTTCCGAAATTAGACTTTTATTAGCGTAGGATTTTCTTGAAACACCTAACGTAGTGTAGGGTTCTCACCTTTGCGCATAAGCTGAGTCATGGTAAGATTAACCGTACGAATTCATGTGATTCAGCGTGTTAATGTAATCAAACAGAATTGATATTGGAAAATTTCCAGGGTGAAATTTCTCCTGTCGTAGAATTTACAACATAGTGCAAATATGGTCTTCCTACTCTTCTCCAGACTTAAGGAAAATCAGGTTGGCCTTGAAGAAAACACTGATGAATTTGTTTATGAGTTCATGGAAACCCGTTTTATTAGGTCCATAATGCTGTTGGAGCATTATGAGACTAAAACAAAATAAAGAATCTGTCATGACCAAGTCGTGTACAAATACAGTCATGGACATGTCCTGCTCTTTCACTCCTCACTATTGGCAGCATGATCATGGGTCCGATCTTGGAAAAGTGATTAACACCCTAGAGTCGATAGGACATGTTTTCAATACATGGAGTAGAATAACAGTTATATTAGTGATTTGCTTTAAATCTACGGTAGTCGACACATAATCTCATGCTACCGTCCTTCTCCCTAAAGGTTCTTTTGGACAGTATGGGAAGATTTTGGAACAATCAACTGGCTATGCAAAAGGACCTCAGTAGTCGTGTCTTACAGACAACTAGACAATTTTAGCAACCATGGCTAACAACGCACATGCTTGTAAGCATAGATAATTTGTACAGATTTTCTTGATGGGAAATCAAGCTGAATGTATTCAGGGGCCTGAACATTACTGTACATAATCATGAATCGCAACATGGTGTGCTGTTCGTAGTCCATAATTAGGATAAAATTCAACTCACATCTGTCCGAGGTAATGCGTTAGCAGCTTGGATCTATTATTAGGATGAAGGAAAACCTTCGTACACATGGGGAATACGAATGGCGTCCTTCATGGTGATGAATATATGAACTATGGTGAAAGAAATGAAAGTGTCATCGAGCAAACGTGACTGATCTTACTGATACGCCGGTGATGGTACTAAAATTCTTGTGGCCTGATTAATACATGGCACAACAAAATGGATATACCCTTTGGAGGGTACCCTGAATTTCTTATAGATGTTCCAGAATTGGACGTGAGTCATGTATCTTGACTCGTGTCTTGGGAAATATAAGCATGACATGTGTCTTGACTGGTGTCTTGACATGTGTCTTCAGGAAGTATACGTGAGACATGTGTCTTGACTGATGTCTTGACATGTGTCTCAAGACGTGAAACAAATAGAACTACAAATATTAGGTTATTATGCCAGAATTGGCGGATCGGTTGGAATATTGATCCTTTGTTTTTCTTATCACGTCCGCGGCCGGAGCTTCGGTTGCGATTGTTAGGATAGTTGTTGTCATAGTAGTGGTTACTATCGTCTTGTCTGTTAGTTCCACGACGGTCATTCTCATGACTTTGATTCATGTAACTATTCAGCTGAGAGGCCGACTGGTACCGGTTTGCACTCATATGACTAAAACGACAACTGAATGACGTGTGATATGTAACTAAGAATTAGGGACAATGATTGATGAAAATCGTCTGATTGTGAAGCATCTTCTCGTCCAATTGCTTTGCTCTGATGCCTTTGTCTTCGTCTTGTAGGATCTCCCGGTTGTGAACAACATCCGCATCTCGTAGCGCCTCCAACATCAGCAGCATCAACCTTTAGTAACATCTCTAAGTTATGAGCGGCATCAGCAATCTTGTAGAATATCAGTAAGTGAAAATACGCATGAGATGATTCAGAATCGACTAGCGAATACTCGTGAAGTATTGCAAGTGAAATACACACGGATTAAGGTACCTGTAATACACATGGAATACGGTACATGGAGTACACATGGAATGCACATGAAATGATCGGTATGGGGTCGATCATTTTTCATGATTTTAAAGGAAGTATAATCGGTTAAACGGTTAGAAAGACCATCATGATAACCTGGCAATGCTAGTATATACCTCATTCTGGTTGCATAGAGAAACACTAACGTGTGGTTAAACGACTTTCAACAATGATTTTCCTGAAAGCATGATTAGTGAAAACCAACCATGACTATCATGAAAGTAGGATTTAAGTGAACTCCAACAGTGTCTTGCATGAAAGCATAAACAACAAATGAGACATAAGACGTAATCAATATGAAGACGAAATTATCATGAAGAAACATGAAACAACCTAACATGAAGGAGTGTATAACATAATCAGCATGAAACTGAAGTTAACCATGACAGTATGAAAACATACTTGATATAAAAACATAGTAACTTATGAGGGGACATGAAAAAAATTTATGCCAATAAATCATGAGAAAAATTTTATGCATGAAAACAGTGCATGAATACATGATGCAGTTTATAAAAACCTTTATATGCGCGAGGGGACGCCTATGGGTCGGTCTCAAAACAAAAGACACGGCGAGGGGACGCCTATGGGTCGGTCCCAAAGTTAAAAGTTTTGATAAAAGCACATGCGACTAAATAGGGCCAATACTGTACCAACCATTACTTAGTCATAATTCATGCAACAATGATACATGAAACATATATAAGTAAAAATCATATGTCAAAACATATCAGAAAAATTTTTATGTGACTAATTATGAACTACTGGGGTTCAGTCCACATAGTCACAGTTTACGAGGAACATCATGCATGAAACAATAACACATAACTAAATATGAATGATGGTTGTCCATCCATATTAGTAAAACAATATCGATGAACACATCAAGGTTAAAACATCTAGGTGGTGAAAACATCATGGTTAAAACAACAATGTGTTGAAAACATCAATACGTGGAATAACAAGCGTTGGCTTAGGAAGCTCCTGGTGACTACCCACTAGTCACAAGTCAAGTTTTAGAGCCTACAGGTCGAAGCCTCAGCTCTGATACCATAATTGTAACACCCTACTTTGATAAGTGGACCGTTACACGTAATTATGGCGTGTCATCAAAGCATGCAAGGTAATATGTAGTAAAACATACATGACCATAGGGAAAACCGGAATCAAACATCGGTTCCCAAACATAAACCCAAAACATAAATAAAGGAAATGAACTAGGAAAGACTAAACAAGCATAATTATATGGCAAAAGAAGAAGAAGTCTGGCAGCTTCCAACCTATGCACTTCCTCCGATGCTAGAATTCGTCTTTGGGTACCTACCATTTTAGGACATGGAAAGGAAAGTAACGGCTGAGCATAACGCTCAGTGCACAGATATACGACATAGTACGAATTGTTGAACACAAATAAGACTAAAAGCAGCGGAAATATATAAGTCCTGGAAAACCTGGAACATGTTCATAAAACTGGTTTTATAGTTTGAAAAGCCGTATGTTCATCTTATAAAAACTGTTTAACATGTAAACCATTAAGCCGATATAGGTCATGAAATATTAACGTGCATGAATACTTGGAGGGGTGACCTCGTCATGCAAATTAGAGGGGCTGCCTCTAATTAATATAACTGTTTGGGTAGGAGGGATCAGCTCCTTGTGAAGGATGCAAGGCACACACCGCATTCACCTGAATAATCTACTGAAAACATGTAAACTAGGATGCCCATACGCCCCACCTGATAATAATAATAATATGGCCAAAAGCTGAAAGGGACGCCACGAGCTATCACTCCGTCGTGGTGGAGTCTTAACACTGGTGCCTCTAGTGTTATGGTTATGGTACCTCCATAACTAGGTGAAACTGGTCATGCATGTATATGGCTTTAGGTATCTAATTAAACATAAGCAACTCAGAAACATATAAAACATATACTGGGGAAAACAGTTGGCTGCATACGGGAAATCCTAATAAGGAAGAATGTCCATACTGAAAGGACGGAGAATCCGTACCTTGTGTCCAGTGAATGAAGAAGACGAACGGAAGAGAGTCCTACTTCGATATCACTAATGCTACATAAATAATATACGTGTATAAGTATTCTGATTACTGAGTACGTAACTGGTTTTATATCATGTCTTAACTTGTTTTATATGTTCATGTCATGTTTTACTGATTTTAGCTTTATACTGCGTTTATCATGTATTCTATCTATTCTGATTAAGTATTACTTGTATTTCTTGTATTATTATACTTGTTGTGTAATAATAAGTAACTTTCTATAAATAGTAGGTTTCCTAAAACATAAAGCTTCCAAAAATAGAAAGTTTCCAAAGATAAAAAGTTTCCAAAAATAGATTAACAGCTTAAAATAGATAAGTTTCTAAAATAGAAAGTTTCCATAAATAGATTAATTGCCTTAATTAAATAAGTTTCTAAAAATAGAAAGTTTCCATAAATAGAATAAGCTGGATTATTAAGCTAATAATATAAGCTTAAGTGTTTACCGATTTATATTCTAAGTCATGTGATATATAGTATAGTTTATTAATTATTACATGTGAATTAAATAAACTATAGGTTAAAGTATTTAATTAAATATATCATGATTTAATTAAATAAAAGTACACATACTTAGGTTAAACATATATTAATTTATATATTAATATAACCTAAGTCGTGGAAATTAATTAATTATACGTCATGATTATAATAATTAATTAATTATATAGTCTAAATAAAATGATAATTACTTAGGTTAAAACCCATGTATTATTAATTATATTAATAACCTAAGTCATGTCTAAATTAAATTAATTATGTACATGTTTTAATTAATTTAATTTAATCTTGTAATAATAAACTCGTAAAAATAATTAACCATGTAAAATACTGTCCTGACCGAAACCCGTGTTTTACTTATTAAACGCACCATCAACCGTATTCGTGAACTCCGTGAACTGGTCAACAAACGCACCCTTAAAAGTGGCTAACCGGCTAAGCCGGTTGCCACTGTTTGTGTAAAACAGCCACCGGGCCACGCCGTTGGTTTCCTTGGTCTTGGCTAGCCGCCGGCTAGCAAAAGTTCCCACCGGCTAGCCGATGTTCCCCCTGCTGCCGCAGCCATGGTCCCCCCCTGCTTCTATACTTAGCCACCGACTTAAGCCTGTGGTGTTTGTTTTGTTTTTCAGCCGAGACCCCCAAATAACCAAACCACACCCCGACGTGAGTCAGGGTTTCCCTTGCTCTTGCGGCCGAGACCAACAACACCACACCGAGACCCATAGGTCTCGGCTGTGACCACACGAGCCACACCGAGAGCTTTGGCTCTCGGTTTGTGTACGCCGGCCGAACCAAACACCCTTTAAACCGTAATTAATTTTCCCCTCCATGATTTATTTACATGATGATTTCTTGTTTTTATATCACTTATGATTTCATGTGTTCAATTAATAAAAACATAAAAAGAAAAATTGGTTTATGAATTACCAAAACACGTCGAATGAATAAATCTTGATTTCACGAACACACTCCTAATCAATAATTATAAATCAAAATTGTCCTCCTTTTGGGTGTTGTTGGCAACATAAAGAGAACATCACGTTCTACTTTTGGGTGCTGCTGGCGGCATAAAGAGAACATTACGTTCTTCTTTTGGGTGTTGCTGGCGGCATAAAGAGAACATCACGTTCTCCTTTTGGGTGCTACTGGCGGCATAAACTGAACTGGCGTCCACCATAGGGTTTGCTAAGGTTTTTTCTGTTGGGCCAATGAAAGTTTTAACTATGGCCCTGTCTAGATTTGTTTAAATTAGACTAAGTGTTGAAAGGTCGCTGAGAGGACCAGCGACAGAGACTAGACCAGTGGAAGACAAAGCCTCAGCTGGCACACCAAGATCATTCAAGTCAAAGACAACGTCAGAGAAATCGAAGACAATCTAAAGTCAGACTCACCAGCGATTATGGATAGCTGGGATGTCAAAGGAATGCACTGGTGTTCAAGGATCTCTGAGTTGACAACACTCAGAGATCACTTAAGAACCCTAGAGACTTGGATTAAGCAAAGCTTATCCAACCCTTTATAGTTTAGGCGGGAGAATCTTACAAGTGTTTTGAGCGGGACAAAACAAGAGATTCAAGTCAATGCCTAGTACGACCTAGTGGGACAAAGGTGAACAGTTGGCAGAACTGTTCACCTAAAGTAGTTAAAGGCATGTCTCGATTTGGACATGCATTTAATACGTTGTACTCTTCCATTCAGAAGATGACACGTATCAACTACCCCCACTAAGGATACAACCTCGTACCACTATAAATAGGGGATGAGAAAGAAGTTAAGATTCAACCCTTGTGCTTGGAATCTTTATCTAAGTTCTTTCTCCCACTAGAACCACTGAGGCCTCAGCTGTCCATCAGCGACTCGTTGGTTCTCTTGTAAACTTGAGTCTCGAATCAAGTTTACTTGTTCTAGGGTTCATTTCTTGTTGTTATTCAACAGGTGTATTCATAACACTTTGTAATACTTTGTTGATAATAGTTAATAAAGGATTACTCGTTTGAAAAGTATATCTATTGTGTGTTATTGTTTTCGTGTCTTAGTTTCAACAATAGTTGTATTTTGGGACTTTCAATTGGTATCAGAGCGGTTTGATTTATAAAACTTTTCTAAAAACCGTTCTAGTTTTTAAAATCAAGATCCAAATATGACTGAAACTATGCCACCCATCCCACCACCGTTTGGTCAATCTAACCAAGCAAATACTTCAACAAACGCTCCAGCCACCACATCTACTACCATGCCTACACCCGTTGTAAGCACTGGTGTAAATGAGGATGATCTTCCACAAATTCTTGATAATCGTGGAGGGTCACATGTGTCTAATGTTCCAGCGTTTGATGAAGAAGATTTCTTAAGTTAGAAAAGTGAATTTCTTATATACTTAGATGGCCTAGAACCCTTCTTGTTTGAAATCTTAGAAAATGGTCCTTATGTACCACTGGCTATTTCCTCTACACCAGAGAGACCCATTAAGAAACCTGTTAAGCAATGGTCTCCCGCTGATAGACGTCTGGCTAACCAGGACAAGAGACTTAAAAGTATAATAGTCTCTTGCCTACCCAAGAACATTATGAAGTCCATCATCAAGTGCAATACCGCACAAGAAATGTGGAATGAGTTGGTTCTAGGGTATGAAGGACCAGAAGAGACTAAAGAGACCAAAATCCAAGCATTAAGACTTAAGTTTAACGCTTTCAAAGCCTTGGAAACTGAAACTGTTTCTCAAACTTACACTAGACTCAAGATCTTGCTGAATGATTTAGGTAACAATGGTGTTGTACTACCCAAGGCTGAGGTTAATGCCACATTTGTAAACAGCTTGCCTAGGAAATGGCTTAGCCTTAACCAAACCCTGAGAGCAAATAATGCCATAAAAAATGATACTCTTGCTCAACTATTTGGTAGATACAATTATGAAGAAGGACTGATTGACTCTATTTACAAATCAGAGACTGATAGGTTTACTTCTCCTATATCTGGGTCAAAAGCTCTTGTTGCTAACCACTCTTTTCAGGATAGTGACTCTGACGTGGAAGAAGACACAAGAAGTAGTCAAGAATTCCTTGATGAATTACATGCTGAATTCCATGACAGAGCCCTCTTAGCTGACCAGAAGAGATACTACAAAAGATCTGGTAGAGTTGGTGCTGCCAAGATTGACAAATCCAAAGTGTCATGTTACACTTGTGGAAAGACTGGTCATTTCCAAAAGGACTGCTGGTCAAACAAGACATCTTCTCCCAGTTTTCCATCATCCAGCAAAACCCCCAGCAAAAAGAATTTTTCTTCCTCACCTTTCAAGCAATCCTCTCTCAGTGACTCTGAGGGTAAAAAGGACTACAAGGTAAAATACAAGGCCTTGAAAGCTGAGCTGATCAAACTCAATCAGAAAGCTGATGATGCTGCCAAGAAGAAGGATAACAAAAAGACTGAAAAAGGTCTAATAGCTGCTTCTTTTGACTGGGATGATGAACCCCTCACCTCTGAGGATGAAGGAACCACCACCGTCAGAGCCTTCATGGCTGTTGCTGATGAAGAACCAGCGGTTGGTAAAAGTGAAGCTAGATCAGGTCAATGGGTTGACATCACAATGAAAAAGGTACAAAGATTACTTTCCATGCCTGAGGGTCCTGACAGAGACCATGTTAGTGATTACACTTTAGTTGACCTCCATTTTGTTGAATAACAAAGAAAAAATCTGTTAAATAAGTTTCAAAATCTCAAAAATGAGTTGAGTCTTTGTCAATCTGAATTAGCTAATCTCAAACCTTTTGTGAACATCGCTAATCAACTTCAAAATGAGGTCAGCAAGTTGTCCATTGAAAATGAATCTTTAGCTGATGAAAACTCTGAGTTGAGAAAAACCATTGAAAAATGGAACCTTGCCCAGTCCACTGTGGAAGAAATAGTTGCTGAAACCATTCCAGGAAATGTGGTTCAAGCCATAGGGGGTAAGGGTAGGTTCAAAAACCACATTCCAGTGCCCAGTGTTAAATTTGTCCCATCAGAAGTCACTTCTCCTCTCTCTACCTCTGTGGTTGAGAAGGACTCTGACAAAGAATCTGACGCATCAGCTACTCCCAAACTTGCTGGTGCTAACCCATCAGATTCCTTGCTTGGCCCGAAACCAGTTCTCAAAACCTCTGGGAACCTCACTTCCAAAGTTGCTGATAAAGCACACAAGAAGGTTTATGTGGCCAAAAACACTGACATATCCACTTCTTCCCCCGAAGAGTTATCTCCCACCAAGAAACTTCTCCTCACCCTGATGGAAGAGGTAAAAGGGTTGAAAGAAAAAATCAACCCCAAGGATAACAGTCCTTCTTTTAACTCCCTTGGTGAAAGCTCCAGCAGCTCAAAGGGGAGAAGGCTATTCAGGCCTTGCAAACACTGTGGGTTCAAAAATCATTCCTCAGATGATTGTTCCAAGAGACCCAAGTGTATCACATGTGAGTCCACTGAACACTCTTCTAGAGAGCATGAGGAGATCATCGTTGTTCAAAGAACTCGAACACAGCTTAGATCTAAAACCCCTCACAGGCCCTCTAGAAGACCTGAGCAACCAAAATCCAGAGAAAGTTCTCAGGGATACAGGCCTAATCCTCCCTGCAACTATTGTGGCTTTTATGACCACCACTCTGATGAGTGTGAACATTACCCTGGTTGTGACATCTGTGGCAGCATGCGACATGAAACCAGGGATTGCAACCAAAGAGGGGGAGAAAGGCCCAGAAGACCCAATGTCGCCAGTCAGCGACAGCATGGACCCACTGGAAAGTGGGTTCATCATAGAAACTAATCTGGTTTGTTATATCTATGCAGGCATACCTAAAGAAATCTGTTTGGTATTTGGATAGCGGGTGCTCCAGACACATGACAGTAATTAAACAATATCTGCATAGATATAAGAAGGAGCCTGGTCCAAAAGTAGTCTTTGGGGATGACTCCTCAGGGGCCACTGAAGGATATGGCTCAGTGGATTACAATGGATTAACCTTCACAAGGGTCGCTTATGTAAATGGTTTGAAGCACAACCTAATCAGCATCAGTCAACTCTGCGATGCTGGGTTCAAGGTTCTGTTCTCTAAGACCCAGGGAACTATCTTCAATCAGAACGATGATGTCGTTCTAATTTCACCCAGAAGAAGGGATGTTTATGTCATTGACATGACATCATCCCCTGAAGGAGAGAACACCTGTCTCTTTGCCAAAGCATCTGATAGCGAAAACTGGCTCTGGCATAAGAGACTCTCCCATCTCAACTTCAAAAACATCAACAAACTGGCAAAGAATGACTTGGTAGCTTGACTTCCCTCTCTGGCCTTCAGCAAGGACAGACCCTGCTCAGCCTGCGAGAAAGGGAAGCATCACAGGGCTTCATTCAAAACAAAACAATCATTCTCCATTAACAAATGCCTTCATCTTCTTCACATGGACTTGTTTGGACCAGTTAAACCTCAATCCCTCAATCACAACAAATATACCTTGGTCATTGTAGATGAATTCTCCAGATACACATGGGTATTCTTTCTTAAGAGAAAGAGTGATGCTGTTGAAAGAATCATGTCCTTCATCAGAGAAATAGAAAACCTCAATGACTGCAGGGTAAAGGCTATCAGAAGCGACAATGGCACAGAATTCAAAAACCATGCCATGGAAGCCTTTTGTGATGAAAAGGGTATATCACAGAACTTCTCAAACCCAGGAATCCCTGAACAAAACGGTGTCGCTGAAAGAAGAAACAGAACACTCATTGAAGCTGCCAGAACGATGCTCAGCGAATCTAGACTTCCTAAACAATTCTGGGGTGAGGCTGTGTACACAGCATGCTACACACAAAACAGATCCATTATTATGAAGAGACATGGCAAGACCGCTTATGAAGTGTATAGGAAGAGAGCCCCTGATGTAAGCTACTTCCATGTCTTTGGTTGCCCTGTTTTCATTCACAATTACAAAGATCACCTGGGTAAATTTGTTGAAAAATCAGATGATGGATTCTTCCTTGGATACTCTCCCACCTCCAGATCTTTCAGAGTATTCAATATTCGCAGGCAAGAACTAGAAGAGTCCATTCATGTCACCTTTAATGAAGCTGACGCTGTCATAACACACACCAACTCAGAGGATTGTGACATTGACTTCAACGAAGTTAAATCTTATCCCAAAGATGATTTCTCAAATCCCAAGGAATCATCTCAAAGTCGTCACAAGGATCTCCCATATGTTCAAGCTTTTGATCCTCACTCCATCTCTGACATCACTCCAGAGACTGTTGGTGTTGAATCTCTTACTCAAATCTCTAAAGAAAATGCTGATCCTGTCACTTTAGATATTCAATCAGATGAAGAGATCATGGACAAAGAGATTACATGTGATGAACCTCCATCACTCCCTGAACTTGAAGTGACTCCTGATCCCACAGAGACTCCTGCTCCACAATCCAAATGGAGTAGGAACCAAGATATTCTTCTAGTTAATATTCTTGGAGAACCCTCTGAGGGAGTCACCACCAGAGGAAAAATAAAAACTCTGGAAACCGCCTCTGCAAATGAATGCCTGTTTGCAAATTTTCTCTCTGAGGATGAACCTAAGAACGTGGCTGCTGCTCTGCTTGATGAAGGCTGGGTTGTTGCCATGCAAGATGAACTCAATCAGATCAAGAGAAACAAGGTGTGGACTCTGGTTAAAGCTCCAGCTGATAAGCAAGTGGTTGGAACAAAATGGGTCTACAGAAATAAAAGGGATGAAGCTGGTATGATTGTAAAAAACAAGGCTAGGCTCGTGGTGCTGGGATATAACCAATCTGAAGGAATTGATTATGATGAAACCTTCGCACCAGTGGCCAGATTGGAAGCCATCATAATCTTCCTAGCCTTTGCAGCTTATATGGGTTTCATGGTTTATCAGATGGATGTGAAGAGTGCCTTTCTTAATGGGAAACTTGAAGAGGAAGTATATGTCAGTCAACCCCCAGGGTTTGAAAACAGTGACTACCCAAATCATGTCTGCAGACTTCACAAAGCACTCTATGGGCTGAAACAAGCGCCCAGAGCCTGGTATGAAACTCTCTCAAAATTCCTTCTTGAAAATAAATTTGTCAGAGGTACCATTGACCAAACCTTGTTCACCTATAGGTCCAAGGGTGACGTCATTTTAGTACAGATTTATGTGGATGACATAATTTTTGGTTCAACCAATGTTATCTTGAGCAAACAATTTGCCAAACTAATGACCAAAAAGTATGAAATGAGCATGATGGGGGAACTAACCTTTTTCTTGGGTTTTCAAATCAAACAAAATTCCAAAGGAATTTCTATTTGTCAAGAAAAATATGTTAGAGATTTGCTCAAGAAGTATGATATGTCTGATTGTGCATCAGTGAAATGCCCCATGCTTCCTCCCAACAACTTGGGAGCTGATGACTCAGGGGTCTCTGTTAATAAGACCTTATATAGAGGCATGATTGGGTCACTGATGTATCTCACAGCAAGTAGACCAGACATACAATTCTCCACCTGTCTCTGTGCTAGGTACCAAGCTAACCCCAAGGAATCCCACCTTGTAGCTGTCAAAAGAATTTTCAGGTACTTAAAAGGATCTCCCTCATTGGGTCTCTGGTACCCTAATGGTTCAGGCTTCGACCTTAAAGCCTACTCCGACTCAGATTACGCAGGGTGCTGCCTTGACAGAAAGAGCACCTCTGGTAGCTGTCAAATCCTTGGAGGAAAGTTGGTATGCTGGAGTGCAAAGAAGAAAAACTCTGTGGCTATGTCATCAGCTGAGGCTGAATATGTTGCGGCCGCTGGTTGCTGTGCTCAAGTTCTCTGGATGAAAAGTCAGCTGGCTGACTATGGAATTAATTATGAGCAGGTTCCCATATTCTGTGACAACACCAGTGCCATAGCCATCTCCAATAATCCAGTACTTCATTCCAGAACCAAGCATATTGACATCAGGTATCACTTTATCAGAGACCATATTCTAAAAGGTGATATTGAGCTACATTTCATACCCACTGAGTACCAGCTCGCTGACATTTTCACTAAGCCGCTGGCTGAGCCAAGTTTTACTAGGCTTGTCGCTGAGCTGGGAATGCTCAATATTGGCAAATAAATCTGATGATGACCGTTGTCTTTGGGCATTTAAGGGAATTGAATGTAACGAGGTAGTTACATTTCAATAGGAATGTGTATATTCTGATATTAAATTCAAATGATTGTCTCTTAATGCTACCAACTTTCCCGCTTTCCAAGGGGACAAGTATCCCATGAAAGGTCAAGGGGACCCACGTTTTTCTGAAAAGATTAACTTTTGCATTTAATGCTCAAATTTTGGAAAACAGCTCAACCTTTCAAAACCCTTGACCCATAATCAGTTTGTCATTTTAAAAAAATTTTCAACACACACACTCCTTTCATCTTCTTTAATCCTCTCACCACCTTCAATCTCTCAACAATGGCGTCTACTTCACCAAACCAAACCTTCGTCGCACAAGCCGCCACAAACGTTGATTTTGAGATCTCTGATGGAAAGATTGCACTCAACAACTGTGTAGCCCTTCTTGAACACAACAATTCCCTCTACCATCCACTTTTCAACTTCCTCAAGAACTCCACCATCCACGAAGCTATCACTAAGGAACCCTCCACCTGGTACTCCCAATACCTTCGTGAGTTCTGGTATAGCGCTGAAGTTGACCAAACCTCTTCACACATTACATTCAACCTTTCCACCCATCCTCAACCTCTCACCTTTGATTTCCCAACCTTTGCTAAAGCCATTGGACTTCCTTACAACAATAACATGTCAGCTTTGCCCACCAGTGCCACTGTGAGAAAAGCTCTGGCCACCCTTCAACCTCATGATGATCATGAACAACCTTTCACCGCTGCTGGCTTCCAAAGCAAATCTCTCATCAAGGTGAATTACTTCTCTCCCACATGGAGAACGCTGATGCTGTACATCGTAAAGTGTCTGGGAGGAAACACTGGATCACATGACCAACTCAATGGCTCCCAGCTAGCCATTGCATACAGCTTAATCTGGGGTTTGGATATTGGAATCGCTCACATACTGTACACCGATCTCATCGCCAAGTTGGAAAACAAAGGAAAGAAGACTCGTGGGACCACCATCTGCTACACCAGATATCTCTCTCTTGTCTTAGAAGATATTCTTGGTGAATCCTACACCAATGATGCCTTACACTCCTTTCCCTCTCATCACATCACCGCAGCTTCTCTGAAGACTCCCATAGAAAATGAAGTTCCCCTTACCAGGCATATGATGAGAGTTGCTGGACTACTTGCTGAGGATGATGAGCCCTTGATCCCTCAACTTGAGGTGAATGCTGAAAGCACGATTGATAAGTCTCTGTCCAAGACCTCTGTGCAATCTACTTCTCAGCCCAAGGTGCTTAAGGAAAAGAAGAAGAAGAGGAAAGACATCCCCCTTTCCTCTGAAACCCCTTCTGTTAATCCTTCAAAGAAGACAAAGACAAAGAAGAACCCATCCCCTTCTCTGGTGGATGTGGTAGAAGAGCCCATTGCTGACAAACAACCAGTGTCTAGTGTCTCCATGTCAGCGAAGACGACTAAGATCCCTCTCCACGCTGATATCACTCAGGTATTAGTCTGACCTTTATTTTTCCTCTCAGAGGTCCACATACATTCACTCTCATTATCTGTAGGAGAGAGTGATGTATTTTAGAGTTTGCCTCAACTCTTAGCGTGTCTGTGTCAGCACCTAGATCTTTTAGGACTCTCTGTACACTCTGTCTTCACTAGGAAATGATTCACTTGTGCTCCTAACGCACCCCGATGATCCTTCAACTTCTGGACTGTGCTCTTGGCAAACAACAACCTGAGCACATATAAGTCCCGACCCAGAGTCTCTGCACTTCTCACTGACTCTGGGTCCCCATCATTAATAAAAGAGTCCCAAAGAATTTATTCTTTTGGAAAGACTGAATCATCACCCTCAGTCTTTCTAGGGGCAGCGATAAAAGGCGACCATCACCCTCATATTAATTCACAATCAAAAGAGTCCCAGGGAGTAATCCCTCAGGAGGAGCTGGATAATCACACCCAGCTATCCCAGGGGCAGAGAAAGGCGACCATTCCCATATCATTTTTCACAATAAAAGAGTCCCAAGGAGAAATCCTTCAGGGGGAGCTGGATAATCACACCCAGCTATCCTAGGGGCAGCGAACGGCGACCATTCACCTCATAACTTTCACATAAAAAGAGTCCCAAGGAGTAATCCTTACGGGGGAGCTGGATAATCATACCCAGCTATCCTAGGGGCAGCGAATGGCGATCCTTCAACATATCTGTTTCACATTAAAAGAGTCCCAAGGAGAAATCCTTAGGGGGGGCTGGATAATCACACCCAACTTTCCTAGGGGCAGCGAATGGTGATCCTCCAACACATCTATCTCACATTAAAAGAGTCCCAAGGAGAAATCCTTAGGGGGGGCTGGATAATCACACCCAGCTTTCCTAGGGGCAGCGACTGGCGATCTGTAACTGCATTATTATTTCACAACTGGTCAACTAATAACTCTTATCACAGGCTCACAATCTTCATCAGGAGCAACTTAACAATGATGATTACTCGATTGCTGATGATGAAACCGCTGAAGTTGCCACCATTGATCTTGATGCCCTCTCAGACATTGAATCACTGCCTGATGATGAAGTCTTTGTTGTAGAGGAAGGCACCTTCACCTCTGACTTTGAGGAAATGAGCACTGATGATTACAATCTATCTTCCATTGAGCTGAAGAATGCCTCTGTCCCATCACTACCAAATGTTCAGGAATTAGCTGCCAGAAGGCTATGGGAACATAGATCTTGCTCACCTACACCCATTCCATTCCCTACCTTGCCAAACGTTTTGGAACTAGGGGCCAAGCAACACTTGGAGTATTTACAATCCCGCAAGTCAGCACAAGTTCCTAGAATGAAAAATGTACAGGAATTGGCTGCTAAGGCCTTATGGCAAAAGAGAGGGGATATCAGCACAACAAAGCCCAAAACCACCAATGATGATCTCCTCTCTGAAATCCAAACCCTCACTCATGCTGCTGAGGAGCTCACCACCAATCTAGAGACTTCACTAACTTCATCGGTGGAATCCTCTATGACAGCTATGCTTCCACAACTACTGAACGATGCTCTGAAGACACACCTCCCTACTCTACTCAACCAGAGTCTTCAGCAGTATATACCCTCTGTTCTCACCTCAGCGGTGCAGGCAAATGTTGCAGCTATAGCTCAGGCTGCTGAACCCTCAAGACGTCTTCTTCAGGAACTTCTCCAAGGTGAACTTAAGGAAATTTGCATATTTGTTCACAATGAGTTCCTTCGTTTCAATAAGGCAGGTTCAGGCACAGCACCTGCTGGGGCTATGCCTGAGGGGGAGAATTCTGCCTCCTCCTCTGAAGAAGATGAATCCACGGCTGAAATTCCAACACCCAAACCACTGAGATCTTTCAAATCCGCTGCTGAAACTGCGAAAGATAAGGGAAAAGGAATTGCTGTTGAGAAACCAGAGATAACCTTACACTCCCTTCAAGCTGAAGGTGGATCCACAGCAAGACCCTCCAAAAACACTGAACTCAACAAATTTAAGAGCGCTGATGAACCACCACTCACCCCAGAGCAAGCAAGAGCCCAGATCATTGAACATCAAAGACTGGCAAATATCAGGGCCGCTGAACTGAGAAGCAAAGAAGCCTTGGACAAGCTCTCTCCCACTGCTAAGAAAGCTCAGCTTGTCAAGCTCAAGGAACTGGAGGACAAGAGGAACAACCTCTTAAAGGAATATCAAAGACTTCTCAACCAGAGAGCTGAACCCGGTCGTATCACCAAGTATACATGTTTCACTGACAAAGACAAAAAGGTGGTAATGACTATTTACAGGGAAAATGACATACAGAACTACAAAGTCTCCAGTGACTTTAAACTCAGAGATCTGAGCCTCTCTGAGTGGTTGGAGTTGCTGGCTCTTGCCTAAAAGAAGATTGGGCCTGGTGCTGCCCAAATGATGAAAAACATACAAGCTAAACTTAATTGGGTAAGAGACACAGTAAAGAAACTGAAGGCACCCCTGCCTCCTCAGCTTTCTTCTCAACCACCTCCTTAGCTGCAAAGAAAAAGGAAAACCATAATGGGGCCTCTGATAGAAAGGCTGGTCACAGAAGATGTAGTAGTTGATGGGATGCAAAGGAACTTGGTCCTTCCCAAAGAAATCACCAAACCCATAGAAGGCCAAGTATACACAGAACCTGAGGCAGGTATGGTCTTCATAAATGGCAACTGTGATTATGCTTTTCAGCGGTTGAATGAGCTACCTCTGGCTTCAACCATTAAGCTAATCAGACTCAAGCAGGGCATCCTAAGAAATTGCAAAGAAGCTGATGAGTTCGATTTTGAAATTGAACTTGTCATTAACTCTAGGAGTGACAAAGTCGAAGCCCAGAGAATCTGTGATCAAGGCCTTAATCGCTGAAGAACCTATTTATTTTTGTTTATGTTTTCACCCTAGGGTGCTATTGTAATAGACTAGGTTCATTCTGTTTAATAAAACTTTGAGGTATGTTTGTTAAATTATGTGTAAGAAGAAGCTGTGTACTCACTTACAATAATCTTAGACTTAGTATAATTTATAAACAAATAGGGGGAGATTGTTGGGCCAATGAAAGTTTTAACTATGGCCCTGTCTAGATTTGTTTAAATTAGACTAAGTGTTGAAAGGTCGCTGAGAGGACCAACGACAGAGACTAGACCAGTGGAAGGCAAAGCCTCAGCTGGCACACCAGGATCATTCAAGTCAAAGACAACGTCAGAGAAGTCGAAGACAATCTGAAGTTAGACTCGCCAGCGATTATGGATAGCTGGGATGTCAAAGGAATGCACTGGTGTTCAAGGATCTTTGAGTTGACAACACTCAGAGATCACTTAAGAGCCCTAGAGACTTGGATTAAGCAAAGCTTATCCAACCCTTTATAGTTTAGGCGGGAGAATCTTACAAGTGTTTTGAGCGGGACAAAACAAGAGATTCAAGTCAATGCCTAGTACGACCTAGTGGGACAAAGGTGAACAGTTGGCAGAACTGTTCACCTAAAGTAGTTAAAGGCATGTCTCGATTTGGACATGCATTTAATACGTTGTACTCTTCCATTCAGAAGATGACACGTATCAACTACCCCCACTAAGGATACAACCTCGTACCACTATAAATAGGGGATGAGAAAGAAGTTAAGATTCAACCCTTGTGCTTGGAATCTTTATCTAAGTTCTTTCTCCCACTAGAACCACTGAGGCCTCAGCTGTCCATCAGCGACTCGTTGGTTCTCTTGTAAACTTGAGTCTCGAATCAAGTTTACTTGTTCTAGGGTTCATTTCTTGTTGTTATTCAACAGGTGTATTCATAACACCTTGTAATACTTTGTTGATAATAGTTAATAAAGAATTACTCGTTTGAAAAGTATATCTATTGTGTGTTATTGTTTTCGTGTCTTAGTTTCAACAATAGTTGTATTTTGGGACTTTCATTTTCTTTGTTTTGAAAATGTGATAAATGAAAATATAATGTTTGACCTTCCTGACATATTTTTGTGAAGTGGGTTGGGCCATATGCCCGTTTTTGTTCTTCGTGTCTGCGGGTAGGTGGGGCCCACAAGGGAAACCCAAACCTTTTCATGCTTAATAGTTACGTGTTCGTACGTTTGTATTTACGTTACATTATTATAATTTATTCGTGTTATTATAAGCACTTGTAAGTAATCGTAATAATTACAAACGTAAATACATATTTATGTGTTCGTGATTCTTACGCTCATGAGTTCATGTTCGTGATTATAATTATTATTGATAATAATTATCTTGTATTAATACATACTTAATACTTATCGTGTAATAACACGTACGCAATTCTTGTAATTTACATTCGTGACACGTGTTCATCTTATATAAGGAAAGTTGTAATCTTGTACGTACGATTATTAGTGTACTGTTCATAGTAAAGGCATGCGGGTTTTACAAGAATTGTATGGCCCTAGCCGATCTAGGTGCTAGTATCAACTTAATGCCATTAAGCATTTGGAAACAATTATCTCTACCCGAGCTAGTCCCCACACAAATGACATTGGTATTAGCTAACCGTACGGTTGCTTATCCGGTGGGGATTGCCGAAGATGTCTTCGTTGTTGTCGACAAATTCACCTTTCCGGCGGATTTTGTTGTCGTTGACTACGAGATGGATCCCCGGGTACCATTAATTGTTGGACGTCCATTCGTGAGGACCGGTCGCACTCTTATTGATGTAGCCGCGGGCGAATGAATCATTAGAGTTGGTGATGACAAAAAAGTTTTCAACATGGGTAAACTTTCTAAACAACCTTATGAACACGAGAGCGTTAATTTCATTGATGTACTTGATGAGGCTTGTGAAGAACATTTCAAAGATGCTTGTAAAAGTGGCTTTTCTTATCTACCCATTGTTGAGACCGTTGCCTCTATTTCTCCCTCATTGACTCCATTTGGAGAAAGTGATTTTCTTTTGAAAGAATTTGAAGCAACTTTAGGGGATGTGGACTTAAAATATGACGATTCTCCCTCCGATTGGGATGAATAAATTCATACGATTGAGAAACTTCTTTATGAGGACCATATTTCTCCACCTTCTCCTAACGAAATTACAAACGATGATCCGAATTTGACTAAGCCTTCCATCGACAATCCTCCGTATTTAGAGCTTAAGGAATTACTGTCTCATCTTGAATACGTTTTCCTAGAAGACAATAAGAAGTTACCCGTCATCATTGCTAAGGACTTAAAAGAGGATAAAAAATCTCGACTTATCGATGTGCTCAAAAATCATAAGAAATCAATTGCTTGGAAAATTTCCGATATCCGTAGAATTGATCCTAACTTTTACACTCATATAATTCTCATGGAAGATGACTTTAAACCCGCAATCCAAAGCCAAAGAAGGGTTAATCCAAAAATTCATGACGTCATCAAGAAAGAAGTTATCAAACTTCTAGATGCCGGAATGATTTACCCTATTTCGGATTCGCCATGGGTTAGTCCCGTCCATTGAGAGCCTAAGAAAGGCGGAATAACTATTGTTCCCAATGAAAACAACGAGTTGATTCCTACTCGACTTGTCACGGGTTGGAGAGTTTGCATAGACTATCACAAGCTCAATGATGTCGCTCGCAAGGATCATTTTCCTCTTTCTTTCATGGATCAAATGCTCGAGCGTTTAGCGGGTAATGACTACTATTTCTTCTTAGACGGTTTCTTTGGGTATTTTCAAATTCCAATCAATCCAAAAGACCAAGAGAAAACCACATTCACTTGTCCTTATGGAACATTTGCTTACAAAAGAATGCCTTTCGGCTTATGCAATGCTTCTGGAACTTTCCAAAGGTGTATGATGGCTATATTCCATGACATGGTTGAAGAAACTATGGAAGTCTTTATGGAAGATTTCTCGGTCTATGATGATTCTTTCTCATCTTTCCTTGCCAATTTAGAACGTATGCTGAAACGGTGTGAAGACACTCATCTCGTTCTTAATTGGGAAAAATGCCATTTCATGGTAAAAGAAGGTATTGTTCTAGGTCATAACATTTCCAAATCCGGTATCAAAGTCGACCGTGCTAAAGTTGACGTCATTGCTAAGTTGCCTCCACCTACCACCGTCAAAGGAGTTAGAAATTTTTTAGGTCATGCGGGATTTTATCGACGTTTCATCCATGATTTCTCTAAGATAGCTCGACCTATGACTCAACTCTTAGAAAATGATACTCTTTTCATCTTTTCTCAAGAATGTCTCGATTCATTCGAACTTCTTAAAGGTAAATTAACTAAGGCACCGGTCTTAGTCTCTCTAAATTGGGAGTTACCTTTCGAGCTCATGTGCGATGCTAGTAATTTCGCGGTAGGAGCGGTTTTAGGTCAATGAGTTAACAAACATTTCCAAACAATTCATTATGCTAGCAAGACAATGACGAGGGCTTAATTGCATTATACCACTACCGAAAAAGAGCTTTTAGCTATAGTGTCTGCTTTTGAGAAATTCCGCCCCTATCTTGTGCTTTCGACCACCATCGTTACAACGATCATTCGGCCTTGAAATACTTATTGACCAAGCAAGATGCTAAACCAAGACTCTTTCGTTGGGTTTTTCTCCTTCTAGAATTTAAAATCGAAATTCGTGATAAAAAGGGAGCGGAAAACCTAGCCACGAATCATCTTAGTAGACTCGAGGACCCTTATCAAGGGGAACTTCCAAATCAAGATATTAATGAATCTTTTCCCCTTGAGGCCATAATGTCTATTAACTCCAATATTGACGATACCCTATGGTTTGCGGACATTGCAAACTATCTAGCGGGTGGTGTTCTCATGGAAGGGTTAACGTCCCAACAAAAGAAAAAATTCTTTAAAGATATTAAAAATTATTATTGGGACGATCGTTACCTTTTCAAGCAATGTGCGGATCTTGTCATTCGTAGGTGTGTTGATGGGCCGACAGCTTTACTAATCTTAGAAGCTTTCCATACAGGACCCACCGGTGGTCACTTTGGTCCTAACTATACCGCGAAAAAAGTTTTCGACTCCGGATTTTAGTGGCCCACCATTTATCATGACGCTCATGAAATGGTTAAGCATTGTGATGCTTGACAAAGACAAGGCAAGATCACACATAAAGATGAGATGCCTCAAAATTTCATCCAAGAATATGAAATCTTTGACGTATGGGGCATCGACTTTATGGGGCCATTTCTATCATCTAAAGTGTTGTCCCTAATGTATAGAATAATATAATATGAATTTAAAGAAAGAAAGGTAGATATGAGATGACTTTTAGAAAGAGAAAGTAGTGAGAGAAAGTAGAGAAAAATGGTTGGAGAAACTTGTGAAATATTAGATTAGAAGAAAATGAAATGACCAACACCCTTCCTAACATGCTAGGAAGGGTTTATATAGCCTTTGATTACATGTAGCTTAATGGGCTATATGATAATGGGTCGGGCTTTCCTTTTGGGCTTTGGTTACTTATTAATGAACCTTAGCTTAAAGTTAAGCCCGTAATAACACGACTAATATACTACCTATTACAACGTCAAAAATACGATACATAATAAACATATGACCGAGCATTCTTATTTGACTCAATATTTTGAGGCTAACATAAAGGGAACAAGTACATCCTTGTAGCCGTTGACTACGTATCTAAATGGGTTGAAGCAAAAGCTTTACCTACGAACGATACGAGCGTGGTTGTGAACTTTCTGAAACAATTATTTGCTCGATTAGGTGTTCCTCGTGCTATCATTAGTGATCGCGAGACTCATTTTGGCAATGATCAATTTGTTCGAGTCATGGCTAAGTATGGTGTCAATCACCGACTTTCCAACACGTATCATCCACAAACCAATGGTCAAGCCGAGATCTCTAACCGTGGACGTAAGCGAATCATAGAGCGTACTGTGGGAGAGAATCGTGCCTCATGGGCCGATAAATTAGATGATGCTTTGTGGGCTTTCCGTACCGCATATAAGACACCTATTAGTTGCACTCCGTATCGTCTTGTGTACGGAAAGGCATGCCACCTTCCCATTGAGTTGGAGCATAAGGCTTATTGGGCCTTGAAATGGGCTAATTTTGATATCAACAAAGCCGGTGATCTTAGGAAAATCCAACTCAATGAGCTAAATGAACTTAGAAATGAGGCTTATGAGAATTTATTGATCTACAAGGAGAAAACCAAGCTCATTCATGATTCCAAGATTAAGAACCGAGAGTTTCACATAGGTGATCAAGTTTTACTCTTTAACTCTAGGTTGAAAATCTTTTCGAGCAAGCTTAAGAGACGTTGGTCTAGTCTATTCACCGTCGCCCAAATCTTCCCTTATGGCCCCATTGAGTTATCGCAACCAAATGGGCCTAACTTTAAAGTGAATGGCCAATGTGTTAAGATGTACTTTGGTGAGGACATCTCTCATGAGATGATTCCATCCCTCGCCACGTTTCCCTTGAATTAGTTCTGGGTCGAGTCAGGCTCGTGACTCGGTTAACAAAAACAAGCGCTTCTCAGGAGGCAACCCGTGATCTATCCTTTACCCGTTTTCATAATAAGTGTAGGGGGAGATACATAGGTGTTTGTTGTGTTGTTTCTTATGATGTGCAGGGATTAAAGCTTTCAAAGAGCACTTTTGATGATATTTAACGACCCTTGATCCCATGTACCCGTCTTCTTGGTTCTATCCTATTCAATATTTCATATCCTATATGTTGACACTGAAATCACCTTAGTTGTCCTTTCCTTAGCAAGACTTAAACAAAGTGCACAATGTCCTAAGTGTGGGGGAGTTTACTCCCACATGCTTAAACATTAAGGACAATGTTTATATCAAGTGTAGGGGGGACTTCTATCGAAGTTAAGTGGGCTTTTCCATTAATTTGTCCTCATTTTAACCGGAAAATTTAATTTTTTTGACATTTTTCAAAAATTTTGTTCTATTTTGGCCTAGTAGTATTTTGCATTTATTCTCTTTTATGTTCTTTCCTTTTGTTATCACATCATATGTATATACTCCATTTCAAAAATAAAGTCAAAAGAAAAATAAAGTAATAAAATGGTTTTAATAAGTTTAGATATCTTATATTAGGCCCGTCATGAATATTTTGACTCAACGCGAGTTTACTTACCTAAGTTTACTCTAGCTAGTATCTTTAACGTGTTTAAGTCAAGTTTTGCTAGGTGATGAGACTGCTTTTATACATAGTGTCATCGTCCAAAATGGGCTTAAAATTTATTAAATATCATGAAAAATGACAAATATATGCTTGTGTTTGTTACATGTGTATTTTAGGTACGAATATTGAGAAAATGACAAAAGATCAAAAGAAACAAGCAAAAACGAACACGGGAAACGAAGCCGCACAATGAAGCAAGCCCTAGTGTTGATTTTCCAAGAATAACCCTTGAAGAATTGAAGATTATGCAAGAAGGGTCCTCTAATATTGAAGAATTGACACTTTAAACCCTTGTTTATTCATAATTACAAGTTTGGTCCTTAAAGTTTGTCAAAATGCAAAAAGGACCCTCCACTTTGAAGAATTAGCAAGAATGGTCCCTCATAAATGAAGACTTGTCAATATTAGTCCTCCAAAAAGTCAATTATACAAGTCAAGACCACAATGTTTGAAGAAAATGCCAAAACATCCCTTCAATTATCAAGAATTGGCAAGAAATACCCCTGAAATTATCTTTATAAACGTTTTAGGGCAAAAGTCTAAAGAATGAAACTTGAAATACAAAGGAATTCGGATTCATCAAGTTTCAAACTGGAATGACAAGAGGAAGGAAGGAGAGGGGCTAAACTTGGGCAGACATGATTCTTACCTAGACCACTAAGAGGAAGACGCGTGCCCCACTCATACTCTCCACCAATGAGAACACCCCAACATGCCAACTCACCCATCCACTTAACCTGGTTTAATATTAATTAAACCCTTTAGAACCTAAACAGATTTTTAAACCGTAATCTTTCCCTAAAACGGATTAAACCACTCACTATTTATACTAAGAACATAATTGGGGATTTCATAATTACTTGTAATTAACCCCTAAATCTTTCCAGAATATTGATTAAGGGTTTCCCTAACATAACCCACACCCTAAACATGGTACCACATCACCTCATTGTCCCACATAAGATTCTCCTACAACAAATTGGGAGAAAAAGCCAAAAGGTGACAGCCATCCAACGATCCACATTCAGCTTCAATCCTAAGCTTCAATGTGAACCATTAATCACAATTCCACCTTTCCACCTTTACAAAATGCCAAGGAAGAGCACATGATCAAGCAGATTTTTAAAAAACCTCAAGGGCAATTCAGGGACTTCACAACATTAGGGTTTATGTTTTTATGCTTTCTAGATAATCTTTGTAGCCTATATAAGGCATTAGGGTTGTAACATTGAGCCCTGCTCTTGTTTTTTCCTATTTCATAAATCTGTAAATCCTTGTTTCATTTTAATGAATAAGAGTTTGATATTGCTGATGAAATACAAGTGCCAATCTTATTCTATGCTTGTTTATGTTTCATGTTTGTGATTTTGAAGTTTCAAAACCTGTTTTTAAACATTGTGCAAGAAATTGCATAATTTTCCAAATCTTGATATTTTGCTAAGTTCTTGGTTCAAACCCTTAGAATTTTTGGATTGCAAGTGATTATAGCACCATGCTAAGAAGATTATCAAGGTGTTGTAAGCTTGTGGTTTGGGGATAATCAAGGAGTGGGAACAAGGTTGTATTAATCAAGCATTTTTCATTTTTCTGTTTTATATATTTGTGCTCTAACCTTGTTGATTCTTAGAAGGGTTGTTGTGGAAGCTTGTGCCTTGTTTTTCTAGGCACATCAGCTCAAAAATTCGTGAGTGTGGATGTACATTCATGAGGTTTGAGTCCTTTTCTCAAAAATCTGAGAAAATACTTGATTTTTGTGAATTTGTGTTCTGCTGTTGTAAGTGTTGTTATGTTGGCTTAAATTTGCTTGATACTGCATGATATTGATGTTATTGTGTTTGATTGGGCTTGGGATAAACTGAATCACACACCTTCTTTGTTAATCTTGGATTGAAAAAAGTTAAGGGGTGTTTGGTTAACCTGTTTAAGCTTACAAATTGGATTTGAATTATTGTTTGTTGGTTATTTGTGTTGGTATATGATATATACTTGGTTGTATGCTATTTGCTACAAGTTCTTGGCTTTTGAACATCAAAATCTTAATTGTGCTATAAAAAGTTGAAATCTGCTTGTTTTGACCTAAGACTTTGGAAACACTTAGTTTGTATGCATGCTTAGGGATAACAATTGATTAAACATAGTTATTATAACCTATTAAGAAGATTTGAGGGTTTGAGTCTGGTCTTGTGGTCAAGTATATCAGCAAAGTGTGTAAACTGCTTGTTCTTGTTCATCAGTAACATTTAAGTGCTTGAATCTTGATCTAAACTTTTAATCATTGCATGAAACCTGTTTATTTATGATCATTTGAATTATTTATAGCTTTTGTATGCATTTGGTGAAGTTTGGCTGGCTTATTCTTGCTTAAATTGCTTATTGGTTGAAAACTGCTTATTGTTCATGTCTAGTACATATCTGTGGATGTTTTGATTAAATTGTACTAATTGGCTTGGTGAATTTGTGTTTTTATTGTTGTTATTGACTCCTTGTGATCCACTGATTACTTGGGTGCCATTGCTTAACTTGAATCCAACAAAAAGTCACATAAGACAAAAAAGTCAAGAAAGTCAAACAGTGGGAACTCCTTTCCCCTGTTGCTAGCCACTGCTAATGTTATTTGATCAACAGCTTATTCATAAGCCATTTTGGCTTATCTAGACTTGCAACAACTTATTTTTTGTGATAGATCTTCCTTATTTGACCCATTGAACTAATCTGGAGCATATTAGGGTTTGACTTTTAAGTTTGGCTAGAAAATCAATCAAGTTGACTTTTACATAAGTTCTTATTTGCTTATTCTGGCTTATTCATTGTGCTTATTTGAAAACTTTTTTATTATTTTGCTTAATTAAGTCATTTAAAACCTTTTGCAAGTTGAATCAGCACTTGAGGTAGCCTAGAACTCAAAAACGACATTTTGTCGTTTTATGAAGAGGGAGCTTTTGCTTATTTTAGGCTTTTTTATTGGGATTTTCAAAATTTCTTTTCACAGATCTCTTTGGTAACTCAAAAGATGCTCGTGTGTCAAATTAGAGCTTATGGCATTAGCTTATGGTATTAGCTTATGGCTTAATGGGCGAAAAAGCCCATTAAGAATAAGTTGTTGACTTATTAAGCTGTGATAAGCACATTTTCAGCTTTTGGGCCTTCAGAGTTTTGTGCTTAAAATCAAATTTTAAGTCAGATAGGAAGTTTTGGGCTTATTTGGTTGACTTTTTCTTATTGGGCCTTATTTCAGCCCATTTAGGGTCTGTTTTGTCTTTTAGCCCATTTTAAGGCCCAATAGGGGTATTTTGGTAATTTCAAGTTCATTTCTGTCTTATTTAGGTCAAAATAAACTAGTTTGTAACTTTTTAGATTTTTTATAAATTTTGGATTTTTAATATTATTTTATTATTAAAAATTAAATTTTAGATTTTTGCAAGTTTTTCATTTTTCCTAGTTCAAATGCATTAAGTTAGGAATTTTAAAATTTTTAGATTAATTTTATTGTCATTAGATTATTTTTTAGAATTATTTTAAGTTTTATTAGTTTTTAATTGTTTTTATATACTTTTAATTAATTTTAAAATTTTCAAAAATAGTTTTTAATTTAGTTAAGTCATTTTAGAGGTTTACATGTGAAAAAATCTCATTTTGGGCTAATTTTTTGGGCTTTAATTAGCATTAAAAAATTAATATTTAATTAAATAAAAGGTTTGAGTGATTTTTGATTTTTTGTAAACTCTAATTACATTTTTTTATTGCAATTTTCTAGGAATTTATAGGGTAATGTTTAAATTTGGTCACTTTTTACGGTTTTACGTGCACGACTTTTCGTCTTAGTTTAATTCATAATCGTAACCGTCATCCTTTTCTATTCTCTTTTCTATTTTTCTTTTCTCATCAATTATAATCACATCATTAATCAATTCTTACACAACACACTAGCCTCCTTGAGAACAATCCCCACTTTGGGTCATTTACTTGTGGGTTTCCAAAATCACTTGTTATACTTGCCACTTTTACGCTCTTTTCCTAAAGGGTAGTAAAATCACTATATCAGTTTGGCGTCGCTGCCGGGGAGGCGTGTCGTGTTTTGATTTGAACAATTGTAATTTTTATACTAGCCATAATAGCTATTTGTATTAGTAGCACTCTACTAATACGTATTATCGGTTTTTCGTTTTTTGTTTAAATATTACTATATTGTATACGTAGAACAAAAAATTCACAAGTACTCCAAAAGTGTGAAAACACAACCTTGATTGGGAGGTCAGTACTCAATCATTGTATTTGAATTTCAAACAAGAAAAAAAGGCAAAATAGATAATTACTTTCGTGAAGCTTAATTTTGACAAACACAAACTATAAGGTGGGTATAAGGCGGGTATTATAAAATATACCCTAAGGAAAAAAGATCTTAAGTGCTTCGCGCCGCCTCGTTTCCCCGCTTGCTTGTGCGAGTTTAGATAAAAAGGGCTAATCGAGGGTGTGGCAACCAAAGTATTATCTAAGTATCATATATATTTTCTTGGTTTCATTTGATTAAACCCTCTTGAACGTTTTTGTGTTCCACCAACGTTCTAAAAGTCATCGAAGGCGTTCACTTCACATGATCGTTTTCATTCCTTGAGGCTCCTTTAATCAAGAGATTTGATTTGAGGAGAGATTTGTAGATTTTTGTCTACTTAATACATTCACCAAAATTAAAAAAAAAGGTAAAAACAATCAAAAACCACAAAAAAATTGGAAAAATTAAAAACACCAAAAAGAATCTTATTTGCTCATCCCCACGTTGTACGTGACGTTTATGCTTACTCGTAATCAAGCGAGACGTGCACGTAAACGAAAAAACCGAAAGGAGACCACAACTAATCTTTCTAGTGAGGAGTCTCCTATTGACGAACCTATCGTAGAAGAAGAACCAACCATGGCGAATCGAACTATGATGGAGTTACTTCAAGCACCCACCGAGGGTTATGGAGAGGCTATTGTGATTCCTGCCATCCTTTCGGAGAATTTTGAAGTGAAAACGTGTTTGTCGTCGATGATCCAAAACAACAAATTCCGTGGTGATGAAAAGGACAACCCGCACAACCATATCCGCCAATTCAATCGTCTTACTGCCACTTGCAAGTTTAAGGACGTTGCTAATGATTCGATTAAGATGATGCTTTTTCCGTATTCCTCAGCGAGGCCCGCTAAAATTTGGTTAGAGAAAGAGCCACCCAATTCTATATTGACGTGTAAGGATCTTCCAAAATTTGTGAACCAATTTTTCCCACCCTCTAAGACTACGCATTTGAAAAACGAGATTTCAAAATTTTCACAAGATTTTAATGAGTTTTTCTACAGCTTGGAAGCGGTTTAAGGAAAGGTTACATGAGTGTCCTCATCACGGTTTTTCCGACATGCATCAAATTGACACGTTTTACAATGGTTTGAATGATCATGAGAGAGATTATCTTAATACCGCCGCGGGTGGTAATTTTTTTTGTGTAAAACGGTTGAGGAAGCGTTGTTGATTATTGAGAATAGATCTAAGGTGTATAGTCCTCGTAACACATCGAGTGTTTGTAAGGCTTCGTCTTCGGCTTCACCTTCATTGTCCAATACCGTCGATGCTTGCCAAATTGAGGCGAACATGGAAAACAAAATCTTTGATAAGCTTAAAGGTCTTTTAACTGAATTCAAAGTTGCTGAACATAGTGCTCCCGCTACGGCTAAAGCGGTTGAGGTTTCGTGTATGTATTATGGTGGAGGTCATGATTTCTCCGAGTTCATTACCGACGGTGGTAACACTTCGAGTGCCTACGCAAATACAAGAACTTACAACCAAAACGGTCAAGTTACCCGCTCTAATCAATTGACCTCCACCGGGTTTTGCTCCTAATCAAAATGCTAACAACAACTATCGAAACAATCAAGTTGGTTACGAAAACATTTACAAAGGTAACAACTATGGGAATCAAGGGGCTAATAACAATAAAGTTTCAAACAAAAATCAAAACAATGATTTTTAAAACAACAACAAAAGTTTGAAAACTTTGAAAGATCTTCCAAATGAATTTGTTGAATACACAAATGGAAACGATGCTAGGTTTGATAATATTCAAAGAGAGATCATTAGCCTAAGATCCGAGTTAAAGAATGACTTGAAAAAGGAGTTGAAAAATGAGTTAGCAAATGAGCTTAAGATCCATACAAACAAAATGGAGGGAAATGTAACTAGGTTACACCAAAACCAACAAAAAATGGAACAAGGGAAACATGAAAAAAACAAGAGATGCTTAAGGTCGACAAGAGGCAATCTATGTTTGAGGATAAAATTTCATCCATGTTTGAGGCTATAATGTGCAAACCATCTTCGAGTAGTCTTCCTAGCAATACCATATCGAACCCTAAGGGAGAGATGAAACTGATTACCACACGAAGTGGTAAGACACTTAAGGAACTAACTCCTCGACCAATTACTCCAACGGTGGAGGAAATTGAGGAAAAACCTGAGGTGGTGGTCGAAAAGGAGAATGTCCCAATCCCAAGAAGTACCGCTCATGCCATACCTACGGTTGACCCATTACCACAATTGGAACCCGAGATTCCAAAGGCTATGCCTATGCCTCAACCCACACCACCTTTGCCCTATCCATCGAGACTTAGAAAGGAGAAACGTCAAGAGTGCGGCAATTACCAATTTGAGCTTTTAATGAAAATGTTTCGTGACGTGTATTTCAATGTGAGTTTTGCCGATGCTTTGGTCATGATGCCTCGATTTGCCGCTAACTTTAAGAGTATGTTAAACAACAAGGAGAAATTGCAACAATTGTCTAGTTGTTCACCGATTTATCTTAACCGCATACCTCAAAAAGTCGGTGATCCCGATAAATTCTTGATTCCATGTGCAATTCAAGATATGGAAGAGTGTTATGCCTTGGCCGATCTTGGTGCTAGTATTAACTTGATGCCACTTGCAATCTTCAAGTCGCTCAATCTTCCTAATCTTACTCCTTCACTAATGTCTATTGAATTGGCCGATCATTCAACTATTCCCGCATATGGATTGGTCGAAGACGTTTTTGTGAAAGTGGGAAAGTTCTATTATCCGGTAGACTTTATCTTTGTCGATATTCCCACGGATCCTCAAGTTCCTCTTTATTTAGGTCGTTCGTTTTTAGATACGTCTATAGCATTGATTGATGTGCATGCTAGAAAGATCACCTTACGTTTCAACGACGAGGAACTTGTTATAACACAACTCAAAATTCTCCAATTTCTCATGTTTATTCTGTTGCAACCATAAACCTCGTTGATATGATCGACGTTGTTTGCGAGGAATTTTCACAAGAAGTTTTAGGTTTTGGTGACGATGAGAATAGTGGCAATCCCACTATGCTTGATCCCATTCTTAATCATTCGACTCCATTCTTCACTCCATTTGAAGGTGGTGGTTTTACGTTGGAAGAATTTTATGTTCCACGTACATGTGACGAAGACCTCGACAACGATGAGGACTTCTCGATTATTAAGTATTTTCTTAAAGATTTCCATTTCCTTCACCCGAGGAGGTTATGAGCATCGAGCCCAAATCTTCAATTGAGGAACCACCAATCCTCGAGTTGAAAGATTTACCTCCTCTTGAATATGTATTTTCGAAGGAGGACGACAAGTTTCCGGTTATTATTGCGAAAGATCTTTCGAATAATGAAAAAATCGCACTTGTCGATGTTCTAAAGGACCACAAAGGGGCAATTACGTGGAAATTATCCGACATTAAAGGGATCGATCCCAAATTTTGTACCCACAAAATCTTAATGGAGGAGGAGTACAAACCCGCAATCCAATGTCAAAGGAGGATGAACCCCAAAATTCACGACATCATCAAAAAGGAGGTCCTTAAACTCCTTGACGCGGGAATGATTTACCCTATTTTCGATAGCCCTCGGGTGAGTCCTATTCATTGTGTCCATAAGAAGGGAGGAATGACCGTTGTGCCAAACGATGCCAACGAGTTAATTCCAAGTCGACTCGTGACCGGTTGGAGGGTGTGCATCGACCATCGTAAGTTGAATGATGCCACTCGTAAAGACCATTTTCCCTTGCCCTTCATGGACTAAATGTTGGAGCATCTTGCGGGAAACTATTTCTAATGCTTTTTAGATGGTTTTTTTGGTTACTTCCAAATCCCCATCGATCCTCGTGATCAAGAAAAAACTAAGTTTACGTGTCCATATGGAACGTTTGCCTATCGTAGAATGCCGTTCGGACTTTGCAATGCACCGGGAACCTTCCAAAGGTGCATGATGGATATTATTCATGATATGATCGAGAAGACGATGGAAGTCTTTATGGATGATTTTTCCGTGTTTGGTTGTTCATTCAATTCGTGTTTGTCGAATCTTGAGAGAATGTTGAAATGTTATGAGGAAACCAACCTTGTGCTTAATTGGGAAAAATATCATTTTATGGTTAAGGAAGGAATCGTCTTAGGTCACAATGTTTCGAAAGCGGGGATTGAGGTAGACAAAGCTAAGGTAGACGTCATCGCCAAATTACCTCATCCCAAAAACGTTAAGGGAGTTAGGAGTTTCCTAGGCCACACGGGCTTTTATCGTCGATTAATTAAGGATTTTTCAAAAATTTCTCGACCTATTACACATCTCCTCAAAAAAAGATGCTCCTTTTGTCTTTAAAGAAGATTGTGTACGAGCCTTTTAATTCCTTAAGAGGAAACTTACCGAAGCTCCCATTCTTTTTGCTCCCAATTGGAACCTCCCCTTTGAGCTCATGTGTGATGCTAGTGACTACGATATTTGGTCTGTTTTGGGGCAACGTCATGAAAAGCACTTCTTGCCTATTCACTATGCTAGCAAGACAATGACCGAGGCTCAACTTAAATACGCTACAACGGAAAATGAATTCATTGCTGTGGTGTACGCTTTTGAGAAATTCCGACCTTACCTCGTCTTGACTCGATGCATAGTGTATACGGATCACTCGGCTATGAAGTATCTCATGGCTAAACAAGATGCAAAGTCGAGATTACTTCGTTAGATTCTCCTCCTCCAAGAATTTAATGTCGAAATCCTTGACAACAAAGGAGCTGAGAATCTAGCGGCCGATCATCTTTCTCGTCTGGAAGATCCTCACCAAAGTGTTTACGAGCCAAAGGAAATAACTGAAACATTTCCTCTCGAGACACTTAGTGTAGTGAATTCTAAGCTTGATTCATCTACCCCATGTCTTGCGGACATCGCATATTACCATGCGGGTAACTTCATCATTAAGGGTATGACGACTCAACAAAAATGAAAATTCCTTCATGACGTCAAGTTCCACTTTTGGAACGACCCTTAGACTTGCGCGGATCAAATTATTCATCGTTGTGTCTTTGGTACCGAAGCTTCTAACATCCTTAGAGCTTGTCACGAGGGACCCACGGGTGGTCACCATGGTGCTAATCTCACGGCAAAGAAGGTCTTTGATGCCGGTTTCTTTTGGCCTACTATTTACTGAGATGCACATGCACTTGTGAAGTCATGCGACTCATGCCAACGACAAGGAAAAGCCTCACAAAACGATGAAATGCCACAAAATATCATCCAAGTGTGTGAGATCTTTGACGTTTGGGGAATTGATTTTATGGGGCCGTTCCCATCATCTCGTGGTAATAAGTACATCCTTGTCGCCATTGGCTACCTATCTAAGTGGGTGGAAGCTAAGGCTTTGCCCACGAACGATGCTCGAGTGGTAGTCAAGTTTTTGAAAAGCTTGTTTTCTCGGTTTGGAACCCCTCGTGCGATCATAAGCGATCGTGGAACCCATTTTTGTAATGACCAATTCGAAAGAGTCCTAAGGAAATATTGGGTTACACATCGGCTTTCTATGGCTTATCACTCACAAACGAGTGGGAAAGTCGAGGTTTCAAACCGAGCGTTGAAGAGGATCTTGGAGAGATCAATTGGAGAGAACCGAAAATCTTGGTCGGATAAGTTGGACGATGCTTTATGGGCCTTTCGGAGAGCTCATAAGACGCCCATCATTTGCACTCCTTATAAGCTTGTGTATGGGAAGAAATTTCACTTGCCAATTGAACTCGAACACAAAGCTTATTGGTCCCTTAAGCATTGTAATGACGATATTGAGTCTGCGGGAAAACACCGGAAAATGCAATTGAATGAATTGGATGAAATGAGAGACATTGCTTATGAAAATTCATTGATTTACAAGGAAAAAACTAAAAAGTTTCATGACTCAAAAATTAAAAACCGGGTTTTTAACATTGGAGATCAAGTGTTGCTTTTTAACTCTCGTTTGAAAATCTTTTTTGGCAAGTTGAAATACCGTTGGTCCGGTCAATTCACCGTTACCCAAGTTTTTCCTTATGGGACCATCGAGCTAGCTCAAAATGATGGCCCCAATTTCAAGGTGAATGGACATAGGTTGAAGCACTACTTTGGCGGGGAAGTTCCATCCTTGAACTACCTCGACCAAATCACCTTCCCGAATGATAATTAGTATTGAGGGGATCGAGTCGAGCTCATGACTCGGTAATCAAAAACGAGGTGCCTCGTGGGGGAGTCCCATGCTTATCCCATGTACATATTATCTCTTTCTAATGTAGTAACGTGAGCGGATTTATGCCCTTCCAACCTTTGTTCCGTGGTTGTTTGTGATATGTGGTTTTTAGATGATCATGATCTTCACGATTGGAGCCTCTCATGTTCGTTTTATGGGAGCATCATGATCTTCACATATTATCTCAATATCCATGATATATCCTTATATGTTCTAACCTTAGGTGTTTAACACACTTCATAAACGGATTTAAATTTAACGGTTGCACCCTTTCCATGCTAGATTTAGCATTCGACTACGTCTCTAGTATGGGGGTTACCAACCCTTAGACTCGAAACATTGAAGACAATGTTTAACTTTAGTATGGGGGGTGAATAGATACTTGCCTGGCCAAACCTTCACGTTTTCCAAAGTTTATCTTTTTGTTTATCGTTTTGTTGCAAAATAAGGCTAAAAATGGCCAAATTTTAAAATTTTTCTCATGTTTTATAAGTGTTTGAAAACACGAATGTAGATTTTCCGATGGCGAGAATAAGAGTAACTTTTGACTCGACCGTGCGTGTTGAGCACTTAGCTTCGATTCCTTAACTTTATATTAGGCTAAAGTCTCTTAAATGAGGACGAGAAATGATAAAGTTAATTATAAGTTACTATGCTAAACGTAGAGTCTCGTATTCTTCCAAAAACTCATGTGTTCTCGTTATTTGCTTATTCTCCCTTTGCTTGAAAATATATTTTGCTTAATAAGTATTGGCTTAGCGATTTTCGTCTTGATTGTTGGTTTCTAGTCTTTTCTAGTAGCTTCCATGTAATTAAATTGGGAAGACATTAAGGTATCGCCAGCGTCACGGTTTTGAAGTATTGGCAACCCGAATAATCGAAAGCTTCACCTAATAATAAGATTTCAAGTGCTCACCTAAATCAAGCAAACAATTTGAAGCTCACAAGGCCAAAAAATCTATGCGAAATTGAAAGTGAATTATGCCTTAATCTTTGAAACTTTAAAGATCCAAAATTCGCTTTTAGCATGAGGATATACGTCTTTGGCCATAATAAACACCTCATGGCTAGGTTAAATAAAAGGCAAGGCAAGACCAAAGTCATAATTAAAAACTTCATGGTGAAGTTGAATAAAAGATGGAGGTAAACCTATGATAATAAGGCCCATCCGTTAGGGGCGTATAAAAGTCTTGGTAATAAGTCTTATGTTCAAAACCGTTTTAAAACCGTGTTTATCGATCCTTCTTGTTGACTTAATTTTTTGACATCGTTGTCTATTAGGAGGGATTATTAATTCGATGGTCTTGGTTACACCTTTATGACTCTATTTTTAGACCTAAATCTCTATCATCGCATAAGTAAAAAATGTATCCTCATGAACATTCAAGACAAAAATAAAATATAAGAGATACAACTTAGGAAAATGGGAGGATAAGTACGTGATTAGGGCATATGAGTAGTGATACAATGTTTTGCCAAGTATGAAAATTTGTTCATCTCGATTCAATTCGAATTGATTAGCGGTTAAATGTGCGACTCAGTCGTTCTTGGTGGATAAAAGAAAATATCGTTGATTATCTAAAGCTAATTATAAAGTAAATGCAAAAAGTAAAAATAATAAACTAAAGAAGAGTGACAAATAATAAAGAAACGTAAAACAAGACGAATATTAAAAACAAAAAATTAAAACGATATTAAAACAAATATTAAAACTAAATTTAAAACAAAAAAATTAATAAAAATAAAACTAAACGAAGAAATTAACTTTCGACTGAAAAATAAAATTAACTAAATGAAAAAGGAGAAAATAAAACTAAGCGGCTACTTTAAAACTAAACGAGGTAAAAGCTAAAGCGGGTACTAAATAAAAGATAAAACTTAAACTGTATGAAAAAATACTAATACTAAAAATTGACGAAAAATTCAACAAAAAATAGGCGACTTTTAGAATTAACATCGGAACAACATTCAGATAAAACTAAACTATTACGGAACAATATTAATTAATAAACAAGCAGGCAGGCTACCAGCTCAAGCAGGCAACCTACCTGTTGAAATTGGCGGGAAAGTGTATAAGCATGCAGGCAAGCACCCATGACAATCTACTTCACTACTTCGGAATGTCTGATATACTTACTTCACAATACTATTTTTCTTTCTCACTTGGGAATGTTTTTTAAGCCTACTTCGGAATGGATTTTCGAACATACTTCGGAAAAAAAAAATATACTACTTCGGAATTTATATATAAAATAAATAAGAACTTCAGAATACAAGAAAAATAAGAACTTCGGAAAATTTTAAAAACTTACTTCGGAATGCAGAAACCCTCGGGAAAACTTCTCAATAATCACAAGAATTCCAAATCCCGATCCTAAATTCTAGGAAACCAAAAAAACCAAATAATCTAATAAATAAGCTAATTAACACACCAAATAAGATCTAACAAACACTAAATCAACCAAACCAACCAACTTTATTCAATAAAAATCATAAAAACTATAAAACCCACTTAATTAATTAAAACTTAAAAACAACTTTTTATAAAAATTAACTAATAAGCACTTAATTAAAAATAAGAAAATTAACACAATAAGCACTAAAACACTATAAGCTATAAAAATCAAACACATAAAAACCAATAAGCACATTCAATCAAAAACATCAATCAAACAAGAACATGATTAATTAAACTACATGATTATCAAAATTAAACAAGATTAAAAAGATTAAGAAAGGAAGAATGAGAATGATTAATTGAAAAAGCTTGAAATTAAAATGATTAAGATTCAAATTACAAGATTAATGAAAAAAGTATGGAGATTTAGATTACACCTACTCCTACTCTAATCTACCCATGATCTAAAAACTAAAATCTAATTAACTAACACCCTCCTAATGACACATTAGGAGGGTATATATAGGAGGAGGGGAGGCTAGGTGTTGATGCTTTCTCCTTTCACTTTTTCTCGACTCGACTTAAATTCTTTGTCTTTCTCAACGTCGTCTCGGGATTTGTCGATATAAATTGAACTCGTCTTATAATTTTCTTCTTTAACTAGACTGGTTCTTCGACTTCATTAAACTTCCGTCTTTAGACTTTTTCTTCGATAAATCTTCATAATAGGCCTTGGACTTCCGTTCTTTTTGCACTCTTGATCTTTTGACTTCATCTTTTCTCGTTTTCTTCGATAAAAGCCCGTGAAAGCCCTTGTTTTCTTCCCTTTTCACATTTTGCTCCTAAATCACAACAAAAACTCAAACCACGCATACTTCCGACATTTACGACATAAAATACACGTTTTGGCTTGGTTATTATTATAATTAAGTGGTAAAAGGATGGGTGTTTTCACACCTATCAAATCCCCTACACTTGATCATTGCAATGCCATCATGCAATGCATTAGTTACAAAGAAAGATTTACATTTTCCAACAAAATTAACCCACCTTGGCCTTTATTAAACATAATTAAAGGAAGAAAAACAAATAAAGAGATTAAAGACTTACATTGAGGCTTTGGATTGTCATGAATGTTTATCATCCTCAAGTTTCACATTCCCCAAACCAAGCTTAAAAACGAGATCATTGTTATTATAAGTTAGCAAACTAACACAAACTCATGTGGCCCAATTATTCACTTAGACTCCCTTATTCCTAGGTGTATCTCTTATATTTTATTGTTGTCTTAAATGATCACGAGGATGCATTGTTGACTTATTACAATAGTTATTTAGGCTGAAAATAAAGTAGGACGATTTAATCAATAGTTAGCTAAAGGACAAAATCTTTTAAAACTGCTTCTCGGGACCTCATAAAGTTCATATCTTGGCATAACTTGCTTCACAATTTGAGACCTTTCTCGGATCGATATTTGGCATTGACTTCATACTTAAATCATAAGAGACGTTCATGAAATAATGGTCTTCTCTTCATAATAGGAATTTCTTCACTTGAACTTTTTGAGAGATTCTTCATATTTGGACCACGACTTCTTCATTTTTCTCCAATCTTTATTTGGGATTTTGATATACAATGATCCGCCTCCTTTTAGGACTTGGATCTATTTATCCTCATACCTTGTTAGGGCCTTTTTGGATAGACTTCTCCATGATCTTTAGGGGAGTATTTGCTTTTCGTCGTGTGTCTCGATCCTTCATATTGATTTTTGATAAATGATTCTTCACATCACTTGGGATCTTTAGCAACAAAATGTAGCCCTCATGCCTTGTTAGGGCCTTTTCGGACTCTCCAATCTTTGCATCCCGCTTCAATAAGTTATGTCTTGGCTATGAACTCTAATTAATACCGAACAACTTTTAAACGATCTTGGGCTAGAAGCTAAGTAACTTTTTAAATCGTACAACCTTATTTATTGCAATTAAATTTATTAGCATGTGATGGGAGAAAAAGCTCATAATTAACTCACATAAATTCATGAAAGAATACCAAACTTATAATTGGCTCTATCATCTCTCGTTCTCCACAATTTAAAATCTCAAGAAATGAGACTCGTGGATGCTTAGCCTATTAAAACAAAGTTTTGGGTTTTCAAGTCATCTATAGGATCTTGCAACTTCTTAGACTCTTTCAGGTTTGAATTCACATTTCAGAGTTCCCTTGATAGACGAATTTCTAGGATCAATTATAGGAACATGCGAAAAGTTCTTGTTCTTAACCCGTAAGAGTTAAGACTTTCGCGTTTTAAAGTTCCCTATATAAAAGACTAGCAAAACTTGACTTAAACACGTTAAGGATACTAGCTAGAGTAAACTTGGATAAGTTTGAGTCAAAAGATTAATGACGTTTAAAAATTAAAACCACTTTATTAAACTTTATTCTAGCAAAAAAAAATAACTAAAACAAAGGAAAATACTACAATACTACTAGGCCAAAAAAGATTAAAATTTTTGAACAATGTCGAAAAATCAATTTTCCGGATAAAATGAGGACAAATACAAGAAAAAGCCCACTTAACTTCGATAGAAGTCCCCTACACTTAATATAAACATTGTCCTCAATGTTTAAGCATGTGGAAGTAACCTCCCCTACACTTAGGAGATTGTGCACGTTGTTTAAATCTTGCTATGGAAGAGACAACTAAAGTGATTCCTATTTCAACATAAATGATAAAATAATGAATCAAAAGAGTTTAGGATAGAACTGGGAAGACGTGAACACGGGATCACGGTTCGTCAAAAGTCATCAAGAATGGATCTTTGAAAGCTCGAATCCCTGCACATGATAAGAAAGAAAACAACAAACACATACAAGGGTCTCCCCCTACACTTATTATAAAAACAGATAAAGATAGATAGATAATCGGGTTGCCTCCCAGAAAGCGCTTGTCTTTGTTAACCGAGTCATGAGCCTGACTCGTCCCCGAATTAAATGGTCCATGGGGAAACCTCGAATGTAATACCAGGATCAAAGACCTTGTCCTCGTTCCCATAGGACATTAATAAAGGAGAGGTCGGAGGATAAGTCTCAAATGGTAGAAAAGTCCTCTCAACATACGAAAAGTATGTGAGATCATGATCCACGGGAGGTGGGGTGTGTAAAGGAATCAAAATGTAATCCCCAAAAGACATATGATTATCACTGAGCGGCAAAGACGTAAAGGTGTCAATCATGGAATGGTCAATGTCACCCCCCGGGTCAAAGCACTTATCCTCCGTAATAGTGTCTAAAGGAGTGGATGAAAGGTGCTCGGGAGGGGGACTTGGGACAATACCTTCATGCAGCAAATTATGAAAAATAATATCCCCCTCCGTGTCATCATCATCAATACCCGAAGCTATTGAGAGAATGTCGATTTCCTCCATAGCTGTATCATTATTCTCAACTGAAGAAATAGACGGAGGTAAAAACTCGAAAATAGGAGCATAATTCAACGCTTCAATCTTAGCAATAAGAAGATGAACTTTCAGTAATTTGTCGCGAAGAATAACGTCTTCCACCTCATCTACAAGACCAAGTTCAGTGGTGAACTTCTCGTAAGTCAGAGAGAATAAATCAACATCGCCCTCATCTCCCGGAAGAGATTGAGAAATTTCAAAGGTAAAATTCTCATAGCATGGAGAAAAATCATCATCATTACGAGCGACCTCGTCCGTAAGCTCAGCAAAAGTAGGGACACCACAAACCTCCTCAAATAAGTTGTCGAGACCAAATTCACTAATCTCACTTGATGAATCACAATCCTTAGACGCATTTGGGATATCAAGAGTAGGAGTAGTAATCTCAGAAGATGGGTTGAGATCATAGATATCATCCTCGTCATCATCATAATAGTAGTATGGACGCACAAGAGGAGGAGTATAATCACTAAGATTAGATACTCGCTCTTGTTTCTGTCGCTTTTCCTCCTCCCTTGCTTCGCGTATGCTAGCTAATTCTTGTTGAACGTATTGAAGTGTATTAAAAAAATGGCTTGTTCTTCTTCACTCATTCCAACAGAAGGTTGATGATTGAGGGATTAATGTGGGGGCTCGGAATTATAAAAACCAGAATCATAGCACGGATTTGGTTCAAAGTAATTCATCGGTTGACAATAAGAAGTTTCGTGAGGGCCCCCACAATTGTTGCAACATGGGTATTGAGAGAAACCCGGTGCATGTTGATATGGATCGTCATATATGGGAGAGGGTGAAATAGTGTCAATAGAAGGGAAGAATGAATTGAAGTATGAATTGATCGAATTGCACGATAGACAACGGCCAAATTTGTAATTAGGGATATCCATTCCACACCGCTCGTATGAACACCATTGACAGGATTGACAACCAAAAGATGGTCTTCCACACCCTACACAGTCAACAAATGAATCCATTAAACACAATAGATAAGCAAGAAGAATATTTTTGGTGCAAAACTTGCGAAAAAGAAATGCTTTTTATGATTTTTCAAATGTTTTTGGGATTTATGAAATTTTTTATTTTTTAGGATTTTTGAAATTTTTTTGACAAGAAAAATAACGCTCAAAAGTGAACGGATCTCAAAATCCAACGCGTCTCTCACAATAAACCGTTAATCTTCACGAAAAGATCCGGTTGCGGCGCCATTTGATACAATGTTTTGCCAAGTATGAAAATTTGTTCGTCTCGATTCAATTCGAATTGATTACCGGTTAAATGTGCGACTCAGTCGTTCTTGGTGGATAAAAGAAAATATCGTTGATTATCTTAAGCTAATTATAAAGTAAATGCAAAAAGTAAAAAGAATAAACTAAAGACGAATGACAAATAATAAAGAAACGTAAAACAAGACGAATATTAAAAACTAAAAATTAAAACGATATTAAAACAAATATTAAAACTAAATTTAAAACAAAAAAATTAATAAAAACAGTTAATAAAAATAAAACTAAACGAAGAAATTAACTTTCGACTGAAAATAAAATTAACTAAATGAAAAAGGAGAAAATAAAACTAAGCGGCTACTTTAAAACTAAACGAGGTAAAAGCTAAATCGGGTACTAAGTAAAAGATAAAACTTAAGCTGTAGGAAAAAAATTCTAATACTAAAAATTGATGAAAAATTCAACTAAAAATACGCGACTTTTAGAATTAAAATCGGAACAACATTCAGATAAAACTAAACTATTACGAAACAATATTAATTAATAAACAAGCATGCAGGCTACCAGCTAAAGCAGGCAACCTACCTGCTGAAATTGGCGGGAAAGTGTATAAGCATACAGGAAAGCACCCATGACAATCTACTTCACTACTTCGGAATGTCTGATATACTTACTTCGCAATACTATTTTTCTTTCTCCCTTCGGAATGTTTTTTTAAGCCTACTTCGGAATGGATTTTCAAACTTACTTCATAAATAAAGAAATATACTACAACCGAATTTATATATAAAATAAATAAGAACTTCGGAATACAAGAAAAATAAGAACTTCGGAAAATTTTAAAAACTTACTTCAGAATGCATAAACCCTCGGGACAACTTCTCAATAATCACAAGAATTCCAAATCCCGATCCTAAATTCTAGGAAACCAAAAATAAGCCAAATAATCTAAGAAATAAGCTAATTAAAACACCAAATAAGATCTAACAAACACTAAATCAACCAAATCAACCAAATCAACCAACTTTATTCAATAAAAACCATAAAAACTATAAAACCCACTTAATTATTTAAAACTTAAAAACAACTTTTTATAAAAATTAACTAATAAGCACTTAATTAAAAATAAGAAAATTAACACAATAAGCACTAAAACACTATAAGCTATAAAAATCAAACACATAAAAACCAATAAGCACAATCAATCAAAAACATCAATCAAACAAGAACATGATTAATTAAACTACATGATTATCAAAATTAAACAAGATTAAAAAGATTAAGAAAGGAAGAATGTGAATGATTAATTGAAAAAGCTTGAAATTAAAATGATTAAGATTCAATTTACAAGATTAATGAAAAAAAGCATGGAGATTTAGATTACACCTACTCCTACTCTAATCTACTCCTAATCTAAAAACTAAAATCTAATTAACTAACACCCTCCTAATGACACATTAGGAGGGTATATATAGGAGGAGGGGAGGATAGGTGTTGATGCTTTCTCCTTTCACTTTGTCTCGACTCGACTTAAATTCTTTGTCTTTCTCGACGTCGTCTCGGGATTTGTCGATATAAATTGAACTCGTCTTATTATTTTCTTCTTTAATTAGACTTGGTTCTTCGACTTCATTAAACTTCCGTCTTTAGACTTTTTCTTCGATAAACCATCATAATAGGCCTTGGACTTCCGTTCCTTTTGCACTCTTGATCTTTTGACTTCGTCTTTTTCATTTCCTTCGATAAAAGCCCGTGAAAGCCCTTGTGTTCTTCCCTTTTCACATTTTGCTCCTAAATCACAACAAATACACCAACCACGCATAATTCCGACATTCACGACATGAAATACACGTTTTGGCTTGGTTATTATTATAATTATGTGGTAAAAGGATGGGTGTTTTCACACCTATCAAGTAGTGTTAGCATTACTAACTTATAATGAAAAGGATCTCGTTGCACGCTTAGCATGGAATTAGGGTGAAAATCCAGGACTACGAAATTATTTCTAACAAAGCATACACGTGTTCTTGTTCTATGAACCTAAACGTCCCATTTTGCGATGAAAATCATACATTATGTCTAAAACGCAAGTAGTAGCAATACTAGTAGTGTAGTAAGTTTACCATTCAATAAAAGTGCATAAAAATGAATTTTGGAGATGCTACGATACTTTATTCTAGCATTGCGTGAGGGTACGACAATGGTTTAGTATGGGGGAGTGATGAGACTGCTTTTATACATAGTCTTATCGTCCAAAATGAGCTTAAAATGTATTAAATATCATGAAAAATGTCAAATATAAGCTTGTGTTCGTTACATGTGTATTTTAGGTACGGATATTGAGAAAATGACAAAAGAAGAAACAAGCAAAAACGAACATGTGAAACGAAGCCGCACAATGAACCAAGCCCTAGTGTTGATTTTCTAAGAATAACCCTTGAAGAATTGAAGATTATGCAAGAAGGGTCCTCCAATATTGAAGAATTGACACTTTAAACCCTTATTTATTCATAATTACAAGTATGGTCCTTAAATTTGTCAAATTGTAAAAAGGACCCTCCACTTTGAAGAATTGGCAAGAATGGGCCCTCATAAATGAAGACTTGTCAATATTAGTCCTCCAAAAAGTCAATTATACAAGTCAAGACCACAATTTTTGAAGAAAATACCAAAACAGCCCTTCAAGTATCAAGAATTGGAAAGAAATACCCCTGAAATTATCTTTATAAAAGTTTTGGGGCAAAAGTCTAAAGAATGAAACTTGAAATACAAAGGAATTTGGATTCATCAAGTTTCAAACTGGAATGACAAGAGGAAGGAAGGAGAGGGGCTAAACTTGGGTAGACATGATTCTTACCTAGACCACTAAGAGGAAGACACGTGCCCCACTCATACTCTCCACCAATGAGAATTCCCCAACATGCCAACTCACCCATCCACATAACCCAGTTTAATATTAATTAAACCCTTGGCGCCTAAACAGATTTTTAAACCTTAATCTTTCCCTAAAACGGATTAAAACACTCACTATTCATACTAAGAACACAATTTGGGATTTCATAATTACTTGTAATTAACCACTAAATCTTTCCAGAATATTGATTAAGGGTTTCCTTAACATAACCCTCACCCTAAACATGGTACCACATCACCGCATTGTCCCTCACAAGATTCCCCTGCTACAAAGTGGGAGAAAAAGACAAAAGGTGACAGCCATCCAACCATCCACATTCAGCTTCAATCCTAAGCTTCCATGTGAACCATTGATCACAATTCCACCCTTTCTACCTTTACAAAAACACCAAGGAAGAGCACATGATCAAGCAGATTTTCAAAAAACCTCAAGGGCAATTCAGGGACTTTACAACATTAGGGTTTACGTTTTTATGCTTTCTAGATAATCTTTGTAGCCTATATAAGGCATTAGGGTTGTAACATTTAGCCCTGCTCTTGGTTTTTCCTATTTCACAAATCTGTAAATCCGTGTTTCATTTTAATGAAAAAGTGTTTGATATTGCTGTTGAAATCCAAGTGCCAATCTTATTCTATGCTTGTTTATGTTTCATGTTTGTGATTTTGAAGTTTCAAAACCTGTTTTTAAACATTGTGCAGGAAATTGCATAATTTTCCAAATCTTGATATTTTGCTAAGTTCTTGGTTCAAACCCTTGGAATTTTTGGATTGCAAGTGATTATAGCACCCTGATAAGAAGATTATCATGGTGTTGTATGCTTGTGGTTTGGGGATAATCAAGGAGTGTGAACAAGGTTGCATTAATCAAGAATTTTTCATCTTTCTGTTTTATATATTTGTGCTCTAACCTTGTTGATTCTTAGCAGGGTTGTTGTGGAAGCTTGTGCCTTGTTTTGCTAGGAACATCAGCTCAAAAATTCATGAGTGTGGATGTACATTCATGAGGTTTGAGTCCTTTTCTCAAAAATCTGATAAAATACTTGATTTTTGTGAATTTGTGTTCTGCTGTTGTAAGTGTTGTTATTTTGGCTTAAATTTGCTTTATATTGCATGATAGTGATGTTATTATGTTAGATTGGGCTTGGGATAAACTGAATCACACACCTTCTTTGTGAATCTTGGATCGAAAAAAGTTAAGGGGTGTTTGGGTTAACCTGTTTAAGCTTACAAATTGGATTTGAGTTATTGTTTGTTGGTTATTTGTGTTGGTATCTTATATATACTTGGTTGTATTCTATTTGTTGCAATTCTTGGCTTTTGAACATCAAAATCTTAATTGTGCTATAAAAAGTTGAAATATGCTTGTTTTGACCTAAGACTTTGGAAACACTTAGTTTGTATGCATGCTTAGGGATAACAATTGATTAAACATAGTTATTATAACCTGTTAAGAAGATTTGAGGGTTTGAATCTGGTCTTGTGGTCAAGTATATCAGCAAAGTGTGTAAACTACCTTTTCTTGTTCATCAGTAACATTTAAGTGCTTGAATCTTGATCTAAGCTTTGAACCATTGCATGAAACCTGTGACAATCCGTCAATTTATGATTGATATTTTATTCTCAATATTTATTTGAAAATATTATTTAATGAACTCACTTATTTTTGGGAAGAAATTTGGATTTACGTCTTGAAGTAGCATCGACTACATCTAAACCGGAGGATTCAACGTTACGTGCTTACGTTTACATACACCGTTTTGGTGACAGTCCGACATTCCAGAAAATAAATTTATCCGTGAATATCATTTTAGAGTTTTAAATTTGTGTTAGTTCATAAACTCACAAATTTACGAGAAGAGATTAGGACTTACGATTTTATTTTAACGTCCTTTACGACTAAACCGGAAACCCTAGGATTACGTATTTACGTTTTCGAACTCCATTTTTGATGAGACAATTTTTATTAGATTCGTTTTGTGCCGTTGATTCATAATTTATAAAAACGTTTTTCGTAAAACGACCCGAGGACATGCAAATCGAGGGAACTAGAATCGAGAAATACCCGTAAATTAGTGAGGTGGGACAAAATACATTATCCCACCCCACTAATACACATGGGGCGGCTAAAAACTCACCAACACACCATTGAGGTGTCAAAATGTTAGCTTAAAACTTACACATGTAAGTTAAGCTTACAAGGTAAGCTACCACTCAAACAAAACCGCTCACCATTTCCACTAGCTCTCATTTCCACCATGCAAAACTAGCTACAGCTCTCTCTTCTCCTCTCATGTATGCCGTCCCATTTCTCCCCTTAAACACCAATTTTGACCAAAATCAACCATGAAATCTTATGTTATATACACATATGTTGAAGCCCTTTTGAAACCCTATTGATTGGTGGTGCTTATAACATCCAAGGAGGAGTTTTCATGGAGTAGTAGGGCTGATTTTCCACAAGGTATTCATGAAGATTGGTGATCTTGAAGATGGTCATGGTTATCCACAAGTTTCTCCATCAAAATCCATGTCCAAATCATAACCTACATCAACTTGGTGGTATAAAGATTGTACTCCTCATCTTCTTGTTATTTTGATTATGTAACCATGTATTTTATTTCCTATTGCATATGTATATGATGATTATATGATGATAAAAATGTTATGTGGGGATTTGGTTTTGATAAACATGATTAAAAAGGTGAAAAACTATAAAGAACAAGGCTAAAATCTTGCTTTAAAGTGATGGCTGTACAAAACAGTAAAGAAACATGAAATGAACTGATAAAATTATGAAGTAGAATTTATATAAAGTAAGCTATGAGTCTTGTACACATGTGAGAGTTGTTCATGCAATGAAATCATTATAATGAGTGAGATATGATCAAAACAAGTTTAAGGTACAAATCTGAGTTCACTGTTTTGGACGATTTTTAGAAAATACTTAGAAGATGATTCAACAGTATCTATACAAGAGTTAAATGGAGCACATATCATTTAGTTTATGTGATAAAAATTTGAGCTTCTATCTCCATATAGAACTCTAGATATGACAGTTTTGGTGAAGATGAAAATAAAAATCAGATTTTGAGAATTAATGTTTATTATTATTATATAAGCACTCAAAATTATATTGTATAAAATATAAAATAAAAACCCACTAACTTATTGATTTTATTTATATAAATATGTAAAAGGTTAAGTAAGTGTATAAATTATAAAAATGATAGTGGAATAATACTTATAAGTAATAAGAACTATAAACTTGATTTTTACGACTTTTTCGGCTAATACCGTAAAATTAACGTTTTTGTTAAATAAAACTTAGATGGTTGGACCCGTCTAATTTAAACTTTGTAATACTTATATACTGATATATAAACATGTATAACAAGTAAAAACCGATAAAACCCGAACTATAGGACATACGGACATTAACGAGCTAAGTAAACATATTGGACTAAATAAGTTAAACACTTATAAAAAGAACTTATTGGACTTAACCCATTTAGGCCCAACTTGTAAAGTTTAGATACTGATAATATAAGTATAACATGGATTAATACAAGTTAAAGAACTTATAATAAGTTTATTGGACTTAAAACACGTAAATAGGTAAAACTAGTAAACTAGTATAAACGTTACCGACACATAACACTAAAATGAGCAAACGAGAATATGTAAACCCACTTGATCATCATATATATAAAATCATCATATGTATACATAATTGTTATTTTTATAAAGTCATTGGACAAAAGTATAAGACGAATATTATTTGTCTAGGTTTCCGTGATTGAAGCACGTACCGTACGTCTGAATTGCCGATAACCCGCCTTCCCACATCCACGTGAGTTCATAGCCTCGCACTCTTTTAAATGTTTTTATAAATGTTTTATAACCCCGCGAGGGAGGTACATGTTAGTTTTTATAAAATAGGACACCATTTGTCCCGATTGTTTGTTTATTGATTTGGACCCGAATGATTGTATGACCCGATTGTATGACCCGATAAATGATTAAAGGACCCGATATATGAAATAAAATAGATTATTAATGTTAGGTTATGTCACTAAAAGTCGCATTAGCATGAATTGTGAACTACCGGGATTTGGTAGACGCTTATGCATTTAATAGTACTATTTGGGGACGATCACCCCAGTTCGCGCCTTGACGGCTGATCCCCGTCGTGCCACATTGATTGGTAAGCGAATTTATGTATGAGAAGATTTCCATAGCGTGACCTTTGTGACGAAACCCTACTTTAGGTGGGCAAATTGAGTATCGGGTTAGCTACCCGTTGTTGGTTTAGTAAGGTAACAATGTCATGCGACTTATGATAATCCAAACTAACGAAATACTACTAGACGCTCCGAATTACGATGTATTCCCTGACTAGCAATACAGGGTCATACTATTGATATTATGTTCGTGTTTTGGTTTTCATAACCATATTCATATAACGGTTTTTATATTCATACAACGTCATAAGACGTATTGTATGATGTTTTTACGACATTGGCTCGTATAATGAGATTTTTAAGGCAAATGCCTATATTATGCTTTTCGACAAGGATTTGTATAAAAATGATTTTGGCTATTTTATAGCCTATTACAAAGATTTGTACAAAATGATTTTCAGTAATAATATTATACTGATATTATATTGATGGATTATATTAAACTCTATGAATTCACTCGGCGTTATCGCTGACCTTTTCTTTTAACATGTTTTATCTCAGGTACTTGAAGGTAATTCTCGGGAAGACAACAAGAATTCATGGCCCGCACTTAAATATTAATTTCCATTCAAATGCTTTGTAAAACCTGTATAAAATACAATGACTTGGGACCTATGTAAATTTGATATTTATGAATGGAAATGCTTTATTATTAAAACGACGCGACTTTTAAGCGTTGTCTATGATGTGAGTAATGTGCTATCCCGTAACACCAACTAGTCTTCCGTTGTATTGAGTTGTATAAATTTGGTGGTGTTACAGTTTGGTATCAGAGCTCTCGTTATAGAGAACGAAAGATTTTTTTAAACCAAGGCTTTGAAGAAATCATTTCAAAATCTTTTAACTATAAACATTTTTCTAAAAATGTCTAAAAATCTTTTGACTATAACGGTGCCGAAGAATTCCCGAGTTACCGACAAGGCCAGACTGAGAAGTGTTATTTTAATATATATATATATATAACTTGGATTATATATACATATGATGTAATTTTATTACATGATTGTTTGATGATTATTTTGATATTTATACGAGGTATTTATACGACGTAGATTGTCACAAAGAACCCTAAATCCCCTAGTAAATTAGTCGAAGCTATTCTCGTAGGAATTCTAGCTATCCTAGATCTAAATCAAGTTGTGGATATTTATGATCCCAACAAATGGTTGATATTCGTAGAAATGTAGATATTAGTTGATTGTGATATTGAAAAAGAATTGGCGAGATTAAATCTGATATCGATGTCATGACGATCTTTCCTTATAGAGTGGAGTTTGACAAAACGTTACCACCTAGAAAGATGTCATCTAATTCGTTGTCACCCAATTCTTAAATTTGAAATCGAAAGGGTGAATGTTGCACTTGAGGCTGTAATTGGAACCATTACCCAAAAGCCTCATGCCACTAATACCTTTCCGAGAAGTCTAATTGAATGTGTGAGTCATTCAATACTAGTGACTCATTTGATAATTGTTGTTGTAAGAGCTATAGGATTGGAAATTAAGTGTTGATCATATCGAGCTTTTATTGCCTATTAAGGCCTAAGAATAAGATTGAAAGTATTGGAATATGAGGTAGGATATTGAATTGAGTATAAGGTTTTAATTGATTGTTAGTTTGTGTTAAGGGTTGTTCCTAAGCCATTGTCCACTAACGAGGATGCCCAGTGTCCAATAAATAAATTGAAGAAATCTTCTTCTGAATTGCGACTGATGGATCTTCCGGGACAGGCAAGACACCTAATGACTCTTGTAGACTAGTATTCATTGTGGTATCTTTTAAAAATCCCTAACTTAACTGAGATATCAGTTGGTAGGATGGGTTCTGAGAATTGTATGACATAGTGACACGTAATGTGTTACGGTACAATTTGGACTTGTTTGTGATTAATGAAAAAGACTACTTTTGATTGCTAAATCCTACATGTAGCGATGATATCTATCTTTTCTTGCTTCTTCCTAATGCTCACATTAGTGATGCAACCATTGAACAAGTACTCATCTCAAATTAAGTTACGTTGCGGATTATTCTTGTTGAGTGCCATCGAGGTCATGAACCTGAGGATTATTGGGCTAAAGCTCATTTCCTATCATATTGTAGTTAAGTTCTTGGTGAACAACTCTTCATCACTCTTTTGCAGATCACTGATTGCTTTTATAAGATAAAACAATATCCCTTGATAAAAGATTGGATTTTCATCACTATATGGATTATTTAAAGTGAGATTTATAAGCGATTGTTATCAAAACGAAGTTGTTTATAAAACACCTTGGAAAACTTAATTGTTTTCATAACAAAGAAAATATTTGTAAAGTTATTTTTAATTCTTATTTAAGAATTAAGCATGAAAATGTTTTTATTAAAAACATGATGATAAAATTCTGACGAACTGAGTATTGCATCGTTAATCTTGAAATTGTATATAGTTGCGCACCTACATACAATTTAGAATGGATCATGCAAGACTGATTAGTATTCACCATAAAACTGATTAATAAACACTAAATTTTCTTTGAAGATTGTGAAAGATAAAAATTTATGAGATCTGCAAGAAGTGAAAAATAGGGACATAGTGTTAGGGACACCTACATATGTGCCTGTAGCATCTATTCTTCTGAGTTGAATTTACTCATCTGTGGAAATTGTCTTATTTGACAATTGACAATTCTTTCTTGTCCAATTCTCCCGTAGTGAGATTATTAGGAAAAGTATTTGATTACCGAGTGTTGATACCCGACTGGATGTATCGACGTTCCTATCATTTCTTATGATTTGATTTCATTTGAATGACCTGGGTAATGATCCGAGGAGCTTTTGAATGCGTACTCAAATTATGAAAACATGGGATATATTCATATTTATTAAATATTTTCGTCTGTATCTTATTTGAAATTCTCCCGCGTAGATTATGCGTTGACCTTACTCATTTAATAGTAGTTGTGTCTCCTGATATCCTTGAATTTGTGAAGGATTATGAGTTATTATTAGACTTTTGAGAAGTTCACATCTTATCGACAGCAATAAAACTGGAAAGTTGATAGTGCCAGTGGAATGGATTGATTGATTATGACATGACGACATTGTCTTAATTGATGGGAAATTGAGTAGAAATCCCCTAAAAGATATGATGTTGATTATCAAAAGTGATCTAAATAATTCTTGATGGATGACCATATCCTGCATTTAGACTTGAAATTATACCATGAATGGTTGTGAATAAGTCATAAATATCATAATCTAGAAAGAACCTAATATGAAATTATTAAAACATGTTTATGTTATCTGAACTTTAGGAGGTATTTATTGGTAAATTACCTATACTTTTGCCATTAAGGCAAGATTGAATTTGGTATTGATTCTATTCCTGGTGCTGCACCTGTGGCTTGTACACTGTATGTCAGCACCATCTGAATTAAAGGAATTACCGTACAACTGAGAGAGTTGTCGGAGAAAGATTTTATTATACCAAGCCTGTCATCATGAAGAGCTATGGTGTTATCATTCCTTATACTTATAGATTACTGTGAACTGAGTAAATTGACAATCGAAAACGATATCCATAACTCGAAATGGAAGATTTGTTCGATCATTTACAAGGTTCTAGTGTATGTTTTAAAGATTTGATCCATGGCATGGTTATCATCAAACTTCGCATCTGCGAAAAAGATTATGTATTCCAATCACTACATCCGATACTTGTAATGAACATTATGAGTTTCACGTGATGACGTTTGGATTGACTAATACACATGTAGTATTCATAAAATTGGTGAATCACGTGTGTAGGCTGTAATTTGATAAATTCATGCTCGCGATCATTAAGGACTATTTGTTTGTTTATAAGAATAAAAAGGAGTTAGTACTTATTTATAGATTGCCCTAAATTGGCCGAACAATAAAAACCTGTACGTTGAATAATTAACATGTGATTAAAGACTTGATCCTTTCCATGATTTAACCATGTGATTAATAGATAATGGAATATAAATTGACTCTTCAAAAATTAGAAGTCATTTAAGACTTTGAGTTATACTAAAAAGAAAGCGCAAGTGTGTTTTGACAAATGTTTTAACAAAGAACTTTTGAGGGATTATTCCCTTATAACCAAAACATTTAACTAAACTTCTGTTTAGGGGTAAATGTTTTTGCATACCTTAAGACAACCTAAGAGGGATTGATGAAACATTTAAACCATGACTTAAAATTTGAAACGATAATTTTTTGCTTTTCAACTAAGAAAATTTTGACCGAAGTATAGCCAAAGATTTTTCGAACATTTATTAATTATTTTCAATAAATCAACAAAAATTGTGTTAACAAAATTCAAATTTATTTTGAACATTTTATATAATGGGCCGAACTAAGAAAATTTAAAATATTTTAACGTTTGCGTTTCATAAAAACAAAATTAAATAATTATTGTTAATTTACATGTAATAATTATCGACGCTTTAGACGTCAGATTGAGTAAAACAGATAAAGATAATAGTAAAGAAGAAACTAAAACTTAGAAATTATGAAGAAAGAAATTTTGAATAAATACGGTTATGATATTTATTTCATCAGGAAAGTGAACGTAATTACTGACACATTATGTATAAAAGATAAAGAACCAATTAGGACATGTTCCTTAATAATGAAGGTGCAAAATAAATTGCCGAACGATATAAAAATAAACGATGTTTGTAAAAAGGATAATATAAATAATGAAAGGTTTCACGGCTAATGTGAACCATTAAAAATTTAGAAGCTAATAGCGTTGAATGTTTTAAAGACCACTTGTGATGATCTAAATATAGAGGATTGTGAGATATAATTATGTTGGAATTTGTAAGTATAAGTATTCTATTTATGTCATTTATGACTAAAAGTATCTTTGTCTGAAGAAGTTGTACTAATGGCAATTATGAAGGCAGACATCGCCTCATACATTAGTTAACGTTTAGCTATTGCAAAGGTCGTCATCTGAATTTGATTCGATTTGGGTCATCGTCGACAGACTACCCAAATCTGCTAATATCATTCCCGTTAATGATAAATGCAAAAGAGTTATGTAAACATAGTGTGCCTGTATCGAACATCTTTATCAAGATCCTCGCTTCGCACCGAATTTCTAGAGATTTGTTCAGAAATCATTGAGAACGAACCTTGATGAGAGTACTATGTACCACCCCAAATCGAAGGGACGAGGTAAAGTAACGATACAAAGTAATATAAGTGCTGTTTTATGTTTGAATGATTGACCTTTGGTAATAGACCGTATAATCGTTTTCCTTTGGAGAAATTATCATTGATAATCATCGTATTAGGATTGAGATCGAATCTTGTTAGGATCTAAATATTAGAGCATCTGTAAGCAGGAGTTGAGATAAAGACACCCGACAAACACCCATTGTGAGTTGGACATGTCTTTTAGGTTAAGGTTCCCTGTGATGGCGAACCTAACCTTACAGAATACCCGACCCGTGAGATCTGAAATGATTGTTGAAATTAGGATCTGATTATTGACAGCCGGTAGTGGGCAAGAGGTTATGTGAATGTGAAATGTAGATCTTGAAGTGCCAAATGGGTAGCGAAGTTATGCCACAATTTTTAAACTTGGAAAAATGAATTCATGATCTGACAAATCATGGGATATAAGTCCCCGTTGTATGGACCATTGAGATGATGTAAAAGTTGGGATTGAAAGGCATATAAGCTGGATCTACCCTAGGACTTCAAGAACTGCGTGAATTATGTTTCGTAAATCGAATTTGATGGAATATCTATCAAGTGAAAATCTGATTGTTCTTAGTAAAGCTTAGATCGGCGAAAAGTTGCATTCATCAGAAACCCGTGAACATCATGGATAGAGAAAGTAAGTCAACATTTAGCCTGATCTTATTCCCGTAGTTATGTTTGATGAAACTCACGTATTGTAATAGATTACACTTATGAGAAAAGATCGGATGTGGAGGAAATACCGACATGGCTTTAACTCTATAAGAAGCGAGTAGTAAGGTAAGATGATCTTTGAGGACAAAGATCCTGTTTAGGGGTAAATGCTGTGACAATCCGTCAATTTATGATTGATATTTTATTCTCAATATTTATTTGAAAATATTATTTTATGAACTCACTTATTTTTGGGAAGAAATTTGGATTTACGTCTTGAAGTAGCATCGACTACGTCTAAACCGGAGGATTCAACGTTACGTGCTTACGTTTACATACACCGTTTTGGTGACAGTCCGACATTCCAGAAAATAAATTTATCCGTGAATATCATTTTGGAGTTTTAAATTTGTGTTAGTTCATAAACTCACAAATTTACGATAAGAGATTAGGACTTACGATTTTATTTTAACGTCCTTTACGACTAAACCGGAAACCCTAGGATTACGTATTTACATTTTCGAACTCCGTTTTTGATGAGACAATTTTTATTAGATTCGTTTTGTGTCGTTGATTCATAATTTATAATAACGTTTTTCGTAAAACGACCCGAGGACACGCAAATCGAGGAAACTAGAATCTAGGAATACCCGTAAATTAGTGAGGTGGGACAAAATACATTATCCCATCCCACTAATACACATGGGGCGGCCAAAAACTCACCAACACACCATTGAGGTGTCAAAATGTTAGCTTAAAACTTACACATGTAAGTTAAGCTTACAAGGTAAGCTACCACTAAAACAAAACCACTCACCATTTCCACTAGCTCTCATTTTCACCATGCAAAACTAGCTACAACTCTCTCTTCTCCTCTCATGTATGCCGTCCCATTTCTCCCCTTAAACACCAATTTTGATCAAAATCAACCATGAAATCTTATGTTATATACACATATGTTGAAGCCCTTTTGAAACCCTATTGATTGGTGGTGCTTATAACATCCAAAGAGGAGTTTTCATGGAGTCGTAGGGCTGATTTTCCACAAGGTATTCATGAAGATTGGTGATCTTGAAGATGGTCATGGTTATCCACAAGTTTCTCCATCAAAATCCATGTCCAAATCATAACCTACATCAACTTGGTGGTATAAAGATTGTCCTCCCCATCTTCTTGTTATTTTGATTATGTAAGCATGTATTTTATTTCCTATTGTATATGTATATGATGATTATATGATGATAAAAATGTTATGTGGGGATTTGGTGTTGATAAACATGATTAAAAAGGTGAAAAACTATAAAGAACAAGGCTAAAATCTTGCTTTAAAGTGATGGCTGTACAAAACAGTAAAGAAACATGTCATGAACTGATAAAATGATGAGGTAGAATTGATATACAGTAAGCTATGAGTCTTGTACACATGTGAGAGTTGGCCATGCAATGGAATCATTGTAATGAGTGAGATATGATCAAAACAAGTTTAAGGTATAAATCTGAGTTCACTGTTTTGGACGATTTTTAGAAAATATTTAGAAGATGATTCAACAGTAGCTATACGAGAGTTAAATGGAGCACATATCATGTAGTTTATGTGATAAAAATTTGAGCTTCTATCTCCATGTAGAACTCTAGATATGGCAGTTTTTGGTGAAGATGAAAATAAAAATCAGATTTTGAGAATTAATGTTTATTATTATTATATAAGCACTCAAAATTATATTGTATAAAATGTAAAATAAAAACCCACTAACTTATGGATTTTATTTATATAAATATGTAAAAGGTTAAGTAAGTGTATAAATTATAAAAATGATAGTGGAATAATACTTATAAGTAATAAGAACTATAAACTTGATTTTTACGACTTTTTCGGCTAATACCGTAAAATTAACGTTTTTGTTAAATAAAACTTAGATGGTTGGACCCGTCTAATGTAAACTTTGTAAAACTTATATACTGATATATAAACATGTATAACAAGTAAAAACCGATAAAACCCGAACTATAGGACATACGGACATTAACGAGCTAAGTAAACATATTGGACTAAATAAGTTAAACACTTATAAAAAGAACTTACTGGACTTAACCCATTTAGGCCCAACTTATAAAGCGTAGATACTGATAATATAAGTATAACATGGATTAATACAAGTTAAAGAACTTATAATAAGTTTATTGGACTTAAAACACGTAAATAGGTAAAACTAGTAAACTAGTATAAACGTTACCGAGACATAACACTAAAATGAGCAAACGAGAATATGTAAACCCACTTGATCATCATATATATAAAATCATCATATGTATACATAATTGTTATTTTTATAAATTCATTGGACAAAAGTCTAAGACGAATATTATTTGTCTAGGTTTCCGTGATTGAAGCACGTACCGTACGTCTGAATTGCCGATAACCCGCCTTCCCACATCCACGTGAGTTCATAGCCTCGCACTCTTTTAAATTTTTTTATAAATGTTTTATAAACCCACGAGGGAGATAACATGTTATTTTTATAAAATAGGACACCATTTGTCCAGATTGTTTGATTATTGATTTGGACCCGAATGATTGTATGACCCGATTGTATGACCCGATAAATGATTAAAGGACCCGATAAATGAAATAAAATAGATTATTAAAGTTAGGTTATGTCACTAAAAGTCCCATTAGCATGAATTGTGAACTACCGGGATTTGGTAGACGCTTATGCATTTAATAGTACTATTTGGGGACGATCACCCCAGTTCGCGCCTTGACGGTTGATCCCCGTCGTGCCACATTGATTGGTAAGCGAATTTATGTATGAGAAGATTTCCATAGCGTGACCTTTGTGACGACACGCTACTTTAGGTGGGAAATTGAGTATCGGGTTAGCTACCCGTTGTTGGTTTAGTAAGGTAACAATGTCATGCGGCTTATGATAATCCAAACTAACGAAATACTACTAGACGCTCCGAATTACGATGTATTGCCTGACTAGCAATACAGGGTCATACTATTGATATTATGTTCGTGTTTTGGTTTTCATAACCATATTCATATAACAGTTTTTATTTTCATACAACGTCATAAGACGTATTGTATGATGCTTTTACGATATTGGCTCGTATAATGAGATTTTTAAGGCAAATTCCTATATTATGATTTTCGACAAGGATTTGTATAAAAATGATTTTGGCTATTTTATGGCCTATTACAAAGATTTGTACAAAATGATTTTCAGTAATAATTTTATACTGATATTATATTGATGGATTATATTAAACTCTATGAATTCACTCGGCGTTATCGCTGACCTTTTCTTTTAACATGTTTTATCTCAGGTAGTTGAAGGTAATTCTCGGGAAGACAACAAGAATTCATGGCCCGCACTTAAATATTAATTTCCATTCAAATGCTTTGTAAAACCTGTATAAAATACAATTACTTGGGACCTATGTAAATTCGATATTTATGAATGGAAATGCTTTATTATTAAAACGACGTGACTTTTAAGCGTTGTCTATGATGTGAGTAATGTGCTATCCCGTAACACCAACTAGTCTTCCGCTATATTGAGTTGTATAAATTTGGGGGTGTTACAAAACCTGTTTATTTATGATCATTTGAATTATTTATAGCTTGTGTATGCATTTGGTGAAGTTTGGCTAGATTATTCTTGCTTAAATTGCTTATTGGTTGAAAATTGCTTATTGTTCATGTCTGGTGCATATATGTGGATGTTTTGATTAAACTGTACTAATTGGCTTGGTGAATTTGTGTTTTTATTGTTGTTATTGACTCCTTGTGATCCACTGATTACTTGGGTGCCTTTGCTTAACTTGAATCCAACAAAAAGTCACATAAGACAAAAAGTCAAGAAAGTCAAGCAGTGGGAACTCCTTTCCCCTGTTGCTAGCCACTGCTAGTGTTATTTGATCAACAGCTTATTCATAAGCCATTTTGGCTTATCCATACTTGCAACAACTTATTTTTTGTGATAGATCTTCCTTATTTGACCCATTGAACTAATTTGGAGCATATTAGGGTTTGACTTTTAAGTTTGACTAGAAAATCAATCAAGTTAACTTTTACATAAGTGCTTATTTGCTTATTCTGTCTTATTCAGTGTGCTTATTTGAAAACTTTTTGATTATTTTTCTTAATTAAGTCATTTAAAACCTTTTGCAAGTTGAATCAGCACTTGAGGTAGCCTAGAACTCAAAAACGACTATTTCAAAATTCATTTTCACATATCTCTTTGGTAACTCAAAAGAAGCCTGTGTGTCAAATTAGAGCTTATGGCATTAGCTTTTGGCTTAATGGGCCAAAAAGCCCATTAAGAATAAGCTGTTGACTTATTAAGCTGTGATAAGCACATTTTAAGATTTTCGGCCTTCAGACTTTTGTGCTTAAAATCAAATTTTAAGTCAGATAGGAAGTTTTGGGCTTATTTGGTTGACTTTTTCTTATTGGGGCTAATTTTAGCCCATTAAGGGTCTGTTTTGTCTTTTAGCCCATTTTAAGGCCCAATAGGGGTATTTTGGTAATTTCAAGTTCATTTCTGTGTTATTTAGGTTAAAATAAACTAGTTTGAAACTTTTTATAGTTTTTTTATAAATTTTAGATTTTTAATATTATTTTATTATTATTTTATTATTAAAAATTAAATTTTAGATTTTTGCAAGCTTTTCATTTTTCCTAGTTCAAATACATTAAGTTAGGAATTTTAAAAATTTTAGATTAATTTTATTGTCATTAGATTAATTTTTAGAATTATTTTAAGTTTTATTAGTTTTTAATTATTTTTCAATATTTTTAATTATTTTTGAAATTTTAAAAAATAGTTTTTAATTTAGTTAAATTATTTTTGAGGTTTACAAGTGAAAAACCCTCATTTTGTGCTTTTTGTTAATTAAATTGATTTTTAGGCTTTAATTAGCATTAAAAAATTAATATTTAATTAAATAAAAGATTTGAGTGATTTTTAATTTTTTTTAAATCTAATTACATTTTTGAGGATTTATTTCAATTTCCTAGGAATTTTTAGGGTAATTTTGTAAATTTGGTCACTTTTTACGGTTTTACGTGCACGACTTTTCGTCTTAGTTTAATTCATAATCGTAAACGTCATCCTTTTCTATTCTCTTTTCTATTTTTCTTTTCTCATCAATTATAATCACATCATTAATCAACTCTTACACAACACACTAGCCTCCTCGAGAACGATCCCCACTTTGGGTCATTTACTTGTGGTTTTCCAAAATCACTTGTTATACTTGCCACTTTTACGCTCTTTTCCTAAGGGTAGTAAAAGCACTATATCACTAAGCTTTTATATAGGGAACTTTAAAACTTGAAAGTCTTCACTCTTACGGGTTAAGAACAAGAAGTTTTCTCAAGTTCCTATAATTGATCCTAGAATGTTGTTTATCAAGGGAACTTTAAAATGCGAATTCTAAACTTGAAAAAGTCTAAGAAGTTGCAAGATCCTATAGATGACTTGAAAACGCAAAACTTTGATTTAATTGTCTAAGCATCCACGAGTCTCATTCCTTGAGATTTTAAATTGTGTAGAACGAGAAATGATAGAGTCGATTATAAGTTTGGTATTCTTTCATGAATTTATGTGAGTTAATTATGAGCTTTTTCTCCCATCGCTTGTTAATAATATAATTGAAATAAGTAAGGTTGTACGATTTGAAAAGTTACTTAGCTTCTAGCACAAGATCGTTTAAAAGTTGCTCGGTATTAATTAGAGTTCATAGCCAATGCATAACTTATTGAAGCGGGATGCGAAGATTGGCGAGTCCAAAAAGGCCCTAACAAGGCATGAGGGCTACATTTTGTTGCTAAAGATCCCAATTGATGTGAAGATTCATTTATCAAAAATCAATATGAAGGATCGAGACACACGACGAAAAGCAAATACTCCCCTAAAGATCATGGAGAAGTCTATCCGAAAAGACCCTAGCAAGTTATGACGATAAATAGATCCAAGTCCTAAAAGGAGGCGTATCGTTGTATATCAAAATCAAAAATAAAGATTGGAGAAAAATGAAGAAGTCGTGGTCCAAGTATGAAGAATCCCTTAAAAAACTTCAAGTGAAGAAATTCCTATTAAGAAGAGAAGACCATTATATCAAGAACGTCTCTCAAGATTCGAAGTATGAAGTCACTGCCAAATATCGGTCCGAGAAAGGTCTCAAATCGCGAAACGAGTTATGCCAAGATATGAACTTTATGAGGTCCCGAGAAGCAGTTTTAAAAGATTTTGTCCTTTAGCTAACTATTGATTAAATCGCCCTACTTTATTTTCAGCCTAAATAATCTATCAAAATAAGTCAACAATGCATCCTCGTGATCATTCAAGACAATAATAAAATATAAGAGATACAACTAGGAATAAGGGAGTCTAAGTGAATAATTGGACCACATGAGTTAGTGTTAGCTTACTAACTTATAATAACAATGATCTCGTTTTTAAGCTTGGTTTGGGGAACGTGAAACTTGAGGGTGATAAACATTCATGACGACCAAAGCCCTAATGTAAGTCTTCGATCTCTTTACTTGTTCTTCCTTCTTGTATTTTGAAATTTTCTAATCTTGTTGGTTTCCTTAGTGTTTAGTATTTAATAAAGGCCAAGGTGGATTAATTAAGATGAAAAATGTAAATCGTGCTTTGAAATTAATGCATTGCATGAGGGCATTGCAATGGTCAAGTTTAGGGGATTTAATAAGTGTGAAAACACTTATCCTTTTACCACTTAATTATAATAAAAACAAGACCAAAACGTGTATTGTATGTCGTAAAAGTCGGAATTATGCGTGGTTTGTGTTTTTATTGTGTTTTAGGACAAAAATATGAAAAAAGGAAGAAAACACGGGCTTTCACAGGCTTTTATCGAAGAAAAAGACAAAAGACGAAATCAAAAGATCAAAAGTGCAAGAAGAACGGAAGTCAAAGGCCTATTCTGAAGATTTATCGAAGAAAAAGTCTAAAGACGGAAGTTTGGCAATGTCGAAGAACCAAATCTAATTAATGAAGAAATTAGAAGACCAGTTCATATTATCATTCGACTAATCCCGAGAGAAAGTCGAGAAAGACGAGTCATTTAAAAGGACGAGAAGACAAAAGGAAGAAAGAAGGAAGCCTCCTACCAACTCCCTTCTCCTATGAATACCCTTGATTGTAGGATAAAACACGACTCTTGTTTAGGAAAACAAAAGAACGTATATGAGCGGTAAGTATCGAGTGATGATTTTAGGAAAAATCAACACTAATGACCCAATCACTTAAAAGAGAGAAGAGATTCGTTTCCCAAGGAGGTATGGTGTTGTGAATTAACTTGTATGTATTTGAGATTAATATTAAGAAGAATGGGGATGAGAGGATGAAAGACGGTTACGTTAAAATTAAACTACGACGAAAAAGACGTAAAACCGTGAAAAACTACTCAAATTAAAAAATTATTAAAACCAAAAACAAAATTAATAATTAAAAAGACTAAAAAGAAGTCTAAAATAATATAAATAAAGATAAAAATCCAACAAAGATATTTTAAAACCTTTTATTAATTAAATAATTAATTTTAAATGCTAATTAAAGCCCTAAAATTAAATTTAACTAATTCAAATGTCTAAAATATGATTTTATTGAATAATTACTTAACTTATATTATTAGAAGACTAAAAAGTAATTTTCTAAAAATTAAAAGCTATTAAAACTATTTTTAAAACTCTAAAAATGATTAAAAAGGATTAAAACCTAATTAAACTTAAAATAATTATAAAAATAAATCTAAAAGCTAGAAAATTATTCTAAAAATGGAAATAGTCCTAATTAATGATAAAGAACCTAGGAAAAATGAAAAAGAAAGAAAAATAAAATTTTGAAAAATTAATATTAAAATAATAATAAAATAATACTAAAAATGAAAAGTTTCTAAAATTTGAAATAAAAAATTTCTAAAAATCCTAAATAATATAATTAAGAGAAAAACACAAATTAGAGCTTCTAAACCTTTTTTATTAATTTTATAAAAATCTTTAAAGTTTATTAAAAACCTTAAAATATTATAAAATTAAAAATTAAAATTTTTAAGACCAAAACTTGATGTAAACCTCAAAAATATATTTAAAAAGCTAAAAACTATTTTTCCTAAAAATTTAAAATCTTTTTGGTATTTTTTATTGATTTATTAAAAAACGTCTAATAATTAAATTCTAATAAATAATCTATTAAATGGAAAAATATGAAACTAGTCTTGAAAAATCACTAATGCTGATACTTTTCTAAGAAAAATAAGAGAAATCAAAATTGGCTTAAAAATAAGCTCAAATAAGCTTGAAAACCCACGGCTTTTTAAATAAGCTAATAATTAAAATGTGGTTAAGTATAAAACAAAACCACACCCTAGCAGTCAAAGACCCTAGGGCGCAGTGGTAGTGTTGTGTGTGTGTGAACGTGGTGATACGGGTTCGAGTCTTGAAACCCCCTTTTTGCTCCTTTTTCTATTTTTTTTTATTACTCTTTCCAAACCAATTGACACACTAAACAGCTATAAACTCAAATCAAATTCCTTTTTTAGCTAGATTAAAGCACAAATGAAGATCAAAAGTGCAACAGTTTGGTTGTTTAACTGAAGAACAAGTGTGAGTGCACACTTGAATCCTTTGGAACCAAGAGGGGCTTGGTTTGAGCTTGTTTGTTGGTTGTTTTGGAACAATGGGGCACCCTTGTGCTCATAGAAGCACAAGGAGTCAGAATACACAAAAACAAATCAACTAGCACCCCAAATAAGCAAATCAAAGCACCACAGACCTATGATGAGTTGCTGATATAGAATCCCTAGACCTGTGGACTTATGAGCAGATTACAAGCACAATACTCAACTTAGAGACCACAAATTAATCACACAACTCCACACAATGATGCACAAGCAGACTGCAAACCTGAAACACCCTAAATCTAAACAGACAGCAGGATTCAAGCAACAAAAATTCAAGAGAAATGAGCAGAATAGACTATGCAGACTTGAGCTACCCTATTCCTATAAAACCAAACCAAATTGCTTTCAACTTGCACCAATTGACAACTCAACTAGCAATCAACCTATTCTAACCTATTCCAAGTAATCTAACACCTTTCTAAATCATAAATCAAGCAAACTACCCTGCTAAAACCTAATGCCAAACACCCTGTTATTTTTAGCAAACCAAAATTAACACACCAAAATGCTTCCAAAGGCTACCAATTTGATTCATATGCTATCTAACATGCATATCATAACATGAGAACACAAATCCAACACCTCAAACACACTTATGCACAGAATCAAACAAAATCAAATGAACTAGCAATTTCCTGAAAATTTCCAAAGATAAAAGAAGATTACCTCAGGGCTTTACATCCAAAGCCCTAGAGGATGTAAATCCTCCTCCCTACCAGCCCGGGCTGGTGCTGAACACAAATCAACAAGCTATCACCACCTGCTAAGAGAAATCAAACCAAAGAACACACAAATATTTATGCAATATTCTATTTCTGATTCTTTTCTTTCTTTTTAAATCTCTTTGTAAAACCTTACAAACCTTTTAAACACGTTTTAATAACCTTATAACACCAAATGAATCACACCTCTTATCACAAAATCATATGGATCAAATTCTTACCAAAATTTGTCCAAATTTCAGAAACTATGAACAATTTTGAAACTCAAAATCACTCAACCAAGTATAATAAATGGAACTCAGTTTCCTCTCACAAATAGACACCAACTTTAAATAAATAAAAAGGAATTATATTGTTTTAGAACAAAAACACAACTTTTATTTCAAATAAAAGGGATTACAAAATTTTGAAAGGAAACTGGAACAAGGGGTCATCACAGGCTGATGCCTCCTTTTATAGTACTCTAATGAACATTCTAGGCTGATTTCTAAACCCTAATCACTAAGAAAATCCCAAATATGCCCTTGAACGGTTTTGAGTGGTGAGCTGTCCTTTTTGATCTCCTTCGTTCATTTTCGCTTTGAGAGTAAGCAAATATCCTTAGCCTTTGATTTGGGACACGTCACAAGACTTGGGGCCTAAGGTGAATGCTGATTGGTTGAGAGGGAATTGGGGGTTTGGTACACATACGTGGGATTGGGATTTTTAGGAGTGGGTTGAGTTTTGGTACGTGTGAATTAAACGTGTGTGGGTTTAATTGGGTTTTACCCAAGTAAAAGTGGAAGTGAAACCTGGGCTGTAAAAAGGATGTACAGTAAGCATTTAGATCCGTTTTTGGGGGAATAGTGGGTGTTTGGCGCAATTTGAGGTTTAAATGTTTGAACTTGGCACAAATGGTCCTTATCTTTTGGAAATTCTGGCATATAAGGTTTTTAGCCCTAAAATCGTTTCTCCTTTGTTAATATCTTTCACATCTTTGCATTTTTGGCACAAGACTTTGTAAAAGGCTTATCAAGGGTTGTTTTTGATATTTTGTGATAATTCAAGGGCTGTTCTTGGACAATGTTGATCTTCAAAGGTCTTCAATGTGTCTTTCACTTCATGAGGGACCATATTTGGCAATTTGAAATTGTTGAGGGACTATTCTTGCCATTTCTTCAAAGTTGAAGGACCTTTTTGTAATTTTGACAAACTTAAGGGACCAAACTTGTAATTATTAATATACAAGGGTTTTAAGTGTCATTTCTTCAATAAATGATGATCAATCTTGTTTTGTCTTCAAGTCTTCAAGGGTTTTTGATGAAAATTCCATGATTAGGGCCCGGTTCTTTGTACGGCTTCGTTTCTCGTGTTCGTTTTTCCTTGTATCTTGTGATCTTTTGTCTTTTTCACGATATCCATACCTAAAACACACAAGTAAACAAACACAAGCATATATATGGTATTTTATGACATTTTTATGCATTTAAAGCCCGAAAAGAACGATGAGATCATGTATAAATGCCATCTCATCACTCCCCCATACTAAGCCATTGCCGTGCCCTCACGCAATGCTAGAATAAAGTATCTAAGCATCACCAAAGTTCAATTTTATTAACCTTTATTGAAGAGTAAAAGACTTGCAACGTACTACGATGATGTGTAAAGACATAATGTATGATTTTCATCACCAAAAGGTGACTTTTAGGGTCAAAGAATAGAAACAAGTTAATGTCCCTTAGAGTAAACTTCGTCATCCTTGATTGTCATACATTCCATGCTAAGTGCAAAAACAAGATCATTGTTGGTACAAGTCACAATGCTAACACTACTCATACGTTCAAATTGTGTAATACTTTTTCTCCCCGCAATCCTAGTTATTATAAAAGGAAATGGGTTACTAGCATTTTTTATCTATTTGTCATGGATCACAAGTGATTCATATTGACTTATTTAAGTAGTTATTAGTCCGAAAGCAAAGTAGCACGATTTGATCAATAGTTAGCCGAAGGACAAAATCTTTTAAAACGGCTTCTCGTGTATCTACTTAAGTTCATATCTTGGCATAACTCGTTTCACGATTTGAGACCTTTCTCGGACCGATATTTGGCATGTACTTCATACTTCAAATCTTTGGGAAGACGTTCTTGACATTATGGTCTTCTCTTCATATATTTGGAATTTCTTCACTTGACGTTTTTGAGAGATTCTTCATATAGGACCAAGACTTCATCATTTTTCTTCAATCTTTACTTTGGATTTTGATATACAACGATCCGCCTCCTTTTCGGACTTGGATATATTTATCCTCATACCTTGTTAGGGTCTTTTTGGATAGACTTTCTCCATTCTTTAGGGGAGTAATAGCTTCTCGTCGTGTGTCTCGATCCTTCCTATTGATTTTGGAATAATGATACTTCACATCATCTTTGGATCTTTAGCAAAAATAGAGCTCCTCATGCCTTGTTAGGGCCTTTTTGGATGATCGCCAATCTTCGCGTCCCGCTTCAATAAGTTATGCCTTGGCTATGAACTCTATTCAACCCCGAGCAACTTTTAAACGATCTTGCGCTAGAGGCTAAGTAACCTTTTAAATCGTACGACCTTACTTATTGCAATTATGATTTATTCCTAATGCATTGATCTTATGGGAAGAAAAAGCCACAATTAAAAACATATGAGTTTTTGAAAGAACATTTTCATGTTCTACGTTTAGCATGATCACTTGTCTAACTCTATCATTTCTCGTTCTTCACTATATAAAGACCTCTAATTAAAGAGACTCGTGAATACTTAGCCATGCAAGTCAAAATTAAGCCAAATTTGGATTAGCTTTCATTAAGACTATATCAAATCAAAGTTTTGGGTTTTCAAGCCACCTATAGGATCTTGCACTTTCTTGGACTTTTTCAAGTTTAGAGAATGCGTTTTAAAGTTCCCTTGATAAGTGACTTTCTAGAATCAATTATAGGAACTTGCGAAAAGTTCTTGTTCTTAACTCGAATGAATTAAGACTTTCGCGTTTTAAAGTTCCCTATATAAAAGTCTAGCAAAACTTGAATTGAGCGGGTTAAGGAATGTAAAGGGCTCCAAATGCCCATCAAGTCAAAAATTAACTCTTATTCTACCCATCGGAAAATATACATTCGTGTCTTAAAAACACTTATGAAAACTAAGAAAAATTTTAAAATTTGGCCATTTTTAGCCTTATTAGCAAAACAAAACATTGAAAGTTGGAAACGTGAGGGCGTAGCAAAGCAAGTACCTATTCACCCCCCATACTAAAAGTAAACATTGTCCTCAATGTTTCGAGTCTAAAGGTGGAGCACCCCCATACTAGAGACGAAGAATCGAATGCTTAGGATCTAGCATGGAAAGGGTGATCAACAATATATCTAAAGCCGTTTATTAAGTATGCTAAAAGATAATTGTTAGAACAATAAAGGATATGTCATGGATTCGTGAAAAACTTCTTCAAACGAACGATGGAGGCTCACGTAAACGAACACGAGAGTCTTCAATCGTAGATGATGATGATGATCTAGATAACACAATCACAAACAACCACGAGACAACGAGTTGGAAGGGTACAAGTCCCCTTATTAGTGAACAATAAGCATAAAGATAAGCATGGGATCTCCCCCACGAGGCACCTCGTTTTTGATTACCGAGTCATGAGCTCGACTCGATCCCCTCAATGCTAATTATCATTGGGGAAGGTGTCTTGGTCGGGGGCAACCATTGAAGGAATTTCCCCACCAAAGTAGTGCTTAAGCCTATGTCCATTCACCTTGAAATTTGGACCATCATCTTGAGCTAGCTCAATGGTCCCATATGGAAACACTTGTGTAATGGTGAACGGACCCGACCAACGAGATTTCAATTTCCCGGAAAATATCTTAAGACGTGAGTTAAAAAGCAACACTTGATCACCAACGTTAAAAACCCGGTTTTTAATCTTTGAATCATGAAACTTTTTAGTCTTTTCTTTAAAAATTAATGAATTTTCATAAGCATTATCCCTTAATTCATCTAATTCATTCAATTGTATTTTCCGGTGATCTCCCGCGGTCTTCAAGTCAAAATTAGCATGCTTAAGGGCCCAATATGCCTTATGCTCCAATTCAATGGGCAAATGACAATTCTTCCCATAGACTAACTTATAAGGAGTGCAACCGATAGGTGTCTTATAAGCGGTCCTAAAGGCCCATAAAGCGTCATCAAGTTTGTCGGACCATGAAGCACGGTTTTCTCCTATCGATCTTTCTAAAATCCTCTTCAAAGCTCGGTTCGAAACCTCGACTTGCCCACTCGTTTGCGGGTGATAAGCCGTAGAAAGACGATGTGTAACCCCATATTTCTTTAGAACCTTTTCGAATTGGTCATTACAAAAATGGGTTCCACGATCGCTTATAATAGCACGAGGGGTTCCGAACCGAGAGAATAGTTGCTTCAAAAACTTCACTACCACTCGAGCATCATTAGTAGGCAAAGCCTTAGCTTCCACCCACTTAGAAAGGTAGTCCACCGCGACGAGGATATATTTGTTGCCATGAGACGATGGGAACGGCCCCATAAAGTCTATTCCCCATATGTCGAAAATCTCACACACTTGAATTATATTTTGCGGCATTTCATCACGTTGAGACGATTTTCCTTGACGTTGGCACGAATCACACGACTTTACAAGTGCGTGTGCATCACGATAGATAGAAGGCCAAAAGAAACCGGCATCGAACACTTTCTTAGCCGTGAGATTAGCACCGTGGTGACCACCCGTGGGTCCCTCGTGACAAGCTCTAAGGATATTAGAAGCTTCGGCACCAAACACACAACGTCGAACGAGTTGATCCGCACAAATCCGAAAGAGATAAGGGTCGTCCCAAAAATAGAACTTGACGTCACGAAAGAATTTTCGTTTTTGTTGTGTCGTCATACCCTTGATTATGAAATTGCCCGCATGGTAATTTGCAATGTCGGCAAACCATGGGGTGGTGTCTTTAGAATTCACTACACCGAGAGTCTCAAGAGGAAATGTTTCGGTAATTTCCTTGTTCTCGAAAACATCTTTGTGAGGATCTTCTAGACGAGAGAGGTGATCGGCCGCTAGATTCTCGGCTCCTTTTTTGTCAAGCACGGTGACATCAAATTCTTGGAGGAGGAGCATCCAACGAAGCAATCTCGGCTTAGCATCTTGCTTAGCTAAGAGATACTTGATAGCCGAATGGTCGTTATACACAATGCTTTTAGTTAAGACGAGATAAGGTCGGAATTTCTCAAAAGCATAGACCACGGCAAGGAATTCCTTTTCCGTTGTGGTGTACTTTAATTGAGCCTCGGTCATCGTCTTACTAGCATAGTGGATGGGACGGAAATGCTTGTCATAACGTTGCCCTAAGACGGCCCCTATAGCATAATCACTTGCATCGCACATGATTTCAAAGGGTAATTCCCAATTAGGAGCAACAAGAATGGGTGCTTCGGTGAGTTTCCTTTTTAGAGTCTCGAAAGCCTTAACACAATCCTCATTAAAGTTGAAAGGAGCATCCTTCTCGAGAAGGTGTGTCATAGGACGAGAAATCTTCGAAAAGTCCTTGATGAAACGACGATAAAAGCCCGCGTGGCCTAGGAAACTACTAACTCCCTTGACGGTTTTGGGATGAGGTAACTTGGCGATGACGTCTACCTTAGCTTTATCGACCTCAATCCCCGCCTTCGACACCTTATGTCCTAAGACGATTCCTTGTTTACACATGAAATGACATTTCTCCCAATTAAGCACAAGATTGGTTTCTTCACAACGTTTTAACATTTGTTCGAGATTAGATAAACATGACGTGAACGAATTACCAAACACCGAGAAGTCATCCATAAACACTTCCATCGACTTCTCGATCATGTCGTGAAAAATCGCCATCATACACCGTTGAAACGTACCGGGTGCATTACAAAGTCCGAAAGGCATCCTACGATAAGCGAACGTTCCATAAGGACACGTAAACGTAGTCTTCTCTTGATCACGAGGGTCGATAGGAATTTGAAAGTAACCGGAAAAACCATCTAAAAAGCAATAAAATTCATTTCCCGCAAGTCGCTCCAACATTTGATCCATGAAGGGAAAAGGAAAGTGGTCTTTACGAGTGGCGTCATTTAACTTTCGGTAGTCAATACACACCCTCCAACCGGTCACAACACGAGTGGGAATTAACTCGTTGTTTTCATTAGGCACAACGGTCATTCCTCCCTTTTTAGGGACACAATGGATCGGGCTCACCCATGGGCTATCGGATATAGGATAAATTATTCCCGCGTCAAGGAGTTTAAGGACCTCCTTATTAATGACATCGTGAATTTTGGGATTCACCCTTCTTTGACTTTGAATTGCGGGTTTGTAGTCCTCCTCCATTAAAATTTTGTGAGTACAAAATTTTGGGTCAATACCCTTAATGTCGGAAATTTTCCACGCAATTGCCCCTTTATGAGCCTTAAGAACTTTCAAGAGCTCGGTTTTTTCATCATTAGCAAGATCTTTTGCAATAATAACCGGCAACTTGTCATCACCTTCCAAGAATGCATATTCAAGGTGAGAAGGAAGATCTTTCAATTCAAGGATAGGCGGTTCCTCGATTGAAGATTTTGGTTCAACACTCATAACTTCCATCGGCGAAAGAAATGGTGGAATAGAAGTATTATCACTAATCAACACCTCATCTTCATTGTCGATTTCATTTGAAGTGAGATCGCCTCCTTGGAATGGAGTGAGATTTGGTGTGGAATTAGCAAGAATCGGATCCAAAATAGTGGGATTGCCACTTGACGAGCTATCGGAAAAACCTAACACTTCTTGTGAAAACTCATCGCAAACCACATCAACGATGTCAATGTGATTGATGGTAGCGATTGCATAAACATGAGAAGGCTTCGAGTTTTGAGTAGCGTTTATAACAAGTTCCTCTTCGTTGAATCTCAAAGTGATAGTTCTCGCATGAACATCGATAAGCGATCTCGAAGTATCTAAAAATGAACGTCCTAAAATTAGAGGAACTTGAGGATCCGCGGGGATGTCAACTACTATAAAATCAACGGGATAGTAGAACTTCCCCACTTTCACGAAAACATCTTCGGCTATTCCACATGCCATAATCGTAGAATGATCGGCCATCTCGATGGACATGTTCGAAGGAATAAGAGCCGGAAGCGAAAGCGATTTCCAAATGGAAAATGGCATCAAATTAATGCTCGCACCAAGATCGGCCAAGGCGAGGCATTCTTTCATATCTTGTATGTCACAAGGAATGAGAAACTTTCCGGGATCACCAACTTTTTCCGGTATGCGGTTAAGATAAACCGAAGAACAATTAGCAAGCTTTGAAAGCTTTTCCTTATCGCTCATCATACTTTTAAAAGTGGAAGCGAAACGAGGCATATATAACAACGCGTCGGCTAAACTCACATCAAAATGCACTTGTTGAAACATTTTTATAAAAAGCTCGATTTGTTGTTTGTTACGTTCTTGCATTTTCTCTTTGTTACGTCTTGAAGGGTAGGGTAAAGGTGGTGTGGGTAGGTCATGAGGCAATGGCCTTGGAAACTTGGGTTCCATAATTGGTATTGGTTCAACCGTAGGTGTGGTTTGAGCGGTACTTCGTGGGATTGTAATGTGCTCCTTTTCGACCATCACCTCGGGTTCTTTCTCGATTTCCTTCTCCGTAGAAGTACTTGGACGAGAGATTGGTTCCTTGAAAGTTTTACCACTTCGTGTAGTAATAACCTTCATTTCTCCCTTCGGGTTTGCAATGGTATCACTAGGAAGACCACCCGAAGAAGAGGGTTTACACATGATTGCTTCGAACATTTTAGCCATTCGGTCCTCAAATTTTGATTGCCTAGCATCCGCTTTCAATAATTCTTGCTTAATCTCATGTTGTCCTAATTCCATCTTTTGTTGGTTTTGTTGAAGACGTTGGACATTTCCTTCCATTTTATTTGCATGAGTTTTAAGTTCATTAGCAAGTTCATTTTTAAGCTCGTTTTTCAACTCGGATCTTAAGCTAATCATCTCACGTTGCATGTTATCAAATTTAGCATCATTTGCTTTTGCATAATCCAAAAATTCTCCTTGCAAATTTTTCGTGTGAGCATTTTGAAAACCTTGTGTAGTGTTTTGAAAATCACGGTTTTGGTTTTGATTAGAGATTTGTCCATTCCCACTTTGATAATTCCCTTTGTTGTAATTGCGTGTGTTGCCTTTGTAATTACCTTGGTTGTTGTTTCGATAATTATTAGCATTTTGGTTTGGTGGAGCTTGATTTTGGCGGGAACCTTGGCCGTTTTGGTTGTAAGTTCCCGTTGCTACATAAGCACTCGAAGTGTTACCATCCGCGGTAATGCACTCGGAAAGATCATGAGCTCCTCCACACGATAAACAACTCTTAGCAACCGCTTTAACCGAAGCGGAATTGGAAGCTTCTTGAGCCTTCCAATGGGACATTAGATTAGCAAATCTATCAAAAAACCGATTTTCCTCATTAGCTTCATCATGTAAGGCATTAATGCTACGAGACGATTGTGACGAAGATGACGAACCCATATTGGCAACACTCGGTGTGTTACGAGGGCTATAAACCTTAGATCGATTTTCAATGATTTGTAAAGCCTCATTTGTCGTCTTGCACAAAAAATTACCACCCGCGGCGGCGTTCAAATAATCTCGTTCATGATCATTAAGCCCATTATAAAAGGTATCAATTTGATGCAATTCCTAAAAATCATGGTGAGGACATTCATGTAACATCTCCTTAAATCGTTCCCATGCCATTGAAAAACTTTCATTGTTACGTTGCACAAATCGTGAAATCTCATTTTTTAAGTGTGTTGTTTTAGATGGTGGAAAAAACTTGTTCACAAACTTAGAAACGAGATCGGCCCATGTCAAAATCGAATTTGGCGGTTCTTTCTCGAGCCAAATTTTTGCGGGACCATCCAACGAATATGGAAACAACATCATCTTAATGGCGTCATGTGGAACATCTTTGAATTTGCTAGTAGCGGTGAGACGGTTGAAATTCCTAATATGGTAATGCGGGTTGTCTTTCTCGTGACCTCGAAACTTGTTTGCTTGCAACATCGACATTAAACCCGTCTTAATCTCGAAATTCTCCGCAAGGATGGCGGGAATAACAATGGCCTCTCCAAAACCCTCGGTGGGTGCTTGTAGCAACTCCATCATAGTACGATTAGCCATGACGACTTCTTGTTCTACAATAGGTTCAACAATTGGAGGTTCTTCAACAATCAACGATCCTTGATTTGCTTGCTTTTGAAGACGTTTACGAGCTCGTTTAGCTTGATTACGAGTGATCATAAACTTCACGAAGAATGGGAGGTGAGCAAAGAAGATTCTTTTTGGTGGTTTTGTGGATTTTCAATTTTTTTGTGTTTTTGATGATATTTAATTTTTTTGGATTTTGGTGTATCTTCGTAGACAACAATCTACAAAATCTCTCCTCGAATCAAACTCTTGATTAAAGAAGCCTCAAAGGAATGAAAACGATCACGTGGAGTGAACGCCTTCGAATGACTTTAGAACTTTGGTGAAAACCAAATTGTTCAAGAGGGTTTAATCACAAAGAAATCCAAGCAAATATAGTATACGTATTAATACTTTGGGCGGCAAAACCCTCGATTAGCCTTCAATGTCAAAATACTCACAAGCAAGCGGGGAAACGAGGCGGCGCGAAGCACTTAAGAGCCTTTTTCCTTAGGGTATATTTTATAATACCCGCCTTATACCTACCTTATAGTTTGTATTTTTCAAAATCGAGCTTCACGAAAGTATTTATCTATTTTTGCCTTTTCTTTTTGTTTGAGATTCGAATACAATAATTAGGAGATCAAATCCCAATTAAGGTTGTGTTTTCACACTTTTGGAGATATTGTATTTTGATTGTGATACTTAATACAATATATTAATAATATTTGCAAAGAAAAACCAAGAAAACCGATAATACGTGTTAAGGGAGTTCCACTTAACACAAATACTATTTTGGATAATATCAAAAACAAAATTTTCCAAATTAAAGCACAACACACCTCCCCGGCAGCGGCGCCAAAATGATTGTAGGATAAAACACGACTCTTGTTTAGGAAAACAAAAGAACGTATATGAGCGGTAAGTATCGAGTGATGATTTTAGGAAAAATCAACACTAATGACCCAATCACTTAAAAGAGAGAAGAGATTCGTTTCCCAAGGAGGTATGGTGTTGTGAATTAACTTGTATGTATTTGAGATTAATATTAAGAAGAATGGGGATGAGAGGATGAAAGACGGTTACGTTAAAATTAAACTACGACGAAAAAGACGTAAAACCGTGAAAAACTACTCAAATTAAAAAATTATTAAAACCAAAAACAAAATTAATAATTAAAAAGACTAAAAAGAAGTCTAAAATAATATAAATAAAGATAAAAATCCAACAAAGATATTTTAAAACCTTTTATTAATTAAATAATTAATTTTAAATGCTAATTAAAGCCCTAAAATTAAATTTAACTAATTCAAATGTCTAAAATATGATTTTATTGAATAATTACTTAACTTATATTATTAGAAGACTAAAAAGTAATTTTCTAAAAATTAAAAGCTATTAAAACTATTTTTAAAACTCTAAAAATGATTAAAAAGGATTAAAACCTAATTAAACTTAAAATAATTATAAAAATAAATCTAAAAGCTAGAAAATTATTCTAAAAATGGAAATAGTCCTAATTAATGATAAAGAACCTAGGAAAAATGAAAAAGAAAGAAAAATAAAATTTTGAAAAATTAATATTAAAATAATAATAAAATAATACTAAAAATGAAAAGTTTCTAAAATTTGAAATAAAAAATTTCTAAAAATCCTAAATAATATAATTAAGAGAAAAACAAAAATTAGAGCTTCTAAACCTTTTTTATTAATTTTATAAAAATCTTTAAAGTTTATTAAAAACCTTAAAATATTATAAAATTAAAAATTAAAAATTTTAAGACCAAAACTTGATGTAAACCTCAAAAATATATTTAAAAAGCTAAAAACTATTTTTCCTAAAAATTTAAAATCTTTTTGGTATTTTTTATTGATTTATTAAAAAACGTCTAATAATTAAATTCTAATAAATAATCTATTAAATGGAAAAATATGAAACTAGTCTTGAAAAATCACTAATGCTGATACTTTTCTAAGAAAAATAAGAGAAATCAAAATTGGCTTAAAAATAAGCTCAAATAAGCTTGAAAACCCACGGCTTTTTAAATAAGCTAATAATTAAAATGTGGTTAAGTATAAAACAAAACCACACCCTAGCAGTCAAAGACCCTAGGGCGCAGTGGTAGTGTTGTGTGTGTGTGAACGTGGTGATACGGGTTCGAGTCTTGAAACCCCCTTTTTGCTCCTTTTTCTATTTTTTTTTATTACTCTTTCCAAACCAATTGACACACTAAACAGCTATAAACTCAAATCAAATTCCTTTTTTAGCTAGATTAAAGCACAAATGAAGATCAAAAGTGCAACAGTTTGGTTGTTTAACTGAAGAACAAGTGTGAGTGCACACTTGAATCCTTTGGAACCAAGAGGGGCTTGGTTTGAGCTTGTTTGTTGGTTGTTTTGGAACAATGGGGCACCCTTGTGCTCATAGAAGCACAAGGAGTCAGAATACACAAAAACAAATCAACTAGCACCCCAAATAAGCAAATCAAAGCACCACAGACCTATGATGAGTTGCTGATATAGAATCCCTAGACCTGTGGACTTATGAGCAGATTACAAGCACAATACTCAACTTAGAGACCACAAACTAATCACACAACTCCACACAATGATGCACAAGCAGACTGCAAACCTGAAACACCCTAAATCTAAACAGCCAGCAGGATTCAAGCAACAAAAATTCAAGAGAAATGAGCAGAATAGACTATGCAGACTTGAGCTACCCTATTCCTATAAAACCAAACCAAATTGCTTTCAACTTGCACCAATTGACAACTCAACTAGCAATCAACCTATTCTAACCTATTCCAAGTAATCTAACACCTTTCTAAATCATAAATCAAGCAAACTACCCTGCTAAAACCTAATGCCAAACACCCTGTTATTTTTAGCAAACCAAAATTAACACACCAAAATGCTTCCAAAGGCTACCAATTTGATTCATATGCTATCTAACATGCATATCATAACATGAGAACACAAATCCAACACCTCAAACACACTTATGCACAGAATCAAACAAAATCAAATGAACTAGCAATTTCCTGAAATTTTCCAAAGATAAAAGAAGATTACCTCAGGGCTTTACATCCAAAGCCCTAGAGGATGTAAATCCTCCTCCCTACCAGCCCGGGCTGGTGCTGAACACAAATCAACAAGCTATCACCACCTGCTAAGAGAAATCAAACCAAAGAACACACAAATATTTATGCAATATTCTATTTCTGATTCTTTTCTTTCTTTTTAAATCTCTTTGTAAAACCTTACAAACCTTTTAAACACGTTTTAATAACCTTATAACACCAAATGAATCACACCTCTTATCACAAAATCATATGGATCAAATTCTTACCAAAATTTGTCCAAATTTCAGAAACTATGAACAATTTTGAAACTCAAAATCACTCAACCAAGTATAATAAATGGAACTCAGTTTCCTCTCACAAATAGACACCAACTTTAAATAAATAAAAAGGAATTATATTGTTTTAGAACAAAAACACAACTTTTATTTCAAATAAAAGGGATTACAAAATTTTGAAAGGAAACTGGAACAAGGGGTCATCACAGGCTGATGCCTCCTTTTATAGTACTCTAATGAACATTCTAGGCTGATTTCTAAACCCTAATCACTAAGAAAATCCCAAATATGCCCTTGAACGGTTTTGAGTGGTGAGCTGTCCTTTTTGATCTCCTTCGTTCATTTTCGCTTTGAGAGTAAGCAAATATCCTTAGCCTTTGATTTAGGACACGTCACAAGACTTGGGGCCTAAGGTGAATGCTGATTGGTTGAGAGGGAATTGGGGGTTTGGTACACATGCGTGGGATTGGGATTTTTAGGAGTGGGTTGAGTTTTGGTACGTGTGAATTAAACGTGTGTGGGTTTAATTGGGTTTTACCCAAGTAAAAGTGGAAGTGAAACCTGGGCTGTAAAAAGGATGTACAGTAAGCATTTAGATCCGTTTTTGGGGGAATAGTGGGTGTTTGGCGCAATTTGAGGTTTAAATGTTTGAACTTGGCACAAATGGTCCTTATCTTTTGGAAATTCTGGCATATAAGGTTTTTAGCCCTAAAATCGTTTCTCCTTTGTTAATATCTTTCACATCTTTGCATTTTTGGCACAAGACTTTGTAAAAGGCTTATCAAGGGTTGTTTTTGATATTTTGTGATAATTCAAGGGCTGTTCTTGGACAATGTTGATCCTCAAAGGTCTTCAATGTGTCTTTCACTTCATGAGGGACCATATTTGGCAATTTGAAATTGTTGAGGGACTATTCTTGCCATTTCTTCAAAGTTGAAGGACCTTTTTGTAATTTTGACAAACTTAAGGGACCAAACTTGTAATTATTAATATACAAGGGTTTTAAGTGTCATTTCTTCAATAAATGATGATCAATCTTGTTTTGTCTTCAAGTCTTCAAGGGTTTTTGATGAAAATTCCATGATTAGGGCCCGGTTCTTTGTACGGCTTCGTTTCTCGTGTTCGTTTTTCCTTGTATCTTGTGATCTTTTGTCTTTTTCACGATATCCATACCTAAAACACACAAGTAAACAAACACAAGCATATATATGGTATTTTATGACATTTTTATGCATTTAAAGCCCGAAAAGAACGATGAGATCATGTATAAATGCCATCTCATCAACCCTCCTAATGATTCATTAGGAGGAGGTTAGGTGTTAGTTAGTTAGTCATTTTATTTTTAGTTTTCATATCTTTAGAGAGAAGTAGGTGATTCCACTTTCTCTCTCTAGATTTCTTCCATTGTTCTTTCAAGTTTTAAGCTTTTCATTTAATCTTGTATTTTGAATCCTTAATCTACAAGTTCAAGTTCAAGCTTTTCATCATCTATCTTATTCTACCTTTCTTGTTTTTTGATTTTGATTCGGTTCAAGTAGGTAACTTGTTTCATCTTGGTGTTTATTTGATTAAAGTTTTCATCTTTTTATTCTTATCTGTAGAACTTAATCACACGACTAACCAAACACGAATAACATGATGAAGATTAAACCAGAAAGAAAGATTAGATTAAGATGAAGAAAAGAAATACAAAGATTGGTTTATTTCTAGTGAGAGAAACAAACACACCTTTGTCTCTCTAAAACTATCGAATGGAAAAAGCACACACACAAATGAGGTATAGGAGTCCTTTTATACTAAGTAGGAAATGTTTAGGAGGCCTTCCTCATTTGTGTGTTCGGGACTAAATCCGGTTACATAAACAATAATAACTAAAAACTCTCGACATCATTAAATAACATTTTTCTCGAGCTTCGCAACGATATATTATATGACCATCACTTTAATTACTTCTATCAATCTCCCCCTAAGGGGTGGTCATGTAATATGTGACTTCACTTCTTTGTTGTTGCAGACTTTGAAGCTCGATGTCTTGAGAGTTTCTTCATACTTCCTTTCATGACTTGTGATCTTGGATCTTTGATCTTTGCCTTGATTTGATCTTGAAACTTTGCCAGCTTGTGTTCTTGTGTCTTTCCCCACATACTCATGTTTTGAGTTGACTTGAAGGTTTGTTAACAATCTCCCTTGATCATCAGAGTAGTGGAAGTCTTTGTCTTTAGGTATTCTTGAGCTTTCTTCATTTACATGAGCATGTGGTCTTGAATTACGACTCTTGAGGTTACTCCACCGTTTGCATTCCTCCGGTTTCCCGTTATATAGTAAGAATAATGTACCTGTGATTAGGTAAGTTCAAAGAACTTCCTTGACAGGGTTTCCGGCTATGGTAGCCGTTATCAATACTTGAATATATGAAAAGATAATTCAAAGTAAGCAGTGAATCATGCAGTTCCATTCTGCTGATTAAGTCGTCAATTCAATTTCCTGGAACAAGTTTGAATCAATTAAGAATCAAACCATTGTTGCTTTCCAGTTGACACAAGTTTGATTCATATAGAATCTCACAAGTTACCTACCGCAGTGCTGTTTGATGATGACACTGGAAGGATTTCCATTCGTCACTTTAAATATTGAAAAGTATTAATCTGAATGTTCTGGCAAGATCATAAAGATATTACGTCGAGACCTGGAACGAGTTTAAATCACTTAAGAATCAAACCACTGTTGCTTTCCAGTTAACATATGTTCACTTCAAAGTGAATCGTTCATATGACCTACCGCAGTGCTGTTTGATGTAAACACTGGAAGGATTTCCATTCATCACTGTGAATACTAGAGAGTATCACTCTGAATGTTCTAGCAATACCACAAGGATAGAGCGTAGGAATCCGTAAATTATCGCTTGTGTTCTAATTATGAACAACAATTGATATATGGAATAAGTGTCCTAATGAGATTTTTTTATGAATCTCGTTGGCTATAGACTCTATAAGTGCACGTTTATTTGGTGATCGGAGGCTGGAGCAGACTGCCACCTTTTCAATATCTACTATCTTGGAGTGAGAAAGTTGATAGAAATGAGTTGAAATCCGTGACAATAAAACAAACTTCTTTTGAGAGAATCTTGAGTAGGCTGGGAGAGGTTGTGCTTTGCATCACTAGGTCCATGATGCTTTGTCTTCAATACCAGAAATCATCAACGTGATTCTGATAGTAGATGTATTGACTCGGTTTCTGCCTAAGTTGTATGGAGGGCTATTTCTTTTCACCCTTTATCCTTACATTTCTTTTTCATTCTTCAACCCCTTCAATACTTACCAAGACGTCATAACTAGTACCTTGTTTTGATTGTTTTAGTGCTAGCTTAAGTTATTAGTCGGCATTATTCTCGTACACTTCACTACACCATCATTCCTAAGGACTTCTAAGTTCTAATGGATTGTCTATGGGAAGATCCCTCCGGTTCTGGTTGGATCATAGGACGAATACCTAACCACCTTTTGACACCAATATCGTCGTGAATAATTGTGTTGAAGGTATAGATATCGTAATCAGAAAACTTTCTAAATCACCAAAAACGCTCCCCCTACATATGTGCATCATAAAAGAAAGGATATTGCACATATTAGGAAGAGAAAGCACTTATATCAAAGATCTTATCCAAGAATGAAGCATTTTTTTATCACATTTTAATCACTATTCTCCCCTAAAAAATTGCATGAAATTGAAATTTTTGTGAAACTAGTGATGAAACATGGAGAGAATAATGTATCATGAAAATTTGGAACAAATGTTTATGAAATCATTATACTCCCCCTCAAAAATAGAGTCTAATTAAAATAGGGGAGTATATGAGCACATAGTTTTGAAATACTTTGAAAATTGTGCTCAAAAATCCGAGAAAAGTAGTGTTCATGAGCTTAAAACTTTGAATGTTTTGATATAAGCTCGTGCCCGAGAAAAACGAATTTCTCGTTGTTGAGGATAAGTCAAAGACTTTCCTTTATTTAGGGACCGGGTTATAGTCTGACATGTGACTATAAGCCATTATGAGAAGAAAAATAGAAAAGACATGTTTTGAAAACATTTGAACTCTCATTCGAACTTTATGTACGTACCCGTGTAATTATTGAGCGACATTTCTAAGTACATCCATATTATCGATGCTGAGAGACATGTCGGAGAAGAATATTTTTGGTATTTTCGAAAGATCTTTTCATTTTTTTTTTCATTTTGTTTTTATAAGTTTTATATTTTTGTATTTTGATTTTCTGATAGATATATACAAGGTTACTGTGAATGTGCAAGACGTTCAAGTTCATCTGGAGTGAAACTACGCATACCAAGTCGACAACCAAGAATTCAAATCTTTCTTGAGACAGAGTTTTGGTGAAGATGTCGGCTAGTTGGTAGACCGTCTTGACAAAATACAGTTCGATTGTTCCTCTTTCCACATGCTCCCTTATGAAATGGAATCGGACAGCTATGTGCTTGGTCTTGGAGTGTTGGACCGGGTTGCAGGATATGGCTATGGCTGATTGTGAGTCACAATAGATATGCACTTTGTTAAAGTGAAAGCCATAATTCGTGAGTTGTGTTCTCATCCAAAGGACTTGAGCGCTACACACGGATATAGACACATATTCTGCTTCCGCGGTGGACAACGCCGTGCAATCTTGTTTTCTTAATGACCAGCTCACTAGCTTCTCGCCTAAGAATTGGGCTCCACCGGAAGTACTCTTGAATGTATCATGACACCCTGCATGGTCGGCACCTGAAAAACCAGTAAGATTAAAACCAGAATCCTTCGTATACCAGAGACCCATGTGAATGGTTCCCCGGAGATAACGAAAGATCCTTTTAACCTCCTTGAGGTGCTTCTCGATTGGCTTAGCCTGGTACCGAGCACATAAACAAGTAGCATGCACAATGTCCGGTCTGCTTGAGGTTAAGTACATAAGGGACCCGATCATGCTTCGGTATTTTGTAGCATCTACAAATGTCCCTTTCTTATCCAAATCAAGCTTGTGTTTAGTGTCCATTGGAGTACCAATAGGATCACAGTTTTCCATTCCAAATTTCTTTAGAATATCAAGCACATATTTGGCCTGATGTATGAAAATACCACGGGGGATTGGTGAACTTGGAGACCAAGAAAAAACGTCATTTCCCCCATCATGGACACTTCAAATCTACTTTTCATAAGGTCGGAAAATAATATGGAATATTTTGGGTTTGTAGAGCCAAATATTATATCATCTACATAGACCTGTGCCACCAAGATGTCGTTGACGTAGTGCTTGATAAACAACGTTGGATCAATGGTTCCTTTGCTGAAGTGATTTTGGAGAAGAAATGATGATAATTCATCGTACCATGCCCTCGGTGCTTGTTTCAAACCATAAGTTGCCTTTTCAACTTGTAGACATGGCTTGGATGTTCGGTGTTGATGAAACCTTTAGGTTGAAAGACGTACACATCTTCTTTTAACGACCCATGCAAGAAAGTCGTCTTCACGTCCATTTGATACACAGTGAACGATTTGTATGCAGCGTATGCCAAGAAAATCCTAATAGATTCCATCCGAGAAACCGGGGCGAAGGATTCGGCGAAATCAATTCCCTCCTTTTGTTTATAACCTCTCACAACTAACTGAGTCTTGTTCCTAATGACTCTTTGCTCCTCATCCATCTTGTTTTTCAATAACCATTTCAGGGTAAGGGGATCGATATTGTCCGGGCGTGGTACTAACTCCCATACATCAAGCTGGATGAATTGATTGAGCTCTTCTTGCATAGACTCAATCCATGATGCATCGGTCATTGGTTCTTTAGCACTTGTTGGTTCCATTGTACTGACTAATAGTGCACAGATTCACATATCACCGTCGGTATGCAACTGATTTCGTGTTGAGACTGGTCGTGAGAGATTGCCAATCACTTGAACCAAAGGATGATTCTTAGTCCATTTTTGTTCATGTGGAAGTGTATGTGAAACTTGATGCGAGCTCGACGGATCCACATATGGTGTTGAAGACTGAGTAGTACTTGTGGAAGCCGCAAATGGATTAACAAACTCATGTTCGTTGAGCATCGCATTGTTTGCATTTTCGACAACTATTTCATTCTGAAGACGAACATGATTAGGAATTTGTTGATAATGTTGTTGAGTTGCATCAGCAGTCAGAGAAGTGGTTGGAATGTTTGGAGTCAGTATGGTTGAGGTTGACGTAGATGGTGCAAAAACGGATGTCGTTGGTGTAGATTCAATTGGTGTTTCTAGAACTACCGTAGCAGGTGCAGCCGGGGCATTTTGAGGAACACCAAATGAAGAAGGACCCTCCATATATTCATCATAAATTGGCCCAAATAAAACTTCCAAGTCACGTTCCGAAGGTTGTAACGAGGAGATTGCTGACTGTGCAAATTGAAGCGCGAGTCCTGAACTTACGTGTCCAGAAGTCTGACCTTGAAGCTCGGGATGTGAACTTCTATGTTAAGAGGCCATACTCGAGAGTTCATCAAAGGTAACATTAATAGTCTCCATTACCTTTCTTGTTCTTCGATTATAAACCTTGTAAGCACAAGCAGTTGAAGAATAACCAATGAAAAAACAATATCACCTTTAGGTTCAAGTTTACCGATATCTTCAAAATCATTCTTCGGATAACATAAAGCACCGAAGACATGAAAAAATGAAATATCCGGTTTTCTTCCATTAATGATCTCATAAGGTGTTTTGTTGAAACGGTTATGAATAATGGAGCGGTTTTGAGTATAACATGCAGTTGCTATAGCGTCGACCCAAAGGAATAACGGTGCACTGGAGGAGAGAAGCATCGTCCGAGCAGCTTCAACTAACGTACGATTCCTCCGTTCCACAACTCCATTCTACTCTGGAGTTCTTACAGCCGATGTTTGATGAGAAATCCCAACTTCGTCAAAATAAGCTTTTAGTTTCGGATTGGTGAATTCTGTGCCGTTATCCGTTCTTACAATGATAACAGGGGATTGAAGTAGCACTGATATTTTATTCAAGAAATTAATAATTACATCAGGGGATTCATCTTTATAAGCAAGAAAATGAACCCATGTGTAACGAGAATAATCATCCACAATCAAAAGGACATACCGCTTTCCATTAATGCTTTTGATTCTCATTGGGCCACACAAATCCATATGAAAGGAGATGCAACCTATTCGTCGAATTTGGAACAGGTTTGGGTTTGTGAGGCTTCTTCTTTCTTTTACCTTGCTCACATGATGGACAAAGATGGTCTTTAGTATATTTGAACTTTGGAAGACCGGTAACGAGATCATCTTTTGCAAGTTGGGTGATGGCATCGAAATTGAGATGAGATAACCTTTGATGCCATAACCATGACTTTTTTGAAGTGGACCGGGCCATGAGACAAATTGGATATGCAACAGACATTTGAAAAAGATCAATGGTGTAAAGGTTGGTGGTACGATTTCCTTTCAACAGATCAATTCCTTCAAGATCCATAACAAAGCATGTATGACTTCTGAAGGCTACCTCCAAATCTGAATCACAGAATTGCCCAACCGAGAACAAATTGTGTCCCAAGCCATCAACAAAAGATACTTTGGTGATGATAATATTTCCCCAATGAAGATCACCATAGCCTAGAATTGCAGCAACATGATCATTTCCAAATCGAATAGTTCCCATAAAATGCCATACAAAGTTCTTGAGAAGGCTTCGATTCCCATTCATATGTTTGGAACAGCCCGAGTCCACGCACCAGAGACAAATTTCAACAGCCTGCCAATGATAATAGAAGAGAAAATTTAGCAACCGAAGAAATAGGTTCCTGTATGGTTAGGTAATGATCAAGCCATATCACATAACGACATTTCACTGTCAGTATGAGATCTACTAGTATCAATTACATGACCATTAGAGGCAAAATATCTTCCAGTAGGCAACCACTTAGAGGTAAATCTAGGACTTCTAGGCGTACCAAGACTTTCAGTAGACCCTACCTGCTTAGTTTTTTAAACATACACTTTAGCCTTAGGAGTGCTATGTGTTTTGCTGATAGAAAGCTTGTCAAGTCGAGTGTAACCACCATAGTTCAAACCATTCATAGTCAAACCACAACATCATGACTAAAAGTAAGAAACATTTATTACATTTAGCATAAATAACTTCAGATTTTTCATTCCGAATAGCAAGTTTAAAGTCATTACATTCAAAAGAATTAAGTTTCTGATTATGAATAAAAAACGGTAAATTCCTACGGTGTTCTTCTACTTCCACATTATTAGCCTTGGGCCGACTACTTCTAGGGGCAAAAGGGACCCTACCATTCCTTGTATTGCTTGTAGGCTGTGTCCTTTTGCTCTTAGTATAGTTGTTCATTCCTGTAGAAAAAGACACACGCTTGTTAGAATTAGCATTTTTTAAATCAATGACTTGTGGTTGAGCGATAGTGGTCGGTTTTGTCCTAACGCTTGCTTTACATTGGTTGCTAGTCACAGAGATATCTACCCTAGTTTGAGAGAAGGTCTAACGCGAAACATTCCTGGGGCAATAACAGCAGCATTCGTTCCAGCAGCCTTGGGAAAAGGTATTACAACAATACGAGTGGGTCCTGAGGTTGCTGGTTTCTGAATCATCGTATCCATAATCGAGCTAGGCTTAGAAGTCTTATCTTTTAACAAGGCCTTTAACTTACAGTTCTCACATATTTTATCAATAAGTATCTGATATACAGACTTACTTCGTTCAACAACCCGCTTATATGAAACAACAACAGATTCTAAATTCGCAGTCTTATCCTTAAGCTTCTGATTATTACCATCACTGACACTCTCTAACCCTGAAGAGGCCAAATTCATTTCCTTAATCCCTCCTAACTGAGCCTACAACCGTGTGATAGTTTGCTGTATTGCATTGTAGGCTTTATCATACGAAATTTTGTCATATTTGCATTCATCACATATTTTGGAAAATTTATTCCAAAGATCGGTAAATTCTTTTTCCTTTTTAATGACAATAGATTCCATTTTCTCTTTCGTACGTTCAAGCTCAGTTCGGAGGGTTTCGTGATTCGACACTGAAGTATCTAATTCAACGGGGCTACTATCAACACTATCAGGTGCTTTAGAGAGACATTCAAGATCGTTTTTCAAAACTTTAATTTTATCAAGAAATTCATCAGCTTCCTTCGCCAAAGATTTAAACTATTCAACAAAGTTGGCAAATTATTTTCGAAAAGCGTTTTCCAAATTGCCTAACCGAGCATCAACTTGATTAATAATCGGATTAATATCGTTTTGAAGAATTTTCTGAACCTCAATCTGAACAGGTGATGTAAAATTTCCTCTAGTGATTTTGGAATTAACAACACATTTAAGGATGACAAAGTTATCTTTTAGCTCGTTTAGAAATCAGTGTGTGATACTCGGTTTAGGAGGGTCATCAGACAATTCCTCACTTGGTAGCAAAAGCATTTCAGTACTCGTTTTAGATCTAACAAAAACAGTTGGAGGATTAACTTTCGGATAATAAACGGGTGTGACTTCTTTATTAAGCTTTTGCATTATTAAACGACTCTCTTCGGCAAGCTCAAGGGTTTCCTCAGAATCATGCACACTAGGAGGATCATGCTCATCAGACAAGAGCACACAACCATTATATAGAGTTTGATTTGTGGACTGAACTTGCTTAAGGTATCCGGGATTAGGAGGAAGAGGACAACCTAAAGCCAATTTGTATCGAGTATATTTTATCTCATTCACTTTTGGTGTGAGCATATTTATCGTCTACATAGTTTGGCCACGTTTTACTAAAAGGTTGTATAATTCTCTAATCCTATCCTGAGCTTTGCAGAAATCCTCAAGAAGCCCATCTTCTCGAATTTTGAAATCACGTTTCAGCTTTTTTCGGTCTTCTTTTAAATCCAAAATAATAGATTTTTCAGTTGAAAGCTGTTTATTAATAGAGGTGATTTCATCATTAAATTCGCTTATCTTTTTGGCACTACTTAAGTGTAAGGCATTTAATTTCTTAGTTGTGCATTTTTCTTGGTAAACCAATGTAGCATGAGCTTGTTCAAGTTCTTTAATTTTAGTCTGATGAATTTCAAAACATTTTTCCCGTTCCTTATATCCCGCAAGCTCAGTGGTCAATTTGGCATTAGTTTCTCTAAACTTATTATTAACCACCGTAGCATGGTCGACATCCTTAGCAAGCTTATCAAATAGAGATTTATAATACGCATGTGTCTCATCAGGAAGGGTTGTAGGCTGGGCAACTTGATCCACACTAAGGTCCACACTGGGCTCATTCGAAATAATATTACTATTATTCGTTTGATCCCCGTGTGTCTCAATGTAGGGCTCAAGCATCTCAATATACTCTTCCTCCTGATTATACATACTATATATATCATTATCATCGAAACTTGGATGTACCTCAGAGGGACCGTCTGAATCATAAACGGGAGCGTTGTCGACATGCATTCCTAAGGTAGATGATTGTTGTAAGTTTGCCATCAAGATGTAGTTGGCATTCACCTCTTCTTCCTCGTCATATTCTACAGTAGAAGCCATAAGATCAAATTCCTCAGCTTGAAATGGAATCCTTGCCTCTTCTTTTTGTGCTATGAGAAGCTGAGTCTGAAGATAAGCAGCATCCATCTTCTTTTTTGATGTGCAATCTCGAGCATAATGACCAAATCCCCTACAGTTGTAGCACTGAACCTGAAGATTGTTGTTTCCATTTCCCGTACCAGTATTCTTAGCTCTTGCTTCCAGAATGTTTCCCATCTGATTACCAACCGCTGGCACAACTATTAACCCATTCCGATTACCCGCATTTGGAACATTTGGATTCTGACCACGAATTTTCCATACTGATTTCCTGCATTCCCAACAGTCTGCCCAACATTCTGACCATATTGTGTCCATGTGTTCCCAGCAACTACCAATTGGCAATCTTGATTCACATTCATGAAAGGTTGAGCAATCTGCCTATTTCTAGGTTCGAGGAGATTCTCTGATTGTTGTTGGTGGGGTTAATGGTAAATTTGAATTCCTTTGCAAGAAGAGCAAGACCAGTATTAATCGCATGAGTTGGGTCGGTGATATCATCAAAACATGCAGTGGGTTGTTGTAAGTAGTTAGCAGCAGGAAGTTGATATCCATAAGGGGTGAGTTGTTGTTGTTGTTGTGGCATGACGTTACTTGATGAGGATTGATGGTAAGGTACTTAGGGATATGACATAGATGATGGAGAGTTTGCCATAAAAGCCAATGGATCTTGTGTCTTGGCACGTCTTTCAGCCCTAACTTCGTTAGCTTCATCTTTATTCATCTTCAAATAATCATATACTTGAGTGTAGTCCACGACATGAAGATCCTTGGTTTGATTGACAAGAGTGACATACCGTGACCATTCAGAAGGAAGATTATCAAGAAATTTAATGTTTGCAACAATTTGTGTAGGTTCATGTTTGTTTCTTCTAAGATGATTCATGAGGGTTGAAAACCGATGATAGTAAGGTTCAATTTGTTCCCCTTTAGTAGACGTAAATTTCTCCCATTCATGAAGCAACTTAGTCCTTTTCTTGTAAACCGATTTCACTCTCCTTCATCATTTTCTAAATCCGAAGCCACATCTCGTGTGCGGTTTCACAACTATCGACAGCAACATAAACATCTTCAGGAAGTCCCATGAGAATGACTTGAATTTCTTGATCATCGGCGTCGAGTTGTTTGTATTCAGCTTTAGTTAATTCTTCATCCGTTTGCTCATGACTAGAGTCAGCCACTAGGTTAGCATTCGTAGGGTCCCCAGGCACAATAATTTTTCTTCTAACGTACGGACCTTTTTGAATCGAGTTGACAATCAATTTTCCCGAAGGTTTACATTTTTCATAACTAAGGAGACGACTGGCCCATGTAGTGTAGTTTTCCTTGGTGAGCATGGGTGGACGATTCTCAGTACCCGTAGCATAAATATCTTGTTGAGACGTCATCATAGAAGTCGTGTGAAGAACAAGATCTCAATTCGTAGAAAGCAAAGTGTTGTAGTTAAAATCCCCTAAAAAATGTGCACTCCAGAAACCAAAAATTCCAAGGCCAAAAACACACGATTAAAAATTTTCAAAAACACATTTTTTTTGTTAAAATATTTTCGGAATATTTGAAGATCTTCAATAGGTATCTTCGGAAAAAATGAAAATTTCGGATAAAAGGGGTGTTTTCGGATAAAATGAAGTTTTTCGGAAAAAATGAAGTTTTTCGGAAAACTGAGAATTTTCGGAATAAATGATATTTTCGGAATAAAGTGAGATTTCGGAAAAATGGTAATTTTCGGATAAATCTTCTTTTTCAGAAAAATTGCACTTTTTCGGAATGTTTGGTTTTTTTTACTGGAAAATTGCACTTTTCGGAATAATCTTTTTCGGAAAAAATGAAGTTTTCGGAATAAAGGGGTTTTTCGGATAAAAAGGTTTTTTCGGATAATGGAACTTCGGATAAACTAAGATATGTTCGGATAAACTGGGTTTCTTTTTGGATAAAACTATTTTCGGAAAGATGGGTATCTTCGGATAAAAGGTGATTTTCGGATAAATTTGTTTTCGGATAAACACAAAATTTCGGAAAAATTGGTTTTTCCGGAATTTAAAACCCTTTTCCGAAATAGCCAATTCGGATAAACACAACTGCTAAAAATAATCCGAGACAAAACCACTTGTCGAATCTTCCTACAAAAACCACAAATAACCAATAGACAATCACCACGAAGCTCTAAACCACCAATACCAAATGATTCGAACAACTTAAACCAAAAACCCACGAGATCTAAATCCAAAAACAACACAAAATCAAAACCAAAGCTAACTACGAATCCCTAGGCGAATGATACCACTTGTAGAACTTAATCACACGACTAACCAAACACGAATAACATGATGAAGATTAAACCAAAAAGAAAGAATAGATTAATATGAAGAAAAGAAATACAAAGATTGGTGTTTTTCTAGTAAGAGAAACAAACACACCTTTCTCTCTCTAAAACTATCAAATGGCAAAAGCACAAACGCAAATGAGGTATAGGAGGCCTTTTATACTAAGTAATAAATGTTTAGGAGGCCTTCCTCATTTGTGTGTTCGAGACTAAATCCCGTTACATAAACAATAATAACTAAAAACTCTCGACATCATTAAATAACATTTTTCACGAGCTTCGCAACGATATATTATATGACCATCACTTTAATTACTTCTAACATTATCAATGTTTTTAAACGATTTAAGGTTTTAGTTTATTGCTATTTTAGTTATTTTATATTTAGCTTATTTTCTTTTAAGTGATTTTAAGAGTTTAATATTTTTAAAGTTTATTTTATGAATCTTGCTTATTTAGTGTTTTAAAAGTTTTTCATTCGTGCCTTTTAGTGCTTTTTATCATTGATTTGGTTAAGGCTTGGTAAGTGCTTATTAAAGAAAGTGCTTATTTGGTTTTTGCTTATTGTCATTTTACATCCCATCGTAACAGTTTTAAGGGTTTACTTGTTCTGATCGAGTAAGTGTGATCGCATAAGCCTAGGGTTTCTACTTGCGATCCATTACTGCGATCAAAGACTGTGATCACAACTGAGATCACATACTGCGATAGTGGGCTGCGATCTCTTGTTGCGATCCAGACCACGATCGAAGGGTCCGATCAGTTGGTTAAGATCGGTTGTCACGATCCAAGACTTTGATCGAACTCATGATCGCAGACCATGATCCAATCTTGCGAACCCTTATTGCGATCGTGAGAGTGATCTGAGTTGCGATCCATACTACGATCTAGGGTACGATCTAGGCTACGATCATCTGTTGTGATTGCTGGCTGCGATCCAATCTTGCGATCGTGAGTGCGATCTCTGTTGCGATCTCCATTGCGATCCTTTTGTTTATTTTTACTTAGTTGTTTTTCGAAGTGTATTTCTTTCCCACCATTTTTGTCTAGTTTAATTTCATAGTGTCTTGTCTCATCTTATTTTTGAATTTACTTTCAATTTAGTTTTTTAATTACCTTAATTCCCTTGTTATTTCGTTCAAGTCTTTCATCTTAGTTTTGTTATTTTGTCTTTTACTTTAAAGCTTTCGTGTTTGATTTAATAAGTCTTAAATTTGTCTTATCCCTTTATATTTGTTATTTGTCTTAACTCATTGTAGTAGATATAGATAACCAAAAGCTCCCCCTTTTAGTGACCAATTACAATAATTCCACCTTAAACCGTGATCAATTCGAATTGAATCGAGTACGAACAACACACACAAAATCATTAAATAAAAAAACCTACATCAATCCACCAAGAACAACTGAGTCGCACATTAATCTTTTGCCAATTCGAATCGAGTCGAGAGAAACGAACTTTAATAAAATTCAGTTATTATATCACTTGTATTGTTTTTCTTTCAGGATTGTCATGGTTTTGTAAATTTGAGTTTAATAATATTAAGTATGGATTATACTTGAGTCAATTATTAACGAGCGTACTTTATTTGGTAGGTTGCCGTTTTCATGTTTAACGGGCATCATCTATCATCGAAGATCGTTTTGCTACTTCCATTACTCAAGGTGAGTCTATAGCCTTGCTTTGTAATTTTTTTTAATGATTTTAAAACCCGCGAGGTGGAAACATGCTATTTGAAAATAAATGGAACACAAGTCATGAATAATTGTTTGGACCCGTATGTTGCCTTTGACCCGTATGTTGCCTTTGGACCCGAATGTTGCTTGAATTGTGTTGAGTACCTAGTTGTAGAAGGCCCTAAATTCATGAACCGTTACCTATTGTCTTGACCTTGTATGGGTTGAAAATAGCCGCTTAAACAATTGATAGTACTATCGGGGTTGACATCCCTATCCGAGACGAGAGTTAGTATGCTGAGTGCGCTGCTCGGACGAATAACTTGAATAAGAGACAAGGTAAAATTTACAACGATTACCTTAAGAGGGGCAATGATTTCACTTTTATCATGTCCACCTTTTGGCGGATGATTGGTTATAACGGGTCGGTGTCATGAGCTTAAACAGAGTTGCATATCTTTTGCTATAAGATGAAATACTTAAATAATAGATTCTATGTACAACAATTCTATTTAATGATTATGATTGATTTTTCTCTTGTGTTCAAATGATGATTTGATAAACCTATAGACTTGCTCAACTGTTGTGTTGATGATTTTAAGCATGTAATTCAGGTGATTAATGTTGATTGATGGTGGAGCTTGCTGGAGAAGGATTGCGGGTTGCTTTTGTGATTGTTAGGTCTAAAACTGATTTCTTTCCCTTTTGTCATAAAATTAATTATATTGGTCATGTATTTTGGTAAAAATGTTTGTTGATTGGTTGAGATCTTCGGGGGACCAAAACGCTACTTTGATTGTTAAACTTTTGTTTTAATTGAGATCGACGGTTTTAGACAATGGTTAAATTATTTCCTCTCATATTTCAAATGTCTCATTTTGAGATCGTTCAAAGTGTTTTACTGCAATGATGTTTGAGTTTAGTACCCAAATGTGTATTTTTGCTGTGCAATGTATTTTGGCGTGTTAAAGATTGGTAATCAGAGCTTTAAGTTATAGAGAACTAGGTCGATTTTGAAAAATGTCCTAAACTATAACTTTGGTGTAACACCCCCAAATTTATACAACACAGTTCAGCGGAAGACTAGTTGGTGTTACGGGATAGCACATTACTCACATCATAGACAACGCATAAAAATTGCGTCGTTTAATAATAAATCATTTCCATTCATAAACATCAAAGTTACATAGGTCCCAAGTCATTTTATTTCATACAAAGTTTTACAAAGTATTTGAATGGAAAAATATAGTTTAGGTGCGGGCCATGAATTCTTGTTGTCTTCCCGAGAATTACCTTCAAGTACCTGAGATAAAACATGTTAAAAGAAAAGGTCAGCGATAACGCCGAGTGAATTCATAGAGTTTAATAAATTCCATCAATATAACTTTGGTATAAAATTAGTACCAAAAATCAATTCGTACAAATCATTGTAATAGGCCGAAAAATAGCCAAAATCATTTTATATAAATCCTTATCGAAAATCATAATATAGGCATTTGCCTTAAAATCAATATACGAGCAAATGTCGTAAAAACATCATACAATACGTTTTATGACGTTGTATAAAATCAAATAAAAACCGTTATATGAATATGGTTATGAAAACCAAAATGCAATCATAATATCAATAGTATGACCCAGTATTGCTAGTCAGGCAATACATCGTAATTCGAAGCGTCCAGTAATATTTTGGTGATTGGATTATTATAAGCCGCATGACATTGTTACCTTACTAAAACCAAAACGGGTAGCTAACCCGATACCAATTTTGCCCATCTAAAGTAGCGTGTCGTCACAAAGGTCACGCTATTGGAAATCTTCTCATACATAAATTCGCTTACCAATCAATGTGGCACGACGGGGATCAACCGTCAAGGCGCGAACTGGGGTGATCGTCCCCAAATAGTACTATTAAATGCATAAGCGTCTACCAACTCCCGGTAGTTCACAATTCATGCTAATGGGACTTTTAGTGACATAACCTAACTTTAATAATCCATTTAATTTCATCTATCGGGTCCATTAATCATTTATCGGGTCATACAATCGGGTCATTCAATCATTCGGGTCCAAAATCAATAAACAAACAATCGGGACAAATGGGGTCCAAACTTTTATAAAAACTAACATGTTATCTCCCTCGCGGGTTTATAAAGCATTTATAAAACATTTAAAAGAGTGCGAGGCTATGAACTCACGTTGATGTGGGAAGGCGGGTTATCGGCAATTCGGACGTACGGTGCGTGCTTCAATCACGGAAACCTAGACAAATAATACTCGGTCTTAGACGTTTGTCCAATGACTTTATAAAAATATCAATTATGTATACATATGATGATTATATATATATGATGATCAAGTGGGTTTACATATCCTTGTTTACTCATTTTAGAGTTATGTGTTGATAACTTTTATACTAGTTTTCTCGTCTTACCTATTTACGTGTTTTAGGTCCACAAGCTTATTATAAGTTCTTAACTTGTATTAATCCTTTTTGTACTTAGATTATCAGTATGTATACTTTCCAAGTTGGGCCTAAATGGGTTAAGCCCAATAAGTTCTTTTTATGGGTGTTTATCTTATTTAGTCCATTTATTAGTCCAAGTATTAGTCCAATATGTTTACTTAGCTCGTTAATGTCCGTATGCCCTAAAGTTCGGGTTTTATCGGTTTTTACTTGTTATACATGTCTATATATCAGTATATAAGTTTTATAAAGTTTTCATTAGACGGGTCCAACCATCTAAGTTTTATTTGACAAAAACGTTAATTTTACGGCAATAGCCGAAAAAGTCGTAAAAATCAAGTTTATAGTTTTTATTACTTATAAACATTATTTCACCACCATTTATATAATTTATCCATTTGATTAACCTTATATATATATATTTATATAAATAAGTTTTATAAGTTAGTGGGTTTTTATTTTACATTTTATATATTAAAATGTGAGTGCTTATATAATAGTATTATTCTTTAATTTCCAAAAATCTGATTTTTAACTTCATCTTCACCAAAACTGCCATATCTTGAGTTCTACATGGAGATAGAAGCTCAAATTTTTATCACATAAACATCATGATATGTGCTACATTTAACTCTTCTATAGCTACTGTTGAATCATCCTTTAAGTATTTTCTAAAAATCGTCCAAAACAGTAACTTCAGATTTATACCCTAAACTTGTTTTGATCATATCTCACTCATTATTTTGATTCCATTGCATGGCCAACTCTCACATGTGTACAAGACCCAAAGCTTACTGTAAATCTATTCCACTTCATCATTTTATCAGTTTATGACTTACTTCTTTACAGTTTTATACAGCCTTCAAATTTAACCAAGATTTTAACCTTGTTTCTTATGGTTTTTCACCTTTTTATCCATGATTATCAACAACAAATCCCCACATAACATTTTTATCATCATATAATCATCATAAATATATACAATAGGAAATAAAATACATGTTTACATAATCAAAATAACAAGAAGTTGAGGAGGACAATCTTTATACCACCATGATGATGTAAGTTGTGATCAAAACATGGATTTTGATGGAGAAACTTGTGGATATCCATGACCATCTTCAAGACCACCATGCTCCATGGACTTCTTGTGGAAAATCAGCCTTACCACTCCATGAAATCTCCTTCTTGGATGTTATGAGCACCACCAATCAATAGGGTTTCAAAGTGGCTTCAACATATGTGTAAATAACACATGATTTTGTGGTGGAATCAAGATCATATTGGGTGTTTTTGGTTGAGGAAGGGACGGCACAAGATGGAGTTAGAGAGAGGATTGTGTGTGTTTGAAGTGGTTTGCATGGTGAGAAATGAGAGGAGTTGTAATGTTTGATGGTTTTGTACTTGATAAGCTTACTAGTTAAGCTAAACATAACAAGTGTAGTGCTTGTTTGATGAGGTTTTGACACCTCATGTGTATGTAGCTAACATAAGGCCGGTTTTGGGAGTGGGGTGGGACAAGTGTCCCACTTGTCTCATCCCATTTATTTACGGGTACTCCTCGATTCTAGTTTCCTCGATTTGCGTGCCCTCGGGTCGTTTTACGAAAAACGTTTTTATAAATTATGAATCACCGTCACAAAACGAATCCAATAAAGATTGTCTCATCAAAAACGGAGTTCGAAAACGTAAATACGTAATCCTAAGGTTTCCGGTTTAGTCGTAAAGGACGTTAAAATAAAATCGTAAGTCCTAATCTCTTCTTGTAAATTTGTGAGTTTATGAACTAACACAAATTTAAAACTCCAAAATAATATTCACGGATAAATTTATTTTTCTGAAATGTCGGACTGTCACCAAAGACGGTGTATGTAAACGTAAGCACGTAACGTTGAATCCTCCGGTTTAAACGTAGTCGACGCTACTTCAAGACGTAAATCCAAATTTCTTCCCAAAAAATATGTGAGTTCATATTGTAACATTAAAATAATATTTTCAAATAATATTTGAGAATAAAATATCAATCGTAAATTGACGGATTGTCACAGCATTTACCCCTAAACAGGATCTTTGTCCTCAAAGATCATCTTACTACTCGCTTCTTATAGAGTTAAAGCCATGTGGGTATTTCCTCCACATTCAGTCTTTTCTCACAAGTGTAATCCATTATAATACGCGAGTTTCATCAAACATAACTACGGGAATAAGATTAGGCTTAATGTTGACTTACTTTCTCTATCCATGATGTTCACGGGTTTTTGATGAATGCAACTTTTCGCCGATCTAAGCTTTACTAAGAACAGTCAGATTTTCACTTGATAGATATTCCATCAAGTTCGATTTACGAAACATAATTCACGCGGTTCTTGAAGTCCTAGGGTAGATCCAGCTTATATGCCTTTCAATCCCAACTTTTCACGTCATCTCAATGGTCCCAAACAACGGGGACTTATATCCCATGATTTGTCAGATCATGAATTCATTTTTCCAAGGTTAAAAATTGTGGCATAACTTCGCTACCCATTTGGCACTTCAAGATCTACATTTCACATTCATATAACCTCTTGCCCACTATCGGCAGTTAATAATCAAATCCTAATTTCAACAATCATTTCAGATCTCGCGGGTCGGGTATTTTGCAAGGATAGGTTCGCCATCATAGGAAACCTTAAACCTAAGAGACATGTCCAACTCACAATGGGTGTATGTCGGATGTCTTCATCTCAACTCCTGCTTACAGATGCTCTAAGATTCAGATCCTAACAAGATTCGATCTCGATCCTAATACGATGATTATCAATGATAATCCCTCCAAAGGAAAACGATTATACGGTCTATTACCAAAGGTCAATCATTCAAACATAAAACAGCACTTATAGTATTTTGTATCGTTACTTTACCTCGTCCCTTCGATTGGGGTGGTACATAGTACTCTCATCAAGGTTCGTTCTCAATGATTTCTGAGCAAATCTCTATAAATTCGATGCGAAGCGAGTATCTTGATATAGATGTTCGATACAGGCACACCATGTTTACATAATTCTTTTGCATTTATCATTAACGGGAATGATATTAGCAGATTTGGTCAGTCTGTCGACGGTGACCCAAATCGAATCAAATTCAGATGATGACCTTTGCAATAGCTAGACGTTTACTAATATATGAGGCGATGTCTGCCTTCATAATTGCCATCAATACAACTTCTTCAGACAAAGATACTTTTAGTCATAAATGACATAAATAGAATACTTATACTTACAAATTCCAACATAATTATATCTCACAATCCTTCATAGTTAGGCAACCACAAGTGGCCTTTAAAATATTTAACGCTATCGGCTTCTAAATTTTAATGGTTCACATTAGCCGCGAAACCTTTTATCATCTATATTATCCTTTTTACAAGTATTGTTTATTTTTATATCGTTCGGCAATTTATTTTGCACCTTCATTAATAAGGAACATGTCCTAATTGTTTCTTTATCCTTTTTGTATAATATGTCAGTATCTATATTCACTTCTCATGATGATGTAATTGTCATGTCCATAATTCACTCAGATATTCTTTCTATATTATGCGTCAGTATTTACGTTCAACTTTCTTCATATTTTCTAAGTTTCAGTTTCGTCTCATCTATCATTTTTATCCGTTTTACTCAATCTGTTGTCTAAAGCGTCGATAATTATTACAACTAATTAAATAATAATTATTGAAATTTTATGAAACGTAAACGTAAAAATTTTAAATTTCTTAGTTCGACCACTTATATAAAATGTTCAAAAATAATTTGAATTTGATTAACAAGATTTTTGTTGATTTATCGAAAATATTTAATAAGATTTCGTAAATGTTTGAAAAACCTTTGTTTATATTTTGGTCAAAGTTTTCTTAGTTGAAAAGCAAAAAGTGTTGTTTAAAATTTCAAGTCATGGTATAAATGGTTTTACTCAATCCTTCTTAAGTTATCTTGAGGTATACACAAACATTTACCCCTAAACAGAAGTTTAGTTAAATGGTTTGTGTATAAGGGAATAATCCCTTAAAATCCTTTGTTAAAACATTTGTCAAAATATATTTCCATTTCTTTGTGGTAAAATCCAAAATCTTAAAGGGCTCTTAATTTTTGAAGAGTCTATATGCATACATCTTACCATTATTAATCCAACGGTCATTTTATGTAAAGGATTAAGTCTTAAGTCTTATGTTAAATATTTAAGGTATAGGTTTTCATTGTTCGGCCAATTCAGGACAGTCTATAAATAAATATTAACTCATTATTATTCTTATAAACAAACAAATAGTTCTTTAATGATCGCAAGTACGAATTTATCAAATTACAGCCTACACACGTGATTCACCAAATTTATGAATGCTACATGTGCATTGGTCAATCCAAACGACATCAAGTGGAGCTCATAATGTTCATTATAACCACCGGATGTAGTGATTGGAATAGATAATCTCTTTCGCAGGTGCGAAGTTGATGATAACCATGCTATGGATCAAATTTGCTAGAACCTTGTAAATGATCGAACAATTCTTCCATTTCGAGTTATGGATATCGTTTTCGATTGTCAATTTACTCAGTCACAGTAATCTAATATAAGGAAAGATAACACCATAGCTCTTCATGATGACAGGCTTGGTAGAATAAAATCTTTCTCCGACAACTCTCTCAGTTGTACGGTAATTCCTTAAATTCAGATGGTGCTGACGTACAGTGCACACGCCACAGGTGCAGCACCGGGAATATAATCAATACTAATTTCAATCTGCCTTAATGGCAAAAGTCTAGGTAATTCACCAATAAATACTTACTAAAGTTTCAGATAACATAAACATCTTTTAATAACTTCATATTATGTTCTTTCTAGATTATAATATCTATGACTAATTCACAACCATTCATGGTAATATTTCAAGTCTTTATACAGGATATGGTCATCCATCAAGAATTATTTAGATCACTTTTGATAATCAACATCTTATCATTTAGGGGAATTCTACTCGAGTTCCCATCAATTAAGACAATGTCGTCATGTCATAATCAATCAATCCATTCTACTGGCACTATCAACTTTTCAGTTTCATTGCCGTTGATAAGATGTGAACTTCTCAAAAGACTTTAATAACTCATAATCCTTCACAAATTCCAGGATATATGGAGACATAACTAACCTTAAAAGTGTAAGGTCAAAGCATAATCTACAGGAGAGAATTTTAAATCAGATATAGACGAAAACATTTAACGAATATGAATATATCCCATGTTTTCATAATTTGAGTACGCATTCGAAAGCTCCTCGGATCATTACCCAGGTCATTCAAATGAAATCAAATCATAAGAAATGATAAGAACGTCAATACATCCAGTCGGGTATCAACACTCGGTAATCAGATATTTTTCCTAAGAATCTCACTACGGGAGAATTGGACAAGAAGGGAATTTCAATTGTCAAATAAGACAATTTCCACAGATGAGTAAATTCGACTCAGAAGAATAGATGCTACAGGCACATATGTAGGTGTCCCTAACACTATGTCCATATTTCTCACACTTCTTGCAGATCTCAAAAAATTTAATCTTTCACAATCTTCAAAGAAAATGTAGTGTTTATTCATTAGTTTTATGGTGACTACTAATCAGTCTTGCATAGTCCATTCCAAATTGTATGTAGGCGCGCAACTATATACAATTTCAAGATTAACGATGCAATACTCAGTTCGTCAAAATTTTATCTTCATGTTTATAATAAAACATATTCATGCTTAATTCTTAAATAAGAATCAAAATAATTTACAAAGATTTTCTTTGTTATGAAAACAATTAGGTTTTCCAAGGTGTTTTATAAACAACTTCGTTTCGATAACAATCGTTTATAAATCTCACTTTAAATAATCCTTATTGTGATGAAAATTAAATTTTCTCAAAGGATACCGTTTTAACTTTATAAAAACAATGTGTGATCTGCAAAAGAGTGATGAAGAGTTGTTCACCAAGAACTTAACTACAATGTGATAGGAAATGAGCTTTAGCCAAATAATCATGAGGTTCATGACCTCGATGGCACTCAGGAATACAAAGAGAATAATCCACAACGTAACTCAAATCAAAATGAGTACTTGTTCAATGGTTGCATCACTAATGAGAACATTAGGATGAAGCAATAAAGATAGATAACGTCGATACATGTAGAATTTAGCAATCAAAGGTAGTCTTTTTATTAATCACAAACAAGTCAAAATTGTACCGTAACACATTACGTGTCACTATGTCATACAATTCTCAGAACTCATCCTACCAACTGATATCTCAGTTAAGTTAGGGATTCTTAAAAGATACCACAATGAATACTAATCTACAAGAGTCATTAGGTGTTCCACATGTCCCAGAAGATCCATCGGTCTCAATTCAGAAGAAGATTTCTTCAATTTATTTCTTGGACACTGGGCATCCTCATTAGTGGACAATGGCGTAGGAACAACACTTAACACGAATCAACAAACATTTAAAATCCTATAATTCAATCACAAAACTTAACGACTTCCTCTTAACAATTTCTTATATTCCATATAGGTTAAGTTTTACTTTTATTTATTCAAGTTTCAACCAATTTTATACTCAATTCAATATCCTACCTCATATTCCAATACTTTCAATCTTATTCTTCGGCCTTATAAAGGCAATAAAAGCTCAATATGATCAACACTTAATTTCCAATCCTATTAGTTCTTACAACAACAATTATCAAATGAGTCATTAATATGAAATGACTTGATCATTCAACTTAGGCTTCTCGGAAAGGTATTAGTGGCATGAGGCTTTTGGGTAATGGTTCCAATAACAGCCTCAAGTGCAACATTCACCCTTTCGATTTCAATTTAAGAATTGGATGACAACGAATCAGATGACATCTTTCCAGGTGATAACGTTTTGTCAAACTCCACTCTATAAGGAAAGATCGTCATGACATCGATATCATATTTAATCTCGCCAATTCTTTTTCAATATCATAATCAACTAATATCTATATTTCTACGAATATCAACCATTTGTTGGGATCATAAAGATCCACAACTTGGTTTAGATCTAGGATAGCTAGAATTCCTACGAGAATAGCTTCGATTAATTTACTAGGGGATTTAGGGTACATTGTGACAATCGACGTCGTATAAATACCTCGTATCAAAATCAAAATAATCATCAAACAATCATGTAATAAAATTACATCATATATATATAATCCAAGTTATATATATATATTAAAATAACACTTCTCAGTCTTGGCCTTGTTGGTAACTCGGGAATTCTTCGGCACCGTTATAGTCAAAAGATTTTTAGACATTTTTTAGAAAAATGTTTTTAGTTAAAAGATTTTGAAATGTTTTATTCAAAACCTTGGTTTTAAAAATCTTTCGTTCTCTATAACGAGAGCTCTGGTACCAAACTGTAACACCCCCAAATTTATACAACACAGTTCAGCGGAAGACTAGTTGGTGTTACGGGATAGCACATTACTCACATCATAGACAACGCATAAAAATTGCGTCGTTTAATAATAAATCATTTCCATTCATAAACATCAAAGTTACATAGGTCCCAAGTCATTTTATTTCATACAAAGTTTTACAAAGTATTTGAATGGAAAAATATAGTTTAGGTGCGGGCCATGAATTCTTGTTGTCTTCCCGAGAATTACCTTCAAGTACCTGAGATAAAACATGTTAAAAGAAAAGGTCAGCGATAACGCCGAGTGAATTCATAGAGTTTAATAAATTCCATCAATATAACTTTGGTATAAAATTAGTACCAAAAATCAATTCGTACAAATCATTGTAATAGGCCGAAAAATAGCCAAAATCATTTTATATAAATCCTTATCGAAAATCATAATATAGGCATTTGCCTTAAAATCAATATACGAGCAAATGTCGTAAAAACATCATACAATACGTTTTATGACGTTGTATAAAATCAAATAAAAACCGTTATATGAATATGGTTATGAAAACCAAAATGCAATCATAATATCAATAGTATGACCCAGTATTGCTAGTCAGGCAATACATCGTAATTCGAAGCGTCCAGTAATATTTTGGTGATTGGATTATTATAAGCCGCATGACATTGTTACCTTACTAAAACCAAAACGGGTAGCTAACCCGATACCAATTTTGCCCATCTAAAGTAGCGTGTCGTCACAAAGGTCACGCTATTGGAAATCTTCTCATACATAAATTCGCTTACCAATCAATGTGGCACGACGGGGATCAACCGTCAAGGCGCGAACTGGGGTGATCGTCCCCAAATAGTACTATTAAATGCATAAGCGTCTACCAACTCCCGGTAGTTCACAATTCATGCTAATGGGACTTTTAGTGACATAACCTAACTTTAATAATCCATTTAATTTCATCTATCGGGTCCATTAATCATTTATCGGGTCATACAATCGGGTCATTCAATCATTCGGGTCCAAAATCAATAAACAAACAATCGGGACAAATGGGGTCCAAACTTTTATAAAAACTAACATGTTATCTCCCTCGCGGGTTTATAAAGCATTTATAAAACATTTAAAAGAGTGCGAGGCTATGAACTCACGTTGATGTGGGAAGGCGGGTTATCGGCAATTCGGACGTACGGTGCGTGCTTCAATCACGGAAACCTAGACAAATAATACTCGGTCTTAGACGTTTGTCCAATGACTTTATAAAAATATCAATTATGTATACATATGATGATTATATATATATGATGATCAAGTGGGTTTACATATCCTTGTTTACTCATTTTAGAGTTATGTGTTGATAACTTTTATACTAGTTTTCTCGTTTTACCTATTTACGTGTTTTAGGTCCACAAGCTTATTATAAGTTCTTAACTTGTATTAATCCTTTTTGTACTTAGATTATCAGTATGTATACTTTCCAAGTTGGGCCTAAATGGGTTAAGCCCAATAAGTTCTTTTTATGGGTGTTTATCTTATTTAGTCCATTTATTAGTCCAAGTATTAGTCCAATATGTTTACTTAGCTCGTTAATGTCCGTATGCCCTAAAGTTCGGGTTTTATCGGTTTTTACTTGTTATACATGTCTATATATCAGTATATAATTTTTATAAAGTTTTCATTAGACGGGTCCAACCATCTAAGTTTTATTTGACAAAAACGTTAATTTTACGGCAATAGCCGAAAAAGTCGTAAAAATCAAGTTTATAGTTTTTATTACTTATAAACATTATTTCACCACCATTTATATAATTTATCCATTTGATTAACCTTATATATATATATTTATATAAATAAGTTTTATAAGTTAGTGGGTTTTTATTTTACATTTTATATATTAAAATGTGAGTGCTTATATAATAGTATTATTCTTTAATTTCCAAAAATCTGATTTTTAACTTCATCTTCACCAAAACTGCCATATCTTGAGTTCTACATGGAGATAGAAGCTCAAATTTTTATCACATAAACATCATGATATGTGCTACATTTAACTCTTCTATAGCTACTGTTGAATCATCCTTTAAGTATTTTCTAAAAATCGTCCAAAACAGTAACTTCAGATTTATACCCTAAACTTGTTTTGATCATATCTCACTCATTATTTTGATTCCATTGCATGGCCAACTCTCACATGTGTACAAGACCCAAAGCTTACTGTAAATCTATTCCACTTCATCATTTTATCAGTTTATGACTTACTTCTTTACAGTTTTATACAGCCTTCAAATTTAACCAAGATTTTAACCTTGTTTCTTATGGTTTTTCACCTTATTATCCATGATTATCAACAACAAATCCCCACATAACATTTTTATCATCATATAATCATCATAAATATATACAATAGGAAATAAAATACATGTTTACATAATCAAAATAACAAGAAGTTGAGGAGGACAATCTTTATACCACCATGATGATGTAAGTTGTGATCAAAACATGGATTTTGATGGAGAAACTTGTGGATATCCATGACCATCTTCAAGACCACCATGCTCCATGGACTTCTTGTGGAAAATCAGCCTTACCACTCCATGAAATCTCCTTCTTGGATGTTATGAGCACCACCAATCAATAGGGTTTCAAAGTGGCTTCAACATATGTGTAAATAACACATGATTTTGTGGTGGAATCAAGATCATATTGGGTGTTTTTGGTTGAGGAAGGGACGGCACAAGATGGAGTTAGAGAGAGGATTGTGTGTGTTTGAAGTGGTTTGCATGGTGAGAAATGAGAGGAGTTGTAATGTTTGATGGTTTTGTACTTGATAAGCTTACTAGTTAAGCTAAACATAACAAGTGTAGTGCTTGTTTGATGAGGTTTTGACACCTCATGTGTATGTAGCTAACATAAGGCCGGTTTTGGGAGTGGGGTGGGACAAGTGTCCCACTTGTCTCATCCCATTTATTTACGGGTACTCCTCGATTCTAGTTTCCTCGATTTGCGTGCCCTCGGGTCGTTTTACGAAAAACGTTTTTATAAATTATGAATCACCGTCACAAAACGAATCCAATAAAGATTGTCTCATCAAAAACGGAGTTCGAAAACGTAAATACGTAATCCTAAGGTTTCCGGTTTAGTCGTAAAGGACGTTAAAATAAAATCGTAAGTCCTAATCTCTTCTTGTAAATTTGTGAGTTTATGAACTAACACAAATTTAAAACTCCAAAATAATATTCACGGATAAATTTATTTTTCTGAAATGTCGGACTGTCACCAAAGACGGTGTATGTAAACGTAAGCACGTAACGTTGAATCCTCCGGTTTAAACGTAGTCGACGCTACTTCAAGACGTAAATCCAAATTTCTTCCCAAAAAATATGTGAGTTCATATTGTAACATTAAAATAATATTTTCAAATAATATTTGAGAATAAAATATCAATCGTAAATTGACGGATTGTCACATTTGGTGTCGAAAATATTTTACAAAAGCACACAAATTCTCCGCAATGCTCCGGTAAGATTATTTGTTTTGCATTGTTTTATAGTTAGATGTAGCCCTTAAAAACTGAAAAGATTTTTCGAGTATTTATTAAGTAAATACTATGATGATGTATTGATGTTGTTGAAAGTAGGCCGAGTACTTGTTATCGTTATTTTCTTTATGCAATGCATAAGTATATAATTTTGAATAATGACCTTGTATACCGCTGAGCGTCTAGGACAGTAGACTAGATGATGAACGATTTTACAACTGATTTCTTGCGACTTGTATCTGGTATAAGGAAGTTTGATCGGTTGATGTATGAGAGATACGTGGTTGAAACTCGTGTGATTAGGAGGTTTGAGGAGAATGAAAAGATGTTTCAAAGGTTGTATCTAGTATGTGGAGATTGGAGTTTGTTAGGACTCGGAAGATGGAAGAGATTGCTAGTCTTAGGTCGATGGTGATGAATTTGAGTGCTTGAATTGAATGGTTTAAAGAGGAGTAGGCAAGGTTTGAGAGGATGATTGAATGGGAGTCTCATGTGAGATCAATTCTTTGTCAAAGTTTAAAGTTTAAGGATGATGAATGCCGTGTTGAGACTTAGTTTATGATTAATCCATCATGTAGGGGAGAGTATCTGAACTTTGGGAATGAGCTGCTATCATGTCATGATTTAACATTGAGGTATGAAGGGGAGGTAGACGAGTATTATGAAGCTGACAGTATTGTTAAGGAAGATGAGGAGCCTTTGTCTAAAAAACTAATCGTGTGATGGATTTTCTTGTATTCTAGTTTTCTTACTACGATCGAACTTATTTTAGACTGTGTGTCGTACCATTGTGATGAAACTTATTATCTTTTAAGTTTGTTTGGTAATTGATTGTAGTGACATACATTGTCACAATCTTATTGAATCCTCAACGAATCATGACCTATGATGTGTCTTTATTAGCTCTTTTGTGATTTGGTTGATGAATCATTGTAGTTTGTATTGTTCGTGCATGTAGTATTCATGATACGTCATGATAAAGAAATCTTTATTTTATCTTGATATGTATACTTATCATGTTCCTTTCTTGTGTGATGATAAGAGAAGGAGTAGGGGAAGCATATTTCTGTCATTAGTAGATCGCTGCATGACGAAATTTATTGAAAATATGCCGACAAAGCTAACAACTGTTACTATGAACACTCTGATCGAGCAAGCTATTCCTAGAGCACTTGAAGCTGATTGTGTCGCAAGGAATCAGGTTGTTGGAGTTAATTATGCTGAAGATAATGGTGCTGGGAATAATGATGATGTTGTTGATCCAGTTGGGAGTGTTACTGCTCTACAAGTTCCAATAGAATTTACGTGTGCTAGTTTTATAAAATGTGGTCCTACTCAGTTTCGTGGTACTGGTGGTGCTTTGGAATTACGTAGATGGATTTAGAAGATAGAAATTACTTTTGAGATTAGTGGTTGTTCCGAAGCTAATAGGGTGAAATTTGTTGCTGCTACATTTCAAGATGATGCACTAAGTTGGTGAAATAGCCAAGTGGCTACTGTATGATTGGTTGTGGCTAATGGTAGCACATGGACCATGACTAAAGAATTATTGATTGCTAAGTTTTGTCCCGAGGAGGAACTAGGACAGTTAGAAGACGAATTGAGGCATTTAGTGTCAAGAAACGATAATATTACTGCATATACTAGGAGGTTTCCTGTGCTGTGTTTTTTATGTCCTGATACTTTTGCAAATGAGCGCAAGAAGATGAAGCAGTACATTAAAGGGTTATCTAGTAACATCAAGGGTGAGACTATTTCTTCAAGACCTAAATCCTTTGATGAAGCTTTTCAGATGGTGCGTGATTTAATGGACGTGAAAGTACAAGATATGAAAGATAGCTTTGCTAAAAGCAATAAGAGAAAGTGGGAATCTGCTCAGTCCAACCAGAAACAAGGTCAGAATCGTGAGGATTACCGTAATAACAATAAACAAATACAAAACAGAAACCAATATTTAAACTATGGAAGGAATGATGGGATTCGTGCTGCCACTGTGTCTGGAGATAACAAGATAAATCCCTAGTGTGTTTGATGTACTTTATACCATGTAGGTAATTGTCCTCTGGCTTTCCATAAGTGTGGACAACCTGGTTATAAAGCTGCTAAGTGTAGGACGAAAGGATTAGTTACTAGAATTAGTGCCCCTGGAGTTGTGATATGGTTTCGTTGTGGTGAGAAGGGTCACAAGCAAGGGAATTGTCCAAGGAAAGGAAATTGACAAGGTGGGAATGATGCCGCTCCTGCTTACGTTTTGGGTGATGCTGGCAAACCTTAAGGTCCAAACGTTGTAAATGGTACGTTCTTACTTAACATTCTTTATGCCAGTGTGTTGTTTGATTTTAGATTAGATAAAATCCTTAGAAATGTAAAGATTCAGTCGCTTTATCAACAGAGAATTAGTAAGATTGACAACTAACTATGATATGGAACTAACCGATGGAAAGGTTGTTAGTATTAGTTCCATACTAAGATAGTGTTCTTTGAATTTAGGGAAGTAGGTGTTTAATATCGATTTGATGCTCATAAAGTGGGATTTTTAGATGTAGATTATTGGTATAAATTGGCTAGTTGTGTGTGGTGCTGATGTTTTAGATTGAACCAATCCTCACTATAAATTGATAACTACTGGTTTAGATTTTGCTGAGAAGCTGAGTGTTGACTATGAAAGGTGATGAGTGAACTTACTGTTTGAGAAGTGTGTCTTTTTGGAGATGAGAAAGTATGTGGAAGATGGATGTGGTGTATTTCTAGCTCGGTAACTAGTGATGGTGTAGTTGAGAAGAAGTTGGGAGATGTGTTAATGATTCGAGAGTATTCTGAAGTTTTTCCTGATGTTTTGCCAAGTTTACTGCCATCTCGTGAAGAGGAGATCGTGTCGATTGAGTGTTGGAAGCAACAGGTGTAGTGCTCCTACGTTTCGTTGAGTAGTATTCGTACGCCTTATCGTTTGACACCATTAGAGTAGAAGGAGTTATCTAATCAATTGAGAGAATTGGTGGATAACGGATGTATTAGATTACGTTTTGTCGCCATGATAATCGCCTGTGTTATTTGTCAAGAAGGATTGATTGTTTCGGATGTGTATCGACTATTGTGAGCTTAGCAAATTAACCGCCAAGAATCGGTATCCACTGCCGAGGATTGTTATTATTTGACCAATTGTATGGATCCAGTGTGTACTCGAAGATCACGTTGAGGTCTGGTTATCATCAACTAAGAATTAGAGAAGAAGATATTCCTATAACTGCTTTTCGTACTTGATGTGGGTATTTTAAGTTTCAAGTGATGCTTTTTGGAATTGACAAATGCATATGCCGTATTCATCGACATAGTGAATCGTGTGTGTAAGATGTACTTGGGTGAGTTAGTCATTGTATCTATTGAAGATATTCTATTTTATTCCAAGTGCAAAGGAGAAGCATAAGAAGCATTTGAGAACAATTTTGGAATGGTTTAAGAAAGAGAAGTTGTATGCAAAGTTCTTTCAGTGTGAGTGTTGGTTAAAATCAATTCATTTTGTGGGGCATGTGATTGACAACAAAGGTATTCGTGAAAATCTTGCCAAGATTGAAGCGATTAAGGATTGGTCGGTACCAACGACACCGACATAAATCTGTTAATTCCTTGGTCTAAGTTGTGTATTATCAGAGATTTATCAAAAGGTTTTCACTGGTTGTTAAACCATTGATTAAGATGACTAAGATGAATTGGATGTGTGAGACCCACTTATACATCTAAATTTTTATGTTTCGAGATCGGATACTTATCAGATGAGGGAGCTATTTTCTAAACACTAAAGGATAGGTTGTGTTATGCACCGATGTTGTCATTATTGGAAGGACCTGAACAATTTATAGTCTATTGTGATGCGTTTCATAAGTGCTATGGAGTTGTGGTGTTTGCTTTGAGATTGTAGAAATATTACCTGTATGGAATCAAGTGTGTAGTAATCAAGGATCATAAGAGTTGTCTCATATTCAATTTCTTGGGAAGATAATGGAGATGAGTAGAGGGTCATCAGTTATAAATTTCGAGTACTTGAGTATGTTGGTGGTTATGACTGTGAGTGATTATGACAACGAGATTCGCTACCATCTGGGAAAGGCGAACCTAGTAGCTGTGCACTTATCAAGAAGGAAAAGGAAAAAGCCTCTAAGGTTTGAGCTTGAGTAATGACAAGAAGTGTGGACTTGATAGAAAGGAAATTGAAAGTTTAATTTAATGGCCTGATAGAGAAGGGTGTCAAGGAAAGTTGTTTCAACATTTTGTCAAACTTATGGAAAGGATTTTGTAGTAAGATCGATTGAGATGAAGTATTTTGGAGAACCGGATTTGATTTCTGTTAAGTCCATCTAAGAAAGGTATGTTAGGAGTGCCAGATTTTTTGATAAAGGAATGTCACTACTCAAGTAATCGATACATTCTGGTTTGGGTAAAGCTGAAAGATGAGTTGAGTAATGTGTGTTATACAGAGAATGACGGATAGAGTGAAAGGACGATTCAAACATTGGATGATATATTTATGCGCGTGTGATTGACTTAGGAATTGTTGGAATTCTTATACAACAATGGTTATCATGCTGGTAATAATGCTGTAATGTTTGGAGTTCTTTATGGACGTAAGTTAGGTTTTCTGTGTATTGAAGTAATGTAGGGAGAAATAAATGAATGAACTAGAAATGATGTTGGTGACTACTGATAAGATTATAAAGATTAAGGATCGTCTGTTAGCAGCAAGGAGTTGTCAAAAGATATATGTTGGAAATAAAAAGGAATCGACAGAGTTTAAAATTAGAAATGTGATTAGGCTTAAGGTGTCGGTATGAAAGGTGAAATTCGTTTTTGGAAAACAAGGAGGGAATTCAACTTGAAGATATGTTTCGTTTCATAGAGAGAACTGTGAAGAGTTCTTAAGGGTTAAAGCACAGTAAGATGTATATTGTGAAGATACAAGAATTCTAGGAGTGGACCTGAATTCGCGAAGGAAGCATGAGGATTTCTTTAAAAAAACAAGATCTCTTTTGTTCTATAGGTACACAATGTGAGTATAAGAGGGGTCGTACGCCGGGACGCCGCTCTTATTTTAGGAGGGTAGGATGTGATAACCCGAACACGAGGTCAGTATTTAATCCTATTTTACGAATAATTTTGAAATTTTTGATGAGATTGAATGCTATGACGTTTGGTGGATTAATCTAAAACCGGTGTTGGAAGTCTTATTTTACCCTTTTACTAGTTGCGAGGACTACTAGTGATTGCGATAATGACGGATGCCCGAAATTTTACGTTTTATTACTTGTTGTTTCGAGGTTTATATTTTTGACGTTTTTATTTTTAATTACGTATTAAGTCGTGCCAGGACTATATTAATATCATATTTGTGTGCGTTTTAACTTTTGAAAACTATTTTTACGAAACCCGAATCCCGTAATTATTTTGAAAATTGACTAATAGTCATTTTCTACCCTTAAAACTATTTAATTGCATTTTGGTCCAAAAGATTGTACAATTGGGAAGTTTGGTCCCTACCTACCACTATATATTAATATTCTACTATCTAAAATACATAGTAACAAGTTGATAAATAAATAAACTCCTCCATCTCTCTTGTTCTTCTAACCGTGAGCCATAACATCCCTAAATCATCAAAATACTTGATTTCTAGTTTGAATCCTTTAAAACTAAAACAAGGCCCTATCTTAAAATCAAAAGGTGATCATTATCATATCAAAATTCCTTACATGCATGAAGCTTTGAAATTTGGTTATGAACTAGGGTTGGTGAGGGTTGTTGATGATCATGCATGTGACGATCTTGTTAAGATCATGCTATTTTGATGTTAAAAAGATTGAGTTTTGATTTTGGTTTTTTTTTTGTATCATGCAAGTGCTAGGATTGAAAGTGGGTAATATTAGGAGATTAGGATTAGTAGAAAAGTGGTTAGATTGGGTCGAAAAAGTGATTTTGTATGAGTTTTAGAAAGGTGATTTAGGGCAGTGAGTTTGGGGCTGTTTTTGGGTGTCTTATGTTAGAATTATTGTTAAACTAATAAGATAGTGTCATAGAGGTTTTCATTAGCTTCGTATTGACATAAATTAGAGCTTCTAACTCAAGACGAGGAAGAAGTTATGCTAGTTTTATTAGTCGTGTATAGGGGAACGAGTATCGACACAATCTGAAGTTGTTGTAGATATTTGAATCGAATCTCGGGGACTATAAAAAGAGTTATAAAATGTTCAAGGGCTGTTATTGATTTATAAACCTAGGGTTGTGAGTCTTCTTTCAAACTGAAGTGTCGGTTTTGTAAACGGAGTTGTTTAGAGAGGTTAAAATGGTTTTATGAGTTGAAGACGTAAAACTGTCCGGTTTTTGTAATTCGAAGATGTGTCGGGCAGAAGGTCTTAAAGTCAAATCTTTTGATGAAAATTTTCGAGGGTTTTCTATATGATGTGAGTGAGTTATACAACAAGTTTCATAAAGATTGAAGATGTATAGGTAGGGTAAATTCGCTTGTACATTTGGTATGTACTAGAAGATTTTATCGAAGGTGTTGTTTAATAAAGTAAACATGTAGAAGGGTATAGTAGTATCACTTGAATTGTTTTTCTTTCTGGATTGTCATGGTTTTGTAATTTTGAGTTTTATAATATTAATTATGGATTATACTTGAGTAAATTATTAACCAGCGAACCTTATTTGGTAGGTTGCGGTTTTCGTGTTTAACGGGCATCATCTATCGTCGAAGATCGTCTTGCTACTTTTATTACTCAAGGTGAGTCTATAGCCTCGCTTTGTAATTGTTTTGAAGGATTTGAAAACCCGCGAGGGGGATACATGCTATTTGAAAATAAATGTAACATAAGTCATGAATAATTGTTTGGACCCGTATGTTGCCTTTGGACCCGAATGTTGCCCGAATTGTTTTGACTACGTAGTTGTAGAAGGTCCTAAATTCATGAACCGTTAACTATTGTATTGCCCTTGTGTGGGTTAGAAATAGCTGCTTAAACAACTGATAGTACTATCGGGGTTGATATCCCTATCCGAGATGAGAGTTAGTATGTTGAGTGCGCTGCTCGGACGGGTAACTTGAATAAGAGACAAGGTAAAATTTACGACGATTACCTTAAGAGGGGTAATGTTTCACTTTTATCATGGTGGGATTTTGGCGGATGATTGGTTATAACGGGTCGGTGTCATGAGCTTAAACACAGTTTTATAGCTTTTGCTATAATATGAAATACGTGAATAATAGATTGTATGTACAACAATTCTATTAAATGATTATGATTGATTTTTCTATTGTGTTCAAATGATGATTTGATAAACCTATAAACTTGCTCAACCATTGTGTTGATGATTTTAAGCATGTATATCAGGTGATTAATGTTGATTGATGGCAGAGCTTGCTGGAGAAGGATTGCGGGTTGCTTTTGTGATTGTTGGGTCTAAAACTGATTTCTTTCCCTTTTGTCATAAAATTAATTATGTTTGGTCATGTATTTTGGTAAAAATGTTTGTTGATTGGTTGAGATATTTGGGGGACCATGTTAGCACTATATTTTTTATAGTCAAACAAGAATGTAATAGGTCATCTTAGTCGTTAAAGGTCTTGTATTGTAATAGGTTAGTCGGGATAACCGGGCTTGGACATTAAGCTAATATTGTATTAGTTAAGGGCTCTAAGCCTAAAGACAAGCCAAGCCTGACCCTAGAAACAAGCCCATAATCCCACCAAGCTCATGGGTATATATACCCTCTTCCATGTGTGGAAGAGGGTGTTGGTTACTTTCACTTTCTCTCTCTCAAGTTTAACCTTCCACCAATTCTCTCTTGTTTCTCTCTCTAACTTTCCTCTCTTTCTCTCTCTAAATATTATCGTAAGTATTGTGTTATGGATTTATTGGGACTAATATTTGGTATCAAGAGCCTATAATAGATAGGTGACTGAAGATTTGTGGTTATTGTTCTTTTTGATTTCGTGAGGTATTTGATCCAAAATCCTTGATCCAATTTTCTTTTTGTGTTTTTTGTGGTTTAATCTTTATCAAAATAATCTACATAGTTGTGGTAGTGATTTTGTATATTTGTTTTGGTTAAAAACACAATTTTTTTGGCGTCTGGATCGATTTTTGGTGAAAAATCACGTATTTCAACTTTGACATATGAGATATAAGGTTATTCCGAATTTTGGAATTTTGGTATTCTGAAATTAGTTTTGCATTTATTCCGAATTTTTGTTGAGATCCTTATTCCGAATTCTGTTCACCACTTTATTCTGAATTTTGATCCAAACATTCATTCCGAATTCTTCTCCAGTTCAATTATTCTGAATTGTGTTCCAAGTCTTTATTGCGAATTCTACTTCAGCAGTCCATATTCCGAACTTGTTTCTGCAAACAGTTATTCCGTATTGTGTTACAAACAACGTATCCCGAATTTGTTTATGCAAACAGTTATTCTGAATTGTGTTACAAACAACATATTCCGAATTTAGAGACGGAATTGGGATTCTGAATTTTGCGTAGAACACAGATTCCGAATTTAGAGACGAAATTGGGATTCCGAATTTTGTGTAGAACACGGGTTCCGAATTTAGAGACGAAATTGGGATTCCGAATTTTGTGTAGAACACAGATTACGAATTTAGAGACGGAATTGGGATTCCAAATTTTGTGTAGAACACGGATTCCCAATTTGACTTCAGTGCATTATTCCAAATTTTCGGTTTACAAGACACATTCCGAATTTTGTTTAGGATTACAAATTCCAAATATTGTTTCAGAATTTCATATTTCGAATTCTTCAAGACTTGTATTCCGAATTCCTTCAAGAAGCCACATTCCAAAATCTTCAGTATTCCGAACTCAGTTTTTTGTTCGAGCAATTTCTAGACTTAGCCACTATCTAGACTAGTCTACGAACAGAGTTTTTTGGTGGGAAAATCATAGTAAAATTTATTTTTTCTTAGACCATTTTTAGGCCATTTAAGCTTCGATTTCAAATTTTGGCGATACCAAAAAAATTTCGACCCAAAATTCTAATTTTCGGACCAAAGTTCAAATTTTTAGGTCATTTTAGGTTTTATTTTTCGTCAAAATTTTTTACTTTGCAAATTTTTTTTCCCTATTAGTTTTAGGCTATTTCTAACTCGATTTCAAATTTTGGCGATTTCAAATTTCTCGATTACCGTTATATCGGACTGAACAATTTATTGTTTGACTGAGAAAATATCAGAATTTTCGGAATTTCAACCACAACCAAATCACAACACATCTACTACAGATCCGTAATCCATACACGTCATATCCTCTTAAGTGACATCCGTTCAATGGACATTTTCGCAGCAACAACGTCCATGACTGAGATGAATAACGCGAAGATGCAGAACCCAGAGGTTCAGACAAATACTGAGACTCCAACAAGTAAACCTACTAACTAGGATTCTACAACCAACACTGTTCATGCAATCAAATACAAGATGTAGAAAGCAAAAGAGCGATGCATGGAACATTTAAAGTCACTTCAGTCACACTTTCAGGTTCTTTCAAGAGAAGACCTAAAAGGTACTCGTCTTTAAATTGGATTCAAACGGGTATTCGTTCTACTATTTGGTCAAGATGTTGAGACATTCACCAGAACGATGCTACTTAATGTCGACCTTCTTCAACAAGAACTTGACAGAGATGATTTTCACGCGATTATATCCATGAAGGTCCATTTAGCTCTCAACAATCAGTTCTAGCAATTCATTGACTCAACTGGCTTATCTAACAACGATCGAGAGTTCGCAAGTACATACTTTGCCAATTATACTCTCGTAGATATTCAAACGTTCAAAGAGACACTTCTTCAACATATGAGTAATAAAAAGAAGTCAATTGCTGAAAGAACACGCCATCAAAGGAAATTTGAAAGAAGGGTGAATCAAAGACTGATGTAGACGTAAGAGAACAACGTCGATAAGGTTCAAGCATTGGATGCTTGTTCGGTTGATACAGAAAGCAGCATGACAGAATCAGAAACGCAGCATACCAATAACAGCTCAGGGAATGATCAAACAGCCAATGATGCGGATATCATACCCATTTATGATGATGAGCCAATCGCTACGGTACAATTAAATGCTAAATATGATGTTCCTCAACATACTGAGCAAGCTAAACCCATTTTTTACACGTATCTAGTGGAAAAGGTTGATAGCAATACCACACCTGATTCATCAGATACGAGTACTAATGGAGGAGAGAGTGCCCAGGATGGTGATTCTAAGATTCACGAGCTTGAAATTCTGTTAGCTTAGAAGACAAAAGATTTTGAGGATGGCAAACTCGATTTTTCAAAGAAAAATAACAAATTTGAGGCTTATTTTGAAAAACATGAAAAAGAAAATGTTGTTCTTGCACAAAAATTGGATCATAAGATTCAAGATTCCCACGCGGAAAAAGAACATTTTATGAAACAAATAAATTTTTTAGAATCAAAGTTGGCTTCTCATAATCCAAGTCCTCCGGCCTGCTTCACTAAGTGAAATATCTGTGCAACCTATCGACACTATAGATAGTAATGACGCGAATGTCAAAAATGACATATTTGAATATGAATATTAAGTTAGAACAACGTGTCGCTCAATTACTTCTACAAAATGAGCAATTAAAAGCTCGGATTCAAGAAAAGGTTTTTGTACTGACAGCGGTGAAAAATGAATTAAGGAAGCTAAAAGGAAATAGTGTGGATACTAAGTTAGCAAAACAGTCAGTCTTGGGGAACCTCCTTCTCAACCATTCAGAAATCGCTCAGTTTCTAGACAACCGAATGCATTTAAATCTGAACGACCCAAAATGTCGAGGTTTTCATCCCAAGTTGACATGCGTAGCAATTTGCCTAAACCAGTCACTCCACAATCTAGATCCTCCTTAAGAAATTATGCCCATGCAAAACCCGCTCACATGAATGCTTCAAGCAACTCTAGCAATATCCCTAAGAACATGCCTAAGTATAGTTCAAATGACATCGGTCACAAAAGCTATTTAGAGGATGCTAAGAACAAGACATAATCAAGAGATATGACCAAACCACAACCTAGGAGCACTAATCACACATCTAGGAATTCTAGACCCTTCTATGATGTGCACAAATCTGCCAACCCTAGGAACTCTAGATCTTACTTAGATGCTAAGCACTTTGTTTGCACGAAATGTAACAAATGCGTGTTTAATGCCATTCATGATGATGGTATCTCAAAAGTCTTAAACAAGGTGAACCAAAAAGCTAGACCATCTCTAAGACGGAACCCTAACAGAAATAGTTTTTCTCCCAATAAGTCTTCTGTTGTGCATGAGAAAACTATGTCTCATAGACCTTGTCTTAGGTGGATACCAACGGGTGGAACCTTTAAAACAATTGGTCTTAGGTGGGATATGTTGATCCTATAGTTAGATCGATTAGCTTTGTGTTAACGAGATTGAATCAAGTTTAACACGTAGAGAAACTTTGTTGTTATATGAACAATCCAAGTGTTATGCGGTATTAACACTTAGATTAAAGAACAAGTAAAACAAATAAACCAAACTTTCACTTTTGATTGATAATCGAACTTGGATACAATGAAAGTTGAATACTGAATAATGTGTATAAACTACAAATCCTACGACCTCCTTTTATAAAACAAGGAGTCGTGTACAAAGGATAAGCTATCAACTATTCTAGGAAAAGATAAATATAGAAAATACAGTATTGAGTATATCTTTTCTTCAAATAATAAACATGTTGAATAATTTTTCCTATCAGTGGTTGGACTTCTTCTTGTCAGCGCTTGAATATCTCTTGTCAATGCTTGATCTGTCAGCGCTTGATTTATTCCTATTAGCGTCCAATTTACTCTTGTCAGCGTCTGAGTGTCTTGGCTCATTTTATTCCCAATAATCCTCCCCTAAACTTGATATCTACTCTAGTAATCAACTTTCTGAATAAAAACTAAGTACAAGGAGGATTCTTACAAATACAAATTACTTTTTAATTAGATAATAAATAAATCTAATTAATTATTTGCCAACATCACTAGTATAATCCATTTCCAGCTGTGTAGACACCATCTTCTTCAAAACTTCCTTGGACATAGGATAATGAGCATCCACAAGAAGATATTCTTAAAACTTTATAGTGCTTAAATGGTAAACACCAGCTGCTAAATGTAGACGTCATTGTAGTCCACTAATATCATCCAAATCCAACCATATTGGATCTGCTTCATCTGGTTGGATCATCCTTTTGAAGGATGTCCAGATCTTTATTCCCTTGACTGAAGTAGGTGCTTCAGCCACATACTTGGCCTTCAACAAGTTCCAAAGGTCTACCAAGTCTTCTCTATCCAGGCTTGCAAATAATGAGATCAAAGATGTAAAAGTATGTACCTTCTTGCCATATCTGGTGATCATCCAGAATCCACTTGTATCTTCTTCATAGTGAACTATTGGGATTCTGAAATCCAATGGTAATACCTCTGCAACATGTGAAGCCTCCAATGGTGAAAGCTTAATGCTTTTTCTGATTACTGCTTCACTAGGATTCAATTGATCAAGAGCTGGGAATTTAATGGGAATTCCCTTCTTCACTGGTCTTGGTGCAATTAAAGCCCTCTGGATCTGCAAATTCTCTTCAATCTCTTCTCTCCTTTCATCTGAGAGAAGCCTCATAGTATTTTCCTTACAAATTCTTACCCAAATTGGATAAGCATGATGTTCCAATTCCGCAAAAGAGAGTCTTCTCAATCTATCAAAGGTCCATCCACCTTGATGACACCTAAGCCACATGTAGTACAACTCTCTTCTATCTCTCTTGAGTTCAGAAAGCACCTTGATAGCCTTGTGCTTCAAAATCACTTTGTAGTCTTCCTGTACTCTCAACAAGATCTCCAATCCCCATATTTGTCCAATGATGGACATCTATGGATTCTTTATTGTCTTGTTCTCCCATGCAAAGTACATCTCTCTAACTTCAGGCATGTCAAAATCTACTTTGCCCTTTAACTCTCTTAGCCTTTCCTTGTCTAACTCATCCTCACCATACTCTAAACTTTCTGGATCCTCTATAATCATTACACTGGATCCAGAGCTCTCATCATCATCATCACTACCATCTTTATCATTCTCTGTGGTAGCCCAATCCTGTTCTTGTAGTTGTGCAGCCAAAGCTTGATCAAATTGTATCTGGGCTGCATCCTTTGGCACCTCAACTTCTACTAAAATTGCTTTACCCTTGTCTTTTGCTCCAATAGATGGTAAAGTAGTTGTTGGTACCTGTGTTGTAAAACCCGCATGCTTTTACCATGAATAGTACCCTTATGATTATACGTACATGATTAGAACTTTCCTTTTATAACATGTTTACGTTTCACGTACAAGAATTACAAGTATTACGTACATGTTATAAACGATAAGTATTTATTACGTATTAACACACGATAATTATTTCAATAATAATTATAATCACGAACATACGAACATGAAATCATGAACGTAAATTAATCACGAACTAATATTACGTATGTATATATATTTATTACGAATACGAATAATATATTAAGTCACGATGGATAACTAATTAAAACACGTAAATTATGAACACAATAAAACACGAGAACACACTATTATTTTTAGACACGGAAAAAGGTACGGGTTACCCAAGTGGGGCCCCTACCCGCGGCTACACAACAAGAACATGGGCTTGGCCCATGTAAACTTTTACTAAACAAGAATTAAGGGAAACTTGCGTCATTTATCACAAAATCAAGAAAATAACAAAAACCCTAATTCTTTCTTTGCTCCTCTTTTGGCCGCCGGGTTTGATCACCAAAAAGGGGTGTTCAGGTTGATTTTGATCTTGGAAGTTTTACAAGGATCATTGTGTGTTCGTCCTCATTTGATTCACGTATTCGGTATAACCTTTAACCTTTTCTTTTTATGTTTTGATTTATTGAATCGCATAAAATCATGATGTTTTTAATTAAACCAATTAAAAAAAAATATTTTGAACATGTTAATAATCATGGGGTAAATCAAATCAAGGGTTTAGGGGTGTTTTGTTTCTAGTCGACGCCTAACCGAGCCCCATAGGGGTCTCGGCTTGACCTATCTCGCACCATCGAGACCATATGGTATCGGTATGGTGGTGGTGGTCCCTTGGTTGGGGTATGGTGATGGTTACGGGTCTGGTTCATGTGTTTAATCACGGGTCCGGTTCATGAATCATTTTTTTAAGGTTTATGATTTTACAAGTTATGTTATTTTTTTTTCAAGACTTAAATTAAATTAATTAAAAACATGAACATGATTAATTTAATTTACATGACTTAGGTTATTAATTTAATTATTAATTCATGAATTTTTAACATAAGTATTTATTATTTAATTAGACTATATAATTAATTAATTATTAAAACCATGACTTATAATTAATTAATTAACATGACTTATGTTATATTATTAATAGATAATAATACATGTTTTAACCTAAGTATTTTACCTTTATTTAATTAAAATCATGTTATATTTAATTAAATACTTTAACCTATAGTTTATTTAATTTACATTTAATAATTAATAAACTATACTAAATAATCACATGATTAGAATAATAATCAGAAAACACTTAAGCTTATATAATTAGCTTAATTAACCAACTTATATCTATTTATGGAAACTTTCTATTTTTAGAAACTTATCTATTTTAAGCAGTAACTCTATTTTTTGGAAACTTTCTATTTCTGGTAACTTTCTACCTTTTTGGAAACTTTCTATTTTAGGAAACCTGCTATTTTTAGAAAGTTACTTATTATTACACAAAAAGTATAATAATACATGAAATACAAGTAATGCTTAATTAGAATAGACAAAATATACGATAAACACGGTATAAAACTTAAAACAGTAAAACATGACATGAACATGTAAAACAAGCTAAGACATGATGTAAAACCAGTTACGTATTCAGTAATCAGATACTTATACACGTATGTATTTATGTAGCATTAGTGATACCGAAGTAGGACTCTCTTCCTTTCGTCTTCTTCGTTCACTGGACATAAGGTACGGATTCTCCATCCTTTCAGTATGGACATTCTTCCTTATTAGGATTCCCCGTATGCAGCCAACTATTTTCCCTAGTATATGTTTTATATGTTTTGACTGCTTATGTTTAATTAGAATACCTAAAGCCATATACATGCATGAACAGTTTCACCTAGTTATGGAGGTACCATAACCATAACATTGGAGGCACCAGTGTTATGACTTCCCCACGGCGGAGTGATTGCTCGTGGCGTCCCTTCATCTTTTGGCTATATTATTATATTTATCATATGGGGCGTATGGGTGCATCCTAGTTACATGTTTTCAGCATATTACTCAGTGTAAATGTGATGTGTGCCTTGCATCCTTCACAAGGAGCTGATCCCTCCTACCCAAAACCAATATATTAAATTAGAGGCAGCCACTCTAATTTGCATGACGAGGTCACCCCTCCAAGTATTCATGCACGTTGATATTTCATGACCTATATTGGCTAATGGTAGAATATGTTAAACAGTTTTTACAAGATAAACATAAGGCTTTTCAAAATATAAAACCAGTTTTACTAAGACTTAATCGGGTTATTCATTACATAGTTTCTTCCGCTGTTTCATGCTTATATGCTTATTTTATTCATGCTTTACTTGTACATCCGTGCACTGAGCGTTATGCTCAGCCGTTACTTTCCTTTCCATGTCCCAAAACGGTAGGTACCCAAGGACAGACTCGAGCATTTTGGAGGACATGCATAGGATGGAAGCTGCCATAGACTTCTTCTCCTTTTGCCTTAATATATTTATGATTGTTTAAGTCTTTCATACATTTCATTTACTTTATTATGTTTTGGGCTTATGTTTGGGAACCGATGTTTGATTCCGGTTTACCCTATGGTCATGTATGTTTTACTACATATTACCTTGCATGCTTTGATAACACGCCATAATTACGCGTAACGGTCCACTTATCAAAGTGGGGTGTTACAATTATGGTATCAGAGCCATGTCTTCGACATGTAGGCTCTAAAACTTGACCTGTGACTAGTGGGTAGTCACCAGGAGCTTCCTAAGCCAACACTTGTTATTCCACGAATTGATGTTTTCAGCACGTTGTTGTTTTAACCACGATGTTTTCAGCACCTTGATGTTTTAACCTTGATGTTTTTCATCGATATTGTTTTAGTAATATGGATGGACAACCATCATTCATATTTAGTTATGTCTCATTGTTTCATGCATGACGTTCCTCGTGAACTGTGACTATGTGGACTGAACCCCAGTAGTTCATAATTAGTCACATAAAAATTTTTCTGATAAGTTTTAACATATGAGTTTCATTTATCTATGTTTCATGTATCATTGTTGCAGGGAGTATGACTAAGTAATGTTTGGTACAGGAATGGCCCTATTTAGTCACATGTGCTTTTGTCGAAGCTTTTGTTTTGGGACCGACCCATAGGCGTCCCCTCGCGCATATAAAGGTTTTTATAAACTGCATCAGATATTCATGCACTGTTTTCATGCATAAATTTTTTCTCATGATTTATAAGCATAAATTTGTTTTCATGTCCCCTCATAAGTTACGATGTCTTTTATGTCAAGTATGCTTTCACACTATCATGGTTAACTCTAGTTTCATGCTGATTATGTTATACACTCCTTCATGTTAAACTGTTTCATGTTTCTTCATGATAATTCAATCTTCATGTTGATTATGTCTTACGCCTCTTTTGTTATTTATGCTTTCATGCAAGACATTGTTGGATTTCATTGAATCCTACTTTCATGATAGTCATGGTTGGTTTTCATTGATCATGCTTTCAGGCAAATCATCTTGAATTTTGTGTAACCACACCTTAACATTTCTCCATGCAACCAGAATGAGGTATATACTGTCAGTGCTAGGTTATTATGATGGTCTTTCTAACCGTTTAACCATTTATTTTTTTCTTTAAATCATGTCAGATGATCGACCCATATCGATCATTTCATGTGCATTCCATGTGTACCCCATGTACCGCATTCCATGTGTATTACACGTACCTAAATCCATGTGTATTTCACTTGCAATACTTTATGAGTATTCGCAAGTCGATTCTAAATCATCTCGGGCGTATGTTCACTTGCTGATATTCTACAAGATTGTTGATGCCGCTCATCATTTGGAGATGTTACTAAAGGTTGATGCTGCTAATGTTTGGAGACGCTACGAGATGTGGATGTTGTTCACAACCTGGAGATCCTACAAGACGAAGAAGAAGGCGTCAGAGCAAAGCAATTGGACGAGAAGATGCTTCACTACCAGACGATTTCCATCAATCATTGTCCCAAATTCTTAGTTACATGTTTCCATCAATCATTGTCCCAAATTCTTAGTTACATGTCACACGTCATTCAGTTGTCGTTTCAGTTATATGAGTGAAGACCGGTACCAACCGGCCACACGACTGAATATTTACATGAATCAGAGTCATGAGAATGACCGTCATGGACTGAACCTCGTGAACTGTGACTATGTGGACTGAACCCGCATGCTTTTACCATGAATAGTACCCTTATGATTATACGTACATGATTAGAACTTTCCTTTTATAACATGTTTACGTTTCACGTACAAGAATTACAAGTATTACGTACATGTTATAAACGATAAGTATTTATTACGTATTAACACACGATAATTATTTCAATAATAATTATAATCACGAACATACGAACATGAAATCATGAACGTAAATTAATCACGAACTAATATTACGTATGTATATATATTTATTACGAATACGAATAATATATTAAGTCACGATGGATAACTAATTAAAACACGTAAATTATGAACACAATAAAACACGAGAACACACTATTATTTTTAGACACGGAAAAAGGTACGGGTTACCCAAGTGGGGCCCCTACCCGCGGCTACACAACAAGAACATGGGCTTGGCCCATGTAAACTTTTACTAAACAAGAATTAAGGGAAACTTGCGTCATTTATCACAAAATCAAGAAAATAACAAAAACCCTAATTCTTTCTTTGCTCCTCTTTTGGCCGCCGGGTTTGATCACCAAAAAGGGGTGTTCAGGTTGATTTTGATCTTGGAAGTTTTACAAGGATCATTGTGTGTTCGTCCTCATTTGATTCACGTATTCGGTATAACCTTTAACCTTTTCTTTTTATGTTTTGATTTATTGAATCGCATAAAATCATGATGTTTTTAATTAAACCAATTAAAAAAAAATATTTTGAACATGTTAATAATCATGGGGTAAATCAAATCAAGGGTTTAGGGGTGTTTTGTTTCTAGTCGACGCCTAACCGAGCCCCATAGGGGTCTCGGCTTGACCTATCTCGCACCATCGAGACCATATGGTATCGGTATGGTGGTGGTGGTCCCTTGGTTGGGGTATGGTGATGGTTACGGGTCTGGTTCATGTGTTTAATCACGGGTCCGGTTCATGAATCATTTTTTTAAGGTTTATGATTTTACAAGTTATGTTATTTTTTTTTCAAGACTTAAATTAAATTAATTAAAAACATGAACATGATTAATTTAATTTACATGACTTAGGTTATTAATTTAATTATTAATTCATGAATTTTTAACATAAGTATTTATTATTTAATTAGACTATATAATTAATTAATTATTAAAACCATGACTTATAATTAATTAATTAACATGACTTATGTTATATTATTAATAGATAATAATACATGTTTTAACCTAAGTATTTTACCTTTATTTAATTAAAATCATGTTATATTTAATTAAATACTTTAACCTATAGTTTATTTAATTTACATTTAATAATTAATAAACTATACTAAATAATCACATGATTAGAATAATAATCAGAAAACACTTAAGCTTATATAATTAGCTTAATTAACCAACTTATATCTATTTATGGAAACTTTCTATTTTTAGAAACTTATCTATTTTAAGCAGTAACTCTATTTTTTGGAAACTTTCTATTTCTGGTAACTTTCTACCTTTTTGGAAACTTTCTATTTTAGGAAACCTGCTATTTTTAGAAAGTTACTTATTATTACACAAAAAGTATAATAATACATGAAATACAAGTAATGCTTAATTAGAATAGACAAAATATACGATAAACACGGTATAAAACTTAAAACAGTAAAACATGACATGAACATGTAAAACAAGCTAAGACATGATGTAAAACCAGTTACGTATTCAGTAATCAGATACTTATACACGTATGTATTTATGTAGCATTAGTGATACCGAAGTAGGACTCTCTTCCTTTCGTCTTCTTCGTTCACTGGACATAAGGTACGGATTCTCCATCCTTTCAGTATGGACATTCTTCCTTATTAGGATTCCCCGTATGCAGCCAACTATTTTCCCTAGTATATGTTTTATATGTTTTGACTGCTTATGTTTAATTAGAATACCTAAAGCCATATACATGCATGAACAGTTTCACCTAGTTATGGAGGTACCATAACCATAACATTGGAGGCACCAGTGTTATGACTTCCCCACGGCGGAGTGATTGCTCGTGGCGTCCCTTCATCTTTTGGCTATATTATTATATTTATCATATGGGGCGTATGGGTGCATCCTAGTTACATGTTTTCAGCATATTACTCAGTGTAAATGTGATGTGTGCCTTGCATCCTTCACAAGGAGCTGATCCCTCCTACCCAAAACCAATATATTAAATTAGAGGCAGCCACTCTAATTTGCATGACGAGGTCACCCCTCCAAGTATTCATGCACGTTGATATTTCATGACCTATATTGGCTAATGGTAGAATATGTTAAACAGTTTTTACAAGATAAACATAAGGCTTTTCAAAATATAAAACCAGTTTTACTAAGACTTAATCGGGTTATTCATTACATAGTTTCTTCCGCTGTTTCATGCTTATATGCTTATTTTATTCATGCTTTACTTGTACATCCGTGCACTGAGCGTTATGCTCAGCCGTTACTTTCCTTTCCATGTCCCAAAACGGTAGGTACCCAAGGACAGACTCGAGCATTTTGGAGGACATGCATAGGATGGAAGCTGCCATAGACTTCTTCTCCTTTTGCCTTAATATATTTATGATTGTTTAAGTCTTTCATACATTTCATTTACTTTATTATGTTTTGGGCTTATGTTTGGGAACCGATGTTTGATTCCGGTTTACCCTATGGTCATGTATGTTTTACTACATATTACCTTGCATGCTTTGATAACACGCCATAATTACGCGTAACGGTCCACTTATCAAAGTGGGGTGTTACAATTATGGTATCAGAGCCATGTCTTCGACATGTAGGCTCTAAAACTTGACCTGTGACTAGTGGGTAGTCACCAGGAGCTTCCTAAGCCAACACTTGTTATTCCACGAATTGATGTTTTCAGCACGTTGTTGTTTTAACCACGATGTTTTCAGCACCTTGATGTTTTAACCTTGATGTTTTTCATCGATATTGTTTTAGTAATATGGATGGACAACCATCATTCATATTTAGTTATGTCTCATTGTTTCATGCATGACGTTCCTCGTGAACTGTGACTATGTGGACTGAACCCCAGTAGTTCATAATTAGTCACATAAAAATTTTTCTGATAAGTTTTAACATATGAGTTTCATTTATCTATGTTTCATGTATCATTGTTGCAGGGAGTATGACTAAGTAATGTTTGGTACAGGAATGGCCCTATTTAGTCACATGTGCTTTTGTCGAAGCTTTTGTTTTGGGACCGACCCATAGGCGTCCCCTCGCGCATATAAAGGTTTTTATAAACTGCATCAGATATTCATGCACTGTTTTCATGCATAAATTTTTTCTCATGATTTATAAGCATAAATTTGTTTTCATGTCCCCTCATAAGTTACGATGTCTTTTATGTCAAGTATGCTTTCACACTATCATGGTTAACTCTAGTTTCATGCTGATTATGTTATACACTCCTTCATGTTAAACTGTTTCATGTTTCTTCATGATAATTCAATCTTCATGTTGATTATGTCTTACGCCTCTTTTGTTATTTATGCTTTCATGCAAGACATTGTTGGATTTCATTGAATCCTACTTTCATGATAGTCATGGTTGGTTTTCATTGATCATGCTTTCAGGCAAATCATCTTGAATTTTGTGTAACCACACCTTAACATTTCTCCATGCAACCAGAATGAGGTATATACTGTCAGTGCTAGGTTATTATGATGGTCTTTCTAACCGTTTAACCATTTATTTTTTTCTTTAAATCATGTCAGATGATCGACCCATATCGATCATTTCATGTGCATTCCATGTGTACCCCATGTACCGCATTCCATGTGTATTACACGTACCTAAATCCATGTGTATTTCACTTGCAATACTTTATGAGTATTCGCAAGTCGATTCTAAATCATCTCGGGCGTATGTTCACTTGCTGATATTCTACAAGATTGTTGATGCCGCTCATCATTTGGAGATGTTACTAAAGGTTGATGCTGCTAATGTTTGGAGACGCTACGAGATGTGGATGTTGTTCACAACCTGGAGATCCTACAAGACGAAGAAGAAGGCGTCAGAGCAAAGCAATTGGACGAGAAGATGCTTCACTACCAGACGATTTCCATCAATCATTGTCCCAAATTCTTAGTTACATGTTTCCATCAATCATTGTCCCAAATTCTTAGTTACATGTCACACGTCATTCAGTTGTCGTTTCAGTTATATGAGTGAAGACCGGTACCAACCGGCCACACGACTGAATATTTACATGAATCAGAGTCATGAGAATGACCGTCATGGAACTAACAGACAAGACGATAGTAACCACTACTATGACAACAACTATTCTAGCAATTGCAACCGAAGCTCCAGCCGCGGATGTGATCAGAAAGACAAAGGATCAGTAGTCCAACCGATTCGCCAATTTTGGTATAATAACCTAATATTTGTAGTTCTGTTTGTTTCACATCTCGAGACACATGTCAAGACCTTAGTCAAGACACATGTCTCACGTATACTTTTTGAAGACACATGTCAAGACCTCAATCAAGACACATGCCTCACGTATACTTTTTGAAGACACATGTCAAGACACCAATCGAGACACATGTCATGCTTACATTTTCCAAGACACGAGTCAGAACACATGACTCACGTCCAATTCTGTAACATCTCTAAGAATTTCAGGGTACCCTCCAAAGGGTATATCCATTTTGTTGTGCCATGTATTAATCAGCCCACAAGAAATTCAGTACCAGCACCAGCATATCGGTGAGATCTGTCACGATTGTTCGATGATACTCTCCTTTCTTGCACCTATAATTCACATGTTCATGACCATAAAAGACACCATTCATATTCCCCATGTATACGAAGGTTTTCCTTCAGCCTAATGATAAGATCCAAGCTGCTAACGCATTACTTCAGTCATGCATGAGCTAAATTTAATCCTAATCACGGACTACAAGCAGCACACCCTGCTATGATTCATGATTTTGTACAATAATGTGCAGGATCTTGCATACATTCAACATGGTTTTCCATCAGGAAAATCTGTACAAATTATCTATGCTTCTCAAGCACGTGCCTTTTTAGCCATGACTGCTAAAATTTTCTAGCTGTTAGTTAAGACACGACCACTGAAGTTTCTTTATGCATAATCAGCCGATTATACCAAAATCGTCCCATAGATTTTAGCAGAACCCTCGAGGAGGAGGACGGTAACATGAGCTTATGTGTTGACCACCGTCGATGTAAACAAATCACCATCCATAACCGTTATTCTCCTCCACGTATTGAAAACATGTCCAAATTGATTTAGGGTGTTAATCACCTTTCCAAGATCGGACTCATGATCATGCTGCCAACAGTGACGAGAGAAAGAGAAAAACATTTCCATGACTGCTATTTTAACACCCCCAAATTTACACGCAGCGGAATACATCTTTGGGTGCTAAACAATGATACAACAACACATAATTTATAAAGAACGACTCGAAAAGAGACGTTTTAGATTTATCGTTCCCAAAACATTTGTCAGAGTAGCGTAGTCCTAAGTAATCGTTACCGAAAGATAAGTTAAAACAACATATTAGTTTGTTTTAAAAAAATGGAACGATAAATAAATCAAAGAGTTTTAAACAACATAGCAGTGCACAACTTCATTCTCGTGACCTCCAAGCTTCCACTTCTTGATTACCTGAAATACATGTGAGTAAAACAATCAGCAAAAATGCCGAGTGAATCTATAGGTTTATGAAATCAATTTGAACACAAGCAAAGATTATAAGTTTGTGGCATTCTTATAAGCATCAAATAATAATTCGCATCAACAATAATAATTGTATATAGCATAAATTGCAATAAGCTCATGGAACCGAGCCCTTAAACACTCCCATATCAGTCTAATAAGACGAGAGATTTATTAATTGTCGTTACCTCCAGATTATTGGTACATTGCCGTATACCTGACTTCTCAATACAATATGCTCAAACAGTGTGGAGGTCGGGCCTAAGCTTCTATGACAAGTCCACAAAAACTGAACCGGGGCGGCTTCCCCCATAGATCTATTAATTGTACTAGCGGTTAACCCATCATAGGTTAATTAACGGTCCATAATTGAGGTTTTAACAAAGGCAATCACTTAATGCAATTTAAAGGCAACCACGGGTCCATTCATAGAGGGACAAAGCATACCATAAAAATCTTGTGTTCTAAGTTTACAAAACATGTATTCCCCCTCGCAGGTTTAAAATCATTTAATAACTAGTATAAAGCGAGGCTATAGACTCACGTTGATAATGCAAGGCGGATTATCGGCTACGGGCGTGCTTCGGTCACGGAAACCTATATAAATAATAATCGGTCTTAGACTCTTGTCTAATGACTTTTATCAAAATAACAATATACATATGATGATTTTGTACATATGATGATGATCAAGTGGGTTTATATATCCTTGTTTACTCATTTTAGTGTTTACGTTTTGGTAACTTTTTACTAGTTTACTAGTTTTACCTACTTACCTATTTTAAGTTCAATAAGCTTAGTATAAGTTCTTTAACTTGTTTTAATCCAATTTATACCTATATTATCAGTATCTATACTTTCCATGTTGGGCCCAAATGGGTTAAGCCCAATAAGTTCTTTTTATAAGTGTTTAACTTATTTAGTCCAATTATTAGTCCAATATGCTTAGTTAGCTCGTTAATGTCCGTATGTCCTATAGTTCGGGTTTTATCGGTTTTTACTTGTATTAGTTACTTATATATCAGTATATGACTTTTAAAAACTTTACATTAGACGGGTTTGATCGTCTAAGTTTTATTTGGCGAAAAACGTTAATTTTATGGTAATAGCCGAAAAAATCGTAAAAATCAAGTTTATAGTTTTTATTACTTATAAGTATTATTCCACTACCATTTATATAATTTATCCATTTAATTAACCTTTTACATATTTATATAAATAAGTTTCATAAGTTAGTGGGTTTTTATTTTACATTTTATACAATAAAATTTGAGTGCTTATATAATAATAATAAACATTAATTCTCAAAATCTGATTTTTATCTTCATGTTCACCATTTTTATCATATCTAGAGTTCTATAATGAATTAGAAGCTCAATTTTGGGTGGCATGATCTTCATATTATGTGCTACATTTAACTCAGTTATAGCTACTGCTCATTTTAAGATTATCTAGCCTTAACAGTCCTTACAAAACAGCTTATTCAGATTAGCACTCTCATCTTGTTTTGATCATATCTCACTCATTATAATGATTTCATTGCATGGCCAACTCTCACATGTGTATAACATCTTGTACATACTGTAAATGGATCATACCATGCAATTTTATCAGTTCAAGTTTTAGTTATATACTGTTTTTATACAGCCAACTAAATAAGCATGATTTTAGCCTCATTTCTTATAGTTATTAACCTTTTTAAGCATATTTATCAACACTTGATCCCCACACAACATTATTATCATCATATATACATCATATACATATACAATAATAAAGAAAATACATTTGTTCTTTACAAAAATAACAAGAGAAAATGGAGAGGATGATCTTCTTTACCAACCAAGTGTATTTCTTGTTTTTGGAAGACAAGAACTTGATGAACACCAAAAGTAACTCCAAGATCATCAAACACCAAGAACAATAGTTGATAAATCAGCCCTAGGACACAAGCAAATCACCTCCAATATTGTTAATATGGCCACCAAATGATCAAGGCTTCAAGATAACTCCATGATAGAGCTAGATAACATGTATTTCATGGCTAGAAAAGATCAAAAGGGGTGTTTGTAGCTTGAAAGTGGATGGCAAGGTGAAGGTGTTAAGAGAGTTTTGATGTTGGTTTTGCATGTATGGAAAGATGGAAATGAGTTAGTTGATGGTTTTAGCTAGTAAGTGGAAAAGAGTAGCTTAAGGTGTAAGCTTTGTTTACACTTGTAAACACTTAGCTAACATGATGCCACATATAGTTGTGGTGTCATGTTGGTGCCATCCATGCTAGCTAGTGGGGTGGGACAATGTATTTTGTCCCATCTCACTAGTTTACGGGTATTCCTCGATTCTAGTTTTCTCGATTTGCGTGCCCTTGGGTCGTTTCACGAAAAACGTTTTTATAAATTATGAATCAACGTCACAAAACGAATCCAATAAAAATTGTCTCATCAAAAACGGAGTTCAAAAACGTAAATACGTAATCCTAAGGTTTCCGGTTTAGTCGTAAGGGACGCTAAATTATGCACGTAAGTCCAAATTTAAATCCGTAAATTGTGAGTTCGTCAACCAACACAAAAATAAGTTTCAAAATATTATACGAGAAAATATTTCACTACCTGAAAATGTTAGATTGTACTTTTAAAAGTTTAAACGCACACGAAAAATAATAATATAACGACTCGATACGTAATTGAAACGATATCGTCGAAAGTATTAAATATCGAAACTATCGATAATAAAATATAAAAATTTTGGCATCCGTCGGTATCGCGATCACTAGTAGTCCTCGTTGCTCGTCAAAATATTAAAATATAATATTTAATATCGGTTTCAACTTAAACTGTTAAACATAATAATACTTAACGTTATAAAATACTTCAAAATAATTGAAAATAGAATTAAATTATGACCTTATTTTTACGGGTTTTACATCCTCACCACCTTAAGGGAGCGACGTCCCGGCGCTCAACTCGCCTCACTTTCGCCAACGCGCATTAAAGTCTCAATAAACATCGTCGTTGGAAGTCAAGAAGATATTACATAATATGTGTTCTACATGATCGGACGTCATCGGATGATGCCGTCTCAAGTTCTCACAACTTACGATCATTTGACTAGATCACATACCACATAAGTACATAAAAATAAAAGGTCGAACAATAACATCAAGTATAGATTTCCATCGTTAATCATCAAGAAAACCTTGAACGAACCCTTGATAATAACCACTTGATCTCAAGAGTCTTTCCACTTGCGGTGTCGGCTTCAACATGCTCCTCGAGGTTGTAATGAATTTATTAACTCCATTCATTAAGAGATTTGGTCATCAATCATTTCACGAGTACACGCATAAATCCTGGTGACACTTATCGTTTCTTCTTATACACTGCTTCCCGAGATTCATTTTAAACTCAGAATAAAATAGTGATCTTCAATACGAGGAACAGAACGATATAAAAATAAACTCAATAAACGCATAAACGGACAAGATGTGGTAAAATGATTTAAGGTTGACGATTGACGAGGGATCTCAACTCACGTAACCGAAAAACATAATAAATCACAATACTAGAAAAATGAGAGCGAAGAATAAATTATACATTATCATTAAAATAACATTTGTCACAATTATCCGTCCCGGATTTGGTATTACCTTAAAACTCAGTTGATGTACTTTCTTGATAATGATGATACATCAAAAATAGAAGTAAAATAGTTTCAAAATTTATTTGGTCGTCTTAAGAAACTTTGAAAGAATAACACGAATTTATTAATTAAACTCGTATTGATGGTTACAATTTAGAAAATATAATTTCCAAATCAAATCACTATTAGGAATATAAGTTAAACCGATAATTTCATTACGTTTAAAAGTAAAGTATGATAAGTCAATTACTTCAAAGATAGAGATAATTTCATTTTAAACATTAGTTTTAGTTATACAAAATATGATGTATAAATTTGACCTTTTACTTGTGATGGTTATTTTGATAATTGAAAATCATTGGAAAATGTATAAAAGTTCCATAAAAATTTTATAATACTTTGTAGAAATACATAAAGGTGTTTATTATTTCGAAATAACATGGGATATATTCGGGTTTCGAAATGTGACAAGATAACAAGCGAATACGAATGAAAATAATAGTCAACAATTAATACGAAATCAATGGTACAAAAGAGAACGAAGCAAATGTCGTATGAATTCTTAAAGAGAATAATAAAATAAAGGCGGTGATGGTATGACGATAAGAAATAATAGATTAAACAAGTTGTCGATTTTGTTAGTTCGGTCGATGGTTCATCAATATCAGCTCGTTAACTTAGCGGTGGTCGATACATGATCGGAAAGAAGATCCATACAAAAATTTTAATCAAAGAAAATTCCTAATAATCAGTTGTAATTAAAACAAATCAAATGAACGATGTTAGTGTTTAAAGAGAGAAGTCAAAGCACGGTTCACAAGAGTGGATTTCGAGACAAACGAGAGTGACGGACGTCATCCCGGATATACGGAAATCACTTTGGTGATAATTCATTATTCACGTGCAGAGACATTCCAAAGATCTACCCAGTCGCATAAAGAAGATTGAACAAGAAGAAAGGATAAAACATCGAGACTTTCAAGTCATTTATCAACAGTCGGTAATTAGACGAACTGTCAAAAGAAATCAGTTATAAGACAAAATGAAGTAACAAGTGGAAAAACAATCATCGAGTAAAAACGTACTTAAAATCACTTAATTCGTTTAACGAAAGGTAAGAAAACATATGCGGATGCATAGAAATTGTGCTACTTGCATAACATATAAAGGTTTTCAAAACTTCTTTTCAATTTATTTCATTTTATTTATCTTTGTCATAATTACAAGTAAAAAGTTGATTATCATCAAGATTTTTAAGGTGACTACTATTCAGCCTAGCATGGCTCCTTCTAAATTAGACATAGGTGATCAGGCCATGTATAATTTAGAACTAGCAATGCAGTGCTTCATTTCGTCGAAAAGTATTACGTTTCTTATGTTTATATAAACCAAGCCATTTGTAAAATGGAATTTAAAAATAGTTTATAAATTTATAGGATACAAGTAATTTGTGAGATACTCAATAAGCAACTTTTAATGTTACGAAAAGTATTTTATAAGACCAAAGTAAAAACAATTGGTGAAAATAATCGTAAAACAATATCAGATTTATTTATAATATGACATCATGACAACGTATAAAGTAGTCAAAGTTTTGCAAAAAGTGGAAAATAGTAGCTCATAAAACAACCAATGAAATGGATACAAGTTGTTAAGTTTTCAAAGGGTTATAAGGTTTAGACGAAAACGTCATGAGATACGCGATAAGAATGTCAACGAAGAATGTGAAAGCAAAACTTCAAAACTCAACTCAAATCAGTGGAAGGTTAGAAGAAAACGAAAATAAAATAACATCGAATGACAAATGAGTCATATATATGAAAAGAATAAAACAATCCACATGTGTATTCTTTGTAAGATACTCGACACAACATGCTTTTAAGAAAGTATGTTATTCGTTTTTAAATTACACCATTAATCCGGTAATTGCTAATCCTGTACTGTTTGTATTTTTAAATATTTTCACATGCAACTAGTATTCGTTAGTTGTAAAATAATATTTGTAAAAATTTTACGATCTCAAATGAAATCAAAACAGCTTAGAAACATTTAAAACTCATGTTCTGAATTTTCTATCAGATTTAACTTTTAAATATGAGCCGATTAATTGACCCGATAAACGACATCTCCAAGACTCAGAGTCTAAAGCATTTTGATGCAAAACGACGTTTCAGACGACTTTCTAGTTTTACCCGAGACCTGAAAACCAATGTAAAATGACCAAAATACCCCTGCAAGTTCTGTGCAGGTTTGACTATTTTATTTTAAAAACGCAGGTTTTACTTTTAAGTTTTGACCTGTTTATACTGCCCCTACAGTTTCTGCATAAAGTGTATTTTTCGACACTTCTTAACGGCTCAAAATATATACATATATACACACATGTCTTGTGGATTTTATAACAACGAAAAATAAATCTCGTAATGAGCATCAAATAAAATATAGCATGATGAATGACAGAAAATGCTTCAAGGTATTCAACACGAAATTTAGAAAGCAAGACGGTGAAAGACGATCGTAATTTAGATTTCAAAATGCACTGTAGGCAAATCTCCTTGGTGCCACGATTGTCAAAAACACAAAACATAGCAAGAAAAGAATGGAACATTAACGGGTTGCACTCCGGGAGCAAGAAAGTTAATGAAAAACAAATGATACAATTTTATAGAAGTAAAATCGTATTCCGATCTAGCGCCATAATCTAGACGATGATTTATAAAATGACGATGACGTTACTGAGATATAAGTGAACAATACACTTCGGAGTCGATACATATAAATGTCAATAAATAGCGGTTAGTCTATTCCAAAGACACATTGAGCTACACAATGGTCTAGACACTACGTTTCAAGACGTCCAAGCACAAACAGCCGAAAGACGATTTGGATATCTATATAGATATCACAAAGGGTTAAACAATGAAAGTAACGCGCGTATATGAAGGTATGTAAGGTCATAATATAAAACTTTGCAATAAAAGCAATTTAAATACTTCAAAAATAAATACAGAAGATCATGAAATTCATTGTATTTATTTAAGTTAATCATTAATAAATGACAAACTTTTATCGAAAAATTTAACGACATAAATATATATCGATAAAGAATTATAGTATTTATTTAGAAATACTTAGCAATAAGGCATACATAATAATGTATACTAAAGTTGTAATCCCAGAAGTAGCTTGAACCTGAAGTCACGCGAAATCATGTGCACCGACTCTTTGAAAAATAAAACCGACAATTATAGTTTAGGTTTTTAGAAAAAGACCTAGTTCTCTATAACTCATGGCTCTGATACCAATCTTTAACACCCCCAAATTTACACGCAGCGGAATACATCTTTGGGTGCTAAACAAAATTACAACAACACATAATTTATAAAGAACGACTCGAAAAGAGACGTTTTAGATTTATCGTTCCCAAAACATTTGTCAGAGTAGCGTAGTCCTAAGTAATCGTTACCGAAAGATAAGTTAAAACAACATATTAGTTTGTTTTAAAAAAATGGAACGATAAATAAATCAAAGAGTTTTAAACAACATAGCAGTGCACAACTTCATTCTCGTGACCTCCAAGCTTCCACTTCTTGATTACCTGAAATACATGTGAGTAAAACAATCAGCAAAAATGCCGAGTGAATCTATAGGTTTATGAAATCAATTTGAACACAAGCAAAGATTATAAGTTTGTGGCATGCTTATAAGCATCAAATAATAATTCGCATCAACAATAATAATTGTATATAGCATAAATTTCAATAAGCTCATGGAACCGAGCCCTTAAACACTCCCATATCAGTCTAATAAGACGAGAGATTTATTAATTGTCGTTACCTCCAGATTATTGGTACATTGCCGTATACCTGACTTCTCAATACAATATGCTCAAACAGTGTGGAGGTCGGGCCTAAGCTTCTATGACAAGTCCAGAAAAACTGAACCGGGGTGGCTTCCCCCATAGATCTATTAATTGTACTAGCGGTTAACCCATCATAGGTTAATTAACGGTCCATAATTGAGGTTTTAACAAAGGCAATCACTTAATGCAATTTAAAGGCAACCACAGGTCCATTCATAGAGGGACAAAGCATACCATAAAAATCTTGTGTTCTAAGTTTACAAAACATGTATTCCCACTCGCAGGTTTAAAATCATTTAATAACTAGTATAAAGCGAGGCTATAGACTCACGTTGATAATGCAAGGCGGATTATCGGCTACGGGCGTGCTTCGGTCACGGAAACCTATATAAATAATAATCGGTCTTAGACTCTTGTCTAATGACTTTTATCAAAATAACAATATACATATGATGATTTTGTACATATGATGATGATCAAGTGGGTTTATATATCCTTGTTTACTCATTTTAGTGTTTACGTTTTGGTAACTTTTTACTAGTTTACTAGTTTTACCTACTTACCTATTTTAAGTTCAATAAGCTTAGTATAAGTTCTTTAACTTGTTTTAATCCAATTTATACCTATATTATCAGTATCTATACTTTCCATGTTGGGCCCAAATGGGTTAAGCCCAATAAGTTCTTTTTATAAGTGTTTAACTTATTTAGTCCAATTATTAGTCCAATATGCTTAGTTAGCTCGTTAATGTCCGTATGTCCTATAGTTCGGGTTTTATCGGTTTTTACTTGTATTAGTTACTTATATATCAGTATATGACTTTTAAAAACTTTACATTAGACGGGTTTGATCGTCTAAGTTTTATTTGGCGAAAAACGTTAATTTTATGGTAATAGCCGAAAAAATCGTAAAAATCAAGTTTATAGTTTTTATTACTTATAAGTATTATTCCACTACCATTTATATAATTTATCCATTTAATTAACCTTTTACATATTTATATAAATAAGTTTCATAAGTTAGTGGGTTTTTATTTTACATTTTATACAATAAAATTTGAGTGCTTATATAATAATAATAAACATTAATTCTCAAAATCTGATTTTTATCTTCATGTTCACCATTTTTATCATATCTAGAGTTCTATAATGAATTAGAAGCTCAATTTTGGGTGGCATGATCTTCATATTATGTGCTACATTTAACTCAGTTATAGCTACTGCTCATTTTAAGATTATCTAGCCTTAACAGTCCTTACAAAACAGCTTATTCAGATTAGCACTCTCATCTTGTTTTGATCATATCTCACTCATTATAATGATTTCATTGCATGGCCAACTCTCACATGTGTATAACATCTTGTACATACTGTAAATGGATCATACCATGCAATTTTATCAGTTCAAGTTTTAGTTATATACTGTTTTTATACAGCCAACTAAATAAGCATGATTTTAGCCTCATTTCTTATAGTTATTAACCTTTTTAAGCATATTTATCAACACTTGATCCCCACACAACATTATTATCATCATATATACATCATATACATATACAATAATAAAGAAAATACATTTGTTCTTTACAAAAATAACAAGAGAAAATGGAGAGGATGATCTTCTTTACCAACCAAGTGTATTTCTTGTTTTTGGAAGACAAGAACTTGATGAACACCAAAAGTAACTCCAAGATCATCAAACACCAAGAACAATAGTTGATAAATCAGCCCTAGGACACAAGCAAATCACCTCCAATGTTGTTAATATGGCCACCAAATGATCAAGGCTTCAAGATAACTCCATGATAGAGCTAGATAACATGTATTTCATGGCTAGAAAAGATCAAAAGGGGTGTTTGTAGCTTGAAAGTGGATGGCATGGTGAAGGTGTTAAGAGAGTTTTGATGTTGGTTTTGCATGTATGGAAAGATGGAAATGAGTTAGTTGATGGTTTTAGCTAGTAAGTGGAAAAGAGTAGCTTAAGGTGTAAGCTTTGTTTACACTTGTAAACACTTAGCTAACATGATGCCACATATAGTTGTGGTGTCATGTTGGTGCCATCCATGCTAGCTAGTGGGGTGGGACAATGTATTTTGTCCCATCTCACTAGTTTACGGGTATTCCTCGATTCTAGTTTTCTCGATTTGCGTGCCCTTGGGTCGTTTCACGAAAAACGTTTTTATAAATTATGAATCAACGTCACAAAACGAATCCAATAAAAATTGTCTCATCAAAAACGAAGTTCAAAAACGTAAATACGTAATCCTAAGGTTTCCGGTTTAGTCGTAAGGGACGCTAAATTATGCACGTAAGTCCAAATTTAAATCCGTAAATTGTGAGTTCGTCAACCAACACAAAAATAAGTTTCAAAATATTATACGAGAAAATATTTCACTACCTGAAAATGTTAGATTGTACTTTTAAAAGTTTAAACGCACACGAAAAATAATAATATAACGACTCGATACGTAATTGAAACGATATCGTCGAAAGTATTAAATATCGAAACTATCGATAATAAAATATAAAATTTTTGGCATCCGTCGGTATCGCGATCACTAGTAGTCCTCGTTGCTCATCAAAATATTAAAATATAATATTTAATATCGGTTTCAACTTAAACTGTTAAACATAATAATACTTAACGTTATAAAATACTTCAAAATAATTGAAAATAGAATTAAATTATGACCTTATTTTTACGGGTTTTACATCTATTCGTACACGACTCGGTCATGCTCGATTCATGATGTTATACTAGTCTCATAAGTGCTCCAACAACATTCTAGACTTAATAAATTGAGTTGCCATGAACTCATAAACAAATTCATCAGTATTTTCCATCAAGGACAACCTGATTTTTCTCTAGGTCTAGAGAAGAGCAGGAAGACCATATTTGCACTGTGTTGCAAATTCTACGACAGGAGAAGTTTCACCTTGAAATTTTCCAATATAAACTCTAATTGATTTCAGTGACATACTGAATCACATGGATTCTTACGATTAATCTTACCATGGCCAAGCCTATGCGTAAAGGTGAGAACCCTACACTCCGTTAGGTGTTCCAAGAAAATCCTACGCTAAGAAAAGTCTAATCTCAGAGACTCAGAGTTTCGCAAACTTCTATGTATCAAGTTTCTACGAAGCAGGATACAGTTACGTTCATATCTGTGTACCTGACATACCAACAAGCTATGATAGAACACCAATAGACTAAGATGTCTTTCCATCATCAGAAATGGTGAACAGAAATGGGACAAGATCTCCATGGATTTTGGTTACCAGATTAACGCAAACTCAGAAGAAGCAAGATGTTATCTGAGTTATTGCCAAAAGTTTGATCAAGTCTACAGAATCCTTACATCCGCAACGATTTCAGAACCAAAAGATTGATCGGACATGTTCCATCCAAGGCTCATCTGATCACTTGGTAATCCGTCAGATATCGGGTCAGACAAAGGTTCGCATTTGTGCTCCTTATTTACGCTCACGTCCTTATTCTAATTCCACGACTTGCTTTCACGCTCACGTTCATGACACTATTCACGTTCATGATCGTATCTTGTCTTACGATTTTACGTTCATTTTCGTTCAGGGATGTTTTACAAGAAATTGAGAGACCAGACTCAAGTTTAGTAAAACTCTCTATCCTCAGATAGACGTTTCACGTCACATTCCACGTCTCACCTTATAACGTGTGGCGTTACCACCGCCGTATTCCATGTTCACAATATGTTTCACATGTCACATTCATTCCACATTCCTCATGTCACGTTCACGATATGTTACACGTATCATTGATCACGATATGTTTGCTCATACTACACTCATCATATCTCCACGTATCACGTTCAAAATTTTTCATGTACTACGTTTCTATATGTCTCGCGCATCGTTGCTATTTATCAGTTAAGTTAGATTGTTTTGCACCATAACGTTTCGGTTACCCTTGCATGTTAACTCTTATTTCCTCGATCGAATTCAGGGGATTTATCTTACAGAGATGACAAAGAACTCCTTGTGTTTTCAAGTCAAGGTCAGGAGGACCAAGATTTATCGTTTGTGTCAAGATCTTGTGAAGGAACCGTTCCAAGCGGGAAGCCACTTGGAAACGGACGAGTCCATTCGGATTTTATCCTCTCATCCTTCCATAATTCAGTAAGACTCTTTTAGTCATGTCACGTTCCACGTTCCTTTCTACCATGTCACGTCCAGGTCCTTTTATCTTACATACCCTCTCAGTAAGATTCGGGTATGTTTCTTTTCCAGTTTACGTTATCTATAATTCAGGGATGAATTATTCTTTTTAGGGGGAAGAGTTGTAAACCCGCATGCTTTTACCATGAATAGTACCCTTATGATCGTGCGTACATGATTAGAACTTTCCTTTTATAACATGTTTACGTTTCACGTACAAGAATTACAAGTATTACGTACGTGTTATAACACGATAAGTATTTATTACGTATTAACACACGATAATTATTTCAATAATAATTATTATCACGAACATACGAACATGAAATCATGAACGTAAATTAATCACGAACTAATATTACGTATGTATATATATTTATTACGAACACGAATAAATATATTAAGTCACGATGGATAACTAATTAAAACACGTAAATTACGAACACGATAAAACACGAGAACACACTATTATTTTTAGACACGGAAAAAGGTACGGGTTACCCCAAGTTGGGCCCCTACCCGCGGCTACACAACAAGAATATCCCATGTAAACTTTTACTAAACAAGAATTAAGGGAAACTTGTGTCATTTATCACAAAATCAAGAAAATAACAAAAACCCTAATTCTTTCTTTGCTCCTATTTTGGCCGCCGGGTTTGATCACCAAAAAGGGGTGTTCGGGTTGATTTTGATCTTGGAAATTTTACAAGGATCGTTTTGTGTTCGTCCTCATTTGATTCACGTATTCGGTATAACCTTTAACCTTTTCTTTTTATGTTTTGATTTATTGAATCACATAAAATCATGATATTTTTAATTAAACTAATTAAAAACAAGTATTTTGCACATGTTAATAATCATGGGGTAAATCAAATCAAGGGTTTAGGGGTGTTTTTTTTCTAGCCGACGCCTAACCGAGCCCCATAGGGATCTCGGCTTAGCCTATCTCGCACCACCGAGACCATATGGTCTCGGTATGGTAGTGGTGGTCTCACGGCAGCAACAAAAAAAAGGGAAACCCCGACCTTGGTCGGGGTATGGTGATGGTTACGGGTCCGGTTCATGGGTTTAATCACGGGTCCGGTTCATGAATCATTTTTTTAAGGTTTATGATTTTACAAGTTATGTTATTTTTTTTTCAAGACATAAATTAAATTAATTAAAAACATGAACATGATTAATTTAATTTACATGACTTAGGTTATTAATTTAATTATTAATTCATGAATTTTTAACCGAAGTATTTATTATTTAATTAGACTATATAATTAATTAATTATTAAAACCATGACTTATAATTAATTAATTAACATGACTTAGGTTATATTATTAACAGATAATAATACATGTTTTAACCTAAGTATTTTACCTTTATTTAATTAAAATCATGTTATATTTAATTAAATACTTTAACCTATAGTTTATTTAATTTACATGTAATAATTAATAAACTATACTATATAATCACATGACTTAGAATAATAATCAGAAAACACTTAAGCTTATATAATTAGCTTAATTAACCAGCTTATATCTAATTATGGAAACTTTCTATTTTTAGAAACTTATCTATTTTAAGCAGTAACTCTATTTTTTGGAAACTTTCTATTTCTGGTAACTTTTTTTTTTAAAACTTTCTATTTTAGGAAACCTGCTATTTTTAGAAAGTTACTTATTATTACACAACAAGTATAATAATACATGAAATACAAGTAATACTTAATCAGAATAGACAGAATATACGATAAACACGGTATAAAGCTTAAAACAGTAAAACATGACATGAACATATAAAACAAGCTAAGACATGATGTATTCAGTAATCAGATACTTATACACGTATGTATTTATGTAGAATTAGTGATACCGAAGTAGGACTCTCTTCCGTTCGTCTTCTTCGTTCACTGGACATAAGGTACGTATTGTCCGTCCTTTCAGTATGGACATTCTTCCTTATTAGGATTCCCCGTATGCAGCCAACTATTTTCCCTAGTATATGTTTTATATGTTTTGATTGCCTATGTTTAATTAGAATACCTAAAGCCATATACATGCATGACCAGTTTCACCTAGTTATGGAGGTACCATAACCATAACACTGGAGGCACCAGTGTTATGACTTCCCCACGACGGAGTGATTGCTCGTGGCGTCCCTTTAGCTTTTGGCCATATTATTATATTTATCATGTGGGGCGTATGGGTGCATCCTAGTTACATGTTTTCAGCAGATTACTCAGTGTGAATGTGGTGTGTGCCTTGCATCCTTCACAAGGAGCTGATCCCTCCTACCCAAAACCAGTATATTAAATTAGAGGCAGCCCCTCTAATTTGCATGACGAGGTCACCCCTCCAAGTATTCATGCACGTTGATATTTCATGACCTATATTGGCTAATGGTAGAATATGTTAAACAATTTTTACAAGATAAACATGAGGCTTTTCAAACTATAAAACCAGTTTTACTAAGACTTAACCGGGTTATTCATGACATAGTTTCTTCCGCTGTTTCATGCTTATATGCTTATATTATTCATGCTTTACTTGTACATCCGTGCACTGAGCGTTATGCTCAGCCGTTACTTTCCTTTCCATGTCCCAAAACGGCAGGTACCCAAGGACAGACTCGAGCATTTTGGAGGACATGCATAGGGTGGAAGCTGCCATAGAATTCTTCTCCTTTTGCCTTCATATATTTATGCTTGTTTAAGTCTTTCATTCATTTCATTTACTTTATTATGTTTTGGGCTTATGTTTGGGAACCAATGTTTGATTCTAGTTTACCCTATGGTCATGTATGTTTTACTACATATTACCTTGCATACTTTGATGACACGCCATAATTACGCGTAACGGTCCACTTATCAAAATGGGGTGTTACATGTGTTCTAACTTCCCTAATGATAACTGGTGGTTGGGATACACCAATCATACCTGTAGGCTTGTCAACGCCTTCTTTGCTCTTGTCAGCTGATACATGGATTTAGCTAGGTTCAGATTTCTCGGAATCTTCTCGAATTGATCTCAGTTAAAAGTAGAATGATTTGTTCTTGGTGACAAAAAGTGGATTTGGTTTTCTAATCTACTAAAAGGTAAGTGAATAAATGGTAATGAAGTAAACTTAAAACAAGCAACAATTAATAATCTGAAAAATAACTCTTACTGAAGAAGACCCTATGCGGAAAGTATGACCATTCAGAATAAAATATTGCTCTATTCGGAAAGTTTACACCATGCGGAAAATCCAGTCTATTCGGGAAATACTTCTATTCGGAATAAATTGTCTCATGCGGAAAATTAAGGTCATTCGGAAAAATCAGGGCTATGCGGAAAATTGTTCCGAATAAGGAAAATAGAAAATTGCTATTCGGAATTTAAAGGCTATTCGGAAAATGTTCCGAATAACAAAACAAAAACACCCCTATTCGGAATATGGGAAATATTTCGAATAAGGCAAAAATAAAAGTTCCGAATAAGGAAACAGGAAAAGTCCTATGCGGAAAATTGGTGCTACTCGGAAAAACCACCCTATTCGGAAAAAGTTCCGAATAAGGAAACTAAAACACCCCTATTCGGAATATTCAATATTCCGAATAAGGGAAACTCAAAATGGGCTATTCGGAACTTTCTGGGCAGTAACAGTAACAGAAGAAAAAGAGAGGCACGAAATTTAATCCAAATCGACTTAAATACTCAAAAAGGTTTTGCCAAATTAAACACAAATCATCTAAATACCATAAAGAACAAATCCCATCAATAAAAACATTAAATCAACAACTTTTTGAAATCAAACTTGGATCAAATAAGAAACTTAGAAACTTGCAATAAGAATGATGAAGAACAAGATGAATAGAAAGATGGAATGGATTAATTAATGTAAAAGTAACAAGATTAATGATTAAGGATTACAAGATGAAAAGAAAAAGATGAAAATCACCAAACTCCCTAATGGAGTTGGTGATGGGACGAACAAAAGAACTGGGAAAAAGGAAAATGAAAAACTAACTCACTCCCTAATGTGTGAAGGGAGTTTCTATTTATACTCCTAGTGGTTGGTTGGTGAGTGGGCTTTCTCCTCTTCTTCTTGTCTTCTCGTCTTTTCAGAAAAGTTGACGTTTTCGATTCTGATTCGGGATTTGTCTTCGATTAAATCCAACTCGTCTTTTAATTTCTTCGTTAAATAGACTCGAGTTTCTTCGACTTATGAAAATCTTCCGTCTTTAGTCCTTTTCTTCGATAAATCTTCGAATAGGCCTAGTGACTTCAAATCTTTTGCACGTCTTGGACGATAGACTTTATCTTGAGTCTTTTTCCTTGATAAAACCCGTGCAATCCCATGTTTTCTTTAATATTCATCCGGTTAGCCCTGAAATCACAATAAACACAAAAACCACGCATAATTCCAAACAAATGATATTAATTACGTGTTTTGGTCTTGTTTTTGCCAGAATTAAGTGGTAAAAGGATGGGTGTTTACACACCTATCAAATCCCCTACACTTAACCATTGCCATGCCCTCATGCAATGCTTAGCGATAAAGCAATTTTACATTTTTCTCATAATCAATCAACCTTGGCCTTATTTAAATTTTACTAAACAATAATTAAAATACTAAGAGAACGTAAAACTTTAAAATAAACAAAAGGATGGAAATAACTTGTAAAGAAATCAAGGACTTACATTAGGGCTTTGGTGTTGCGAAGATTTATCACCCTCAAGTTTCACGTTCCCCAAACTAAGCTTAAAAACGAGATCATTGTTATTATAAGTTAGTAAATCAAACACTTACACACATGGCTTAATTAAATGCTTAAACTCCCTTATTCCTAGGTGTATCTCTTATATTTTATTTTTGTCTTAGAATGATCATGAAGATGCATTTTTGGACTTATTTCGATAGTTTATTAATGCTGAAAGCAAAGTAGGACGATTTGATCAATAGTTAGCTAAAGGAAAAAATCTCTTAAAACTGCTTCTCGGGATATCAAAAAGTTCATATCTTGGCATAACTTGGTTCACGATTTGAGACCTTTCTCGGGCCGATATTTGGCATGTACTTCATACTTCATATCTTCGAGAGACGTTCTTGAGATAATGGTCTTCTCATCATAATAGAGTTTCTTCACTTGGAGACTTTTGAGGGGTACTCCAACTTTGTTGACCACGACTTCATGATTATTTCTTCAATCTCTAATTGGGATTTTGAGATACAACGATCCGCCTCCTTTTCGGACTTGGATCTATTTATCCTCATACCTTGTTTGGGTCTTTTCGGATAGACTTCTCCATGATCTTTATGGGAGTTGATTGCTTTTCGTCGTGAGTCTTGATCCTTCATATTGACTTTAGGAATAATGCTTTTCACATCACTTTGGATCTTCAGCAATAAAATTGAATCCTCATGCCTTGTTAGGGCCTTTTCGGACTCGCCAATCTTCGCGCCCCGCTTCATAAGTTATGCCTTGGCTATGAACTCTTATCATTACCGAGCAACTTTTAAACGATTTTGGGCTAGAAGCTAAGTAACTTTTCAAATCGTAAGACCTTACTTATTGCAGATAAATATTAGCAAGTGATGGGAGAATAGGCAAATAATTACACCAAGTGAGCTTGCGCAAGAATACCGACTTATAATTGACTCTATCATTTCTCGTCCTCCACAATTTAAAATCTCAAATAATGAGACTCGTGGACACTTAGCCTAATAAACCAATTAAGGTCTACATGGTTAAGGATACTAGCTAGAATAAACTAGGATAAGTCTATTCGGGTTGAGTCAAAATAAACGCAACGGGCCTAATATGTCAAAGATATCTAAACTAGCTACACCACTTTATTAAAATTTTTGACTTTATTGCGGGATATATACATATGAAAGCAACGATAAAAATTTAAAAATTACGACTAAATGGCCAAAGTTAATAAAAAATTTGAAAAATGTTGAAAAATAGGATTTTCTGGTTAAATGAAGGCATTTTCATGGAAAAGTCCACTTAAAACTTCGATAGAAGTCTCCCCTACACTTAAGATAAACATTGTCCTCAATGTTTAAGCATGTGGGAAAAGTTTCCCCTACACTTATGACATTGTGCACGTTGGTTAACTCAAGTTAAGGAAGAGACGACTAAAGTGATCAATTTCAAATGTGAGTATGAAGAAAATTGAATCACGATAGTTGAGAGATAGAACCGGATTTCGGATAAACACGGGAGCACGGTTCTTCAAAGATTCCAAGAGTGCACTTATCCCTGTAATCACATCACCACACAAACACAAATGAACTAAATAGGTCCTCCCCTACACTTAGGGGGGTTAAAGGGATAGATACTCGGGCTGCCTCCCGAGGAGCGCTTGTTTTTGATAACCGAGTCACGAGCCTGACTCGACCCAAAATTAGTTCATGGGGAACGTGGTGAGGGATGGAATCGCCTCGTGAGAGGTGTCCTCACCAAAGTATAACTTCACTCGTTGGCCATTCACCTTAAAATTTGGTCCATTAGGTTGAGCGAGCTCGAGATTACCATATGGAAAAATTTGGGCGATGGTGAATGGGCCGGACCAACGAGATTTGAGCTTGCCCGAAAAGATTTTCAACCGAGAGTTAAAAAGTAAGACTTTGTCTCCAACATGGAACTCTCGGTTTTTGATCTTGGAGTCGTGAATGAGCTTAGTTCTTTCCTTATAGATCAAAGAATTTTCATAAGCCTCATTCCGAAGTTCATTCAGCTCATTGAGTTGGATCTTGCGTAGGTCACCGGCTTTGTTGATATCAAAATTGGCCCACTTCAAGGCCCAATAGGCCTTGTGCTCCAACTCAATGGGGAGGTGGCACGCTTTCCCGTACACAAGACGATAAGGCGTACAGCCGATCGGGGTCTTGTAAGCAGTACGGAAAGCCCACAATGCATCATCGAGTTTATCAGCCCATGCGGCACGATGCTCTCCCACAGTTCTTTCAAGAATTCGCTTAAGACCTCGGTTGGATATTTCAGCCTGGCCATTAGTTTGTGGGTGGTAGGCTGTGGAAAGACGATGGTTTACACCGTACTTAGCCATGACTCGAGCAAATTGGTCATTGCAGAAATGAGTCCCACGATCACTAATAATGGCACGAGGCACACCGAAGCGAGCGAATAGAGCTTTCAAAAAGTTACAAACCACCCTTGCGTCATTAGTAGGCAAAGCTTTGGCTTCAACCCACTTTGAAACGTAGTCAACGGCTACAAGGATGTATTTGTTTCCTTTAGATGAAGGGAATGGCCCCATAAAGTCGATACCCCAAACATCAAAAATTTCACACTCTTGAATGAAATTCTGAGGCATCTCGTCTTTATGTGTGATTTTGCCTTGCTTTTGGCAAACATCACATCTTTTAACCATATCGTGAGCATCACGGTATATGGAGGGCCAATAAAATCCCGAATCAAACACTTTCTTTGCGGTGTAGTTGGGACCAAAGTGACCACCGGTAGGTCCTTTGTGGCAAGCATCTAGGATATCCGACGCTGCCGGTCCATCAACACATCGGCGAATTATCAAATCAGCACATTGTTTGAATAGGTAAGGGTCGTCCCAAAAGTAAGTTTTGATATCGGTAAAGAACTTCTTCTTTTGCTGGGACGTCAACCCTTCCTTGAGAATTCCACCCGCCAAATAGTTTGCAAAGTCCGCAAACCACGGGGTTTCATTCGGCTTTGAGTTTATAGACATTAAGGTATCCAAGGGAAAAGAATCATTGATTTCTTTGGTCGGATGATCCCCTTGGTATGGATCCTCAAGTCTACTAAGATGATCCGCGGCTAGGTTTTCTGCTCCTTTTTTATCGCGGATGTCGATTTTAAATTCCTGGAGCAGCAAAACCCAGCGAAGAAGTCTTGGTTTGGAATCTTGCTTTGTCAACAAGTACTTCAACGCGGAATGATCGGTGTACACAATGGTGGTAGAAAGGACAAGATAGGGGCGGAATTTTTCGAAAGCATAGACAACCGCTAAAAGCTCTTTCTCAGTTGTCGTATAATGCAATTGTGCCCCCGTCATTGTCTTGCTAGCGTAGTGGATCGGTTGGAAGTGTTTGTTCACTCTTTGTCCAAGAACCGCTCCAATAGCAAAATCGCTAGCATCGCACATCAACTCAAAGGGCAGCTCCCAATTAGGGGTAACCAAGACGGGTGCCTTAGTTAGCTTATCCTTAAGCGAGTTGAAGGCTTCAAGGCACTCTTTGGAAAAGATAAAAGGAGTATCTTTTTCCAAGAGGTGGGTCATCGGGCGAGCGATTTGAGAAAAATCTTTGATGAATCGACGATAGAAGCCCGCATGACCCAGAAAACTTCTCACACCCTTCACAGTTGAAGGTGGAGGCAACTTAGCGATTACATCGACTTTAGCACGGTCAACTTCAAGACCGGCTTTCGAAATCTTATGTCCAAGCACGACGCCTTCTTTTACCATAAAATGGCATTTTTCCCAATTTAGAACAAGGCGAGTGTCTTCGCACCGCTTTAGCATACGTTCTAAATTGGCAAGGCAAGCAGAGAAGGAATCCCCGAAGACCGAGAAATCATCCATGAAGACTTCCATGGTTTGTTCAACCATGTCATGGAAGATAGCTAACATACACCTTTGGAAAGTCCCTGGCGCATTACATAAGCCAAAAGGCATTCTTTTGTAAGCGAAAGTGCCATAGGGACAAGTGAATGTAGTCTTCTCTTGATCTTGGGGATCGATGGGTATTTGAAAATAACCCGAGAAACCATCCAAAAAGCAGTAATATTCATTACCGGCTAATCGTTCAAGCATTTGGTCCATAAAAGGTAGAGGGAAATGATCCTTTCTCGTGGCATCATTGAGTTTGCGGTAGTCTATACAAACTCTCCACCCAGTAACGAGACGAGTGGGAATCAACTCGTTGTGTTCATTGGGAACAACGGTTATTCCGCCCTTCTTGGGCACACAATGGATTGGACTAACCCATGGGGAATCCGAAATAGGGTAAATCATACCCGCATCAAGAAGTTTGATAACCTCTGTTTTGATGACTTCATGGATTTTTGGATTCACCCTTCGTTGGCTTTGAATAGTGGGCTTGAAGTCGTCCTCCATGAGAATTTTGTGTGTGCAGAAGTGAGGATCAATTCCACGAATATCGGAAATCTTCCAAGCAATAGCCTTCTTATGATTCTTCAACACATCAACGAGGCGAGTCTTCTCTTCATCGTTCAAATCCTTTGCAATAATGACGGGTGACTTCTTGTTGTCGTCAAGGAACACGTACTCGAGATGTGGCGGCAACTCCTTAAGTTCCAAATCCGGAGGATTTTCGACGGGAGGCGTTTTCAAAGTCGTGGCATCGACAGCAATAACCGTGGGAGATGGAGGCGAAGGATTGTCTTCGGTGAGAAGATTGTCAAAGAAACTCATGTCTTCATCCCCCTCGGTGGGAGAATCATTAGTGGCTAAATTCGCATCTCCCATGGTATCTTCAAGATTGTTCCAGAATAAATCACTATCTCCAAATAGAGACAACGATGAATCAATAGAGGACACGGTCTCAACATTGGGAAGAGAGGTAGGAATACTTTTGCAAGCATCATTAAAGTGTTCTTCACAAGCCTCATCGAGAACGTCAATACAATTAACACTCTCATATGAATAAGGTTGTTTGGACAACTTTCCCATGTTGAAGACTACTTTATCGTCACCCACTCTCATGATAAGCTCACCGGCTTCAACATCAATAAGAGTGATACCGGTCCTAAGGAATGGACGACCAACAATCAGTGGTACACGAGGGTCTATCTCGTAGTCGACGACAACAAAATCAGCAGGAAAGGTGAATTTGTCGACTCCTACAATAACATCTTCGGCTATCCCCACTGGATAAGCAACCGTACGGTTGGCCAATTCCAAAGTCATTTTAGTGGGGATAAGCTCTGGGAGAGATAATTGCTTCCAAACACTTAGAGACATGAGATTAATACTGGCACCTAGATCGGCTAGGGCCATGCAATTCTCTACTCCCGGGAAATTGCAAGGGATAAGAAAACGACCCGGATCACCAAGCTTGGTTGGCAATTTCCTTAAGAGCACTACAGAGCAGTTCTCATTAAGTTGGGTGTTGGCAATGTCGAGGAGCTTTTCCTTGTCGCTCAGAAGGTCTTTAAACATTTTGGCGTATTTGGGCATGTGAGCGAGAGCCTCAGCGAAGGAGATATTGAAATTCAGTTGTTTAAACATTTTAAGAAAGTTAGAAACCTGAATATCATCCTTGCTCTTTTGCTTCTCTTTCCTCAACCTAGAAGGATAAGGTATATTGGTAGAAGAGGAAGGCTTTAGGGGAATAAGCCCACTCACCAACCAACCACTAGGAGTATAAATAGAAACTCCCTTCACACATTAGGGAGTGAGTTAGTTTTTCATTTTCCTTTTTCCCAGTTCTTTTGTTCGTCCCATCACCAACTCCATTAGGGAGTTTGGTGATTTTCATCTTTTTCTTTTCATCTTGTAATCCTTAATCATTAATCTTGTTACTTTTACATTAATTAATCCATTCCATCTTTCTATTCATCTTGTTCTTCATCATTCTTATTGCAAGTTTCTAAGTTTCTTATTTGATCCAAGTTTGATTTCAAAAAGTTGTTGATTTAATGTTTTTATTGATGGGATTTGTTCTTTATGGTATTTAGATGATTTGTGTTTAATTTGGCAAAACCTTTTTGAGTATTTAAGTCGATTTGGATTAAATTTCGTGCCTCTCTTTTTCTTCTGTTACTGTTACTGCCCAGAAAGTTCCGAATAGCCCATTTTGAGTTTCCCTTATTCAGAATATTGAATATTCTGAATAGGGGTGTTTTAGTTTCCTTATTCTGAACTTTTTCCAAATAGGGTGGTTTTTCCGAGTAGCACCAATTTTCCGCATAGGACTTTTCCTGTTTCCTTATTCGGAACTTTTATTTTTGCCTTATTCGAAATATTTCCCATATTCCGAATAGGGGTGTTTTTGTTTTGTTATTCGGAACATTTTCCGAATAGCCTTTAAATTCCGAATAGCAATTTTCTATTTTCCTTATTCGGAACAATTTTCCGCATAGCCCTGATTTTTCCGAATGACCTTAATTTTCCGCATGAGACAATTTATTCCGAATAGAAGTATTTCCCGAATAGACTGGATTTTCCGCATGGTGTAAACTTTCCGAATAGAGCAATATTTTATTCCGAATGGTCATACTTTCCGCATAGGGTCTTCTTCAGTAAGAGTTATTTTTCAGATTATTAATTGTTGCTTGTTTTAAGTTTACTTCATTACCATTTATTCACTTACCTTTTAGTAGATTAGAAAACCAAATCCACTTTTTGTCACCAGGAACAAATCATTCTACTTTTAACTGAGATCAATTCGAGAGGATTCCGAGAAATCTGAACCTAGCTAAATCCTTGTATCAAATGGCGCCGCTGCCGGCTCCTCTCGTTAAGATCAAAAGTTTTTTGTAGAACTTGGATTTTGGGATCCGTTCCCCGTGAACGTTACTTTTTCAAGAAAATTTTCAAAAACAACTAAAAAATATAAAATTTTCAAAAATCCTAAAAAGTAAAAAACAATAAAAACCAAAAATATTTTTGCTTTGTTTTTCTTTGTTCGTTCTTTTGCAGGTGTATGCGCACTCGATCCACTTTTCTAATGTGTGAAGGGAGTTTCTATTTATACTCCTAGTGGTTGGTTGGTGAGTGGGCTTTCTCCTCTTCTTCTTGTCTTCTCGTCTTTTCAGAAAAGTTGACGTTTTCGATTCTGATTCGGGATTTGTCGTCGATTAAATCCAACTCGTCTTTTAATTTCTTCGTTAAATAGACTCGAGTTTCTTCGACTTATGAAAATCTTCCGTCTTTAGTCCTTTTCTTCGATAAATCTTCGAATAGGCCTAGTGACTTCAAATCTTTTGCACGTCTTGGACGATAGACTTTATCTTGAGTCTTTTTCCTTGATAAAACCCGTGCAATCCCATGTTTTCTTTAATATTCATCCGGTTAGCCCTGAAATCACAATAAACACAAAAACCACGCATAATTCCAAACAAATGATATTAATTACGTGTTTTGGTCTTGTTTTTGCCAGAATTAAGTGGTAAAAGGATGGGTGTTTACACACCTATCATCAGCGCTCAAACTCTGAACATCAGAGGCTGAATTTGTAACCTGTTCCATCATCTCCACAAATGATAGCTTCTTTGGAGTGATCAATGAGACATCAATAACAGGCTTCTCCTTCAAGTTATTCAAAGCTTCAACAACTTCCACCAGTTTAGTACCAAAAGACCCACCTTCTTCTTCCTATGAGCCCTTGTCACTCAAATTGAAAGGTTCTGTTGGTGCATCTTCCTCCCCTTTGTAAGAATCCTCCCCTGATGAAAGAACTCTTGCTTGCCTCCTCCTAGCTTGGGCAGTCCCCAAAACAACTAGTCTCTCCCTCAATTGCTTGAGTTCAAGACCCTGACCTATGACAACTTGTACAAGGTCTGCATTTTGCTTTTGCAAGCTAATGCAAACCGCTATCAATTCCAAAAGAGTATAAGGTTCCAATCTTCCCTCCTCTGGGATGGGAATTTGACGTACCAAAATAGATTCGTGGGGCATGGATGAGGTCTTAATGATGTTGGGACTGCCTTGACCTGCTTCTAAGCCAGAGTCAATAGTCCCAGCCCGACCCATGTTACCAACCACACTTGTGGTGGTGGTTCTCTCTGCTACATGGCTAGGACCACCAGAGAAGAACACTCCAGCAGTCCTTTGGTGTTTTTCCAACCTATAATCTGGGGGTGTAGAAGAGGAAGTGGATTGAGGGTCTGTTTGGGTGTAAGGGGGTGTTTGGGTTTGTGGTAAAAGGGTGTCAGCGTTTGGATTGGTAGTGTCCACGCCAACATTTTGCGTGTCAGCGTCGAATGGTTGTGGGTCAATATCCATATGCTGGGGTGATGGAGGTTGTTCAGGCAATGGGTCTGGTTGAGGTTGAGGGTTTGCTACTGCCTCAATGGCAGTAAGCATGGTTGGGTGAGTGGTAGGTCTCTGTATGGTTCAATGTTCATATTTCCAAAAAAAAATTCTTTTGAACAAGGCTCGTATAAAAATTGTCATGATCCCTATTGCAATATCCTTGCAAGTCAAAAACCATTTGTAAAAACCTAGGGTAAGCAAGAGTCATCTTGTTACCCTTATTGTGACACATGCCATCAAAAATCATTTTTGAAAAATTATAATTTTACAAGGCTCGTATAAAAATTGTCATGATCCCTATTGCAATACCCTTGCAAGGCAAAAACCATTTGTAAAAACCTAAGGTAAGCAAGAGTCATCTTGTTACCCTTATTGTGACACATGCCATCAAAAATCATTTTTGAAAAATTATAATTTTACCCAGTTGCAAGACACACAATGGCACTCCCAATTGAACGGTTGATTTCATTGTGTGAGGAGCATTTAGGACACAAACATTGAAGGATGACATGTATAAGGTACTTCCAAGTAGGGGGAAATTGTTGTTTGTAATACTTATTTAAATGGCCCACTGGGGGCAAGCTATACCCCAAAGCTCGAAGTCCTTGCTCTAGCTCTGCAAGGGGGAGGGTGGTTATACCATCAACATCATTAAGATGCAAAGCTTGGCGAACCAAAGCTTCACTAACCACCCATGGAACCCCATGGACAGTAGCAGTCAATGTAATCACTCCATTAACTATTGAGGAACTAACAGTGTTCCAAAACTGTTTAAGTGTGTGATATGGACAAGAAGAGTATGTGAAAGTGCATACCTTAAAAGGGGACGCATTCAAATACCCAACCATCTGAGTATATTGGGGAAATAGAGTATTATCAGCTTTCAAATAAGCCACCATGTTGTGTTGGCTTCTGAACCCCAATTCTCGTAGAGCAGGTTTAAACTTTGGTGCCATGAAGATTGATGCAAGAAAACTATGATATAAAAGTTTTGGAGATATGAAGGTTTGAGAGTTTATAGTTAGACAAGAATAGTAGTTACCCTGTTTGAAAGAAATTAGCCAAATTTATAGGAGAGGTGAAAACATGCGATTGGTTAAAATATGAGGCAATTATTTTCAAAAAGTAATGATTAATATCTTGAAAAATATATAACTTATCTCATACATTATTTAAAAGTTACCAACTCCTAAAATTACGGCCCATATTTTGGTCAAAAAATAACAACTAGGTAGGACCCAATGTTTGTCAACGTTCAAAAACTAAACATTAGCGTCTAACGGCTATATTCTTGTCGGTGTTGGAAATTTGCCATGTCAGCGTTTAAATTGGTCTTATCAACGTTTGGAAAGAAAAATGTCTGTGTCAAAAATAAAAATAATTAAAAATAAGAAGGACCCTAACAAAGTAGTTTACCCTAGTGAAGATAACTCTTAGACTGAAAATGACTATAGGGTGACAAGCACTGTCTAATCATGCACACTTGCTTAAGCAAGATAGATATAATTGTCCTCAAGTGTCCCTTGCTAACCAAAGTTCTTAACAATGAAGTTACCTCATATAAACCCTTTGTAACTTCCGAGGTAAGCCCAATAAAAATGTTCCCAATTCTCCCAACCAACCAAATCCAATTCTAGGCCAAAAAGTCTTGGTAGCGTGCACAGTATATCAACTTTGCATGCTACAGTGCCTCACGATTTAGAAAACTAACTCGTACTCACCAGTGGACACAATCTAGAATTATGATAAGAGTATTCTAAGAATACCTAAAAATCCTAAAGTTTCCTAAACCTTCCTTAACCTATGATATACAAAGTTGCCAAATAAAAAGTATGCAATAAAAATTTATGTCAAGGTAGGAATGTAAACATTCCAACCACCATCCATATGCTTTACCACATTCCTAGTAAGCTCTAAAGATCCATAAGCAACTCTATATCCAGTTGTACAATGCTCATACTGCCTGCATGATTAGATCAAAAACCACAAAACTAACATATTGCTGTCAGGATCCATTTTAACACTTATCAGCGTTAAAATAACCTTTGTTAGCGTTAGAAAATAAAGTGGAAAACCTAATCTTGTACAAAGACTAATAACAGTACACATCCTGTACAAACTATACAATGATTTCAAAAACACACTTAGGTGAGATTGATCATTCTAATACTTGTTACCAAGTAACTGGAACCTCCTAACATTAAAAGGTTTAGTTAAAAGATCAGCCACATTTTCTTCTGTGTCAACCCTATCTAGATGTATTAAACCTTTTTCAAAACAATCTCTTATAAAATGATGTCTAATTTCTATGTGTTTTGTTTTATAGTGATGTACATGATTCTTAATAATGCATAATGTAGTCTTATTATCTACAAATATCTTGGTATGCATAAAATTATACCCATAATCCAATAGCTGGTTTTGTATCCATAGAACTTTTCCACAACAAGAAGCTGCAGCAACATATTATGCTTCAGCTATAGAGTTGTCCACCACTGTTTGTTTATTGCATTGCCAAGATATCGATTTGCTCCCACGAAATTGGCATCCACCAGTTGTGGATTTCCTATCAAACTTGTCACCTCCATAGTCACTGTCTGAATAGCCAATAAGCTCCAATGGAGAATCCTTTGGATACCATAATCCCAAGGTGGGATAGCACCTAAGGTATCTAAAGATCCTTTTGACAGCATGAAGATGACACTCTTTGGGAGTCACCTGATGGCGTGCATATGCACACAAAACAAACATGATGTCAGGTCTAGAGGCTGTAAGATACATCAATGAACCAATCATTGATCTATAATGCTTGAAATACACTTCTTTTCCATCTCCAGTCTTTCCCCAAGGATGTTCCTATCCATGGGTGTGCCAACCCGTTTTTCATGTGGAGAAAAACCAAACTTCTTCAAGATTTATGCTACATACTTATCTTGAGATATAAAGATACCATCTTCTTTCTGTTGGACTTGTAAACCTAGAAAGAAGTTCATCTCTCCCATTGCACTTATATTGAATTTGTCTGTCATGAGCTTGGAAAAGTCTTCACTCATCTTTGGATTTGATGAACCAAATATAATATCATCCACATAGATCTGAAAAAGCAGAAAATCCTTACCAATCTTCTTGTTAAATAAGGTCTGGTTTATGGTGCCCCTTTTAAATCCATTTTCCACCAGGTAGGTGGACAATGTTCCATACCATGCTCTTGGGGCTTGATGAAGTCCATACATTTCTTTCTTGACTCTATACACTTTGTTTGGATGCTCTGGATCTTCAAAACCAGGAGGTTGCATTACATAAACCTCCTCTTCAATTATGCCATATAGAAAAGCAATCTTCACATCCATCTGATAAACTGTGAAACCCATGCAAGAAGCATAGGCTAGGAAAATCCTTATTGTTTCAATCCTTGCAACAGGTTCAAAAACCTCTTCATTGTTTATTCCCTCTTCTTGTGTATAGCCTTGAGCAACTAAACGTGCCTTGTTTCTGACCATAATACCTCTTTCATTCTTTTTGTTTCTAAGAACCCAACGTGTCCCAATAGGTCTAACATGCCTTGGACAATCCACTAACTCCGAAACATCTTGAATAGCAAACTGGTTACGCTCATCTTGCATTGCTTCCACCCAACTTGGTTCTTTGAGAGCATCAAAAATGTTCTTGGGTTCCTGTTGTGAAAGAAAACAAGCAAACAAACATGCATGTACAAGAGGGGTATCAACCTTCTTGTGGATATTGGCGATGAAACCACCTTGAGTCTGATGAGACCTCCTTGTTTGAACAGGAGACAAAACATCACCAATGATTAGAGAAGGAGGATGATTTTTATAGTATTTGTAAGTGTTCCTCCTCCAATAAGTGTGTTGTCTTCAATATCAGTCTCCATGTTGCCAATATCATCTTCATATCCACTCCCTTCCTCACTTGAATGAATCTCTTGATTAAGTATGGAAGGTTCACCTTGTTCAAAGGTATTGGAAGAGAATACATGTCCAAACAGGTTATCAACGTTTGAGCTATCAGCGTCTGAATTTAACCTGTTAGCGTCAGATTTGGCTTTGTCAGCGCTTGAAGATTCATGCATGTTTTCATCAACTGGCCTTTCTTGTGGCCCTACTTCCTCTTTTTTAGCAGTAGCAGAAGCTTGTGCAAATCCATCAGTCCATATAGGAATGGTAACATACTCAAGTATGGGGTCTGACTTGATTACATGTGATCCTTCTTCCTTAGCAACCTGTGTACCTATAATTTCAACAATAGGTTCATCCACAACATTTGAATCCCTTTTCACAATGTCTGGATTAGTAACAGGCATATAATTCAATGTTCTAGATAATGGTTTTAAATCAAAGAACCAGTCTGGTCTACTTTTAGGATCACTAGGGTTACTTTCTAAAAACTTAACATGCACTTTTTCAAGAATGTGTTTTTCTTTCTTATTGTAAACCATATACCCTTTGCTCTACACTGAATAACCCATAAAGTATCCTTCATCACCTTTTGCACTAAACTTTCCTAAGGCATCATTAGTATCAAGGATCACTACATGACATCCAAAGGGTTTACGAAAACCTATGTTGGGTTTCCTATTCCAAAATAGCTTATAAGGTGTCTTATTGTGGATTTTGTTGACCAATGCTCTATTCTGAACATAGCAGGCTGTATTTATAGCCTCAGCCGAAAAAGTAATGGGAAACTTAGCATCAGCCAACATTGTCCTAGCTGCATCTATGAGGGTTCTATTCTTCCTTTCAGCCATACCATTCTGCTGTAGAGTTCTAGCTATGCTAAACTGCCTAGTAATCCCTTTATTAACACAGAAGGCATCTAACAACTTGTTTTTAAACTCACCACCATTATCACTTCTAAGTATTTTAACCTCATTCCCTGTCTTCTTTTCAATTTGGGTAATAAAGTTAGTCAAAATAGTGGCAATATCACTTTTTAAGGCCAAAAAGAAAATCCAAGTAAATCTAGAAAAATCATCAGTTATAAAAAAACAATAAGATTTACCATTCAAACTTTATATATTAGTTGGGCCAAATAAGTCCATATGTATCAAGTGAAGTGGTTTAGAACTAGAATGCACAAGTTTAGACTTAAATAAGACTTTGTGATGTTTGCCTTTAAGACATGCAACACAAGAATGATCATTGTGGAAAGCTTTTGAGGGCAAACCATCAACTAAATCATGTCTCACAAGTCTATTGATATTCTTAAAGTTTATGTGCCCTAAACTTCTGTGCCATTGATTACTTTCATCTACTAAAGCTTTAGCATACAGACATGACAAATTGTTGTTCATCCTAATTCCATTAAGATTAACATTATAAATGTCCTTATGCCTAGGTGTTCTATAATCAATAAACTTCTCATCAGGCATCTTAAAATCTTTACTCAATACCAAGCATTCAGTATCAGTGAAAAGAACCTTATTTTTGTTATCACACACTTGTGACACACTAAACAAATTATAGTCAAGTTCTTTTACCAGAAATACTTTTTCAAAACGTAAATTATTGGTGATAAGATTGCCTTTGCCTGAAATAGTACCATATCCTCCTCTAAATTACACTTTGTCGGTAAAATTAGACAAATAATCTTCCGTCCCTGACATGTGCCTAGAGCATCCACTGTCCCAATATTCATGATCATTGACCTTGTTTTGAATGCCCTACACATAAAGAAAACAAGTTAGTTATCTTTGGGAACCCAAGCCTGAGCAGACTTGGATTCATGTGGTTGTTCAACAAGAACAGATTTAGTCCTTATAACAACCCCTTGTTCATCCCTTTGTGGCCTGAAAACCCAGTTTACCCTAATTGGTTTAGTCATGACCTTTAAAATATAATTAAATCTGTTATAGGTCCTAGAAATCCTATTAGAATTAGGTCTCCAAGTCAAATTAGATGAAGCCTTAAACCCCTTTCCCTTAGGCTGTAAGTACCTATTCTTACTTGGTCTAACATAAGAACCAACACCAGCTTGTTGTGGCATTTTCATACTATATCTATAGCTGTCAGTGTTGGAAATGTTCCTGTCAGCGTTAAATTTTTTCTTGTCAGCGCTGAACTTGTTCTTGTAAGCGTCCAAATTAGGGTTTGCTACATGAATCCATTGTCTGCTTAGACTAGGTGTTGGTATTTTGAAAGGGCCTTTGTCCATGAGTATTTGTCCCTTTAGTAAAGAAGGGATCTAGTCTAGTAACTTGCGGACTTGATTGGACAAAAGGTTTGGGTTTGACCATGGTTGACCTATTTTTAGTGTTGACCTTCGAGGCACTGACACATTTATAGGCCAAGTTAGAAAAACTCCTACATGTATAACAAGCTTTTCTATACATTACCTTAGGTCTAGACTGAAAGAACCCTGTCCCATTAACACTAGCTTGGCTTTGTAGTGACCTAGGTTTTCTATACATTTCAACATTTTAACACTAGGTTTTCTCTTAACAGATGTGCCAAGGTCAACAGGTTTTCTAGTGGTAGTATTTGTATGTAGGCTCAAATGGACTCTCACTAAGCATTCCACCCTTAACAAAGAGAAAAGGGTTTTCTGGTTTCCATTTTTCAAGGTTAGTAACCTTTTGTTGATATTCCTCAACTGGGGTGAGCACTCTAGGTGGAGGAATAAATTCCTCTTCTTGGAGTTCTTAAATACCAGTCCAAGAGAGATCCTTTCTCTAAACACCATAAAAGTTCCCAGCAGGTGGAGGAATAGCAACATATTCATTCATCCCAATCCCTAGGGTTTCTTTGTTCACTAACACATTTTTCTAGGGTTTGGCTGGCTTTATCAAAAATTTTAATTTTAATCCCTACATTTTCTTTATCCTTAATGGCCTCATCTAACTTAAGTTCCACTTCTTCTCTTTATCTCATCAGAGTGTCCCTAAGTTCAATACTAAATTTAAGATCATAAGACAAGACATTAATTTGATCTTTTAGGTCAAATTCCATTTTCTTATATTCCTCTACAGTCTATTCAGTTTGAACAAGTGCCATTTGATAATTTGATAGCCTGCATTTTTCATCAAAAACATCTGATTTTAACTTTAAGATTTCTTTATTAAGCTTTTCAGTGTTTAAACGAAAGCCTTTACTATAGTAAGCATCATCATATACCTCATTATGTGATGAAGACGAGGAATTGTCCATAAGTGTAGAGTGAACATGCTCTTCTTCTTCCTTCTCAGCAACCAAAGCTTTATTTTCTTCCACATCCTTTGCCAAAAAGCTCCAGTCCCATCCAACACCATCAATGTCTTGCATGGCAACCATAGCCTTTGTCTCTTCAACCTTGATGACTTGGCTTGAAGCCTTTCCAGCATCAGATCTTCTTGGAGATCTGCATTCTCTTAAAAAGTGACCCATCTTATGGCATTGTAACACTCAACCTTGGATTTATCAAATCCAGTAGTGTCTTTAGCATTGAAGGTCATCTTCTTTCTAAATCTCCTATTCCATCTGTTGGCCCTTATGCTTGCAAGTGCCATATTGCTTTTAATATCCATCTCTTCCAAATTCTCATCACTGATTTGCTCAAGATCCTCATAGGTATCAAGGAACCATTGGGCAATGCAGCAATGTATGCACATACTGTATCCAAATCAATACCAGCAGGTTTAAGCCTTGGTGAGTCAACATTGTATGTGTCAGCGTCTGAATGTGAGGCACTGACAAAGGTTGATCCACCGCTGACATAAGGTGATCCAGTGACATGATGTACATATGACTCTCTCTCATTGACTTGGGCTTCACTATGTGAGATGAAAGCCATGTTTCCAGATGTCGACTTGCTTCCATGACCTAATAAGATTTCATTCTCTACAATCTTTAGCTTATTGTAGATGTCATCAAAAGTAGAACTCTTATGGGCATTGGTAGCAATTATAGACCTAGCTTCAATTTTCCATGCCTCACCAAGACTTTTAAGGAAAGTAGTAATGATGTCTTCATCATCATATTCTGTTCCCATAAAGCTCAACTTACTAGTGATATCTAGAAGCCTGCTTCTTACCTCACTTAGCTTCTCATTGGGAAGAGTTTTAGACACAGCATATTCATGCAAAAGTTGCTTCTTCTTCTCTTTGGTAGTGTCATCATTACCACCATAGTTGATAAGAATGAATATTTCTGTTTTGATTTGGTCAAAGTAGTGATAAGAATGAATATTTCTGTTTTGATTTAGTCATTATTATCTTATTTAGTTTTCATGTATTCCCGGTTTCTTTAATCTATAAAAGGAAACACCAGACGTAAGTTTTAATCATCAGTTCCAACACACAAAATGTAACCTACTACTTTTATGATCTCTAGGTGTAGGATTCAATGTATACACACCTAGAGTGATTTTTATTAATGATTAATACAAATCCTTTTGGGAATTATTCATGTTGTTAAACATCTTGTTCATGTTAAGTGTGTAATTTTGTTGTGTTCATCACATGTACAATTATCATCCCAGATAAAACGGTTTCGACTGTTTGAGTCTAAAGATCTTGGATTCAACAAGTGGTATCAGAGCTGGTGGCTCTAGATATCTAGGAGATCAAGATGTTTTTCGTGTTCATGTTGTTGTGGAGTTGTTGTCCAGAATTCGTGACGGCTTTAGCGACACATTAGCGACGGTTTGGTAGTTCTGTGACAGAAAAAGTGTCGCTAAAGTTTTTGATTTAGGTTTTTTCAAGAAACCCCTAATCGTGAAAAAGATGAGGTTTGATCATTATTTTGTTTCTTCCTAATTTAATTTTTGTTTACAAAGCTGTTGATTGCATCTGATAATAATGATGACCATTGGTCCGTGACAAATCGATTGTTATTGTTGTTTCGACTTGTTACGGTGAGTTTATATGGGATCAATGATGAACCCTAGCTGAGATGTAAATGGTTGTGTTGTGGGCATGAATTCAGAAAAATAAGAGGTAAAAAGAAGAGTTGAATCTTTAATTTCTTGTTTTAGGGTTTAATTAATAAACCCTAAATTGGTGATTGTTTTTGCTATGATGAGTATTATGTTTTATGGTTTATTGAGAGGGTGAATTCCTCAAAGCCCTAAAAATATTGGTGTTTATTTGGAGTTGTGATCGGTGGGGACGTAATGTTGTTGTTGCTGGTTATACAAGTTATATGTTCATACGTTTGACTCACTTGTGCTATGTTAAGATTTATTTAATTGCAAATAAAGTGAATGATGTTTATTTCCAAATAGTCATGTGATTGGTAATTGCTTTTGGATTTGTAACGTGGTTAAGAGCTCAATTATATTGATCAGATAGGATGCATATGAACAACTTGCATCTAAAGCAAAAAGGTGGGCCAACAAACAAGGAAGAATACTTTGTCTTGTTCGGCAAAAGAAAAGATTCTTTGTGTGACATTATATGAACATGATGGTACGTGATGTGTGTCAGCAAGCATGGTTCGTGATTGGTTGAATACAGATGGGTACTATGTTTCTACACGTTGGGTAAAGAGTGGTATCGCATTTATTGGTCAAACCAATTGGTACAAAAAGAATAAAAGGTATCACGTGAGTTTCTCCTCATAATATTTCTGTTTATCTGTTCACACGGGATGCCAAAAAAAGTGGTAGTGATCGTTTACTTTTGAGAAGTCATTGTTCTAGAGTGATTGATAGGTGTGAAAACACCCATCCTTTTACCACTTAATTAAAATAATAACCAAGCTAAAACGTGTATTTTATGTCTTAAATGTCGGAATTATGTGTGGTTTGTGTTTTTATTGTGTTTTAGGACCGAAAGATGAAAAAGGAAGAAAACACGGTCTTTCACGGGCTTTTATCGAAGAAATCGAGAGAAGACGAAGTCAAAAGATCAAGAGTGCAAAAAGAACGGAAGTCCAAGGCCTATTCTGAAGATTTATCGAGGAAAAAGTCTAAAGACGGAAGTTTAATGAAGTCAAAGAACTCAAGTCTAATAAATGAAGAAAATTATAAGACGAGTTAAATTTATATTGACAAATCCCAAGACGACGTCGAGAAAGACAAAGAATTTAAATCATGTCGAGACGAGACGAAAGAAAGAAGAAAGTTCCAACACATTTTCCTCCTCCTATATAAACCTTCCTAATATGTCATTAGGAGGCGTTAGAAAATTAGGAGTAGATTAGAGTAGGAGTAGGAGTAGGTGTTTTTACTTTCTCTCTCTAGTTTTTACTTTCTCTCTCTAGTTTTTTCTTAAAATTTTTAAGCTTTTCACTTTTATCTTGTATTTGAATCTGTTGGAAATACGTTTTGTGTATTAAGAAAGTCTCGGTCACTCCAACTATATTGTTATAGGCTCGTAGTATTGTTTAAGTATTACTTATGTTTGGCCCGACCCATGAGCATGTTCATGGGCCGGAGGCCCAAGTCCACTTAAGGACTTGGGTATATAAACCCCTTTCCACCATGGAAAGGGGTGTTGGTTGTTTAGTTTGTTTTATACATTAATAAAAGTTTCTTTGTTTCTCTCTCTACTCTCTCTCTCTAGATTAACAACAACCCTCTTGATTAGATTATAGATTATCATTGTTCTATAATTGGTATCAGAGCATGGGATGATTTAAGGTATGTTAATTCGTGTTGTTTAGTGTTTGTTTGGGTTAGTGGGTGTTTTAGGATAATCCATCTAAAATCTTGAAATTTTTTGTGATTTTATGGTTTAAAGTGGTAAACAAAACACACGGTTTGATTATCTTGGAAGAAATCACAAATTTTTTTCGTGTTTTGTGTACTTTTTTGGCTATTATTCAGTTACTGTGCATCCAAAATTTTTTGACAAGGTCATCCTGGAATGTACAACTTCAACGACTCAAACCGCTGGAGAATGGGCTTTCGAACACATGAAAACGGTGTTTGAGAAAGAGATCGTTCCGTTTGTAAACCATATTAAAAATGGAGTCTATGATCTAGCAGGAAATCTAAGTTTTGAAATTGGTGAAGTTCAAAAAGTTTTCTATGAAATGGATGATGCTTATGAACAACATTTAATTGAAAAAGAAAAGATTTTATCCGAATATGACGGATTCTTAGAACATATAGTGTCTCTCGAAGTGATGCAAGTTGTTACTCTTAAATATGCTCATGAGATTTCATCTACTATGAATAAATGTGATGATGTGCATGATATGTCTGTGAATATTGTTGAACCTATGATTAATGTAGATAATCATTCTTGTCATGAATCCAACGCTGAATTTTTAAAGCTTCAGGATTCTTATAACACACTTTCAAAACTTTTTAATGAGCTTCAACAACATTGTATATCTCTTGAAATTGAAAATCAATCTAAAAATGAAACTCTTTCAAAAACAATTGATTGTGAAAACTCCGTTGGGACAAGTGACAAGATGATTCAGGTGGTTCAGGCATTAGAGGAAGAAATTATGAGACTTAAGAGAGAATCAGTAGCAGAGAAATTGGAACTAGAGGCTGCAGAGATTAAAAATCATGCCCTAGAAGATAGAATTACTTCTATGCTTGGGGAGTTTGATAAAGTAAAACAGGGTTTTTCACAAATTTATGGTTCATTAGAAGATCGCTTCGCTTTTAATGCGGCAGAGAAAAAGTCACTCGTTGACCAATTGAACCGTAAGTGCGAGGAAATCTCTGACTTAAATATTCAACTCATAGACAAAAACATGGTTTTGGCTGAATTAAAGGAGACACTTAAAGGACAAGAAGTTGTTGATAATCTAGCCACCATCTCTGCCTTGACCTCTAGTGCTCCAAAAAACAACAAGGTGGTGATCATTAAGAACCCGTACAATAAGCACAATTCACTATCATATAAGTGGTACATGGACGATGCAATTAAGCACGCGGAACTTTCTAGGGATATGGTAGATGATTTCTATGAAATTGATCCTATGAATAGTCACTATTACTCTGCTCATGCTTACATTTAGAGGGTACAACAATGCTTAGAGCACTTGAAGTACATAGGACAACCGGGTTCTGCACCACTTAAACAACAAACCATCACCATTGCCATGACTCCATTCAATAAGAATCCAGGATCTAAGCCTATATTAAACACACCTATCAAGGCTAAATCAAAATCTGTAACTAATGTTCCCTTGGCTTCTACAGGAGTAATTGTATCTACTAACGCTAAAGGATCTCAAAACGAGAAGAATAGGATCAAGCCTTCCACTAGTAGGACTGCGAAGAAGAAAGTAGAAGTTCACCCTAGGAATGTTATTTCAAATTTGAATAAAAAGAATCATGTAACTAAGACTAAAGGCCCTGCGCTTGTGCAACATCCTAAGAAAAATGTGAATTCTAATTTGAGATGTTGGAATTTTAATGAATGCATGTTTTCTAAGCATCATGATTTATGCATTGTTGATCACGTGAATGAAATGTATGCATATAGGAACAATCTTGAATGGATTCCAACGGGGAAGAAATTCACCCAAGTTGGTTGGCAATGGAAACCCACTGGTAGGACATTCACTGCTAATGGAACTACGTGCCCTTTAACTAGGATCACATCCATAGAAGTTAGGTCTTAGCGTCCTTTAAATAGGAACACTAGCACTAAGAAATGGAAAAAGTGCCCTTTAACTAGGTCTGCCCCCACTATTGTGCCTACCAGTGAAGAATTACCTCGGGATCTTAGACAACTAGAATCCAAGCCAGCATTTAGGAAGCAAATATGGAAGCCTAAGAAATCTTCGGTTAGCAAATCTAAGATAATTATATCTGTACCTGCTAACACAGAGGAACTACTAGATTCCGATACATCGTTCTTGTCTGGTGATATTTTCAGGTGGTCGAAATCATCCTCTGGTACTTGGACTCTGGATGCTCAAAGCATATGACCGGAGATCGCTCGATGCTTGGAAATTTCGTCAGCAAGTTTCTAGGAACGGTTAAATTCAACAACGACCATATTGCGAAGATCATGGGTTATGGTGAATATCAAATTGGGAATGTTACGATTTCAAGGGTATATTATGTGGAGGGACTTGGTCATAATTTATTTTCAGCGGGACAATTTTGCGATTCAAACCTTGAAGTGGCTTTTCGACAACATACTTGCTTTATTCGCGATCTTGCAGGAAATGATTCATTAAAGGGTTCTCGAGGGGATAATCTCTACACATTGTCTATACAAAACATGATGGCCAACTCTCCTGTATGCCTTCTTTCCAAAGCATCTAAGACAAAGTCATGGTTGTGGCGTCGTCGGTTATCTCATCTTAACTTTGATGCTATAAACCATTTGGCTAAAAACGAACTTGTTCGTGGTCTTCCAAAACTTACGTTCGACAAGGATCATTTATATTCCGTGTGTTCTTTGGGAAATAGCACCAAGAAATCATACAAACCTAAAGCTGAAGACACCAACCAAGAACCACTATATCTTTTGCACATGGATCTTTGCGGGCCAATGCGTACGGCTAGTGTGAGTGGTAGAAAATACATCCTCGTCATGGTGGATGATTTCTCACGGTTTACATGGGTAAAAATTTTAGCATCCAAGGATCAAGCACCAAAGTATATTATTACTTTCTTAAAGATGATCCAAGTACGTCTTAATGCTACTGTTCGCCGCATTCGCACTGATAATGGAACTGAGTTCGTTAATCAAACTCTACGAGACTATTATGAAGAGGTCGGTATTTCACATGAAACTTCTGTTCCTCGCACTCCACAACAAAACGGTGTCGTGGAAAGACGTAACCTTACACTAATGGAAGCTGCTAGAACTATGTTGATTTATGCGAATGCTCGTTTATTCTTATGGGCTGAAGCAGTGGCAACCGCATGTTATACCCAAAACCGCTCCATCATTCGTAAACGCCATGGTAAAACTCCATATGAGCTACTTCATGGATAAAAACCTGATATTTCATTTCTTCGTATATTTGGTGCACTGTGTTATCCAAATACTAATAGTGAGAATTTGGGCAAATTTCAACCGAAGGCTGATATTGGAATTTTCATTGGTTGCTCACCTGCAAAGAAAGCTTACCGAATTTACAACCGTCGTCTTGGCAAGATAGTAGAAACTTTGGATGCCGATTTTGATGAGCTGACAGCAATGGCTTCTGAGCAACACAGCTCTGAACCCGCATTACATGAGATGGGAACTGATACAATTAGTTTCGGATTAACTCCCAACAATCCTACTTCTTCATCATTTATACCACCTACAAGGCCCGAGTGGGATGAGTTATTTCAACCTATGTTTGATGAATTCTTTGATCCACCTAGTGATGATTCTCTAGAACCTGTAGCAGTAGCTCCAATTCCTGAAGTTATTGTTCAAGATAATGGAAATCAGTCAGAGGCATCTACTATCACTCTTGAAAAAGATGTCTCATCCCCCACCAATTCACAAACCACACCTGAATCTTCACCCCCACTCGTTCCTAATGATGTTGAAGAGGATCACTATGATCACGATTTGGAATTTGCTCACTTACAAGAGCTTCTGTTCTTTGGTTCACAAATACCTGAAAACCCTAACGGTGCGTCTACCTTAGAAGAAGCTCCTGCAATCGTTTACTCCCGACCACCACGGATTGAGACTCAATAAACCAAATGGACAAAGGATCACCCAATCCGCAATATTATTGGTGACATTAATCGACCAGTCTTAACACCCTACCAAATCCAAGAACATGCATTATATTACTACTTTGATGCATTTCTTTCTGATACAGAACCTAAAAATTGGCAACAAGCTAAGACTAATCATCTTGGATTGAAGCCATGCAAGAGGAACTTAATGAATTTCAACGTCTTGAAGTGTGGGAATTAGTTCCTTTACCCAGCAACGTTGAAATCCTTACATTGTTGTGGGTATATAAGGTTAAACTCGATGAGTTAGGTGGACTGCTAAAAAACAAAGCTAGATTGGTTGCTAGAGGTTACAAACAAGCTTTGGGTATCGAAATAAACCTATTCTCTTTGACCTCTCTCTAAAACTTTCTCTCTCTAACTTAAAAACCCTAAAGTATTTTATTAAGAATCATCATCTAATTTAGATCCAACTATGAGATCTTGAATTTTATTTTAGATCCTTATTCTCCTATACATTACAATCAAATTGATATATCATTTTACCACATAATCTTTCCTGTTCATCCTTAAAAATCATTTTATTAAACGTATTCATTTCATTAAACTTTTCCCTCTTCTTTAACCTTGCTAATCATTTAATAAATCATTTCTAAACCTCATACCAAATCCACTATGTCATATGTCTGAATCACTTAACCCTCCCTTGGTTAATCCACCCATGGTGGTTAACCCCTCACCAGTGATGGAATTTCCACCGCTGGTGAATACACATGTCATGAAGAAAGCTTCCAAGCTTAAGCCAATGAAAACAACAAGAACTATGAATCCTGATGCTGGTAATACAATGAAACACACAGATTTATTAGGTAAATCTTCTGGTTTTAATTTTAAGAAGGTGGTTACACGTTCGAGTTGAAAAGGTGATAAGGTTGCTGGGGTTAATGATGATATGGAGGTATACGATGATGGTGATTTTATGGAGGAGGTGAGTGGTGATGTTAGTAATGGAAATGGGGGCAAAAATGGTTCAGTTAACTCAGGGGAGGAGGCTGAGCTGTTTTGGGGCTCAAACAAGGAGAATATTGCTGGAAAAGGGAATGGGAATGATAATCAATCTGTGGGTAAGAAGGGAGTAAGTAATTTATCTAATAATGTTTCAGGTGTTTTTGTTGATAAGATTTTAGTTAGTAATGATAATGAACTTAATGATAAGCTAAATAGTGTTCCTAGTGTGATGCCTGTTCCTTTTAGTGAAAATCGTGTGTTTAATCCTGAGGTTTCTGTCCCTGTTAAGCCTAGAAGTCCTTCGAAAGTGAGTTTTGGTGGGGTTAGTAAGCCATGAATATTTAAGATAAATGAGAAGGATGGCAACACTGGCATTAAATTTGTGTCGAATTTTGAGGTTGGAGAGGGTAGTAATGTTTGTGATGTGAGTATGAGTGAGAATGAAAATGCTAAGAAGATACCGTTCTCTTTCCTTACTGCGGTTACGGGTGGTTCGGTCACGGGGAATAGGAAGTTATCTTATATCCCTGGTAAGGTTAATAGTGCAGGTAAAGAGGTGGCTGTATTAGACTCTGTGATGGTGGATGTTAATGATAGATGGGGGTTGACTTTGATTGGTCACTTTGTGGGGTATCGTATGAGTTATAGGGAGCTTATGGGAAATTTGAGAAGGATGTGGAGGCCGTATGCTCTCGATAACATAATTATGAATAATAGTGGGTTATACTTTTGTAAGTTTAAATCTGTAGATGGGATGCAAAATGTTTTGGAAAATGGTCCTTGGCTATTAGATAGTAAACCATTTTTTGTTCAAAAATGGGAACCTGGTCTATGTTTAGCAAAACCTAGGTTATCTAAAGTTCCGTTATGGGTTAAAATCTTTGATATTCCATTGGAGGCATGGAATATGGAAGGAATTAGCAGGATTGCAAGTATGGTGGAAATCCGATTAGCATGGATAGGATGTAGCTGAGATGTGTGAGAAAGCTTATGGGAGAGAGAGTTTTGCTAGGGTGCTGATTGAAGTTGATGCTGATAAGGGGTTAGTTGAGGAAGTAGAGGTGTGGTATGAGAGTTTAGAGAGGTCTATGTTACTTGAGGTTGAATACGCTTGGAATCCGCCTATTTGTGAGTATTGTAAGATTTTTGGTCACTCATCTAAAAGCTGTCAAGATCATGAGCTGTCTATCCGAGAGAAAGTGGAGGGTAAAAAGGTTGATACTGCTTATGCTGGTCCTAGTGTTTCTGTTAATGCTCATCAGCAGGTTGATAACTCTAGTGGTGAATATAGATGGAGGGCAGTGAACTATAGAAGGGGTGGTTTCAGTAATGCTGGCAGAGGTGGTCCTGTTAATGGTGGAAGAGGGAGTTATGGTAATGGTGGTCGAGGTTCAGGTGGTAGAAGTGGATATGTTAACAATGGAGGGAGAGGCAGTAACTATGTTAGCAAGCAATCAGATTCTATGAAGATTAACGAACAAGGTGATATTGGAACTAAACAGGTTGTGAAGGAAAATAGGGAAAGTGAGGGTAGTAGGCTTATAAGTGACAAGAGTGATGTTGCAGTTGGTTCTCAAAAGAAAGGAGCTTCTAGTAATAAGGTTAATAAAAGAAGTGGTGTGGGTGATTCGAGTTCTGCTAACAGGTTTAATGTTTTGGCCAGTGAAGATGATTCGGAAGACCTAGCCACTTGGAAATATTTCTGTCATAAAATTGATACTATGTGTGATGCTGGGATGGCAGTTAGTGAAGATATTAAAAAGAGATGGTATGTTAGAGAGGTAGAGTATTATGAAAAGAAATGGAGGGAATGTAATGTTAATGTGGTTTCTATAGAAGATGCTCTTAAGAATACTATAGCTGAATTGAATGATAAAATTGTTAGTGGGAAAGAGAATATTATTGAAAATGCCACTAAAGTTGCTAAGCGAAGAGTGTTAAATGAGTGTGGAGGTAGGAATAACAGTGAGGCTTTCAACAAGTTTTTTGCTCAAGCTCAAAGCAAGGAGGTGGATAAGATTAGTAAATTGGAATGGAATAGAGATGTTGCAGTGGTTGATTTATTTAGCTGCTCGGTTCAACCATTATCAGATGAGATTAAATCTTCATGGTCTACTGATATGGTGGATTATTTCTATCGTGATCAAGAAGGTATTATTAGTGAAAGAATTAATGGGCATTTTAATGATGAAGTGTGTGTTATGAACTATACTGCTGAATTCATTGCCCAAGATGAAATTATGAATATCAATGATACGTCCATGGTAGAAATGCAAGGTAGAATTGCTTCAAATCGCTCTAATCTTAAATGATAGGTAAAATTGTTGCATGGAATGTCAAGGGAATGAATTCAACCCTTAGACAAAATGAAGTCAAAAAGTTAATTTCTAATAACAAAATTAGTATGTTAGCTGTTATAGAAACTCAGCTGAGGAAGAAATCGGTTAATGTGGTTTGTAATGAGGTTTTTGGAAACTGGAGCTGGGTGTCTAACTCGGTTGACAGTAGAAAGGGATGTAGGATATCTGTTGGGTGGGATCCGTTTGTGTTTAGAGCTAAGTTGATATCTCAGATTGGGCAAGTTATGCACTTTGAGATTGTTCACTTACATAGCCAGGATAAACTCCTTGTCTCATTTATATATGGTGAGAACTATGATAAATCCAGGAGGGTGTTATGGAAGAATTTGTTGGACTATAGTGTTTTTGTTGGCTCTAGTCCGTGGGTTTTACTAGGTGATTTTAATGTTTCGCTTTCTTTTGAGGAGAGTTCTAGCTGTTTTAAAGCGAGAGATAATGGTATGGAAGATTTTAAGGAGTGTGTTCATATGCTTGAGGTTGAAGATATTAGTAGTTTTGGTATGTATTATACTTGGATTGAAAAGAGGTTGAACCCGGAGAGTGGTATTTTGAAGAAGCTTGATAGGGTCATGGGGAATGATAGTTTTTTGCTTAAGTTTACTGCTTGTTATGCGAACTATCTTCCCTATTTGACTTCAGATCATTGTCCGGTTGTTGTTGTCTTTCCAGATGCTGTACCTCCTACACCAAGATCTTTTAGGTTTATGAATTTCTTAGCTGATAAGGAGGGGTTTATTCCGATTGTTCAGAAGAATTGGTATGTTGATATTAAAGGCTTTCATATGTTTGTGCTAGCCAAGAGATTGAAGAATATGAAGAAGTTTATGAGAAGATTTAATAAGGAGAATGGTAATGTTTTTGAAAAGGTTAAGTTATTGAGGGCAGAACTTAGAAAAGTTTAGTGTGACCTTGACAAAAATCCTCATGATTCTAATTTGAGAGAGGAGGAGCTTGTCTGGTCTAAAGCTTATAATGATGCTCTTATTGATAAAGAAAAGGTTTTAAAGCAGAAAACGAAAATTGAATAGTTAAGGGAAGGAGATCATAACTCTGCTTATTTTCATCGTATCTTGAAAGGGAGATGGAATAAGAAGAGAATTGAAATGGTTCATGATGGTGAAGGTCATGCTTTCTATGGCAATGACATCCCTCCTATGTTTGTTGCTCATTTCTAGAAGTTTTTTCAAGCTAGTGAGGATATTTTAGAGATGGAAGACTGTGATGGATTGTTTTGCAAGAATCTCAAGCCTGAGGTAGCAGAATCTATGGTTAGACCGGTTACTGATGGTGAAGTGAAAGAAGCTATGTTTAGTATCAAGGACGATAAGGCTGCAGGGCCGGATGGGTATACGTCTAAGTTCTTTAAGAAAGCTTGGAGTGTGGTTGGCCCGGATGTTTGTAATGCTGTCAAAGAATTCTTCAGTTCGGGTAAGCTGTTAAGTGAGTTAAACTCTAATCTTATCTCTCTTATACCAAAGTCAGATGTGCCGTTAAGTGTTTCTGATTATAGGCCAATTGCTTGTTGTAATGTTATTTACAAGTGTATTAGCAAGGTTTTAACCAATAGGCTCAAGGAGGGTCTTGCTGCACTTGTGGATTCTAGTCAATGTGCGTTTATTCCTGGCAGGCAGATTAGTGACAATGTGTTACTGGCCCAAGAATTAATGGTGGGTTATGATTGGAGTCATGGTACCAGGAAGTGTGCGTTTAAGGTTGACATTAAGAAAGCATACGATACCGTTTATTGAAATTTTTTGAAAACTAGTCTTATCCATTTTGGGTTTCACAAGAAGATGATAGATTGGATCATGATATGCCTTACAACTGCTTCATTTTCAATTTGTGTTAATGGGGATTATCATGGTTTCTTTAAGAGTTATAGAGGGCTTAGGCAGGGTGATCCTATCTCACCTTACCGTTTTACGCTTGTCATGGAAGTTTTAAACTTGATGCTTCAAAGGCATATCAACAATGATGGGAAATTTAAGTATCACCCAAATTGTAAGAAGATTATGTAACAACTCATAAATTTCCTCTTTGTAATATACACTCATGATATATATGAGAACTACTTTTATGGGTTAAATTTTTGCTTCACTATATCTCAACTATGTAAAGTAACTTACATAGAAATCTAGACGTGCTTACGCAACCACTATTGCCAATTATATACTTGATTACATCATGTAAACCCCTAAGTATGTCAAGTATATATATATCAAAGATCATTTTGCTAAATATTCAATCAATACAACATCTTATATCCCACAATTTACCAAAACAAGCATTATACCTTTACGGTTGATTCAAAAACCCTAATTACAAAATGAAACAAGTTTTGAAGTATGCAAGGCTTATGTAAAAGCTACTTTAACTAAAGTTTAGTGTGATACACTCATTGATTCATTGATCAAGTATTCAGATAACAATTTACAAGTCATTTAAGTATAAAGCCCTAATTTGGTCATCTTATGTCCTAAATCATGTTCAAACTTTCACACCGCTCTACCACAAGGTACAAGTACTCATTTTATAGATCTTAAACCCAAAACGGTACCTATAAATCATGTTAGACTCCAATCTAGAACCTCAATCCAAGATTTCAACATGACCTAAGCTAAAACAAGTCATTAACCTAGTTTTACCCGGTTTGACCTAGTTTTCAAGTTTAAACTAGTTTAACCCAATAAAACCCTTAAAACTCTTGGTGAATCATTACTAAACCTCAAACACAATACCTAAATCTTTCTAAACATAAATACTAAGACCCTAACTCATCAAATCCTAATCACAAAACCATAGCAAACCCGGCATGACTAAAACTAGTTCATACTTGTAATTTAAGAATATGACCAGCCAATAAAACATATAATCTGGACAAATCAATAAGACCTAAGTATTAAGTAAAAGAACTAGGTTTTAGCCCTATGTCTTTTGGTCATTTTGCAAATTGAATCACCCCGATTCGACATCATATGAATTAGTTATAGCCGAAATGCCAAAGGTACACAGATTCGGCATACTTGTAGTAAACATCTATTATCTCAAGATTTTGTGTAGTAACCCTTGAATATGTAAAACTAAAAGTTGTAGAGGACTCAAATATCTAAAAATTCTCACAATTTTGAGCTTAAACGGAGTCACGGGTTGTAAATGAAAAACAATTTACCGGGACTATTGCTGGCTGTCCAGAAATAGCCATGTATAAGCATAACCTTGTTAAACCAAGCACCCTAACACCTAAAGAACCTCTATGATCAAGCTACTACTGATCCTAGCACCTTAAAACACACCTCCCTCATGCTTTGCACCTCCCTACATCATCCTAAGCAAGCAAGAAGGTAGATTACAAGCACCTTGCCACCACATGCTTCCTAAACTTCACCATGTGCTTACACCTTGCAAAGCTACATCCCTAGCTTGTAATACTCATCAACTAGCTTAGCCTTATCATCCTCCTAGCTTATCCTTGTCATGTACTCCAGCACTTTACACCTATTCTTGCAAAACTTATCCATGAAGCCTTTCTTTGCCTATAAATAGCCATAACTAACACATAACTCTTCATTCCATTCTCAACTCCTCTAAAGCACTAAAAACTCTCTCAATCCAAGCACTAGCAGTAGCCTAAGGATGATATGATGTTCTATAAAGGTTTACAAGAAAAGAAACCAAGAGTACAATACCTAGAAGCCATTAACAAGTTGTAGTGATCATCAAGGCCTCAAAACTAGCACATACTCCCCTTTTCATCTTGTTCTTGCTCTATTTGTATTCAAGTAAGTTCTAAACACCCATGTTTGATCTTAGATATGTTATAGAACACCTAGAGATGTTGTTATAATGATTACATGCCTTATGATACCTTAAAACATTCATGAAACTATGATTGAACCTAGAAAATCCTAAATTTTTACTACTTATGATCAATTTGATTTCAAAGTTTTAAACTTATTATGTTATTGTTATAAGATGTTCATAAGTCTTATAAGACATATAAGAACACAAATGAAACTTTACTTTAGCTTTTGATTCATAAAACAAGTCTATTTTAGTGTTAAAACATGTTATGAAACTATTTTCAAGATAAAGGACTAAATGTGTAAATTTTGAAACTATAAACTATAAAGACCTATTTTGCCATGATCATAAACTTAAATTTAAGTTTCTAATTTGCCATGTTTAAAAGTACAAGGTTTATATTACATATATGTATCCATAAAAGACAAAACTTGTATAAGTTATAACTACAAGGGTATATTTTGCCATTTTTTAAACTTAAAGGTATAAATGAGATATTTTGAAAAATATATAATAATCCTATAAGGTTTGATATTTTATAAACTAAATACAAATAATCCTTTTTATACATTGATTAAAACATATATAAACTCTAAATACATTATAAATATAAACATAACTTATTATCGAATAACTTTTAAAGAAACCTCAAAACCTATTTTCCTTAACACACAGACGTATCCTACTACTAGGGAATTTCATATTAAGATGTTCCATCTCGATATTACGTTCTGACTGAGTGGTTGGGTTTACGAGTTAAAGTTCCCTCGCTCCTCAAACGTTTATAGAATGGCTTCTGACATATGATGACCCGAATAGTGATACAACGATATTCATAAACTAATGAATCAAAGAAATAAACCTTTTAAACTATATTAAATAAAGTTTTGTAACATAAGAGAACTTAACTAAATACTTGACATACGATACCTCATGTTGCGTGGTAAAAGCCGTCTACCTGAGTCCCTCTTGATATCAAGCAGATATCCCTAACCTAAGGTGAGTTAATAGCCTCACTTTTAAATGCTTTACAAACCAGAGAGGGGATATATGCTCTAAACATGAATACAAGTTTTTTGGTATGCTATCCTGATAAATTATTGCACGAGTACCTTGATCTGCCACTATAACATACATTTCATGAACCATAATCACCGTAACATGAACACGAATATTGTGAATAGATCTATTTGGAGTGTGACGACTCCCGTTGGTTTGCCTATACTTTTGGCACCAATAGCACTATATTTGAGAACAAAGAGGGTAACCTTGGCAGTTACGCCTTACTTCTAGTCATTGATTGGTCTGTAGTACCATCACTGGACTTGGAAATGTTAACGTGGGGTGTCATGAGCTCAGATGCAATAATTATGACTTTAAAGGGTGTAACAACATATCCCATTGATGATTAAACTTGTATTCAAACTATTATAACTCAAACCTATGAATTTCACTCAACCTTTGTGTTGACTTTGAGCATATTTATCCCAGGTAACTGAAAATCACACGGACTATGGCACGGAGAGGCAAAGGACATGAGGACGTCCAAACTTGTTATCATTCACTTTTATGTTTTCAAAATGTTCTTCGGGACCTCTGTTTGTAAATACTCTGATGAATAAATGAATGATAACTCTCTTTTTTAAAAACGTCTCTTTTGAGTCGTTTTCTATTATTGTGTACTGTGTATCATGAAGTAATACCCCAAAATAGCTTCCGCTGCTATATGTATAAATGAGGGTGTTACATATTGGTATCAGAGCCACAGTTATAGAGAACAAGGTTTTTACCTTAACTATAACTAATTTTTGAAAAAGTCCTCCGTGCCAATGCTTTCCCCAAACGCTACATGAAGAGTAAATAACCTAAGTATATATGTATTAAATATTTATGTACTTATGATTATTTTTCTATCGAAACTATTACAGAACTATGTTTCCCAATCCTATAATCCCGAAGGAAGAAGTGAATTCGAATCCTAACTCACCAGATTTCTCTCGTGATTCGGATTTTGCTTCTGAACCTGAGCCTGATTTGGATTCTGACTATTTCCCGAATCCTAACGATGTCTCTGATTCTGATTTATTGGAACAATGGAATCAATACTTTATAGCTTCATTAGCGATTCAACCTAATCCCGAAGATTCCTATATGCAAGTCTATAATGAAAATCTCGTTATCCTACCTCAAGCTCCAACCACACCACCTCCAGATTTCTATACTCCAGATGAACCTTTTCCACCTAATAAGAAAACTTGTTTTCCATCACCATTTAGACCAGATTCTCCACCACTAATAGCTGAAGTCATTGATGCAATATCTGACTTTGCAAAAATGGATCAAATGTTGGCTGAGATGAATAATTCCCTATGGATCATACCAAGACCCTTAGGAAGTGAACCAACTCCCGAGTAAACCGAAGAGACCAAAGAATCCAAGAACTATTAGAATACTATCCTTAGATGTTTAGATGTTTTCCGTTGTATTCTGCAATGTACTCTTTTGATAAATCATGTATCAAATAAAATGTCTATGTTGAAAAATTTTCCGCAAATTTTACCCAACTATGATATTATTCTTATCATGTGTATTTTGTAAATGTTGATAGAATGGCTCCCAAGAAGTCATCAACATCTACCCCTCCATCTATGAGTCAAGATGCCATCCGGCAACTAGTTGCTGACAGTGTTGCTACAGCACTAGAAACTCAAGCTGCAAACATAGCCAATGCTAATAATGCAAATCCTGCTCCTAGAGAAGTTTCCGTAGCAAGAAAAAGTAGCTACAAGGCGTTCATGAGCTGTCAACCCTTTAATTTTAAGGGCACAGAAGGAGCCGTTGGATTAATCCGCTGGTTTGAACGAAGCGAATCAGTATTTTCTCGTAGCAACTGTACTGAAGACTGTAAGGTCAAGTTTGCTACTGGTACTCCTACTGATGAAGCCTTATCTTGGTGGAACTCATTTGCCCAACCTATGGGAATTGAGGAAGCTTATAAGATTACTTGGGCTGAATTCAAGAAACTCCTAATCAAGAAATATTGTCCCCGAACTGAAATCCAGAAGATGGAAGAGGAATTCTACCATCTTACTGTAAAGGGAACTGATATCAAAACTACATAAGAAGATTTCAGGAATTGGCACTTCTATGTCCCAACATGGTGCCAGATACTGAGAGAACAATGGAAGTTTTTATCGGAGGGTTGCCTTCGAGTATCAAAGGAAATGTTACTGCCTCTAAACCTCAATCTTTGGAGGAAGTCATTACCATTACTCAAAAGCTGATGGATCAAGTAACCAAGACCAACCATGTGCAAGGATCCAATGATCATAAAAGAAAGTTCGACGACAAAGAACTTTCAACAATAATCTTAACCGTAACATCAATAACCAGAACCGTACCACCAACCCTTATCATAACCAAAGGCAAGAAACGTTTAGATCTTATGCTGCTACTCCAGCTGAGACTAATAGGTATTCCGAAAGTCTACCACTGTGTAGAAAGTGTTCTCTTCACCATACCGGTCTCTGCAGTGTTAAATGCCGAACTTGTAACAAGACGGGCCACTTAACCAAGAACTGTAGAAACAAGGGACCAGCCACCGGAAGTAATCAGCTACCAGTGTCAGTTACTTGTCATGCCTGTGGAGAGAAAGGGCATTATGCAAATCAATGCCGAAAGAACAACAATGGTGCCCAAGGAAGAGCCTATATGTTAAGGGACAAAAACGCTCCACAAGACCCTAACGTAGTTACGGGTATGTTCCTTGTTAATCAACATCTGGCTAGAGTATTATTTGATTCTGGAGCTGATAAAAGCTTCGTATCTACATCTCTTGCTTCTAAACTAAATATTATCCCCATTACCTTAAGTACCTATTATGATATCGAGATGGCCGATGGAAACTTATTTACTACTAATACTATTCTCCAAAACTGTACCTTAACCTTGTCAAAACAACCTTTCAAAATTGATCTCATGTCAATTCAACTCGGCAGTTTTGATGTTGTTATTGGTATGGATTGGTTATCCAAAACTCATGCCAAAATCCTATGTAACGAGAAAGTAGTTCATATTCCTATAAATGATGAAACTCTAATTATCCGAGGAGATCGAAGTAAAACCTGACTAAATCTTGTATCTTGTATAAAAACTGAGAGATATATATCTCGAGGTTGCCAAGTATTCGTAATTCAAGTAACGGAGAACAAGCCTAACTAGAAGCGACTTGAAGATATACCTATAGTCAGAGAGTTTTCAGAAGTTTTTCCCAAAGATCTACCTGGCCTTCCTCCTACTCGCCAAGTAGAATTTCAAATCGATTTGATTCCGGGTGCTGCACCTATAGCTCGATCACCTTATAGATTAGCTCCTTCATAAATGCAGGAACTATCTACTCAACTTCAAGAATTAACCGATCGTGGTTTTATTCGTCCTAGTACATCACCTTGGGGAGCTCCTGTCTTATTTGTCAAGAAAAAAGACGGAACTTTTAGAATGTGTATCGACTACCGAGGTTTGAATAAACTCACTATAAAGAATCGTTACCCGTTACCCAGAATTGATGACTTATTCGACCAAGTTCAAGGTTCGAGTATTTACTTAAAAATCGACCTACGCTCAGGTTATCATCAACTGAGAGTTAGGGAGGAAGATATTCCAAAAACCGCATTCAGAACTCGGTATGGACACTATGAATTTCAAGTGATGCCATTTGGGTTAACTAATGCACCAGCTGTATTCATGGATCTCATGAACCGTGTGTGTAAACCTTAGTTGGATAAGTTTGTAATTGTGTTCATCGATGATATTCTCATCTATTCTCGCAATGAAGAAGATCACGCAAACCATCTGAGAATAATTCTTGAATTACTCAAGAAAGAGAAGTTGTATGCAAAATTCTCAATGTGTGACTTCTGGATCAATGTTGTGCCATTTCTTGGACATTTGATTGATAATCAAGGGATCCATGTTGATCCTGCAAAAATTGAAGCAGTCAAAAATTGGGCATCTCCAACTACACCTATAGAGATACGCCAGTTTTTAGGACTTGCTGGTTATTATCGAAGGTTCATCAAAGGTTTTTCAAAAATTGCAAAGCCTTTGACTGAACTAACCTAGAAGAACAAAACGTATATCTGGGGAAAAGATCAAGAAACAGCTTTTCAGTTGTTAAAATAAAAGTTGTGTGAAGCCCTAATTCTAGCATTACCTGAAGGAAACGACGATTTTGTCGTTTACTGTGATGCATCTCATCAAGGTCTTTGAGCTGTTTTGATGCAAAGAGAAAAAGCCATTGCTTATGCATCTCGACAACTTAAGACTCATGAGAAAAATTATACCACACATGATCTCGAACTAGGGGCAGTCGTGTTCGCTCTTAGAATATGTAGACACTATTTGTATGGTACAAAGTGTATAGTGTTCACCGATCATAAGAGCCTACAACATATTCTTGATCAAAAAGATCTAAATATGCGACAACGACGTTGGTTAGAACTACTCGCTGATTATGATTGTGAAATTCGTTATCATCCTGGAAAGGCTAATGTCGTAGCAGATGCCTTAAGCCGAAAAGAACGAATTAACCCACTTCGAGTCAGATCGCTAGTTATGACTCTCCATCCAAATCTACCTAGACAAATCCTTAAAGCTCAAAACGAAGCACTCAAAGAAGAAAACCTTAAGTTTGAGAACTTAAGAGGAATGGACAAAACTTTTGAAATACGTCCTGATGGAACTCGTTGCATCAAGAATAGAAGTTGGTTACCATATTATATTTGAGGAGCTTGATTATGCACGAATCCCATAAATCAAAGTACTCCATTCATCCAGGTTCTAACAAAATGTATCAGGATCTAAAGAAACTCTACTGGTGGCCTAACATGAAGGCAATCATTGCTGAATATGTGGGCACGTGTTTAACATGTTCCAGAGTTAAAGCTGAATGTCAGAAGCCATCTGGTTTACTGATACAACCCGAAATTCCTATGTGGAAATGGGAAAAAATAACTATGGATTTTGTTACAAAACTTCCTAGAACATCTAATGGACATGACGCAATCTGGGTCATTATTGATCGTCTTACAAAATCTGCTCATTTCATTCCCATTCGAGAGATTGATAGTATGGAAACTCTTACGAGGTTATACATAAAAGAAATCATCTCCCGACATGGAGTGCCAATATCTATCATATCAGATCGTGATCCTCACTTCACATCTAGATTCTGGAAATCAATACAAAGTGCTTTGGGTACTCATTTAGACATGAGTACATCCTATCATCCTCAAACCGATGGTCAAAGTGAAAGAACTATTCAGACACTTGAAGACATGCTCCGAGCTTGTGTTATTGACTTCGGAAAAGGGTGGGAAAGACATCTACCGCTGATAGATTTCTCCTATAATAACAGTTATCACGCCAATATCAAAGCGGCTCCATTCGAAGCACTTTATGGTGGAAAGTGCAGATCTCCGGTCTGCTAGCCTGAAGTTGGAGATGTTCAACTTACAGGACCAGAAATAATCCATGAAACCACCGAGAAGATCTTTCAAATTCGACTACGCTTACAAACCGCTAGAGATCGACAAAGAAGTTATGCCAACATAAGACGAAAACCTTTAGAATTCCAAGTTGGAGATCGTGTTATGTTGAAAGTATCACCTCGAAAAGGTGTCATTCGTTTTGGAAAACAAGGAAAGCTTAATCCACGATACATTGGACCATTTAAAATCCTTGAACGGATTGGCCCAGTAGCATACAGAATTGAGCTCCCTGAAGAGCTCAATACTATACACAATACTTTCCACGTTTCTAATCTCAAGAAATGTCTATCAAACGAATCTCTTATCATTCCAATGAAAGAACTTCAGCTTGACGATAAGCTCAATTTCATAGAAGAACCTGTGGAAATCATGGACCGAGAGGTCAAACAACTTAAACAAAGTCGTATCCCTATTGTCAAAGTACGATGGAACTCAAAAAGAGGCCCAGAATTTACCTGGGAACGCGAAGATCAGATTCGTGCTAAATACCCACACCTATTTTCAAACACTACTCCTATATCAAACTAAATCTCGGGACGAGATTTCCTTAAGGGGGAAAGACTGTAACAACTCATAAATTTTCTCTATGTAGTAGACACTCATGATATATATGAGAACTACTTTTATGGGTTAAAATTTTGCTTCACTATATCTCAACTATGTAAAGTAACTTACATAGAAATCTAGACGTGCTTACGCAACCACTATTGCAAATTATATACCTGATTACATCATGTAAACCCCTAAGTATGTCAAGTATATATATATCAAAGATCATTTTGCTAAATATTCAATCAATACAACATCTTATATCCCATCATTTACCAAAACAAGCATTATACCTTTACGGTTGATTCAAAAACCCTAATTACAAAATGAAACAAGTTTTGATATATGCAAGGCTTATGTAAAAGCTACTTTAACTAAAGTTTAGTGTGATACACTCATTGAATCATTGAGCAAGTATTCAAATAACAATTTACAAGTCATTTAAGTATAAATCCCTAATTTGGTCATCTTATGTCCTAAATCATGTTCAAACTTTCACACCGCTCTACCACAAGGTACAAGTACTCATTTTATAGATCCTAAACCCAAAACGGTACCTCTACATCATGTTAGACTCCAATCTAGAACCTCAATCCAAGATTTCAACATGACCTAAGCTAAAACAAGTCATTAACCTAGTTTTCGAGTTTAACCTAGTTTAACCCAATAAAACCCTTAACACTCTTGGTGAATCATTACTAAACCTCAAACACAATCCCTAAATCTGTCTAAACATAAATACTAAGACCCTAACTCAACAAATCCTAATCACAAAACCATAGCAAACCCGGCATGACTAAAACTAGTTCATACTTGTAATTTCAGAATATGACCAGCCAATAAAACATAAAATCTGGACAAATCAATAAGACCTGAGTATTAAGTAAAAGAACTAGGTTTTATCCCTATGTCTTGTGGTCATTTTGCAAATTGAATCACCCCGATTCGACATCATATGAATTAGTTATAGCCGAAATGCCAAAGGTACGTAGATTCGGCATACTTGTAGTAAACAGCTATTATCTCAAGATTTTGTGTAGTAACCCTTGAATATGTAAAACTAAAAGTTGTAGAGGACTCAAATATCTAACAATTCTCACAAATTTGAGCTTAAACGGAGTCACGGTTTGTAAATGACAAACAATTTACCGGGACTATTGTTGGCTGTCCAGAAACAGCCATGTATAAGCATAACCTTGTTAAACCAAGCACCCTAACATCTCAAGAACCTCTATGATCAAGCTACTACTGATCCTATCACCTAAAAACACACCTCCCTCATGCTTAGCACCTCCCTACATCATCCTAAGCAAGCAAGAAGGTAGCTTACAAGCACCTTGCCACCACATGCTTCCTAAACTTCACCATGTGCTTACACCTTGCAAAGCTACATCCCTAGCTTGTAATACTCATCAAATAGCTTAGCCTTATCATCCTCCTAGCTTATCCTTGTCATGTAATCCATCACTTGACACCTATCCTTGCAAAACTTAGCCATGAAGCCTTTCTTTGCCTATAAATAGCCATAACTAACACATAACTCTTCATTCCATTCTCAACTCCTCTAACGCACTAAAAACTCTCTCAATCCAAGCACTAGCAGTAGCCTAAAGATGATATGATGTTCTAAGAAGGTTTACAAGAAAAGAAACCAAGAGTACAAGACCTAGAAGCCATTAACAAGTTATAGTGATCATCAAGGCCTCAAAACTAGCACATACTCCCCTTTTCATCTTGTTCTTACTCTATTTGTATTCAAGTAAGTTCTAAACACCCATGTTTGATCTTAGATATGTTATAGAACACCTAGAGATGTTGTTATAATGATTATATGCCTTATGATACCTTAAAACATTCATAAAACTATGATTGAACCTAGAAAACCCTAAATTTTTACTACTTATGATCAATTTGATTTCAAAGTTTTAAACTTATTATGGTATTGTTATAAGATGTTCATAAGTCTTATAAGACATATAAGAACACAAATTAAACTTTACTTTAGTTTTTGATTCATAAAACAAGTCTATTTTAGTGTTAAAACATGTTATGAAACTATTTTCAAGATAAAGGACTAAATGTGTAATTTTTGAAACTATAAAATATAAGGACCTATTTTGCCATGATCATAAACTTAAATTTAAGTTTCTAATTTGCCATGTTTAAAAGTACAAGGTTTATATTACATATATGTATCCATAAAAGACAAAACTTGTATAAGTTATAACTACAAGGGTATATTTTGCCATTTTTTAAACTTAAAGGTATAAATGAGATATTTTGAAAAATATATAATAATCCTATATGGTTTGATATTTTATAAACTAAATACAAATAATACTTTTTATACATTGATTAAAACATATATAAACTCTAAATACATTATAATTATAAACATAACTTATTATCGAATAACTTTTAAAGACACCTCAAAACCTATTTTCCTTAACACACAGACGTATCCTACTACTAGGGAATTTCATATTAAGATGTTCCATCTCGATATTACGTTCTGACTGAGTGGTTGGGTTTACGAGTTAAAGTCCCCTCGCTCCTCAAACGTTTATAGAATGGCTTCTGACATATGATGACCCGAATAGTGATACAACGATATTCATAAACTAATGAATCAAAGAAATAAACATTTTAAACTATATTAAACAAAGTTTTGAAACATAAACACTACTTAACTAAATACTTGACATACGATACCTCAGGTTGCATGGTAAAAGCGGTCTACCTGAGTCCCTCTTGATATCAAGCAGATATCCCTAACCTAAGGTGAGTTCATAGCCTCACTTTTAAATGCTTTACAAACCCGTGAGGGGGATATATGCTCTAAACATGAATACAAGTATTTTGGTATGCTATCCTGATAAATTATTGCACGAGTACCTTGATCTGCCACTATAACATACATTTCATGAACCATAATCACCGTAACGTGGACACGAATATTGTGAATAGATCTATTTGGAGTGTGACGACTCCCGTTGGTTTGCCTATGCTTTTGGCACCAATAGCACTATATTTGAGAACAAAGAGGGTAACCTTGGCAAGTTACGCCTTACTTCTAGTCATTGATTGGTCTGCAGTACCATCACTGGACTTGGAAATGTTAACGTGGGGTGTCATGAGCTCAGATGCAATAATTATGACTTTAACGGGTGTAACAACATATCCCATTGATGATTAAACTTGTATTCAAACTATGATAACTCAAACCTATGAATTTCACTCAACCTTTGTGTTGACTTTGAGCATATTTATCCCAGGTAACTGAAAATCACACGGACTATGGCACAGAGAGGCAAAGGACATGAGGACGTCCAAACTTGTTATCATTCACTTTTATGTTTTCAAAATGTTCTTTGGGACCTCTGTTTGTAAATACTCTGATGAATAAATGAATGATAACTCTCTTTTTTAAAAACGTCTCTTTTGAGTCGTTTTCTATTATTGTGTATTGTGTATCATGAAGTAATACCCCAAAATAGCTTCCGCTGCTATATGTAAAAATGAGGGTGTTACAGATTAGCCTGACACATCTTTGCTTTGTAGATGATCTTCTGCTTTTTTGTCATGGTGACATTGATTCTGCTTGCATTATTAGAAGAGCGTTGGATGAGTTTAGCATGTTCTCTGGGCTTTATCCAAGTGTTGAGAAGAGTACGACTTTCTTTATCAATGTCCCTGCTGATGTTAAAGCGCAGATTTTGATGGCGCTCCCATTTCAAGAAGGTACTTTACCGGTTAGATATCTTGGTGTGCCTATGATGACCAAGAAGCTTTGCAACATTGATTGTAGACTTCTTTTGGAGAATGTTAAGAAGAGGATTTTCGATTGGAGAAGCAAACTGTTGTCATATGCAGGTAAGCTTCAATTAATTTCTTCAGTTTTGTCTTCGGTTAATATATATTGGGCTTCTATGTTTGTCCTTCCTAAGCATATCTGTGACTGTATAGATAAAATGTGTAAAAAATTCCTTTGGGGTATTGGTCCTGATAATAAGGGTATCGCTAGTGTTTCATGTCAGGAGGTTTGTAGACCTAAGTCACAGGGTGGTAAAGGACTAAGATCTATGTTTATTATGAATGAGGCCCTTATGATTAGGTATCTTTGGAATGTTGTTAGTAACAAAGAATATTTATGGGTCAAGTGGGTTAATGAGTATAGGCTTAGAGGGTCATGTGTTTGGAATCATTCTGTTTGGAAGAAGAATGCTTGGACGTGGAGGCAAATTATGTATTTTAGAGACAAGATTAAGAGGTTTGTAGGTTGTAAAGTTGGGAACGGTAAGAGCTGTTTTGTATGGTTTGACAAGTAGCATACTCAAGGCCCTCTCAGTGACCTTATCTCGAATAATTTTCTTGTACAAAAGGTATTAACATGAATGATAAGGTGTGCTCTTGGACTGAAAGTGGAGTTTGGTTGTGGCCAAATGACTGGATTTCTAGTTTTAGGAGGGTCCTTGATGTTCCGGGTCTGACTTTGAGTGATATTGAAGATAGAGCTATTTGGCTTAACAAGAAAGGTGATATTGTGGATTTTAGTATCAAGGAGGTTTGTAGAGCGATTAGAGTCGATATCCCTGAAGTAATGTGGCATAGGCATGTCTGGTTTACACAATGTATACCACGACATGCTTTTATTCTGTGGCTTGCACTTAAAGGGAGGTTGAAAACTCAAGATAGGCTTGCTAGGTGGTTTGCTCTTAATGATCCTCGATGTCCTTTGTGTAAATCATGTATTGACTCTCACAGTCACCTCTTCTTCAGTTGCGTGTTCTCTAAAGGTATTTGGGACAGGATCAAAACCTTGGCTAAGCTTGATAGTTTGTCTTCGGTTTGGGCTGAGGTTGTGTCTGGTTTTTGCAATATCAAGGCTAACAATTCAAATTGGAGTGTGGTCCAAAGACTGGTAGTTAGTGCTACTGTGTACTTCGTATGGCAAGAGCGCAATTATCGTTTTTTTAGGAATGAGTTCCGTACCTCGGATGTGATCTTCAATATTATTGTATCCACCATTAGACTTAAGCTTCTTTCGTTCACGGTTAAATGCTCTAAAGATGCTGATGTGGTTGCTAAGGTGTGGAAGATTCCTAGGCTTGGTCTTAAAGGTAATGATATTCTTCATGACTTTATGGATTGTGATAATAATGTGTTTTAATACTACTAGAAATAAGTTACTGTGTGAGCTCTTTCATAGCTTATGGCAGTCTTTTGGTTGGGTTATTAACTGCTTAAAAGGAAGAAGTTGGATGGCCTTCTTTATTCTGGTTATGTTATTGGATATGAGTTGTTTGGTTAGTTATCCCCATTTACTTTGCATTTCTGATGAAAACTTGATTCATGGCCCATCCTTCTATAGTAGTAATTGTGTAGAGGAAGAGCCTATTGCTATAGTTCTGGTGGCCCCTCTGAATTGGGTGAATACTCAACGCTAGTTTATGGTGGAGGAGGGATGCTGGTTTTGCTTGACTCATGGTTCACCCTTCTATGGCAGTAATAGTGGAGATGAAGGGCCTATTGTCATGGTTCTGGTGGATCATTGCTGTTGGGTTTTTCAGTGTTGGTTTGTGGGGAGGTGTGACGTTTTAGATAGTATGGATAGAGATCGCTATCTCTTTCTTTTCTGTGATTTGAAAATCTTCTATCCTTGTTCGTTTGTTTGGTGGCTAGAAGAGTTTCAAGATTATGGTACTATGTCAGTCTACTCAAGTCCTGCTAAGATGTATGTGGGTGGGGTTTTTGTCATTTGGAGATGGGATGATAGCTTCATGGACACAAAGGTTCGGGTATGTATTGTCTGGAACTCTGTGGGCTTTTGGTTTTTGTATTGTTTCAGGTATGATGTGAAGATTTGTTCACATGGTTGCTGCTGGATGGTTGGATGTCTCCATGGTTTCAACTTTCACCTTGTCTATTGCTGCATTATGTGTTGGTTAAGGATGCTTTCTTTCCTTTGGTGGATGGAAGGTTTTATTGATGAAGCCCATTTATGTTATTTATTGTCTAGCATTTGTTTTGATATTTTGGGAAGGCTTGCATACTGTGGTACTCTTTCCTTCTATATTGTTTCCCACTGGGTTTTACATATAGAGGGTTTTGAGGAGGCAAAGTATGTAAGCTGCTACACTGGCTCTTCCCTGTTGGTATGCTACAATCTCTGATGGCGTTTACAGGTTTACTTTTGCCTGTCCTTTATTCTTGTTAAGGCTAAGTCTATTGTGATGGATTGGTGGTCTTTTGGTTCTTCCCTTGCTGGTTGAATTTAGATTTCCCCATGGATTCAGAAGTAGATTTAGTTTTTAGCAAGTGTTTTGGGTTTGATGTGTCATAGTACTGTAGCTACTTGGTCTTGTCTTTTGTGACCAAGTGTTTGTTTATATGCTAGTTTTATGCTATATGAGCTTGGGAATTGTCCAATGCCATTAGTTTTTTGAGTTTAAGCCCATGTTTGTTACGGATGTGTCCTAACTTTTTTCTCTTGGTACTTTGGTTTGTATTGTACTTTGTTTCCTTCATTGCTAATAAAATTTACCATTTAGCAATAAAAAAAGCTTTGGGTATTGACTTTTAAGAATCCTTTGCTCCTGTTGCACGATTGAAGAAAATTAGACTATTCCTTGCTTATGCTGCTCACATGAACATGATCGTCTACCAAATGGATGTTAAGACGACATTTCTTAAAGGTGAATTGAGGGAAGATTTCTACGTAAGCCAGCCGAATGGATTCGTCAACTCGGAGTATCCTAATCACGTGTACAAGCTCAAGAAGGCTCTTTATGGGTTGAAACAAGCTCCACGCGCGTGGTACGATCTCCTATCGCCGTATCTCATCTCGAAAGACTTCTCCAAAGGCAAAGTGGACCCAACATTATTCATTCTCAATGAGGACAACGGCATGATTCTGGTACAAATTTATGTTGATGATATAATATTTGTTGCAACTAATCAAAGATTGTCTGACCATTTTGAGAAAATTATGTCCACACGTTTTAAGATGTCAATGATGGGAAAATTTTCATTTTTCTTAGGGTTACAAATATCTTAGAATCCGAGAGGCATCTTCATTAATCAATCCAAATTTGCTCTTAAATCATTAAAGAAATATCATTTTGAAAATTGTGACCCCGTGGATACTCCAATGGTGGAGAGATCCATGTTAGATGAAGATAAAGAAGGGATAGCTGTCGATCCTAAACTTTACCGTGAAATGATCGGCACCCTTCTCTATCTGACTGCTAGCAGGCCTGATTTGCAATTTGCTATATGCATGTGTGCCCGGTATCAGGCTCAGCCTACCGAAAAGCACTTACATGTTGTGAAAAGGATCTTTCGGTATCTTAAAGGAACACTTCATCGTGGTCTGTGGTATCCGAAGGATTCCTCTAATGCACTAATATCATATGTAGATGCGGATTATGTTGGGTGTCAAGATACTAGATGTAGCACTTCTGGCAGTGTGCAACTTCTTGGAGATAGATTGGTTAGTTGGGCATCAAAAAGGCAGAAAAATGATGCGATATCAAGTACTGAGGCTGAATACATTGCTATGTCCGGTTGTTGTGCTCAAGTTCTTTGGATGAGATCACAATTAACTGACTATGGTCTTGGCTTCAACAAAATCCCGATGTACTGTGATAACAAAAGTGCAATTGCTCTATGCTGCAACTACGTTCAACATTCCCGGGCAAAGCACATTGACATACGCTACCACTTCATCAAAGAGCAAGTGGAAAATGGAGTGATCGAACTGTACTTCGTCAACACTGAGTATCAGCTGGCAGATATATTCACAAAGGCCTTAGATCGAGGACGTATCGAGTTTTTGATCGAAAAGCTAGGCATGAAATCATTCTCACCAGCGACACTTAAGAAGTTGGGAGAAGAATCTGACGAATAGTGGTGGTAAACTATTCTAGAGTATCCTTTGATCGTGATCTTGTATATTATTAGTATATATTTAAAACCACGAAAAGAAAATACAAACATATAAAACATAGAAAAGCCATAAAAATATAAAACATAGAAAATCCATAAAAAAATATAAAATCAAGAAAATCCAAAAATATTTTTCATTTTAAAACGGGCATTCTTTTAGTACGGTAATATTTACGGCCTTAGAAATGTCGATTAAAATTAACACGGCGCCATAAATAGAGTCCGTATAAAAGTTGTAAATATTTTAAAACATGCCCATATGGCTTGTAGTTATTTCAGACTGCAACCCGCTTTTCGCATTAAAGTCACGTATTTCTTACGAAAGCGTTGGCTCACAACGAGAATTAACTTTCTCGGGTATGGTTTACTTTAAAACAATACAAGGGATCGAGTTTACTTCATAACTTGGTCTAACACAAATTTGTGTACGTTTCAGTGCACTTATTTTGTTAAAATAAGAGAAATCTTATTGCCACCACGAATTGTTTTATTATCGTCTTAATCGAAAAAGTCTTTCATCAGTTCTCTTAAATACAAATACTACAGCTCTTTAAATAGAAAACGGGTCTGTATTTAAGGGGAAGAAAATGTCAAATTGTTTTCATCATCAAATCGGTCTTCAAAAGTCTTTTAGAAAAATTAATTGGTTATTTACTTTATGGTGTATCATTCTTTATGTGTACTTGTTGTGCTTCGTGACTTTTCGTGATTTATGTGACTCGGTCTTAGGACTTTTTTTCGTGATAATATAATTAATAACTAAGACATAGGAGGTCAATTGTGCGGTTTGGATTGAGTGTGATTAAATAGGATTATTACTAAACGCAAATATACGGAAATAGGAGGACTAATTGCGTAAAAAAGGGAAAAATGTTTAGATTTGACCTAAGTCAAATATATTGAAACCGCCCCTTCTCTGTTTCTATTTTCTGTTTCAAACAAACACAAACCACACCTTTGCCGCCATTCCTGTTTCCATCCAAGACCTAATTTGTTTGAACTAATCGGCAATAAACATCTAAGGTATCTATGTTTAATCTAATTTTGTGTATGATTCCTCTGTTTCTTTGATTAATTAGTCAACCCCCAAATGTCAAAATTAGGGTTTATAAATTTTTGATTAATTGGTTAATTGATAGAGAGGTTTTTGTATGCCATTAGATTTAGAACATAGTGGCTTAGTGTTGGATGCATTAGATTCATAGATTTTTGTATGCCCTAAGAATCATTGCGTGATTGTAGTTGAGGATGTCGTAGATTTTTTTCTGAAAACATGATTTTATCCGAAGATTTCTATGAAACAATGATTTTTTCTGAAAACATGGCATTTTTCCGAAGATTTATCTTAAAAACACATTTTTTTCTGAAAAAATCGTTTCTCTGAAAAAAACATGATTTCACTGAAAAAGTCCTTTTTTTCCGAAGAAATGGATTTCACTAAAAAGGTCATTTTTCCGAAAAAGTTGATTTCACTGAAAAAGTCATTTATTCCGAAAAAGTTGATTTCACTGAAAAAGTCATTTTTCCGAAAAAGTTGTTTTTACTGGAAAAGTCATTATTCCAAAAAAGATGTTTTTACTGAAAAAGTCATTATTCCGAAAAAGATGATTTTTCTGAAAATGTCATTTATTCCGAAAAAGATGATTTTCCTGAAAATGTCATTATTCTGAAAAAGGTGTTTGTTCTGAAAATGTCTGTTATTCCGAAAAAGGTGTTTTTTTCTGAAAATGTCTGTTATTCCGAAAAAGATGATTTTTCTGAAAATGTCATTTATTCCGAAAAAGATGATTTTTCTGAAAATGTCATTATTCCAAAAAAGGTGTTTGTTCTGAAAACATCTATTATTCCGAAAAAGGTATTTTTTCTGAAAATGTATGTTATTCCGAAAAAGGTATTTTTTCTGAAAATGTCATTTATTCCGAAGAAGTTGATTTCTTTGAAACAAAGATGTTTTTTCCGAAAAAGTTATTTTATCTGAAAATATCTGTTATGCCGAAAAATAGTTTTCTTTGAAAATGTCACTTCTTCCGAAAATGTCAAGTGCATTTATCCAAAGATTGTAGCTTTATTCAAAGATGGTGTATTGTTTGTTGTCTATGTTATATGCTTGATTTGCTTAGGTATAGATACATCATGATATATATATTTTTGGGTATATCAATCTTGTATGCTTGCTCGTCTTAAGTAGAAAACATGTCTCAACTTACCGAGAAGCAAATCAAAGCTAATCAGGCACTTGAAGCCGCCAAGGCTCTACAGTTCATACCAAACAACTTTCGACTAAAAGAAGACAAAGAAGATTATGCCTCAGCTCACTATGCTTTCAAAGTGGTCACATATATTCTTGCTCGAACTCCAATGAAGAAGGTGTTCCGGGGTACGGCTTCGGTTCCAACCGATTATATGCATGAATTTTGGGCTTCAAAGAAACGGCTAACAGACAAAAAGTTCTCATTCACCATCAACAAAAAGGAATGTACTCTCACAATTTCTATCTTTCGTCAAATATTTAGATTACCAATACCACCTGCAGATCAAAAGTTTACAGCCGACGCAGACAAGAATACAATTGTGAAGATGTATCACTCTTTTGGATATGGTGATCCTGATTTACGACTGGTGTCTTAGTTTACTACAGCTAACTTGGGTCAACCTTGGAAAACATTTTTCGGAATACTCGTTCGGTGTTTTACTGCTAAATCAACTGGATATGACTCTTTGCGTTTTTCAACTGCTTGTATCTTTTAAGGAATCTATTAGAGGAAGAATGTGAACTATGCAGAGTTACTATGGAGAATTTTACTTATCAACTCTTCCACAATACCAAGAAGAAGACAAGTTACTTTCCTTTCCCACGTTTCATTAAGCTTATTATTCGTCACTTCATGTAATTAGATGCCTCAATCGATAAGCTTGAAGGAAGTCCTTAGCATACTCCCGATGACGATGATATTCTTGAGGATTTAAAACACGACGGACACACTGGTGTTTACACAGGTATTCCAACCGCTATTCCTAATCATATGTTGACTGATGAACTCAAAGCAAGAGCGGCATACAAGCAATTGTTGGATGAAATGGAACTTCAAAAGGAAAGAGTTGCATTGGGAGAGTTCTCTTCATGAAAACCCAAAGGCAAAGGCAAACGCAAACAGGGTGAACCATCAGAGGAAACCGCTTCACCTAAGCCCAAAAAGAAGAAAATTGTTGCCAAGTCTAGTGGGAAGGAGCTAATGCTTGAGGATGAAGAAGAAAATATTAATGAAGAAGAACTGCTTCTCAAAACTGAAAGACGAAATATCAAGACAGCTATTATGCAAAGTAAGAAAGACACTGGGGGTAGTGGTTTTGGTATGAAAGCAAAGGAAACCATACTACCTTCTGATATTGCTGAATTTGGGAAACCTGATGAGCACACACCTCGTCGTGACAAATCTTCCCAAACTGCTGATGATGTTGATGATGAACAACAACCTTATGACGGATTGAAGGATATGGATGTTACCGGGTCTACTGATACGACAACATTTGTTGAGACTACCAAAGTCATAAGTTCTACAGTGTTTATACCCGTTACTACAATCCCTCCACCAGTTTCTATAGTGACCCCACCAGTTTCTACAGTGTCTTTACCACTTTCTACAGTGCCTCTACAAGTTTCTATAGTGACCTCACCAGTTTCTACAGTGTCTTTATCACTTTCAACAGTGCCTCTACAAGTTTCTACAGTGCCTCCACCAGTTACTATAGTGCCTCCACTAGTTTTAACTCTACCCCTACCGGTTATTACAGAGACTCCACCTGCGTCAACGCAACTCCCGTTAACTCTACCAAGTCGACCTCTCTCCACTTCATTGTCTAGCACTGCCATGACCATTACTCCTACACTACAAACCACAGCTGCACCGATATCGTTGATTTTATCTTTATCAACAATGTTCATGATTCAAATAGAACAACACTTGACAGCTCAACAAGAAGAGATGGTTCGGATTAAAGAAGAGTTAGCTCGTAGACAACAAAGTGAAGAATCCTTAAGAAAAGCTCAAGAAGACGCCATGGCTAAATTCCAAGAAGAGTTAGAATTATCTCGCAAACTTCATGAAGAACTAGCTCATGTCAAAGCAAAGGAAGCTGCCAAACACGAAGCAACGATCATTCGTCTTCGAGACCTCAAAAAGAGGTACCGAGCTGAGAAAGAGGCTCTTGAAGAAGATAATGAAGCAATTGTTCAATCACTTGATGAAAAGGTCAAGGAATCTGTTGACAGTCTGCGCGACGAGTTGCAACAAATTGTTGCAAGCAACGTCATGATCAAGTCTTCTGACGCTAAAAAGTTAGATTTTCTCATGGCTCAAAAGTTCACGGATTATGAGTTAAAGAAAATCTTACATGCTCGGATGATTCAAGTCAGGTCCTACAACAAAACCAAAGCTCAAAAGATCCTTCACAAAGCCCTTAAGACGGCCATAGATCAAGATACTAAGATATTCGAGAAACATGGTTCTGTAGTTCCCTACGATATCTTAAGTGAAGAAGAAGATGAATCCGACGATGATGACAACGATGCTGATAATAACAATGATGATGATGACAAGGGTGATGATGACAAGGGTGATGAAGACAAAGATAGTGATGACAAAGGCGGGAGTGATGAAGACAAAGGTACTCATGACGAAGAAGGTACCAATGAAGTAGAAGGAAGTGCTAAACACAGAGATGGTGATGATAATGATGATGGTGATGGTAATGGCAAAAATGGTGATGATCAAGAAGAAGGGAACGATGATACAGGGAAAAAGGAGGGAGACAAGAAAGACAAGTCCAATGGTGAAAAATCTTCCAAAGATGAGGTTACCAAGGGTAAATCAACTCCAAAACCTACACCTCGTCAAGGCAAACGCACCAAGAAGTTTCATGATGTAGATGATAATACAGCCTCATCACATACTCCAGCCACAACCACTCCTGCAACCACATCTGCCCCAGTTGCTTCTGTCACTACACCTTTAGTGCAACAACAACAACTGACGGAACCCGATCAACATGTACCAGACATTCCAGTCTTTGATCCAGTCCAAGACATACCAGACACTGAAGCAGTATTAGAACCTGTTGATGATGTTCAAGTCTTTACTGTAGTTCCTGATGTTCCAGAGTCAAGTGAACCAACATGGGTGGATACACTCGAGGAAGATGAAAATGAACCCGTACAACCTTGGGTGTCCAATGCTGCTGCACTTCGTCCATTGACAAAGGCTGATGAAGCTGATTTCTCTCAATTCCTAAGCAATCCAATAGACTTTTCGAGATACTTGGAGTAAAACTATGGGTCTAATGTAACTCAAGCAATGGTTGTGAGAGGACTCAAAAATCCCAACCTTCGTGTAAAATCAAGGCTCAGCGGCACAGAATACGAGTACAATGCAAATGAACTTCTGAAACCGTTGAGAACTACTCAAAGGGATGGTCTTCATGCGCCTGTAAAACCTCCTCCTACTACAACTACAGATGATGATCAAATTGCACTTGAATTCTTTGTCAGTAAGGATCTCGAATACTTGGTTAAGGGAGCAAACAAGTATGCAACTTCCTTAACATTGGTAAAGGCTGCAACTTGGGATTTGATACCTTGGTTAGAAGAAAAAGTTAACCATCTTTGGGTCCCTCAACAATATCCTGCATATGATCGATATGCTGAATTGGGTGCTTCACATTGGGATGAGCGTGTGTGACGCGCTTACAACTATGCATGTGTGCACAACTCAGGTTCTCAAGTCTTCTCCCTAATTCGAATCAAAAGCATCCAAGGCGTTACGATTGAACCCAAAACAGGCTATCAACATTTGACAGAGATCAGGCTCATTCGAGAAGATGAAAAAGTCTACACTATCCAGGAAGGCGACTTTCCACTTCTTCGTCTCGAGGAAATTAAGGACATGCTGCTTTTGCTAACTCACAACGCCCTCATACACTTGATGTCGGAAGAACTAATTGCCCTGAATTCAGCTCTTTGAATGTACACACGTCGAGTAGTCATCAAGAAAAGAGTTGAAGATCAGCAACTTGGAGTAGAAAGTTATCAAAGGAAGCTCAACCTTTCAAAACCACGTACTAAAGTCTTCCAGAGGCATGTGGACAAATCTCCTTACACCAGCACCTCTGACCCGATGCCTGGCATTTTCTACATGAATGGTCGTGGTCTTATGAAGTTCATGAGAATTCCAGAGATCAATAAATTCAGTGACGGGACTCTCACCCATATTCGGGACAAGTTGGTGCATCTCAACAAGCACAAGACTTTTCCAAAGGTCACTGTAGATAAGGACAAGGTATATCAACAGAGTGCTACATACACGATCAAGAAGATTGATGAGATGCTGAGAGAAAGACGTCTCATAAGAAGTTTAGAACGATTCGTTGGTGGAAGACCGTATGGAGCGCACCACAAGTTCATGGAACGATCCATCTAATGGGTCGTACTACCTCAGGTTATCTCCATATTGTTAAATTTGTGATATGTAAATATTGTGAATATTCTGTTTTTGTGGCTTATTTTAGTGTAAAAGTATGATAGTGTTTCAATAATTTCTCACGAGATTCTAAATCTTTCAAAATATATCATACTCAAGCACTACAACTAACCCTCATTAACTTGAGGGGGAGCATTAATATGTTTTATGGCCAGAGATTGATTTCATTTTTACCTAAAGACCGGTTAATCCATTTAATATCCAAAATATTGATGGTTAACATTTTGGAAAGGGGGGAAAATAGGATTAAGGAGACTTAATGATATTTGGCTAAACAATGAAAAAGACTTAAAAGATAAACCAACTTAATATGTGTCATGCACATGTTAAGGGGGAGCATTTTTGATGATCAAAACACTTAAGGCACAAAAACTTTGATTATAATATCACAAGTGATTTAAGTGATTTTTCAAAGATTTTTCATTGTGACAATTCTTACCCAAAAAACACTTAATTCACGACGGATGTGGTGACAAAAGGGTGGTAGGTATAGGTATTAGTCCAATGATTCATCAGAACCGATGGAATCTTCCCAAGGACAATTCCCTAGATAGAATTAGAATTCCTAGGAAAGATGGAGAATGATTGTGAACGTAGCTGAATGCCGACCAAGTACTTAAGCTAGCACTGGAACAATCACAACAAGGTGCTAGTGATGACGTATTGGTAAACATTGAAGGGGTTGAAGAATGAAACAGAATTGTAAAGATAAAGGGTGTAAAGAAAGAAGCCCTCCTTACAACCTTAGGCAGAAACCGGGTCAATACATATGTTATTGAGATCATTTTTCAATGATTCTCGATATTGAAGATAGACATCATGGACCCACTGATGCAATGCACAACCCTCCCCAGCTAACTCAAATATCTCTCAAGAGATATTTGTTTTAATCACACGTAGTTCAACACGTTATCTATTGGTCTATTCACTCGGAATAGACTGATATTGAAAAGGTGGCAATCCTCTCCAGCCATCGCTCACTAAATCAAAACGCACTATCGAGTCTAGAGCCACGAGATCATCAAAAGTCTCATTAGGACACTTTCCTTTTATTCCTTGCTTCTTCACACACTATGAAAAGTAAGAGATCTTTATGAGTCCTACGCAGTATTCCTGTAATATTGCCAGAACATCTGAGTGATACGCAAGTATTACAATGAAGATGGAAATCCTGCTTGAGCCAACATCAAACAAGCTCATGGTAGGTGACACGTGCGGTTCTTTAAGAACCAATCTTGTGAAAAACTGGAAAGAAACAGTAGTTTAATTCTTAATTGAACTTAAACTCATTCCAGGCCTCTATGCATTATCGTATGATCTTGCCAGAACACTCAGAGTGACACTCTTTAGTGTTCACAGTGACGATTGGAAATCCTTCTAGTGTTAACATCAAACAACACTTGGTAGCTGACAAGCAAGATTCTATTTAAATCAAGCTCGTGACAAGTGGAAAGCAACGATGGTGAAAATCTTAGTTGAAATTCACTTGTTCCAGGTTTCAGGAATTGACGGCTTCAATCACAAGGATAATTTATCCAAGTGATTCACTCTTTATGTTCGCAGTCAAGCTTAGTGATCGTCGAATAAAGAGAACGGGTTTACCCGCAAAATCCTGTCAGGAAGTTACTGTTGTCCCATATTATTTAGATGATTAGTGATAGAAAATAGATGAAAAGAGATGGATTCCTAGAGAGAGAACGTAGTGAGAGAAAGTAGAGAGAGAGAGGTGATTTAACTTGGTGAATATTAGATGAGAATAAGATTTGTTACAAATGACCATCCACCCTCCTAACATGTAGGAGGGTAGTATGTATAGTCCACCCACATGCGGGCTTCAATGGGCTATATATTGGGCCGGGCTTCTCTTTTGGACTTTAATTAGTTTAAATCCAAGCCCGTAAACCCCGACTATTTAACTAACTATTACAACGTTCTACTAAATATTACAATAGAAACCTATGACCGAACATTCTTGTTTGACTCAATATTTTGAGGCTAACAATCTCCCCCAATGTGAGGTCATTCCTCTTTGATATTTGGAGTCTAAAGGAGATTCATGAATTCGTCATAAATGAGTCTTGAACGTGTAATAGTAGTCTTGTTCCTTCATAATGTGATCTTTGAGCCTTTATCATTGTCTTTCGACTTTGTCTTTTATCTTGAGATCATCAAATCATTCTTGACTCGTCTTTGCCATCTTGCGATCTTGTGTCTTTATCCACATGCTCACACTATTAATTGTTGAATAAGTCTTTGGGCATGAATATGTGGTTTTGAACCTTTGACTTTGCTCAGTAAACCGTGACGCCACCTTCTCGAGATAAAACATAGACACAGACTGAATGGCTTTGACATTCGTCCTAAATCGGTAGCGTTTTACCTCCGGTCGGTTAAGACCGTTATACGATATTAAATACCGTACATGTGATTAGGTAGATTCAATTAAGAAACTCCTTGACAGGGTTTCGCGGCAGTACTAGCCGTTCTCTTTACTCGACCATCTCAAAGCAAGACTGCGAACATAAAGAGTGAATCAAATGGATAAATATCCGCTTGATTAAAGTCGTCAATTGAAATTCCTGGAACAAGTTTGATTCATTAAGAATCTTACCATTGTTGCTTTCCAGTTGACACAAGTTTGATTCATAAGAATCTCACAAGTCACCTACCGTAGCGCTGTTTGATGTTGACGCTAGAAGGATTTCCATTCGTCACTGTGAATATTAATGAATATCACTCTGAATGTTCTGGCAAGACCATAAAGATATTGCGTAGAAACCTGAAACAAGTTTGAATCAATTCAAAATCAAACCACTGTTGCTTTAATGTTTTACATATGTTCAATCCATAAAGAATCTTGCATAAGACCTACCGCAGTGCTGTTTGATGTTAACACTGGAAGGATTTCCACTCATCATTGTGAATACTAAGTAGTATCACTTTGAGTGTTCTAGAAATATCACAAGGATATAGCGTAGGACTCTCTTGTTCTTCATCCGTGTGTCCTAACGAGATTTGATTGATCTCTTGGCTCTAAACTCGATTTGTGCACTTTTAGTTGTCGGAGGCTGGAGCAGATGCCACCTATTCAATATCAACAATCTCGGAGTGAGAAAGTCAATAGAAGTCATGTTGATCTCCGTGATAATAAAACAAACTTCTTTTGAGAGAAGCCTAAGTAGCTAGGAAAGGGTTGTGTTTCACATAACTGGGTCCATGATGAGTTTGTCTTCATGATGAGTTGACCCGGTTTCTGCCTAAGTTGTATGGAGGGCTTCTTTCTTTAGACCCTTTATCCTTACATTTCTTTTTCATTCTTCAACCCCTTCAATGCTTACCAAGACATCATTAATAGCCCCTTGTTGTGATTGTTCCAGTGCTATCATCAGTACTTAGTCGGCATTCAACTTCGTTCACATTCTACTCCATCTTTCCTAAGGACTTCTAATAATCTACTGGATTGTCCCTGGGAAGATCCCTCTGGTTCTGGTTGGATCATAGGACTTAAACCTAACCACCTTTTTTACACCAATAACGTCGTGAATTAAAGATGTTGTGGGTATTTGATCGTAACCATGAGTGCTTGAGTCTTTAGATCACATTTTAATCACATTTTCTCCCCTATCTCTAATATATAAAATTGTTCAATATTAGAGATACCAAAATTGATTAATTTTGAAAAATAGTCTTGAAAATCTTCAGGAGAAAGATGTGTCAAACTTAGCATGAATTTTGGAACGCTCCCCCTCAAAAATTGATCCAATGGAATTGTCATTACGAGGATATGATCCATATTAAACTTTTTAGGATAGGAGTTGTTGAACACACAATTTTTGAAAGATTTTGAATATCATTGAGAAATTCTTGAAAAAATTGTGTTCAACGCTATTTGAAACATCAATTCTTTTTGTCGAAAAGGTTTTTCTAAAGCATAAACTTGAGTTCATAGACTTTGAATGTCTTGATGAATCCACTCAAGTGTAAGAAGATTTAACTTCTTTTGCTAAGGATAAGAGCACAAAAGCGTACACTCCCCCGTGAATTTAGTTCCAGGTTGCAACCTGAAAGTGATTACAAGCCATTGTGTTGAGCTCAAAACGTTGAATGTTTTGTGACAAGCTCAACCCAAGATAGATTGCTCTACCCATTGTTGGAAATATTGTCCAAAATAGACAATTTCCTTTCGAAAAGATATAAATGACATGTTTTGAAAAATATTTACAACTTTCATTCGAGCTTTATGTACACACCCGTGTCGTTATTGAGCGACATTTCTAGGTACGTCTATATTATCGATACTGAAAGACATGTCGAGAAGAATATTTTTGGATTATCAAAGAATTTTTTTTATTTTGTATTTTTCTTTTTCATTAATATTTACAAGTAGATGTTTGATAGATGAATCAAGAAGGCTTCTTTGCCAGAATCTCCCGTTCTGCTGGAGTCAAACATCTCATACCAATTTGCCTAACAAGATACGCAAACCTCTCTTTCGAAAGAGCTTTTGTAAACAAGTCAGCTAATTGGTAGTCAGTTCCAACAAAGTATAATTCAACAATACCCTTTTCAACTTGTTCCTTAATGAAGTGATATCTGACATCAATGTGCTTCGTGCGGGAATGCTGTACCGGATTGCAGGAGATGGCTATGGCCGACTTTGAGTCACAGTACATAGGTACTTTATCAAAATGGAAGCCATAATCCGTGAGTTGTGTTCTCATCCAAAGAACTTGAGCACAACACGTAGATAGAGACACATACTCCGCTTCGGCTGATGAAAGTGACGTGCAATCCTGCTTCTTGGAAGACCATCCCACAAGCTTGTCTTGACCTAGAAATTGTGTACCACTAGAAGTACTTTTACGTGTATCAAGACACCCTGCATGATCAGAATCTGAATAGGCCGTAGAAAGAAACCGGTTTCCCTCGGATACCAGAGTCCCATGTGAATGGTATTCTTAAGGTCCCGAAAGATCCGTTTAACATCCTTGAGGTTCTTTTCAGTGGGTCGTGCTTGATATCGTGCACAATAACATGTAGCATGGTGAATATCAGGTCTGCTTGCTGTCAAGTACATGAGGGACTCGATCATGGAACGATATCTCGTTTGATCTATGGGTAATCCCTCCAAATCAACATCTAGGGATGTGGTTGATAATGGTGTCCCAAAGGGGTCACATGATGTCATACCATGCTTTGTGATTATCTCTTGACAATACTTAGCTTGGTTAATAAAGATACCACTTGGGGATTGGTGAACTTGAATTCCTAGAAAGAATTTTAGTTTGCCTATCAAAGACATTTCAAATCTGCTGTGCATTACTTTTTCAAACCATTTTGAAAGTTTTGGGTTTGTAGACCCGAAAATAATGTCATCAACATAAATTTGCACAAGCAAAATGTCATCCCCATATTTATAAGTGAACAGAGTTAAATCAATGGAACCTTTTGAGAAACCTTTGGAGACCAGAAATTTTGAGAGCTCGTCGTACCACGCCCTTGGAGCTTTCTTGAGTCCATAAAGTGCTTTGTGGAGACGATACACCTTGTCAAGATAATGAGGATTGACGAATCCTTCCGACCGCGTGACATAAACTTCTTCCTTCAAAGGACCGTTAAGAAACGCCATCTTTACGTCCATACCCTTCCATTCGAGCTACTGGTGCAAATGATTCTTCAAAATTAATACCCTCTTTCTGTCCATACCCTTTAGCCACTAGCCTAGATTTATTCTTGATGATCTTATTTCTTCATCCATCTTGTTTTTCAGATCCATCGAAGATTTAATGGTGCTACATTGTATGGTCTGTCAACAAGTTCCCAGACTTTAAGTCTTTCAAATTGTTGAAGTTCATCCGTCATCGATTCAATCCAAGCATGATCAGCCATGGCTTCTTTGATGTTTTTCGGTTCGGCTGAACTCACGGCGAGTGCGAACATACAAACATCACCATCGGTGTGAAGATGTCGTCTTGTACGAACGGGATGTGAAGGTTTTCCAATTACATGAACCAAAGGATGATCTCGGGTCCAATGATGTGTTGAAGGATGTCGTTGGTAGAACGTATGCATATTTGACGGATCAACATGGCGAGTTGAAGACTCTCCAGTTTCGTGTACTGGTGTACCGAATGGGTTGATAAATTCGTCTTCGTCAGATAATGCATCGTCCGCTTGATTTGTGTTTTCTAGAGCAATGACAGTAGTTGTGGATATTGTAGGATCGATTGTTGAAGTGATATTCTGAGGAGGTAAATCTGTAGCAACCCGTGTTGAAGCAGATGAAGTTGTATCCGGTTGTTGATGATGATCGGTATCATCATTCTTATCATGAGTGACAACGGAAGACTTTGATACAACTTGTTTCTCCCCCATGAAATATTCATCATACATTGGTCCATATAACATTTCCAACTCTTCAATTGTCGTGTCGACTGTCATATCAGCTCTAGGAACATGTTCTGGAACCAGCGTTGAACTTGACGGTTCATTGTTGTGGTCTTGAGTTCTGAGTTCCGTGCGGTTGTGAACGGAAGTCATTTTTCGTTGTGGATCGGGACTTAAACTGTTTTGTTCAAGTGCCATTTCTTGTAATTCATCAAATCGGATGTGAATAGTCTCTACAATCAATTTTGGTCTCTTGTTGTATACTCTATATCCCTTAGACTGAGTTGCATATCCCACAAGAATACATGTATCACCTTTTTTTTTCATCTTATCCAAATTTTCACCATCTCGAATAATGTAACAGGTACATCCAAAAACATGAAGGTGTTTGAGTGAAGGTTTTGGATCATAAATTATGTGATATGGTGTCTTTTCGTGTCTTGGGATAATTAAGGAGCGGTTTTGTGTGTAGCATGCGGTTGACACGGCTTCGGCCCAAAAGTATAGTGGAAGTTTTGAAGCGGATAATATTGTTCGAGCAGCTTCAACCAAAGTACGGTTTCGTCTTTCAACAACGTCATTTTCTTCGGGTGTTCGAGCAATAGATGTTTCATGTTCAATCCCTTCGGCTTCAAAATACTTTCTCAGATTTGAATTCAAATATTTTGTACCTCTGTCAGTACGAACCACTTTAAATTGAGCTTGAAGACCATGTTGTATCAATTTAAGGAAGCTGATGAGAACGTCGGGTGTTTCATCCTTGGACCTCAAGAAGTGAGTCCATGTGTACTTTGAGTAATCATCGACTATTACCAGAATATATTTCTTTCCATTGATACTCTGAACACGCATGGGACCACACAGATCCATGTAAATAAGATCTAACCGTCCTTCAGAGCTTGGTGTGGTCTTTGTTTTAAAGCTACTTCGTTTAGCTTTACAAAGTTCACAAGAAGCACACAGATGATCTTTGATGAATTTCAAGCTTGGAAGGCCTCTCACAATATCTTTCTTGGAAAGCAAGTTAATGGTATCAAAGTTGAGATGAGAAAGACGTTGATGCCATAACCATGCCTGAGTCGTTGAAGCTTTAGCCATGAAGCAAATTGGAGTTGATGAAGTTGTGTTTTGAAGTGAAATTGTGTAGAGATCAGTACCCCGTGTACCAGTAAGTAAGTCATTCCCATCATAATCACGAACAAAACATGTATTTTTTCTGAAAGCAACCTCCAAATCCACATCACATAATTGATCAACCGAGAAAAGATTATGATTAAGCCCTTCGACGAAGTATACCCTTTTGATTGTAATATTCCCCTGAACCAAATCTCCATATCCTAGGATCGGTGCAAATTGATCATTTCCGAATCGAACCGTACCCAGGAACTTCTCCACGAAGTTTATTAGAAGCTTGAGATTCCCCGTCATGTGCTTCGTGCATCCGGAGTCCAGTATTAAGAGAATTATTTGTATCACCTGCAGAAGAGTTAGACGATGGATCATTTGCTAAATTGGATATCACAGTAGTTGTAATAGTAGAATCATTAGTGTCCTTATCAACATTTAAAGGCAAACTAACACTCGTTTTCACATTTTCTATCCTAGCTTTCGGCATCCATTTATATCCTGGAGGACATTGATTAGCAAACCACCATTTCCAAGACTTACTAGCAGACTCATATAATTCCTTAATTTTGCTTCTAGGGTTCTTAGTGGTGGAGTCTGATGCATTACTTTTCTTAATGGGGGTAGCACCAGAATGGTTCACTTTACGTTTGGGTTTACTAGCTCTAATAGGCATCGCAACTTGCTTCTTAGTTCTAGTATTTACGCCTTTGACTTTATTCATAGCACACATAGAATGATTAGCATTAGCACACTTGCCACATTTGACACAAACAAATTTCACATTCATAGCATTCAAATCATTCACATCATTCATATCGTCATTACATGCGATTACAGACTTTTTATTCTTGAAAACATTCAAATTCCTAGGGTGTGCTTCTACTTCCTTCATCTTCCATTGATTCTTGTGTTTCCAGACCTTATCATTCACTTGAGTGCTCTTAAGCTGAGGCCGGCTAACACTAGTAGTGGAGGCTATTCCTGTAGTAGAAGACACAGGAATATTAGTGTTGTTAGAAGTCTGAGGCGATTGAATAACTTTGTTTGTAGGCTTAGTGGTCATTCTATACATCCCTGGTTTAATCACATTATTGTGTTTAACGCTTGGTGCTATAGGATTCCTTATGGGTTGATTTTGTGGTAACCTTTCCTTTTCGTCCATCTTGGGGGCAAACACAGGTTTTTCAAACGAGGAATTAGATAAAGTAGATGGTTTTCCCAAGATAGAGGATCTATTTACTTTAGAAGCATTGGGTTGTCTAACAACAGGTTTCTTAATACTAGGTTCCACGACTTTCCCACCCATTTTAGCAACGAGTTTCTGCAACATTGCAATTGCTCTGTCCCTGTCTTGTAACTGAGCTTTCAACCCTTTAATTTCCAAATTATGTTCATTCATTTCTCGAAACGTTTGGGAAAGTTTTTCTTGCAATCTATTATCATGTGGAAAAATACCAACGTCTTTTTGCAAAGCAAGTTCAAGAGAATGACAATGTTTTTGAAGGAAATCAGTTTTGTGTTGAAGTAACTCAAAAGCCTTTTTATCAACAATTTCTTTACGTTTCGAAAGCTCAATTTCAAGACGTTCACATTCTTTGATCTTATCAAGATATTTGCATGCAACATCAGAATATTCATCAATATCATCACAAGATGTAAAATAAGCACACATAACATCGTTAGAAACACATTCTTGCAATAGTAAATCATATTCATCTGAAAAATCAGACTTCTCCATTTGAAGATCTTCAATGTGTTTCTCAAGAGATTCAACATATTTTAAATCATCATACATTTCAGTCCGAATGAACTCCTCAAGTTGAAGAACAGTTTCTTTAATCAACGCCGTGTTAGGAATTAAGAGTTCTTTCACAAGCAAGGTAATATCTTGAGGAATCGGACGTGTCCACTCAGCATTTTCACGTTTTGCCCAGTCTCTTTCAACAATATATTTAACATTATCTATGTGGTGTTTAAGAATACCTAATGTTTTCCTACTCTTGCTTTTAGATTCATCTAGAGGGAGGTAGTTTATGTATTTGTAAAAAATAGATTTCTTAGGGGCAAATGCTTTCTTCCATTGAATTCTCTTTTGTTTGCATTCTAGAAACACTTCCTCACGAGTTTTCTGAGTTTGTTTATTGAAAGACCATAAAGATTATTCTCATAAGCATAATTATATGGTTTCACAAACTCCTTATTGACAAGAGGTTGAATATCATCATCCCAAAGGGCAGTCTCTTCACTATCGGCACTTACAGGCATGCAATCAAGATCGGTCCTTTAAGTCTCATCAAGATAGAGACACGGGTTCGCAGCTTGAGCTTTGGCAAGGTAATCAGGACTTGCAAAGCTAGCTTGACCCTTGAACATCGACGGAGGTGATAACATTCTTACGGATTGAATAGAATCATGCATTTTATAAACAACTTTCTTCAAAAATTCGACTTGTTCTTCTATTTCGTTACTTTTTCGGTTTCTTTATCATATCTACTTTTGAAGTCTTGTTTTAACGCTTCTACCTCTTGTTTCTTATCCTCGAGAATTTTAGTAGAATCAGTAGTGGTCATAGAGAGAATTTGTTCAAGTTCATTAACTTTGGTATTGGCAAGGTACGTTTTTTGACGTTCATCCATTAAACAATATATTGACGCTTTTCTTTGGTTAATAACTCAAGAGTTGTATTATATTTGTTTTCAAAATCGTCCTTTTGACTTTTTAACGCACTTCCCTTGTACCCCTCAAGCTCTTTGGTTTTCTAAAGGAGCTGATCTCTATAGCTTTCAGTCATCTCAGTAGATTTGATAAGAGCAACTTTGCATTCTTCAAAACTTTGAGTGAGCGTAGAGTTTGCCTTGTTTAATTGCTTTTGACTCTTTTTATTTTAAGTGACATCTTTTTGTAAAGTAGAAATTAAATTAGCAAGCGCAATACGTTCCTCTTCATCATATTCATTTGCATGTTGATCATCCTCAGACTCATTATTGCACATGTATGATGAATCGGGTGTGGTATTTCTATCAACCGTTTCCATCATACACGTGTCATTAATGGCATTGGGTAGATCACTATGCTCAGGAATATCACCAAACACATTATATTCATCAGTAGTGTGTACCTTATCGATTGGCTCAGTGTCAAAGATAGGGCCATTGTCATCTTCAGTGACTTTGAGAACTTCTTCAACCTTTGATATGTATGAGTAATGTGCATCGAGATCTTGATCAGAATCTTCATCATCAGTGTCATCATGCATTGCTCCTTCCTCAGCTGACAATTTAACCCATGCTTCCATCTTCTTGCATAGCAGCATCTTCTCTTTGTGATAGCTGGAGTCTCTAACCCTTTTCGGCTTCCTGCATTCCTTTGCCATATGCCCATAACCTTGGCAATTAAAACATTGAATCCCACTCTGTTGAACCACTTAACTTCCAATAGTTTCCCTATTCCCAGTAGCAGCAGCAATCCTCTGAGTATCATACTTGGCAGTTTGTCGATCATACCTTGCAGAACCCTCAACATGTGTTGGATTATGTCGATCATACCTAGAAGGACTTTCACCACGTCGACGTGTGTCAGATCTTGGAGGACTCTCAACATATCGATTCTTGGTGTTAGATGATGTGCGAAGATTGTTGTTGGTGGGTTTGTAGATTTTCTAATAAGTCTTCATTATGAAAGCAATTTGTTGTTTCATCTCTCGGTTCTTTTGAGCTTGGTCTTCATCACTATCTTCTTCAGACGATGACTCAGATAGTGGTGATGGTGCTCTTGGAACTTTACCTCGAGATCTTGTGGATGATGAAGACTTAGATGATGTGGAAGATCGTGGTGAAGATGATGTAGTGGAATATGGCATAGGAGCACGAGAGTTATGACCTTGAACATGTTGAGTTGTAGTCACTAAAGCAAGTGGATTAGCCGTCTTGGCAACACGTTCAGCTCGAATCTCATTTGCTTCATTCTGAAATTGCTTCAAGATGTCAAAGAGTCGATGATTGAGACCTCGTCTAACATTTCTTGTTTCACCAAAGTGACGAAGCGTGTCCACTCGGGTTGAAGTTGTTGAAGAAATTGGACATTGACTTGCATAGTGGAGACTTGCAGATTATTTCTTGTCATGTCATTCATCATCTTATAAAACCTGGAGTAGTAAGAGTCAATTGATTCTCCATTCCTTGAAGTAAACTTGCCAAAATTCCAAAACAAGTTTGTTTTGAGATCTTGTTTGTTGAGTGATTCTTCTTGTTACAAGCGTTCAATAGTAGTCCACATTTCATGTGCTGTAGGACATGCATCAACCGTGGAGTAAATATCATATCCAATCCCACTTAGAACCATATAGATGGCTTCCTTCTCCGCATCATGCCAAGAACAATTTTCAGGTGTGAGATCGACTCTTGTTTCATCACGTTCACTTACAGGTATTGGATCAGTAGTATCTGTGGCTGCTCTTGGAGGAATTGAGATTTTCTTGAATACATATGCTCCATGAGTAATACATTTCCTCAAGGCGTCACCATTGGGTCTTGTATCAAGATATCGTATGAAGCGAGATTGCCATTGAGCATACCGACTAGACACAAGCATGGGTGGTCTCTCTTTATTACCCGCCACCATGATATTGTTGTTTGTGACACGATACTCTTGAGTATAATCCATATCTAGAGACTTGAAATCGATGAAGTGAAAATGGATCTTAAGTAGATGTGTGTTGATTGTTGTTGTCGATGAAAAATGTTAAAATCCCCTAAAAAGTGTCTTCACAAGAAACCAAAAAATCGAAGGCGAAAAATCACACGTTTTCAGAGAAATTGGTGTATTTCGGAATAACAAGGTTTTCAGAGAAATGCCTTTCTTTGGAATATTGATGTTTTCAGAATAAAACAACTTCTTCGGAATAAGGGTTTTTTCAGAAAAACGTGGATCTTCGGAAAATTGATGTTTTCAGGAAAAACAACTTCTTTAGAATAATGGTGATTTCAGAAAAACGTGGATCTTCGGAATAATCCTTGGAATAAATGCGTTTTCAGAAAATGAGATTTTTCGGAATAATCTTCGGAATAATCTTCGGCATAATCTTCGGAATAATATTCGGAATAATCTTCGGAATAATCTTCGGAATAATCTTCGGAATAATCTTTGGAAATAATACCAAATTCAGAGAAAATGAAAATTTCAGAGAAACTGACCTTCTTCGGATTAAATGTTTCTTCGGAATAGAGGCTTTTTCGGAATAAGTCACTTTTCAGAATACTTACTTCTTCGGAATATTGAAATTTTCGGAATCTTGATAATTTCAGAAAAAATTTCGGAAAAACCACTTTTTCATAAAAATCCCTTTTTCAGAATATTCACTTTTTCAGAATACTAAACCCTTATCCGAAAATATGTATTTTCGGAATAATAAACCCTTTTCTGAAAAACGTTTTTCGGAATGATCTTGAAACAGTCAAGTTACCGTAACTCCAAAAATAATCCAAATACCTCAAAATCTTGCGATTTTAACCACAAAAACCAAACTAAATCCCTACCAAATCGATATAACTGATTTATATCAAGATTTCTAGCCCGAAAAAACTAAACAAAATTTAATTCGGGATGATTTATATGGAAAACTCAACCGAATCAAATTCAAACCAAACAACAAAACACAATCTACCCCGTGGCGATTGATACCAAATGTTGTCCCATATTATTTAGATGATTAGTGATAGAAAATAGATGAAAAGAGATGGATTCCTAGAGAGAGAAAGTAGTGAGAGAAAGTAGAGAGAGAGAGAGGTGATTTAACTTGGTGAATATTAGATTAGAATAAGATATGTTACAAATGACCATCCACCCTCCTAACATGCTAGGAGGGTAGTATATATAGTCCACCCACATGCGGGCTTTAATGGGCTATATATTGGGCCGGGCTTGTCTTTTAGACTTTAATTAGTTTAAATCCAAGCCCGTAAACCACGACTATTTAACTAACTATTACAACGTTCTACTAAATATTACAATAGAAACCTATGACCGAACATTCTTGTTTGACTCAATATTTTGAGGCTAACAGTTACTTAATTGAAACTATCCGTCACAGGTACGATATATAATATCGTCCAACAGTCTTCACCGACCGGAGGTAAAATGCTACCGATATAGAATGAAATGTTCTAAGCCATTTCATTTGTGTCTTATTATGTTGCTGCATTCGAAGACGGTGGCGTTGCGGTGTACCTGTTGAAGACGGTGGCATTGCGGTGTACCTGTGGAAGTCGTTCTCACATATTTATTCCTTCTGCTTCAAATACTTCCGCAAATTCAAGAAATTCTGACCTAAAAAGTCTTTCGCTGTATCGACTCTGAAACTTTGAATGAATTCAACAAAGGATAAGTGTGTGGGACATGAAGTCACGAGGAGGCAAGAATCACAAGAAGGCATAGATCGCACGTGAAGGGTCAAAAGAACAATGCTCTAAAGCCAAAGCCTAAAAGATCAACATCAACATATTCACAACAAAAAAGAAAAGAGAAAAGAGAAAAGTGGACTACGAGCTCAAGAATAAGATCTAACATGCTAGATTAGGACTTTGTAAATTTGGAGTGACCTCCCTTTGGGGGAGATTGTTGGAAATACGTTTTGTGTATTAAGAAAGTCTCGGTCACTCCAACTATATAGTTATAGGCTCGTAGTATTGTTTAATTATTACTTATGTTCAGCCGGACCCATGAGCATGTTCATGGGCCGGAGGCCCAAGTCCACTTAAGGACTTGGGTATATAAATGACTTTCCATCATGGAAAGGGGTGTTGGTTGTTTAGTTTGTTTTACACATTAATAAAAGTTTCTTTGTTTCTCTCTTTACTCTCTCTCTAGATTAACAACAACCCTCTTGATTAGATTATAGATTATCATTGTTCTACAAAATCTTTAATCTTCATCTTTAATTTCAAGTTTTTCATAATCATCTCATTCTTTTCTTCTTGTTTTAAAAAATCTATTGTCTTGTTTGATTAATCTTAAAGTTTTCATCTTTATGCTTATTTTGATTAAAGTTCGTATCTTTTTGGTTATTATCATTTTCGTGTGATTCATGGTCTTAGCTTATTATGCTTTTTTCTTAATTGGTGTCTAGCTTATTTTCATTTAAGTGTTTTTAAAAGATTTATCTTTTTAAAGTTTAATCTTTTTCTTTTAGTTCAATTTATAAATTTTACTTATTTGGCATCTTGAAAGTTTTTCATTCGTAGCTTATTTTGTTTTTCTTCTTATTGTTGTTTTGATTAAATTTTTGGTTAAAGTGCTTATTTGATTTTTAACTTATTGTACTCCATCCGAATATTGTGATCTTTCCATCACAATATCATTAGGGCTTTGACATTGTGACAGCTTATTGTGACTGCTCATTCCGACAGCTTCATTGCGATCGAAGTGTTATAATATCCCCTTATTCCGATCGAGTATTGCGATTGCCCCTGGCATCATGGATTGCGATCGGGATTTAAGGCATATTGCGACGAGACGCTTCCTAATTTTCTACAGCCATATTGTGATAGTTTTCATATTGTGATAGTTTTCATATTGTGAGTTTTTCATATTGTGATAGTATTCATATTGTGATAGGTTTTCCATATTGTGATAGTTTTTCATATTGTGATAGTTTTCATGTTGTGATAGTTCTCATATTGTGATAGGTTTTTCATATTGTGATAGTTTTTCATATTGTGATAGTTTTCATATTGTGGTAGTTTTTCATATTGTGATAGTTTTCATATTGTGATAGTTTTTCATATTGTGATAGTTTTCATATTGTGATAGTTTTCATATTGTGATAGTTTTCATATTGTGATAGGTTTTCATATTGTGATAGTTTTCATATTGTGATAGTTTTCATATTGTGATAGTTTTTCATATTGTGATAGTTTTCATATTGTGATAGTTTTCATATTGTGATAGTTTTCATATTGTGATAGTGTTCATATTATAATTTTTCATATTGTGATAGTTTTCATATTGTGATAGTCACGTATTTTTAGTTGAATTTTTTATCAATTTTTAGTATTAGTATTTTTTCCAAAAGTTTAAGTTTTATCTTTTTATTTAGTGCCCGCTTTAGATTTTACCTCTTTAGTTTTAAAGTACCCTCTTAGTTTTATTTTCTCCTTTTTCATTAAGTTAATTTTATTTTTCAGTCGAAAGTTAATTTCTTCGTTTAGTTTTATTTTTATTAATTGTTTTGTTTTAATTTACGTTTTATTATTTGTTTTGCTCCTTTATTATTAGTTATTTGTTTTTGGTTTATTTTTATTACGTTTCGCTTTTACCTTTTAAGTAGAAATAGATAGCCAAACCTTCTTTTAGTCACCAAAAACGACTGAGTCGCACTTTTAACTGGTAATCAATTCGGATTGAATCGAGACGAACAAATTTTCATACTTGGCAAAAACCTACTATTAGTGATTCAATAAAGTTATTGTTGCTGCTGCTCTTTATGACGATTGTGCAGACTTCACGTGGCACTAACATCACAAATGGACAGACAACAGAAAAAGGGCGTAATCATAGTAGGATACTTTTTTGGTTCCCCTGTTGTTGTTATTTACAAAGACAGTGGCATTAAAAGTTTCCCCTTCTTTTGAGAAACTTTCCCCTGCTACGATCCCACTGCCTTCAATAGTTCCCCCTGCTTTCATTAATGGATTCCTACTACTTTTGAAGGTCCTCCTGTTATCAGATTTTGTTTTTGGGACAGCAGTGTTTTGGAGTATGGTTTATTCACAGCAACTGGTCATAAATGTATAAAAGGCTTTCATATTGAGTGTTTACATGATCATGAAGGTAATTGACGACTAGCTATTTGAAGATGAAGTAGAATTGGTTGAGTATGTGTTTTATTCATGCTTTATTTCGTAATGATGCATTGACAAAAATACGCAAAGGTATGAGATCTTTCTTGGGTTGCTCTATGCTCATATTTTCTATATCCATGGTTTTTGTCAAGAGTCTGGTCCACTCCCTATACACTTTGAGTTGTATACATTCGCTGTTATGTGGATAATACATGGTATAATACACAGATTCGGTCTTTTCTAATACTACATCAAATAGGTGATACTGAATTTTCTTCACATATGATTATTACTTTCAAAGCCTACAGAATTGAAGATTCATCAATGACTAGCACAATTTTATGGGAAGCTCATTTGATAAAGTGTTAGTCATTCACATATGACATCAAGGTGAAGATTTTTGCTACTACTCATTGATATTACTACAACTAATGAGAGTATCTAATGCTTAAAATCATTTTTTATTAGGAGTTTAGCCTATGTGATTCATGGAGGGTATTTTGAAAAGTAGAATACTTGGGTATGATATCTGATATTGGTTAGTAGTAGTTGAAAATCAAGGTTTTTCACATAGAAGACCCCTATTTTATCATGTCAAAAAGGGGAAGTGTCTACAGAGAATGTTCAGAATGTTGATCATTGGTGTTGTATTCTTAAGGGGAAGTGTTTTGACATCATCAACTAGGGGAAGATTGTTGGGTCAAAAGTTGATGAGTCAAATCACCATGGAAACCAAAAGGACCAAATATGGCATTAGGAGAAACTTCAAGCTCGTTGACAAAATACAAGAGAGTTTTGCCTGCTAATAAGTGTGAAAACACTTATTCTTTTACCACTTATTTCCAATAATAACAAGACCAAAACGTGTATTTTATGTCGTAAAAGTCGAAATTATGCGTGGTTTGTGTTTTTATTATGTTTTAGGGCCAAAAGATGAAAAGGAAGAAAAAACGGGCTTTCACGGGCTTTTATCGAAGAAAACGAGAAAAGACGAAGTCAAAAGATCAAGAGTTCAAAAAGAACAGAAGTCCAAGGCCTATTCTGAAGATTTATCGAAGAAAAAGTCTAAAGACGGAAGTTTAATGTAGTCGAAGAACTCAAGTCTAATAGAATAAGAAAATTACTAGACAAGTTCAATTTACATCGACAAATCCCGAGACGACGTCAAGAAAGACAAAGAATTTAGATCGAGTCGAGAAGAAAAGAAAGAAAGAAGGAAGCACACATGCATTCCCCACTCCATATATATACCCTCCTAATGACACATTAGGAGGGTGTTAGTCATTAGCTAGTTATATTCCTTTCTTTAGTTTTCATTTTAGAGAGAGAAAGTGTTTAACTTTCTCTCACTAAACTTCATCTTTTCTTTCATGTTAAGCATTAGTTAATCTTTGTATTTGAGTTTTATTAATCAAAAAGTTCAAGTTTAAGCTTTTAATCTTCAATCTTTTTCTTCCTTTCTTGATTTTACTTTAATTTTTGATCCGAAAATATTATTTCATACGGTTTGATTTGATGATTTCGTGATTAAAAGGTTCATCTTTTTATGCTTTTCTAAGTCTTACACGAATTAAGCTTTGAGCTATTCATGCTTAGTGGCTTATTTAGTGCTTAGCTTATTGGTTTTAGTTTTCTTAAAAAGTTTCATCCTTTAAAGTTAATCTTAGAGAGTTTGCTTATTTGGTGATTTGATAAGTTTTTCATTCATAGCTTATTGAGTCTCCTTATTATTGGCCTTTTTAAGTTTTTGACAAGTGCTTATTGGTACTGCTTATTGAGTTTGTTGGCTTATTTTTCATTTTCGGATTAAGTTGTGTTCCATCGCAATATTGAGGGTATTACACATTCCGATAGGTTGCTTGTTTGTATTGCAATAACCCAAGGGGGTTCTACTTTGCGATCTAGAGTATCATCCCCCTTATTCTGATCTGGGATTGCGATCGCTCATTGCGATCGCATATTCCGACGGGACTTAAGGTCATTTCAAGACGAAACTCTGCCAAAATTTTGTTAACAACATTCTGACATAATTGAACCTTGTATTCCGATCTGGACTTTCCGATAGAACAACATTGCGACAGCACTACATTCCGACAGCTTTAACTTTGATATTCCGATGATTACTCAAATGGATATTCCGATGACTTGTTTTATATTTATTCCGATGGTTTTGAGTTTAGTACATTCCGATAGATTGGTTTATTTGCATTCCGATAGTTTAAGCTTTTATGTTTTAAAGTTTTATAAATTTTTAAGTTCTAAATTTACTTGTTAAGTTTTAAATCATTTACATTTTACTCAACGACATTTATTTGCTTTTAGTTTAAAAATAGATAATCAACCAACCAAAATTATTTTCCACCAAGAACGATTGAGTCGCACTAATTAACGGTAATCAATTCGAAAAGATCAGACGATAACTTTTTATACTTGGATATTCCCAGTATTAAATGGCGCCGTTGCCGACTCTTTTCGTTAAGATTAACGGTTTTTAGTGAGAGACGCGTTGGATTTTGGGATCCGTTCATTTTTTAACGTTATTTTCCTTGCTCTAAAATTTTCAAAAATCCTTAAAAATATAAAATTTTCAAAAATACAAAAATTGAAAAACATAAAAAACCAAAAATATTTCTTGTCTATTTTGCTTTTCCTTTTGTAGGTGTGTATGTACTCGTGCTCGTACGAAGAAAGCAGCTCAAGCCGAAGTCATTACTCCACCTATTGTCACCATGGACAATCAACCAATGATCGAGCTTTTGCAATCGCACGTAGAGGGCAACACTGATGCTATTGTCATACCCGAGATTGGAGCCAACAACTTTGAGCTTAAATCCGGCTTCATTCAAATGGTCTCTGCTAAACCTTTCTTGGGGCGTTCGCTTGATGATCCTCATGACCATATTAAAAGGTTTCTTCAAGTTACTAATACGGTTAAGTATAATGGGGTTTCACAAGAGGTGATTCGCTTGCAACTTTTTCCTTTCTCATTAGAGTGACAAACCTGGAATTGGCTTGATGAGGAACCGCCACAAAGTATTCTTACGTGGACGGATTTAGAGACCAAATTCATCAACTACTTTTTCCCACCCTCACGTACTACCGCTTTGCGGAATGAAATCATTACATTTGAACAAAAGTACGGTGAGACATTTAGTGAATCTTGGGACCATTTTAAGGAACTTTAAGAAAGTGTCCACAACATGGTTTCACAAAAGTACATCAAATTAATACTTTTTACAATGGTTTAAGCATGAATGACCAAGATTCACTAAATAGTGCCTCGGGGGGTAACATTTTGGTTAAGTCTTCTAATTCCTCTTGGGATATTATTGAGAATAAGTCTAGAGTGCAAACCAAGAGTGTTCAGACTAATGTGGCTAGTGCCAGCACTAATGAGAGCGAAAAGAGAATTGATAAGCTTACTTCGCTTGTTGAATCACTTGCTCTCCAAACCGCCAACAACACCAAAGCTATAAATGCCCAAGTTAATGTTTTGAGTCAATCATGTGAAATATGCGGGGGATCTCACTCATACACCGAATGTCCTTCAAATCATGACAATCCGGAAAATGTGTATGCCGCCAACGGTAACTATGCTACAGGAGGCTATCAAGCACGTCCTCAAGGTGACCACAATTTGCTCAGCTATCGCTCAAACAACTTTCTTTCACCACCCGGTTTTCCCCCACAAAACCCAAACAACCTAAATCGCAACAATCAAAACCAACCTCGTGCTCCAAATCAATATCAAACACAAAGAACCGCATATTCACCTCAAAGAAACAACCAAGTTTACCAACAACCCGCTTATCATCCACCTGCCTACCATACTCCTCCTCCCAACAAACCCATCGTATTTAATCACGAGGTTGAAACTTACATGAGGACTAATGATGCGATAGTGAAGAATCTTCAGCGGGAAATGGCCAACATGAAAGCAGATATGGTGAAACAAGGGAACGATCTTCGAGCCGATATGCGAAACTCTTTGGCAAGTCAAACGAATGACTTAAGGAACATGATAGCTAGTTATTTCCCAAGTAATCAAGCCTCTAGTTCGGGTTCTCTTCCGAGTAACACCGTTGCTAATCCAAGAGGGGAGATGAAAGAAATCACCACTCGAAGTGGAAAAGGTTTAAAGGAACCCGAGCTTCCTACACCTACATCGGTGATTGTGACAAAGGAATACGAGTCTCTTTCTCCCATTCCTCCACCTTGTACTTCCACCCCTCCACCACCCAAGGATGTAAGTGAGAATTCCATTCTAAAGCCTTCATCTCAACCCAATATACCTTATCCCTCAAGGTTGAGGAAAGAGAAATTGAAGAACAAGGATGATATTCAGGTTTCTAACTTTCTCAAAATGTTTAAACAACTGAATTTCAATATCTCCTTGCTGAGGCTCTCGCTCACATGCCTAAATATGCTAAAATGTTTAAAGATCTTCTCAGTGATAAGGAGAAACTTCTTGATATTGCTCATACCCAACTTAATGAGAATTTCTCTACAGTGCTCTTAAGGAAATTACCCACCAAACTTGGTGATCCGGGTCGTTTTCTCATTCTTGCAACTTCCCCGGGTTAGAGAATTGTATGGCCCTAGCCGATCTAGGTGCTAGTATAAACTTAATGAATTTAAGCATTTGGAAACAATTGTCTCTACCCGAGCTAGTCCCCACACGAATGACTTTGGAATTAGCTAACCATACGGTTGCTTATCCGGTAATGATAGCCGAAGACGTCTTCGTTGGTGTCGAAAAATTCACCTTTCCGGCGGATTTTGTTGTCGTTGACTACGAGATGGATCCCTGTGTTCCATTAATCGTTGGACGTCCATTCTTGAGGACCGGTCGCACTCTCATCGATGTAGCCGCGGGCGAATTAATCATGAGAGTTGGTGATGATAAAATCGTCTTCAACATGGGTAAACTTTCTAAGCATCCTTCTGACAACGAGAGTGTTAATTTCATTGACGTTCTTGATGAGGCTTGTGAAGAACATTTCAAAGACGCTTGTAAAAGTGGTTCTTCTTCTCTTCTTCTGTACCCATTGTTGAGACCGTTGCCTCTATTGCTCCATCACTAACTCCATTTGGAGAAAGTGATTTCATCTTGAAAGAATTTGAAGCAACTGTGGGAGATGTGGACTTGCAATATGAAGATTCTCCCTCCAATTGGGATGAATACATTCGTACCATTGAGAAACTTCTCAATGCGGACCATATTTCTCCACCATCTCCTAAGGATATCTCTATCGATGAACCGAATTTGACTACGCCTTCTATAGAAAATCCTCCGGATTTAGAGCTTAAGGACCTACCGTCTCATCTCGAGTACATTTTCCTAGAAGACAACAAGAAGTCACCCGTCATCATCACAAAGGACTTGAAAGAAGAAGAAAAATCCCGACTTATCGCCGTGCTGAAGAAACATAAGAAAGCGATTGCGTGGAACATCTCCGATATTCGTGGAATTGATCCTCACTTTTACACACATAAAATTCTCATTGAGGACGACTTTAAACCCACTATTCAAAGCCAAAGAAGGGTGAATCCCAAGATCCATGACGTTATCAAACTTCTTGATGTAGGAATGATCTACCCTATCTCGGATTCACCATGGGTTAGTCCCGTCTATTGTGTGCCTAAGAAAGGTGGAATCATCGTTGTGCCCAATGAAAACAACGAGTTGATTACTACTCGTCTCGTTGCAGGGTGGAGAGTTTGTATAGACTATCGCAAACTCAATGATGCTACGAGAAAGGATCATTTTCCCCTTCCTTTCATGGACCAAATGCTTAAACATCTAGCGGGTAAAGACTATTACTGCTTTTTAGACGGTTTCTCTGGGTATTTTCAAATTCCCATCGATCCTAAAGACCAAGAGAAAACCACATTCACTTGTCCTTATGGAACATTTGCTTATAAAAGAATGCCTTTCGGCTTATGCAATGCTCCTGGGACGTTCCAAAGGTGTCTGATGGCTATCTTCCATGACATGGTTGAAGAAACTATGTAAGTCTTCATGGATGATTTCTCGGTCTATGGTGATTCCTTCTCTACTTGCCTTGCCAATTTGGAACGCATGCTTAAGCGGTGTGAAGACACTCGCCTTGTTCTGAATTGAGAAAAATGCCATTTCATGGTAAAAGAGGGCATTGTGCTTAGACATAAAATCTCTAAAGCCGGTCTTGAAGTAGACCGTGCTAAAGTTGATGTCATAGCCAAATTACCTCCACCTTCAACTGTGAAGGGTGTGAGAAGTTTCCTTGGTCATGCGGGCTTCTATCGTCGATTCATTCAAGATTTTTCTAAAATCGCTCGCCCGATGACCCACCTCTTGGAAAAAGATACTCCTTTTATCTTTTCTAAAGAGTGTCTTGAATCCTTCAATCTTCTTAAGGACAAGCTAACTAAGGCACCGGTCTTGGTTACCCCTAATTGGGAGCTACCTTTTGAATTGATGTGTGATGCTAGCGATTTTGCTATTGGAGCGGTTTTGGGCCAACGAGTGAAAAAACACTTCCAACCAATCTATTATGCTAGAAAGACAATGACGGGGACTCAATTGCATTATACCACTACCGAAAAAGAGCTTTTAGCTGTAGTGTATGCTTTTGAGAAGTTCCGCCCCTATCTTGTTCTTTCCACCACCATTGTGTACACCGATCATTCCGCGTTGAAGTACTTGTTGACTAAGCAAAATTCTAAAACAAGACTTCTTCGTTGGGTTTTGCTCCTTCAAGAATTCAACATTGAAATTCATGACAAGAAGGGAGCCAAAAACCTAGCCGCGGATCATCTAAGTAGACTTGAGGATCCTTATCAAGGGGATCATCCGAATCAAGAGATCAATGACTCTTTTCCCCTTGAGGCCTTAATGTCTATCAATTCCAATCTTGATGACACCCCGCGGTTTGCGGACATTGCAAACTACTTAGCGGGTGGTATTCTCATCGAAGGGTTAACATCCCAACAAAAGAAGAAGTTCTTTAAAGATGTTAAGACTTACTTTTGGGATTACCCTTATCTCTTCAAACAATGTGTTGATCTGATTATTCGTCGGTGTGTTGATGGACCCGCAGCTTTAGACATTCTTGAAGCTTGCCATAAAGGACCCACCGGTGGTCACTTTGGTCCCAACTACACCGCGAAGAAAGTGTTCGACTTTGGATACTATTGGCCCACCATTTATCGTGACGCTCACGAGATGGTTAAAAATTATGATGCTTGCCAACGACAAGGCAAGATCACCCATAAAGATGAGATGCCTCAAAGTTTCATACAAGAGTGTGAAATCTTTGACGTATGGGGCATCGACTTTATGGGGCCATTTCCATCATCCAAAGGGAACAAGTACATCCTCGTAGCCGTTGACTACGTATCTAAATGGGTTGAAGCTAAGTCTCTCCCTACGAACTATGCGAGGGTAGTTGTGAACTTTTTGAAGCAGCTTTTTGCTCGATTCGGTGTTCCTCGTGCTATAATCAGTGACCGCAGGACTCATTTTTGCAATGATCAATTTGCAAGAGTCATGGCTAAGTATGGTGTCAATCACCGTCTTTCCACCGCTTATCATCCTCAAACCAATGGTCAAGCCGAGATATCTAACCGTGGATTGAAGCGAATTCTGGAGCGTACTGTGGGAGAGCATCGTGCCTCGTGGGCCGATGAACTAGATGATGCTTTGTGGGCTTTCTGTACCGCTTATAAGACCCCGATTGGTTGTACACCTTATCGTCTTGTGTACGGGAAACCATGCCACCTCCCTATCGAGCTGGAACATAAGGCATACTGGGCCTTGAAGTGGGCTAACTTCGACATCAACAAAGCCGGCGATCTTCGGAAGATTCAACTCAATGAGCTCAACGAACTAAGGAATGAAGCTTATGAGAACTCACTGATCTACAAGGAGAAGACCAAGATCATCCATGATTCAAGGATTAAGATCCGAGAGTTCCACGTTGGTGATCAAGTTTTACTCTTGAACTCTCGGTTGAAGATCTTCTCAGAAAAGCTGAAGAGCCGCTGGTCTGGTCCATTCACCGTCGCCAAAGTCTTCCCCTATGGCACCATTGAGCTTTCTCAGCCAAATGGGCCCAACTTTAAGGTGAATGGCCAGCGCGTGAAGTTGTGCTTTGGTGAGTACATCTCTCATGAGATGATTCCATCCCTCACCACGTTTCCCTTGAACTAGTTCTGGGTTGAGTCAGGCTCGTGACTCATTTATAAAAAACAAGCGCTTCTCGGGAGCCCGCCCGTTGTTCTATCCTTTACTGTTTTCATCATAAGTGTAGGGGGGAGCCCCGTATGTGTTTGTTGTCTTGTTTCTTATTCTGTACAAGGATTCAAGCTTCAAAGAGTACTTTTGATGACTTTTGACGAACAGTGATCCCGTGTTCCTTTCTTCCTGGTTCTATCCTAAACTGTCGTGATTCAATATTTCATATCTTATATGTTCACATTGAAATCACTATAGTTTTCCTTCCCTTAACAAGATTTAAACAAAGTGCACAATGTCATAAGTGTAGGGAAGTTTAGTCCCACATGCTAAAACATTGAGGACAATGTTTATATCAAGTGTAGGGGGGACTTCTATCTATGTAAGTGGTCTTTTCTATGAATTTGCCCTCATTTTAACCGGAAAATTTGATTTTTCGACATTTTTCAAAATTTTTAATCTATTTTGGCCTTGTAGTTTTCCTTTGTTATCGTTATTTACTTTCTTTGCTAAAAATAAAATTTTTAATAAAGTGGTTTTAATTTTTCAAAGTCGTGAATATTTTGACTCAACCCGAGTTTACTTATCTAAGTTTACTCTAGCTAGTATCCTTAACGTGTTTAAGTCAAGTTTTGCTAGGCTTTTATATAGGTAACTTTAAAACGTGAAAGGCTTAACTCTCACGGGTTAAGAACGAGAACTTTTCGCAAGCTCCTATAATTGATCCTAGAGAGTCGTTTATCAAGGGAACTTTAAAATGCGATTTCTAAACTTGAAAAAGTCTAAGAATTTGCAAGATCCTATAGATGACTCGAAAAACCCAAAACTTTGACTTAATTGGCCAAGCATCCACGAGTCTCATTCCTTGAGATTTTAAATTGTGGAGAACGAGAGATGATAGAGTCAATTATAAGTTTGGTATTCTTTCATAAATTTATGTGAGTTAATTATGATCTTTTTATCCCATCGCTTGCTAATAAATTTAATTGCAATAAATAAGGTTGTACGATTTGAAAAGTTACTTAGCTTCTAGCACAAGATCGTTTAAAAGTTGCTCGGTATTAATTAGAGTTCATAGCCACAGCATAACTTATTGAAGCGGGATGCGAAGATTGGCGAGTCCAAAAAGGCTCTAACAAGGCATGAGGGCTATATTTTGTTGCTAAAGATCCAAAAGTGATGTGAAGAATCATTTATCAAAAATCAATATGAAGGATCGAGACACACGACGAAAAGCAAATACTCCCCTAAAGATCATGGAGAAGTCTATCCGAAAAGACCCTAGCAAGGTATGAGGATAAATAGATCCAAGTCCTAAAAGGAGGCGGATCGTTGTATATCAAAGTCCAAAATAAAGATTGGAGAAAAATGAAGAAGTCGGGTCCAAAGATGAAGAATCTCTCAAAACTTCAAGTGAAGTAGTTCCTATTATGAAGAAAAGACCATAATTTCAAGAACGTCTCTCATGATTTAAACTATGAAGTCGCTGCCAAATATCGGTCCGAGAAAGGTCTCAAATCGTGAAGCAAGTTATGCCAAGATATGAACTTTAAGAGGCCCCGGGAAGCAGTTTTAAAAGATTTTGTCCTTTAGCTAACTATTGATTTAATCGTCCCACTTTATTTTCGGCCTAAATAAACTATCGAAATAAGTCAAACAATGTATCCTCGTGATTATTCAAGACAAAATTAAAATATAAGAGATACACCTAGGAATAAGGGAGTCTAAGTAAATAATTTGGCCACATGAGTTCGTGTTAGTTTGCCAACTTATAATAACAATGATCTCGTTTTTAAGCTTGGTATGGGGAACGCGAAACTTGAGGATGATAAACGTTCATGGCAGCCAAAACCTCATTGTAAGTTTTTGATTTCTTTACTTGTTTCTATCTTTTTATTTTCCTTAATGTTTAGTATTTAATAAAGGCCAAGGTGGGTTATTTATGATGGAAAATGTAAACCGTGCTTTAAAAATTAATGCATTGCATGAGGGCATTGCAATGGTCAAGTGTAGGGGATTTAATAAGTGTGAAAACACTTATCCTTTTACCACTTATTTCCAATAATAACAAGACCAAAACGTGTATTTTATGTCGTAAAAGTCGGAATTATGCGTGGTTTGTGTTTTTATTATGTTTTAGGACCAAAAGATGAAAAAGGAAGAAAACACGGGCTTTCACGGGCTTTTATCGAAGAAAACGAGAAAAGACGAAGTCAAAAGATCAAGAGTGCAAAAAGAACGGAAGTCCAAGGCCTATTCTGAAGATTTATCGAAGTAAAAGTCTAAAGACGGAAGTTTAATGTAGTCGAAGAACTCAAGTCTAATAGAAGAAGAAATTTACTAGACAAGTTCAATTTACATCGACAAATCCCGAGACGACGTCGAGAAAGACAAAGAATTTAGATCGAGTCGAGAAGAAAAGAAAGAAAGAAGGAAGCACACATGCATTCCCCACTCCCTATATATACCCTCCTAATGACACATTAGGAGGGTGTTAGTCATTAGCTAGTTATATTCCTTTCTTTAGTTTTCATTTTAGAGAGAGAAAGTGTTAAACTTTCTCTCACTAAACTTCATCTTTTCTTTCAAGTTAAGCTATAGTTAATCTTTGTATTTGAGTTTTATTAATCAAAAAGTTCAAGTTTAAGCTTTTAAACTTCAATCTTTTTCTTCCTTTCTTGATTTTACTTCAATTTTTGATCCGAAAATATTATTTCATACGGTTTGATTTGATGATTTAGTGATTAAAAAGTTCATCTTTTTATGCTTTTCTAAGTCTTACACGAATTAAGATTTGAGCTATTCATGCTTAGTGGCTTATTTAGTGCTTAGCTTATTGGTTTTAGTTTTCTTAAAAAGTTTCATCCTTTAAAGTTAATCTTAGAGTTTTTGCTTATTTGGTGATTTGATAAGTTTTCCATTCATAGCTTATTGAGTCTCCTTATTATTGGTCTTGTTAAGTTTTTGACAAGTGCTTACTGGTACTGCTTATTGAGTTTGTTGGCTTATTTTTCATTTTCGGATTAATATGTGTTCCATCGCAATATTGAGGGTATTACACATTCCGATAGGTTGCTTGTTTGTATCTCAATAACCAAAGGGGGTTCTACTTTGCGATCTATAGTATCATCCCCCTTATTCCTATCTGGGATTGCGATCTCTCATTGCGATCGCATATTCCGACGGGACTTAAGGTCATTTCAAGATGAAACTCTGCCAAAATTTTGTTAACAACATTCCGACAGAATTGAACCTTGTATTCCGATCTGGACATTCCGAAAGAACAACATTCCGACAGCACTGCATTCCGACAGCTTTAACTTTGATATTCCGATGATTATTCAAATGGATATTCCGATGACTTGTTTTATATTTATTTCGATGGTTTTGAGTTTAGTACATTCCGATAGATTCGTTTATTTGCATTCCGATAGTTTAAGCTTTTAAGTTTTAAATAAATTTACTTGTTATGTTTTAAATCATTTACATTTTACTCAACGATATTTATTTGCTTTTAGTTTAAAAATAGATAATCAACCAACCAAAATTATTTTCCACCAAGAACGATTGAGTCGCTCTAATTAACGGTAATCAATTCGAAAAGATCGGATGATAACTTTTTATACTTGGAAATTCCTAGTATTACCTACTAGTACAAGATCCCATTGCTTGAAGATTCCCCTGCTGGAGTTCCCACTGCTGGAGTTCCCCCCGCCATATATGATAAAAGATTGAGATTTGGTCAAAGTAGTGATAAGAATGAATATTTCTGTTTTGATTTAGTCATTATTATCTTATTTAGTTTCGAATGTATTCCTGGTTTCCTTAATCTATAAAAGGAACCACCAGTGTAGGTTTTAATCATCAGTTTCAACACACAAAATGTAACCTACTGTTATTATGATCTCTATGTGTGGAATTCAATGTATACACACCTAGAGTGATTTGTGTTAATGATTAATACAAATCCTTTTGGGAATTATTCATCTTGTTAAACATCTTGTTCATGTTAATTGTGCAATGCCTATGTGTTCATCACATGTACAATTATCACTATAGATAAAACGGTTTCGACTATTTGAGTCTAAAGATCTTTGATTCAACATCAGTAGTTGATACAACTCTTCTATCTTCTGGTATTTCTCTAAGCTCTTCAGCAGTAGAACCATTGGTAGTCCTTGTTGTAATAGCAGTAGTAATCCTAGCAACTTTATCAAATTGGTTTCCATATTTAATAATTTCCCAGAGAGTATGATCATGAATTTGAAGGTATTGTTAAAAATTGAACTTCCATTGTTCAAAGTTGTCAGGGTCGAGCATGGGAATTTTTAGGTTGTGGTTTGATGAGGAAGAAGATTCTGTAGCAGACATCTTTTCTGGTTTTAGGGTTTTGGTGTTTTTATGGTTTATTGTTCTTCTAGATCAAAGTTCCTCAACAATTGAAGGTCTACGAAATTAATGGCCTATTCTAGATCATGGATTTGGTGGATTAGGTTGGTTGATTGATTGATTAATAAAGAAGAAATGAAGGAATTAGATGAGGGATTAGAGAGAGAAAGGAGAGAAGGGAGAGAATTGTAGAGAGAGAAAGTAAGATGAATAAATGATTAAGTGAAAAAGTGAATCAACAACCCCCTCCTAACATGCTAGGAGGGGTTATATATAGCCCACCCTACATGTGGGCTATATGGACTATACAATAAGTAAATAGATCACGAGCCCGTTACATAATTATAGTTGGAGCGACCGATCCTTCATAAATACGTAAAACGTATTTCCAACAATCTCCCCCTAAGGGAGGTCGCTTCAAGTTACAAAGTTCTAAATAGTCTATAACTCGTGATCTATGCTAACTAAGATGTGACCGAGACTTTATTGGAAAAACGTATTTCCAACAATCTCCCCCTAAGGGAGGTCACATCTTTTTACAAAATCTTAAACCTAGCATCTATGCTTGAGTCTTCGATCTTGTTCTTGTGAATATGCTTGATGTGATCTTTGACTTTAGTCTTGAGCATGTTTCCTTGCCTTGACCTTGTGCATTCTTCACTTGTGATATTTGCCTCTTTGTGACTTCATGTTCCACATACTTATACTTTTAAATTCTTGAAAGCTTCAGAGTTTGATACAGCGGAAGACTTGACCTTCAGGCTTTCTTGAATTTGTTGAAGTACTATTTGTATGTAGTATAAGCATGTGGTGACGACTTCTTCTGGATTGTACACCGCAATGCCACCTTCTTGTTACGCTGCATAAGACAGTTAGCAACAAAACAATATACACGGATGAAATGGCCTTGAACATTTCATTCTAATTCGGTAGCAATTTACCTCCGGTCGGTGAAGACCGTTGGACGATATTAAATATCGTACTTGTGGCAGGTAGGTTCAATAGAGAACCTCCTTGACAAGATTTCGCGGGTAAACCCGTTCTCTTTACTCGACCGTCCAAAGCTGACTGCGAACGTAAAGAGTGAATCATTTGGATAATATTATCCGCATGATTTGAAGCCGTCAATTCATGTTCCTGGAACAAGTGAAATTCAATTAAGAACCGCACCATCGTTGCTTTCCAGTTGTCACTAGCTTGATTCATATAGAATCTTGCAAGTTACCTACCAAGTGCTGTTTGATGTTAACACTAGAAGGATTTCCACTCGTCACTGTGATCAATAAAGAGTCACTCTGAGTGTTCTGGCAAGATCATATGATAATGCGAAGAGGCCTGGAACGAGTTTAAGTTCATTTAAGAATTAAACCACTGTTGCTTTCCAGTTATCACAAGTTTGATTCATAAAGAACCGCACAAGTCACCTACCATGAGCTTTTTGATATTCGCTCAAGAAGGATTTCCATCTTCATTGTAAATACTTTCGTATTACTCGGATGTTCAGGCAAGATCATGAAGATTTTGCGTAGGACTCTTAAGATCTTTCTTACTTTTCACAGTGTGTGAAGAAGCAAGGAATAATGAAAGTGTGTCCTAATGAGATATTTGATGATCTCAAATGGCTCTAGACTCGATCGTGCATTTTGGATTTTTAGTGATCGGAGGCTGGAGAGGAGTGCCACCTTTTCAATACCAATTTATTCGGAGTGAATAAATCAATAGATAATGTGTTGATCTCCGTGTGATTAAAACAAATACCTTTTGAGAGATATTTGAGTTAGCTGGGAAGGGTTGTGCATTGCATCACTGGGTCCATGACGTCTTTCTTCAATATCGAGAATCATTAACCAAAAATGACCTCAATAGCATATGTATTGACCCGGTTTCTGCCTAAGGTTGTAAGGAGGGCTTCTTTCTTTACACCCTTTATCTTTACAATTCTTTTTCATTCTTCAACCCCTTCAATGCTTACCAATACGTCATCACTAGCACCTTGTTGTGATTGTTCCAGTGCTAACTTAAGTACTTGGTCGGCATTCAGCTACGTTCACAATCTTTCTCCATCTTTCCTAAGGACTACTATTTCTAGCTATGGAATGTCCTTGGGAAGATTCCTCCGGTTCTAGAGAAATCATTGGACTTTATCCTATCCTACCATCCTTATGTCACCACAATCTTCACCGTCGTGAATAGAGATGTTTTGGGTAAGTGTATGTCACCATGAAATCCATTTTTAAAGTGCAAATCCATTTTGCTCCCCCTTAACATATGCTACGATATTCGAAAACATTTCGCACATGTCGGGATGAGCTAACACGTTAAGTCAAACCATTTGTGATTGATCATTTCCCATATTAAATCACATTTTCTCCCCCATATTAAAAATATTAACTCAATCGATGTTTTTAATATCAATTGATTTAATAGCATTTTAAGAAAATTTGGGAAGAAAAATGCAAATCCAATTATCTTCATGAATTTAACAAGCTCCCCCTCAAATTAATGAGGGTGTACTTGAAACGTAAATTAAATACCTTTTAAACACAAGTGTAAGGTATTTATTACGTGCAAAGATCATATATAATAATGAATTCACAAGATTAGCAATGTACGAGGTTGGACCTGAATAATGGAGAACAGCATATGAAAGAAGCACATGGTTCTTGTTCACGAATGTTGGTCACCTCGTCACGTTCCCGGGAAAATTAATTCCCGTTGTTGAGTCAAAGCTTTCCGGTGAAATGCTTGACTTGATTATGAAAAGCGGGTTGCTATCTGAAATAATAGCAAACCATTTAGAGCATGTTTTAAATCTTTTAAACTTCTGCTCGAACTTTATTTACAACCCCGTGTCATTATTGAATGACATTTCTAGGTTCGTAAATATTATCGATTCCAGAAGACATGCTCTGTTTATCAAAACATTTTTGAACACACAATTTTGAAAGATTTAGAAAACCCTTTGAGAAATTCTCGAAAAATTGTGTTCAAAGTTTTGAAAACCAAGTACTTGAGCTTAAGATGTGGAATATCTTGGGAAGCTCAAGTCCGAGAAGTTGTAAACTTCTCGTTGTTAAGGATAAGTTTATCATCGGCGATAAACTTTCCTTTTATCTGAAGAACGAGTCCTAAGCTGACATTTACTTAGAAGTCGTTTTTCATGAGCTTGAAAACTTTGACTGTTTTAACGGAAAGCTCATGACCGAGAAAGGTTAATTTCTCGTTATGAAGAAAAGTTCTCTTATTTAAAAGATACACTTTCCTTTCTGAGCTTAAAACTTCGAATGTTTTAATACAAGCTCATGACCGAGAAAGGTGAATTTCTCGTTAAGAGGATAAGTTATCATAAAAGATAATCTTTCCTTTATGTTAAGTTCGAGTTACAGTCTGACATTTAACTGTAAGTCATTTACACGAGCTTAAAACCTTTGAATGGTTTTAATGTAAGCTCGTGTCCGAGAAAATTTAATTTCTCGTTGTAAGGATAAGTTTATCATCGGCGATAAACTTTCCTTCATTTGAGGAACGGGTTACCATCTGATATTTAATGATAAACCATAATGCATGAACTTAAAAACTTGGAATGTTTTTTATATAAGCTCATGCCCGAGAAAAATTAATTTCTCGTTGTTAGGATAAGTTTACCATCGGCGATAAACTTTCCTTTCTTTGAAGAGCGAGTTATAGTCTGTGATGTGACTATAAGTCCTTGTGTGCAGCTTAACCATGAATCCCCTGAGACATTTGATTCTCTGATATCTGCTTCTTCAGCAACCAAACTCTAAGAGTGTCCTTAGTTGAACGGTACACAACGATTGGACCGCTTCGTTCTTTTGGAACATCAACTTTGGTACCTGCATTCTCATTAGGAGTTTGTATACTTTTGCATGGGTTAGAGATATCTATTTTTGAAGCACGTGGGGGTTCACAGTTGGCTTTACTTGTGTCAGAGGTGGCCTGAGGGGATGATTCACTTGTCTTAGTTGGCAATCGTTTCCTTTTATAGAAAATCTTAAGTTCAGGCTTAAGTGATGTATCATCCTTTGCAATTTCCTCCCTAGTAGTCTTTGTAGAATCGGAGACTATCCTAGTTAAAGGGCACTCGTTTCCTACAATAGTGAAAGTTCTACCAGTGGGGCGCCAATCTTTACCAATGGGTTTGATTTTAGCGACCCACTGGGATTTAAGTCTAGCACGGGAGTTTACCTCATTAAGCAATTTTTTGATACAAGTATCATGATTTGCCGTAAAGACACATTTTCTACATGTTTTACAAGTAGCATATTTAATGTCCGAGTAAGATCTAGAATCCCTAGACGATTGATTGATGCTCCTAGGATTGGACATGCTACGGTTAGCAGTGTTGGGTAAACTAGAAGGCATCTGACTAGGTTTGGAATTCCTATCTCTTACATGTGTCTTTTGCTTAGCTTCCCTAAGATCAGATTCATGGCAAACGTCATTTGAACTAGTTCTAGACGTGGTCTTGGTATTTTTAGGGAAACTAGAGGCAATCATATGATTTGGTCTTGCTAAAGCTGGAGTGATCACATTGGGCCTAGTTGCTGGAGTGACTGGTCTAATAAGATGAACCAAATCAACTTGGGAGGCAAACCGCGGTCTCGAGGATTGTGGTCGCTCGGATCTAAATGCAGTAGGTTGTCTGACAATCGGTTGTCTGACGAACTGATTTGTAGGCGGTTTCCCCAAGATTGATGGTTTTTCAAGCTTAGTGTCCACACTAGGTCCTCTATTTTTCCTTAACTCGTTTTTCAACGCGGCTATAGCAAAGACCTTTTCCTGTACTTGGGCTTTTAAATTCTCATTCTCTTTGAGCACGTTATCTTGGGATGCCAACTTAGATTCAAGCAGTTGAATTTGTTTCAAAAGATTATCCTTTTCAGCTTTAGAATCTAGAACAGTTTGATCCAATTTTCTTTCAAGAATAACGTTTGACTTTTCAAGTTTTTCAAAATATGTTTCAAATTTGTCCGTTTTCTTAGAAAATTCAAGTTTGGCATCCTCAAGATCTTTAGATTGCCGAGCTATGATCGTTTCGAGCTCTTTAATCTTGGAAACAGAAGCAGACAATGAAGCAGTTATAATACAATTTTCATGATGTACTATAGCATTCTGAACAATCTCTCCCCCATTATGACTTACATCGGATGAATCAGAACTGGTATTTCTATCACTCTTTTCCATCCCATGTTTGTCATAATTAGATTCAGAATGCTCAATATGCGGCATGTTATCAGCATATACATCATAACCAACATCACATTGTACCATGTTTGCAGGCTCTTCGTCATAAATGGGTAAGGTGTCATCAAGAGAAATCTCGTGAACATTTCCTGACGTGCCACTGATATCATGGTGTCCTTCTGAATCCGTGCTCTTGCCATCGTTAGGCTCCAAGTTGTCAACCGTATGACCATTCTCCTTTTGCATCTGCGGCATTGATTCTTGCACTCCATTATCATACGTTTGCTGAAGTCGAGATCTTTCATATATCGAAGACGAGACTGAGGTCATGAGTTTCAATATTGTATCACGAAAAACTCGAAGCTCGGTATGCGTATCTCGAAGAAATGATTGGCAAAGCATCGAACTTTCAGACTTGATGATATTAAATTGGAGGAAAGGCGTGAGTTGTGTCACAAGAGCCTTATAAGCAAGTGCCGATGCAGAGTGATTAAAGTTTTCTTTGTTGAGTTGCTCTGCGAGTTGGGTTAAAGCGGTAAAAATGGAGTCGATGAATATATGACGATCTTGTCCAAAAATTGTCACAAATTCGCTCCCTCCTTGAATCCCCGAAAGAGTGACAAGATGAGACTGGAGTAGTTGAAAGGAGGTGATGCCACTTTTCTTAACTTCGTTTTGCCTTAAATACAACTCTCCCTTTTTACATGGCGAATCGAACGAATCCATTAAAGATCGATTAGAACGAATCCGGCCACAAAACTTTTAACCCGTCACTATAACTCGTCACGATAACCCGTCAAATTTTTTTCACGATAACGTTAAAAACAAAATATCCGCTTAACACGATTTGCCAAAAAATTACTAAACAAAATGCTTAAAAATATAAAAGTAACAAAATAAAAATATAAAAGTGACAAAAATACAAAAAAAATAAAATGTGATATTTTTAAAATAAAATGTGATATTTTAAAAGAAAAAGGATTAATTTAACCAAAATAGAATAAGGAAATAAAAATAAAGAATCTGATATATTTAGAATGTGATATATTTTTAAAAAAAATCATTTTCTGATATATAAAAAAAAAAACATGAAACGTATAGTGACGGAAAAATACTTAACTAAAATAGAAAATTAAAAAAATCTGATATATGAAAAAAAAAAAACGTTATATTAATCCTTTTGACAAAAAAAACGTGCCCCAAAATAGAGTCCTTGGTTTCTCCGTCTAGTCAAACACGTGGCCCAATCCAGTTGCTTTCACCGCCCCACTTTGTTCGCATTGTTATATCCGCCCAAGTCAACAAACCGTTTATTTCTCTCTCTCTCCTCAAATCTAAAAAACACACACAGATAACCAAAAAAAAACTTAGATACCTCCGCCTGTCTTTCTCTTCTCCCAAACCACAAAAACTCACTTTCAATCTAATAAATCTCTCTCTCTCTTCCAAGCAATCCCAGAAACACACAATAAATCCGCCCCCTTCTTATCTGAATAACACAATAGCCTGATTTTCTAAACCCATTAACAACGAAGAAGCAAGAATTCGTCAACAAGATCATTCAAATGGTCTCGGGTAGGGTTTTCTTTAAATTAATTGCATGCGTGTGTTAGTCTTGATTTGTTGAGTCTCTCTCGCATCTGTAGTGTCTTTCTGTTTGTTTGGTGTGGTGTAGATGAAGAGTCGAGTCTGTGGGTTTGTGTTTGTGTTGTGGTTGTGGGTGTTGGGTCTTGGGTGAGTGATGAGGGTGTTAAGAATGGGTGAATCTGAGAGTTGTTGATGTTGATATATAGAGTCGAGAGTTAAGAATCGTCGAGAGTGAGGAGTGTGTGTCTGGAGGGGGTGTGAGACGAGTCTGATGGGGACGAGGGACTGATGGGGACGAGGGTGAGGTGGTGAGGGTGGGTAATACGATGGGTGTGAGTTCGAGGGTGTTGTTCGAGGGTGTGAGAGGGTGTGTTGTTTGTGTCGAGGGAGAGTCGGGGGGTGAGGGTGTTGAGTGTGGGCTGTTTGGTGTGAGTGATCGAGTCCAAAAGGAGAGAGTCGAGTGGGTGTCGGTGAGGGAATGGTCGAGGGTGTAGGATGTGGGTGAGTCAGTTAAAGGTTTTTAATCTTGTGTTGTTTAAGGTTTTGAGTCTTGGGTGTATGTTTATTTAGAGGGAATGAGTCTATTCAAAAGACGAGGATTTGCCCGTTAAGTTTGAAATAGCTTCATTCGGAAGAGTTCCGAATCGGAACTTTGTTTCGTTCGGAACTTTGTTTCGTTCGGAACTTTGTTTCGTTCGGAACTTTGTTTCGTTCGGAACAGTTCCGAATCGGAAGATTTTGATTCGGAAGATTTTGATTCGGAAGACTTCCGAATCGGAAGTGTTTGGTTCGGAAGATTTTCAAAACAAAAAATTGATTCGGAAGTTTTGTCTTAAAAAATTGATTCGGAAGTTTGTGGTTCGGAAGTTATCTTGCTTGATTCGGAACTTAATTACTGATTCGGAACATTTAGCTCAGATTTGTTGGGACAAGGTTGGACAGATGGACAGAAACAATGGACCAAAAACTGGACAGTAGGACAGAAGGACAGATTAAAAAATTTATAAAAAACTGATTAAAAAATAAACTAAAAAAATAATAAAAAAATAAAATTGATAAAACTAAAAAAAAAATTTGTAAAGGACTGATTAAAAAATTTATAAAAAAAAAACTGATAAAATTGATAGAAAAAGACTGTTAACTGAGAATAGACAACGGATTAAAAAAAATAAAAAACAATTTTAAAAAAAATTAAAATAAAAACTGATTAAAAAAAATACAAAATAGAAAAAAGGATAAAAATTGATAAAAATTTATATAAATTGATAAAATTTAGAAAACATACCAACTTTTTTATATAAATTGATTATTAAATTTGTGATAAAAAACAAATAAAAAAATACAAACTTTTTATAAAAACACAAAATTAAAAAGAGAAAAACAAAAAAACTTTTATAAAAAAACACTAACTTTTTATAAAAAACACAACTTTTTAAGGTTTTATATAAGAAAAATTTGATTTTTATATAAAAATTTGTGATTTTTTATCTAAAAAGTAAGTTAATTTGAAGATTTGATATGATTTAACATATAAAAAATACAAACTTTTTATAAAAAATACAAACTTTTTATGATTTAAGCATGATTAAATCAAAACCCACCAAAATCAAACAAAATAAAAGAAGAATAAACCAAACTAACCAAGGCTCTTGATACCAATTGAAGGTCTACGAAATTAATGGCCTATTCTAGATCATGGATTTGGTGGATTAGGTTGGTTGATTGATTGATTAATAAAGAAGAAATGAAGGAATTAGATGAGGGATTAGAGAGAGAAAGGAGAGAAGGGAGAGAATTGTAGAGAGAGAAAGTAAGATGAATAAATGATTAAGTGAAAAAGTGAATCAACAACCCCCTCCTAACATGCTAGGAGGGGTTATATATAGCCCACCCTACATGTGGGCTATATGGACTATACAATAAGTAAATAGATCACGAGCCCGTTACATAATTATAGTTGGAGCGACCGATCCTTCATAAATACGTAAAACGTATTTCCAACAACAAGCTTTGATACCACTTGTTGATCCCAAACTTAGATCGATTAACTTTGTGTTAACGAGATTAAATCAAGTTTAACATGTATAGAAAATTTGTTGTTATATGAACAATCCAAATGTTATGCGGAATTAACACTTAGATTAAAGAACAAGTCAAACAAATAAACCAAACTTTCACTTTTGATTCATAATCGAACTTGGGTACAATGAAAGTTGAATACTGAATAATGTGTATAAACTACAAACCCTACGACCTACTTTTATAACACAAGGAGTCGTGTACAAAGGATAACCTATCAACTATTCTAAAAAAGATAAATATAGAAAATACAATATTGAGTATATGTTTTCTTCAAATAATAAACGTGTGACTAAGTTTTCCTATCAGTGGTTGGACTTCTTCTTGTCAGCTCTTGGATATCTCTTGTCAATGCTTGATCTGTCAGCGCTTGATTTCTTCCTATCAGCGTCCAATTTACTCTTGTCAGTGTCTGAGTGTCTTGGCTCATTTTATTCCCAACATGTTCCTACTAGAAAGATATTTACCTTTAGCTCGACAAAGGTTCCAAGTGAACCCCCACATGGTTCTCACAATGATTTCACTAACTCAAATGCAAGCATAGAAACTACTCATGCAAGTGCAGGTATCGACGTCACGGTGCAACGGGAACACAAAGGTCCAATATTTATAACTCGTTCAACAAAAGACACTCTTAGAGTTTGGTTGCTGAAGAAGTAGATATCAGAGAAACATGTGTCTTAGGGGTTTCACAATTAAGCTTCTACAATGACTTACAGTCAAATTACACGCTGTAACTCGTTCTTCAAGATATGAAAACTTATCGATCAATGATAGCGTATCCTCATAACGAGAAATTAATATTTCTCGGTCACGAGCTACTCTTAAAGCTATTCAAACGTTTTAAGCTCGTTTACATGGCTTATTGTCAAATTACAGACTGTAACCCGGGCTCACAAGACAAGAAAGTTCATCCCGATGATGACTTATCCTCGAAACGAGAAATTAATTTTTCTTGGTCACGAGCTTTTATTAAAACTATTCAAAAGTTTTATGCTCGTGTCAATGACTTGCAATCGCATTACAAATTCTAACTAGAAGTCAAAAGAAAGGAAAGTTCATCCCGAGTATGACTTATCCTCATAACGAGAAATTCAACTTTCTCGGACACAGCTTAGGACTCAGACCTCAAATAAGGATAGTTTATCACGGACGATAACTTATCCTTCTCAACGAGAAATTAATAATTCTCAGTCATGAGCTTCTCATAAAAACATTCCAAGTTTTTAAGTTCATGAAAAACGACTTCTAAGTAAATGTCAGCTTAGAACTCGAACTTCAACTTAAGGAAAGTTTATCACGGATGATAACTTGTCCTTCACAATGGGAAATTAATTTTTCTTTGTCATGAGTTAGTCACAAAACAATCAAAGTTTTGAGCTCATGAAGAAGGGACCCGAAAGGGAAGTGTAAGTTTTAGTGCGCTTTCCTAAAGCAATAGAACATAAGTCTTCTATCATGATTATTTTAAAACCGTTGAACACAATTTTTCAAGAATTTCTCAAAAGATTTTTACTAAATCTTTCAAAATTTTATGTTCAACACTCCGGTCCTCATAATGTGGTTATTATATCTAAAAAATGTCATATGTCAATTGGATCAATTTTTGAGGGGGCGTTTTAAAATCAAGCCTTAATGTTGTTGGGTACATCTCTGAAATTGTGATATTTTATGTATCCAGCACATTCCAAAAATGATATTAAATCTATCATATGTTATATATTAAATCGGATAAGGCATCTCAACTCCGTACCCTAACATATTTTGTGGTGTCGTTTTCTCCAAAATTTTGTCAAATGTTGCTTTAAGACACACATATATTGTTGAGGGGGAGCAACCTGACTTTAATGTTCCATGATTCATGCGTGCACACATCTTTCTCCCCCAATAAATTTTCAAAAATTGTCATATTTTAATCAATTGGTATTTCTAATATTAAATTTTTATATTAGAGATAGGGGGAGAAAATGTGATTAAAATGTAATATATCGCAACATGTGATCTTAAAGATTCAAGTGCAACTCTTTCCTTCACATGTTAAACTATTTTGAATATCGATGCATGTGTGTAGGGGGAGTATTTCGGAAATGTAAAACTTTCAAAGTGTTAAAAGTTTTGATTTTTATCAAGCACTTTGACTGGTTTTCAATGGTTTTATGGTTACGATCTATACCCAAAACAACCTACTATCCACGACGGAACGATGGAGTCAAAAGGTGGTTTATGATACAAAACTAAGTCCTATGATCCAACCAGAACCGGAGGGATCTACCTAAGGACATTCCATAGCTAGAAATAGTTGTCCTTATGAATGATGGAGTTGAATGAAGCTGAATGCGGACCAATTATTTATGTTAGCACTAGAATAATTACAACAAGGTGCTAGTGATGACGTATTGGTAAGCATTGAAGGAGTTGTATATTCTATGCAACTTAGGCAGAAATAGGGTTAACACATATTTTGAAGACAAGTATCATGGACCCAGTGATGCAATGCACAACCCTTTCCTAGCCATTAGAATTTCTCTCAAAAGAAACTTGTCTCATTGTGACGGAGATCAACACGTATCTATTGAATTTCTCACTCCGAGTTGGTTAATATTGAAAAGGTGGCAGTCTGCTTCAGCCTCTGACTACTAAAATGCACTTATCGAGTCTAGATCCAAAAAGAGATAAATCCATTAACTCATTACGACACAATCGAGTCCTACGCATTATCCTTGTGACATTGCCAGAACATCTGAGTGAACGATTCACAATGAAGATGGAAATCCTGCTTGAGCCAGCATCAAACAAGCTCATGGTAGCTAACTTGTGCGATTCTACACGAATCAAACTTGTGAGAACTAGAAAGAAAGTAAGTTTAGATTCTTAATTAATTTAAACTTGATTCTAGGTTTCTTCGCAAAATCCGTGTGATCTTGCCAGAACATTCAGAGTGACACTCTTTAGTGTTCACAATGACGAATGGAAATCCTTCAAGTATCAACCTCAAACAGCATTGCGGTAGGTAACTCGCAAGATTATCTATGAATCAAGCTTGTACAAACTGGAAAACAATAATGGTGTGATTCTTATAGAATCAAACTTGTTCCATGAATTCTGAATTGACGACTCTAATCAGACAAATAATTTATCCTTATGATTCACTCTTTACGTTCGTAGTCTGCTTTGAGACGGTTGAGTAAAAAGAACTGGCTACTACCATCGGGAAACCCTTTCAAGGAGGTTCTTAATCGAATCTACCCGATCACATGTACGGTATCTAATACCATCTAACGGTCTTCACCGACCGGAGGGAAAACTCAACGACTTAGGGTGAAATGTTCAAAGCCATTTCGTTCGTGTCATATGTTGCTACATATCAAGAAGGTGGTGTAGCTGTGTACTAACCGTTGTCGATTCAGAAGTCACAAGAGCACAAGATGGCAATAATCAAGATACTTAAGAATGTAATAGGTCATCTTGTCACAAGAGCACAAGATGAACACTATAAATGATAGATTGAAGATCTCAAGCACTCAAAATCAAATGACGAAGGCTCAAGATAAAGATCACAAAGGCATGAAGGAACAAAACTATTACAAATAAGATCAAGACCAAGATACAAGACCTAAGAAGGAAGATCACCTCCACAAGAATGTATTCGCTCAATCATCTTATGCATTTTAAAGATGACCGGTACATAGGGGGAGATTGTTAGCCCTATATTTATATAGTCAAACAAGAATGTAATAGGTCGTCTTAGTCGTTAAAGGTCTTGTATTGTAATAGGTTAGTTGGGATAACCGGGCTTGGACATTAAGCTAATATTGTATAAGTTAGGGGCTCTAAGCCCAAAGACAAGCCAAGCCCGGCCCAAGAAACAAGCCCATAAGCCCACCAAGCTCATGGGTATATATACCCTCTTCCATGTGTGGAAGAGGGTGTTGGTTACTTTCACTTTCTCTCTCTAAAGTTTAACCTTCCACCAATTCTCTCTTGTTTCTCTCTCTAACTTTCCTCTCTTTCTCTCTAGATACTATCATAAGGTTTGTGTTATGGATTGACTAGGATTAACAGACCAAAACGCTACTCTAATTGTTAAAATTTTGTTTTAATTGGGATTGACGGTTTTAGACAGTGGTTAAATTATTTCGTCTTATATTTAAAATGTCTCATTTTGAGATCGTTCAAAGTGTTTTACTGCAACAATGTTTGAGTTTAGCACCCAAATGTGTGTTCCTCTACGCAATGTATTTTGGGTGTGTTAAAGTCGGTACTTTCTGTAACAATAATGCCATATTTCATGTAAACCCACATATTACTTTGAATAATAATGATAATATGCTCTAGAAACCCTAAAACATATCTTAAATAATCGATGTGTCGATTTTTTGTTTTATATAACTAATGTGTTGTGGTGTGCGGATTTTGTGTTGCGGTTTTAGGGGAAAAACCGCAACCGCACCGCATTTTGCATTTCTCTTTTTTCTTTAAACCAATCGGTTATTGTCGTGGTGCGGATTTTTCGGTTTTGTGGTTTTGCGGTGCGGTTTCGGCTCACCCTACCGAGAACATAAACAAGTAGCATGCACAATGTTTGGTATGCTTGAGGTTAAGTACACAAGGGACCTGGTCATACTTTGAAATTTTGTAGCATCAACAAACGTCCATTTCTTATCCAAATCAAGCTTATGTTTAGTGTCTATTGGAGTACCAATAGTATCATAGTTTTCTATTCCAAATTTATTTAGAATTTCTAGCACATACTTGGATTGGTTTATGAAAATACTACAGGAGGGTTGGTTAACTTGGAGACCAAGGAAAAACATTATTTCCCACATCATCGACATTTCGAAGCGGCTTTTCATAAGGTCGGCAAATAATAGGGAATATTTTAGGTTAGTAGAGCCAAATATTATTTCATCTACATAGTCCTAAGTCACCAAAATTTCCTAGCCATGGTGTTTGATAAACAACGTTGGATCAATTGTTTCTTCTCTGAAGTGATTTTGGAGGAGAAACGTTGATAATTCTTTGTACCATTCCCTCGGTACTTGCTTCAATCCATACAATGCTTTTTTCAACTTGTAGATATGACTTTGATGCTCGGTGTTGATGAAACCTTAAGGTTGACACACGTACACGTCTTCGTTTAAAGACTTATGCAAGAAAGTATTCTTCACATCCATTGGGTACACAATGAACGATTTGTGTGCCACGTATTCCAAGAAAATCCTGATTCCATTTTAGCAACCGGGGCGAAGGTTTCTTCGAAATCAATTCCTTCCATTTGTCTATACCCTCTCACAACAAAGGAGTCTTGTGTCTTATGATGTTTGTTCTTTATCCAGCTTGTTTTTGAATAACCATTTTAGGGTAAGGGTGTAACATTTCCAAACATGGTATTAACACCCATACATCAAGTCTGATGAATTGATTGAGCTTTTCTTGCATAGATTCAATCCATGCTGCATCATTCATTGCCTCTCTGGGATTAGCTAGTTCTAGTGTGCTAACCAAGAGTGCATAAAGACGCGTATCGTCATTGGTACGCAACGGATTTCTTCTCACGGCAGGTCGTGAGAGATCTCCAATCAGTTGAACTAAAGGATGATCCTTAAACAATTTGTATTTGTATGAAAGTGATTGAGAAACTTGATGCATGCTCGACAGATCACGTACTGTTATGAAGGATAGTTTGTACTTGTGGATACCGCAAATGGGTTAACAAACTCATGTTCATTGAGCATTGCATTGTTTTCATTTTTAGAAACTATTTCATTCTGATCATGAACATGATTTGGAGGTTGCTGAGAATATTTTTGGGTCACGTCATCATTCTGAGAAGTGGTTGGAATACTTGGAGTCAGTATGGATGAGGTTGACGTTGATAGTGTATAATAAGTCGTTAGTGTAGATGCATTTAAAGCCTGATGAATCACATTAGCAAATGCAGTCGGGGCATTTCTAATAACATCTGATGATGAAGAATCTTCCATATAAACATAAAAATTTGGCCCAAATAAAATTTCCAAATCACATTGTGTAGGCTTAAGAGTCGATATTGTTGATGGTGCATATGGAAGCTCGAGTCCAGAACTAACATGCCCAGAATTCTGACCTTACAGCTCGGGTTGAAAACTTAGTTCTTTTAAAGCCATTAGTGAGAGTTCTTCAAAGGTAACATTATATGTCTCCATTACCTTCCTTTTCCTTCGATTGTAAACTATGTATGCACAAGCATTTGAAGAATAGCCAATAAATAATCTAGTATATCGTTTAGCTCCAAGTTTTCCAATATCTTCACGATCATTCTTTGGATAACAAAGTTCTTTAAATACATGTAAAAACGAGATATCCGGTTTTCTTCCACTAATGAGCTCATAAGGTGTTTTGTTGAATCTAGCATGAATAATGGAACGATTTTGAGTATAACATGCAACTGCTATCGCGTAGGCCCATAGGAATAATGGTACACTAGATGAAATAAGCATTGTATGAGTATCTTAACTAACGTATGATTCCTCCATTCGACTACTCAATTCTGCTTTGGAGTTCTCACATATGAGGTTTGATGAGAAATCCCAACTTCGTCAAAGTAAGCTTTCAGTTGCTGATTGGCAAATTTTGTGCCATTATTAGTTCTCATAATCATGACAGAGGCTTGCAGTAGGACCCATGTGTAACTTGAGTTATCATCCACTATCATAAGAACATACCACTTTCAATTTATGCTTTTGATTCTCATTAGGCCACACAAATCCATATGAAAAAGAAGTAACCTATTCGTGGAGTTGGGAACAGGTTTTGGTTTGTGAGTTTTCTTCTTGATTTTGCCTTGCTCACATGATGGACAAAGATGGTCCTTCGTATATTTGAACTTTATAAGATCAGTAATGAGATCAACTTTTTCTGGTTGGGTGTTTTGTGACAATCCGTCAATTTCAGGTCGATATTTTAATCTCGACTATTATGTATTATATGTTTACTTTAATGAGAATAATAAATTATCGGCTAACCGAGAAGGTTATAGTTTGAAACTTAACGTAAGAATATCGTTTAGATCAAAACCGACAACAAATACATTAAGTATCGATATTATATTCTCAAATTATCATATGAATGATTTTATTGTATTTATTTTTATTTCTCGTGTTTTACGTTTTAACGAATGACGAGAACTATTAGTGATCACGATACCGACGGATGCCCGAAAATTTACGTTTTATTATCGATTTTCTCGATATTTAATATTTTCGACTTTTCCATTTAATTACGTTTTAAGTCGTGTCGAAGCTATATTATTATATTTATGAAGTGTTTTAACTTTTGAAAAGTATTTTTACGAAACCCGAGTCCCGTAAATATTTTAAAAATTTACAATTTACATTTTCTACCCTTTAGCTTATTTAATTACTTTTTGGTCCAAAACTATACCTAATTGGAAAAATCTACCCTAACCTTGGACTATATAAATATTTTCCACTAACTAGTTTTTCATTAAAAATCATTTTTATACAAAATTTCACCCACCTCACTCTTTTTCTCTCTTTGACCGTGCACCCTTAGCAACAAAAACACCACCAAAAATCTTGATTCACTTTGAATCATTCAAAAATAAACAAAGTCTCATTCATGATTTTTGAAGGTGATTCTTTTGATATAAATTTTACTTACATGCATAAACTTTTATATTTTTCAAATTAATTGGTGAAGATCATGGGTGTTGGATCTGTTTGTGTAGTTATGTTAATAATATAATATTTGAATTTGAGTGGTTGCATGTATAAAATTTTGAGTGAATCATTTGAAGAATGATCATACAAGTGTTAAGAATGATAGATGTTGATATTAAGGGATTAGGATGAGTAAAAAAGTGGTTGATTTTGGGCAGTAGGTTTAGAGGTATTTTCGGAAATCTTAAGTCCTAGTTAAGGATGAAATGATGTGATATTGTTGTAGATATTTTCCTAAGCTTCGATTTGATATAAAGTAGGACTTCCAACTCCAAACGAGTGCAAGTTACAATAGTTTTAGTATTCGTGTACCGGGAGACGAGTATCGGCACAATCCGAAAATTGTTGTCGATATTTGGATCGAATCTCGGGGACTATAAAATGAGTTTTAAAAATTGTTCAAGGACTGATGTTAAAGTCTAAACCTCAGGTCATTTTTCTATTTTCAAACCCGAGTGTCGGTTTTATAAATGGAGTTGTTTAGATATGTCAAAATGGTTTTATGAGTCAAAGGCGTAAATCTGTCCGGTTTTTGTAACTCATAGATGTGTTGGGCAGAAAGCCTTAGAAGTAATATTTTTTAATGAAACTTAAACTGAGTCTTATTTATATTATATGTGAGTTTGTGACCAAGTTTCGTCGAAATCGGACAAGTGTAGATAGGGTAGATTGGTGTGTACATTTGGAATGTACTGCTGATTGGTATTTTGGACACGTAGTTCAATACTTATGTGGCGTGAGTTGAGTATTCACTATTGGACATGGTGATTTATTCAAGTGTTAAGTCATTATATAAATGACTTAGCTACTGGTCCGAGAGAAGTAAAATGATAATTTGACTTGCATTGACTTGGCGTCTTAGGACGGGACAATATCGAGAGTGCAATTGTTTAAAAGAATAGTGTTGAATAAAAGGGTATATTAATAACACTTCTATTATTAAATTTTTCGGGATTGTCTTGGTTTTGTAATTTTGATTTTTATATTATTTAAGTATGATTTATACTTGAGTCGATTATTAACGAACGCTCCTTATTTGGTAGGTTGCGGTTTTCGTGTTTAAACGGGCATCACTAATCGTCGGCGATCGTCTCATTACCACTATTGGATAAGGTGAGTCTATAGCCTCGCTTTTAACATGTTTACTTGTTTTATAAAACCCGCGAGGGGGATAACATGCTTGTTTTATTAAAAATAATGAGTACAACAAGAAGTTGTGGAAATCCCATTAATGGGTGCAACGAGAAGTTGTGGGAACCCTATTTACTTGAAAAGTATTTATTAAAATTGAAAGGTACAACTATAAGTTGTGATAAACTCATGATTGTTTTAAAACTAAACACATGGAACTTAATTGTATGTTTGGATGAAAGTTATTACATAAGTTTGTTTAACCTTTAAAGACCCATGAATCGTGAATTGTTAATCGAAGTAACGCTAATGCTATGGATAGATCTATCGGGGTGACGCCCAGTCCGGTCGCGACTAGCTATCGCGTGGTGTTGCGATGCACTAGTAATGAAACATCAGATGCATTGTATAAGAGAAATATACGCACTTGGCTAGGTGTGTTGGGCTGAAATAATTTATGTTAACGTTCAATGTCACGAGAATTATGTAATGACACGATAATTATATCTGTACAACATAATTGTCTTTGATAAATTATTAACCATGTAAGGTTATTTTGAATACTTGTGTTCTATTTATTTAAATTAAACTCTATAGATTCACTCGGAAAATTTTGCTGACTTTTTAGCATGTTTTATCTCAGGTCCATTGGGAAGGCACTCGAGGAAGGCGGTTTTGTGAAGCTTGCTTATTTGAAATGTTTTGGCCCGCTTTTATAAATTATATCCATTTAAAAGAGTTTTACCATTTACTAGGTTTTGTAAACTTGAAGTTATCTGGGACCGTGTATGAAATTGTACTTTTATTGAATGAAAATGAATGGATGTTTATTAAAACGACTTGTTTTGAGTTGTTTTCTATGATTATGAGATTGAACCATGATAGTAACACCCAATGACCCTTCTGCTGTAATGACCAAAATTTGGGGGTGTTATAGATTGGTATCAGAGCTTAAGTTATAGAGAACGAAAAGATTTTCCAAAATGAATTTTTGAAATATTTTAACTATAATTGTTTTAAGGGAAACCTCCGAGTTTCCAATGGACGAGAATGATTATATTTATATATATATATATATATATATATATATATATATATATATATATATATATATATATATATATATATATATATATATATATATATATATATATGGCATTATATGTTGTAATCTATATCGATTATTTGTACTTGTGAATTACAAGGTATGTTTTCATTTACTTAATTATAAATGATAATTTTATACTTATATGAGATTTATATGACGTAGATTGTCACGAAGCCACCCTTGTCATTATAATGCTAGCGCCGAAGCGATTCCTGAAATGAATCCTGTTATTCTCGAGACTAACTAAGTTGTGGATATACATGATCCCAACGAAATGGTTATTATTCTTGATGATATTCTCTTGGTTACAAGGATTTTGATTCCTTGGTTTTTATTCTTGATTTATCGATCCGTTCATTTCGTTTAGCAAATTTAATTTGTATTTTCATTAATCTTCGACATTATACTGTTTTGATAAAAACAAGTTTGTCTGAGATGGTACTATTGATTGTTAGGAATTGAGGTTGATTTGTATGGTATTCACATGCCAACCAGGATTCCATATCATATCACTGATCATTTTATGTTAAACCAGTTTCTCATTTGTTTCGATCTTGATCTGTTGCGTTGAGCTGGCGATGCTTAAATAAAGTGATTTATAATCGTTTAAATAAACTGGCCATTTATTTGAACAAGGAAATTATAAATTGTTGAACTACAAATTTCTGAATCTTATTTGGAAGGACTTGATCAATCCATAGAAATAATGATTCATAAACGTGTGGGCTTAAGCATATAGCATCTGCGTGATTAAACTCTTATAGACTCATAATTCGTTTGCTTGATTCATTCTTTGTTTTGTTTCTCTAATTCTTGGATCGTGAGATAGTTGCATTGGGGCTTTTACAAAACTGACAATTGAGGAGGATATCAAGCGTCTCTAAAAAACACTGAAGAAATCTTCTTCCTGTGGGACCGAGGAGCCTTCTTAGTCACGTGAATTACCTAGTAACTCTTAGTAGATTAGTTTATCAATTGTAGTATCTTTCAAAAATTCCTAACTAAACTGTGACATTAGTTAGTAGGACTAGTCTTTTAAGTTGGATGGCATTAGACGATGATTATCTATAATGCTTAACAATACAACTTGTACTAGTTTGTAATCAATGGAGTGACTATCTTTTGATTCCTAATTCTACATCATTCTATTATTATCTTTCTTTGTTTTTTTCTTGTAAATTCATGTGGTATAACGCAACCATTGAATGAATACTCATTATGATTTGATTTGCGTTACACAAGACTCATGCAGTCAATGAAAGCTATGACTGAAGCACGAATGCGACAAGTTATTAGTAAATAAGTTGCTGTATCTCTAGCTGAATTCATGGCCAACATGAATGATGGATCTGGAACTGGAGCTGAAGCTACAACTGGTGGAACTGGAACCAGTGGAGATGAAGTTGGAGCCAATAATGTTCATGGTATTGATGGAACAATTGTGCCCAAAAATTAGAGGCTATAACTACACTTCATTCATTAAGTGCAAACCGTAGACTCTTAAGGGGACTAAAGATGATGGAGGATTGTGTCAGTTGTTGAAAAGCTGGCGTCAGTCTTTCGAATCAGTGACCCTAATCAGGAGGATATGGTACAGTTTAAAATCGCTAGTCTCCAAGGTCGTGCATTAATTTGGTGGAATGGCAGACTTGCTTCCATATGTATCGTTACTTATGGGACACCATGGACTAAAGTCAGAAAGCGATAAACTGAGGAGTTTTTCCTCGAAGTATTTCCAAAGTATGGAGCAAGTATTGTACAATCTGAGACTGAAGGGAACTAACATTGGTAGATATATCAAGTGTTTCCACAAGTTGACTCCTTTATGTCAAAGAATTGTGGAACCCGAACCGTCAAGGTCAAGCAGTATATTCACGGCTGACCAAGAATAAATGCGGTGATGTGACTTCTTCTAAGCCAATTGCTATTTGTGAACCTGTCTGCATGGCTTATTAGCTCATGGGACACATAATTCAAGGCAAGGCTGATGAGGTTACTGAAGGGAAAATACTTCCAAATTGAAAATTCTCTTCTTGCATTAGAGCTCGTATGTATATTGAAAAAGGTTGTGGATTATTCCTGGTTTAGGTATTGTAGAAGGAATCGTAAGAGAAGTCAGTAGAAAATGTTCTAGTCATTCATGACTATCCAGAAGTGTTTCTGGAAGATTTGCCAAGGCTTCCGCCACCAAAGCAAATAGAATTCCTAAATGATTTAATTCCTGGTGCTGCAACTGTGGCACGTGAGCCATATTTATTACCACCATCTGAGCTGAAGGAGTTATTTGTGCAGTTTTAAGGACTATCTGATAGATGTTTTATTCGACTGAGCTCGTCAGTTTGTAGAACTCCTATTCTATTCGTTAAGAAGATAGATGATTCATTTCGTATGTGCATCGATTACGAGAGTTGCATAGGTTAACGATCAAGAATCGTTACCCGCTTCCAAGAAATTGATGATCTATTTGATCAACTTCAAAACTTTCGTGTTTTCTCCATGATTCTGGTGTTTTCTCCAAGATTGATCTTTGTTTTGCTTATCATCAACGTCGCATACGCGAGGAAGATATTCCTATTATGGCGTTTAGAACTTGTGATGATCATTATGAGTTTAGTGTTATGCCTTCTGGTTTGACCAATACACCTGCTGTATTCATTGACTTAATGAATTGTATGTGTAAGACGTGTCTTGATAAATTCGTAATCGTTTTCTTTGATGATATTCTAATCTGCTCTAAGAGCGAGGAAGAACATGTCGAACACTTAAGGACTATCTTGAACTTGTTAAAGAACAAAAATTGTACACAAAACTCTCAAAGTGTGATCTTTGGCTTAGTTCTGTATAATTTCTTTGACATGCGATTGATAAAAGTGGCATACATGTTGATTATGCGAAAATCGAAACGATCAAAAATTTGAATACTCCAAGTATTCCAACTAAAGTACGAAAAATTCTAGGTTTGGCTGGTTATTTGTAACACCCCACTTGGATAAGTGGACCGTTATGTGTATTCATGGCGTGTCATCAAAGAATAAGGTAAATGTCCTAAAACATTAACTGACCATAACGGAAATACCAGAATCAAACATCGGTAATCCAACCTAAGCTCAAAACATGAAAAAGTCCAAATAAGCAGAATAATGTAAGAAGTGCATAAAGTAAGAAGTCCGGATAGCTTCCATTCCATGCACATGCTCTCAGAATCCTAAGAGCGTCCTGGTGTACCTACCG